>OZ005744.1:200386276-201586276 GCA_963930735.1 Dioctria linearis | reverse complement strand
TGAACAGGATAATCATTCCTATATTATCCCAGAAAATATAGTGTAGATTTGACGCCTCAGAAAACCCCAGCGATTCACCGAACTTCCTAGCTGAATTTCTTAATAAGTAAACGCCATCGGCTATGCCACCGCATGTATTGCTGTTGACGGATGGAGTGGCATACGTATGATTGTAAAAGAACATCACCGAAATCCAATCAGTGCAGAGATTATATTTGAATGTAATCAAGGTGAAATAGTTCTTATCCCACGAATCGATTTGGCTCCATCAGACACTACTTTCAAATTAATCCTTAGATGACGAAAATTTCCAGTGATCTCAGCCTATGTCATGACAATCAACAAGTCACAAAAGGACAAACATTCAACTATGAACTACGAAAACCTTATTCAAAAAAGTCAGGATGCGGTTTATATTACTGACCAATTATTCGGAGAAACAGCTCAGCAGTTCCCAAACTTTCTCAACAGGACTTATATTTATTTATTGCTTCTAATAAAGACTCTCTATACCAACTTGACGTGACTTAATTCGTAAAAATAATGGACTGACTTTTGACAACTTTTAGATGTAAATTTGGGAGTTCTTCAAGAATGCATACTTTTCCATGCTTATTTCTACTTTTTAGACATTAAAGATGTCCTTACGAATATGACAATAACGCGCGCAGCATATAATATGAACATGATCATCTCACTTATTTGGGTAAAGGTAACCGACATCTATATGGTAGCACTAGCTAAACTTCAGGCATTAGGTCTAGACCATCTTTTCTTAAAATTGATTGAAAGTTTTCTCTCCCGCCGTTCAATTATATTGGATGGAGTTAGTGTTGACCATTTCATAATCCATGCCGGTATACCGCAAGGCTCTGTGCTCTGTCCTACTCTCTTCATATTTCGTTTTAAAAATCTGCTAGCTCTCACTTTCAATTTTATTCATAGTTTTGCAGACAACAGCACCCTTGATTTCGTGCACTCATTCGATTCTATAGTTGATTCCCGTGGGAACGTTATAGTTGACAAACGAAACCACATGTTCAGTTCACTAAACTATGACCTCACAGCAATACTCGAATCTTGTTTAATATACTTCCAAAATGCAAAGTTATCTGTTATCGCTCAAACGTACTCCAACACTCGCTCAACCCATTTCCTCCGATAGAGAAAATATCTCGAACTGGTTATCTCTAGGATTCCGTGCCTTGTGCCGCCCTTCACCATATATATCTATAGATAGATCTACAGTACTGCATACGGTGGCCATCTCTTAACATCTTAGGCATTGAAATATCCAACAATCTTAGTTGGTCCAATTATATTTTTGGTATTGCCAAACTAGCGATGAAATATATGGGCTTTTTGCAAAGATGCATCAGACTTGGCGCAAATCTACAAGTCTCATATAAGAAAACTCCTATATTTAGGGAGGGGCTGGATGCACTGCATTGTCCCCGTTAGACAAAATCCAAAATAAAGCCTTCAGGCTTCTTAGCGATGACATATCAATAGCAACTATTGATTCCCTAGAGCACCGACGCAATGTCGGATGTCTGTCTCTCTTTTATCACTACTTCTATAGTCATTGCTCTGACTGAAACTTCTAGCCTGATCCCTTGTAAAATTCTTCATATGCGCACCACACGAGCTGTAACCCGGGCTCACCCTTTGAAGTCAAATTCGGCAGTACCGTGAAATTCCATGAATCCTTCATAAGGAGAACATGACAACATCGGATATTAGCTTTTGCCTCCTCTCGCAACGAATTTTATGCAGACTTTAGTTCAATTCTAGAACAAACTCGTAAGATTTGCTTGTACGCAATGGTTTCGGCCGATTTCATTCATGTCAGACTTCAGTCTGAACTCAAAATACGATTTTCGTTAGACGCGCTCATGAAAATCGTATGACTTGGCTTGTGGATTCTAAGTCGTACAATTTGTGTAGCGGCGGCCTTAAGGCCTAATCACAATGTGCATAAGCCTGCCAGAAATACATCGCGATGCAGTGCAGTGCTTTGACAATCAATTTTTGAAGATTTCATATTTGGATGTTGGTGTATTGTGGATTTATTATTTTGACAAAAACTCTACCAATTTTTCTTCTAATGTCTTTTTGATATTAATTTATGAATTTATAATCAAACACTTCCTCTATCCTGCTACTATTCTGTGCTATTTAATAAATGTCAACTGATGCAGTGTGCAGAGTTTTATAAATTAGCCTAAACGATACAGTGCAGTGCTGAAGTGTATGTGAATTGTATTACCTGAGCTCTAAATTCCAATGCAGTGCCTGAGACAACTTACATCTAGCTGTGCAAAACCTCACAAAAACGCGGTCCAACTCTCTCTCTCTCTCTTGCTGTATTATGCCACATAAATTCTTCGCAATGATAGCTTTTTTTGGTTGAATAAAAAGTTAAAGAGCTTACAAAAAGTGTTTCGGGTTTATATGGAGTTTTGCACATCTGTAAGTTATCTCAGGCAGTGCTGTGCAGTGTGTTTAATGTATACTGGCGCGGCCTCAGGAAGGAACCATGATATATTTCTCGTCATAATTTCGGGAGTTGACGTTTAATAGTTTGGGGAGCGATTTGTGAAGATAAACCCCTTACGGTTCAATTCACTTCTACTCGTATGAATAGTGGGGAATATATCACTGTTGTCCGATGCAGTTTAGTTAATTTGTTTGAGGAAAATCGAACAAGTGCTGGGTGTTCCAACAAGACAATGCTGATGTTCATTAAAGTAGACAGACTATGGTATGGTTTCAAACCTATTCGTTAGATTTTAGGATGGCCAACATACTCTTCGCACCTAAACCCAATGCAGAATATTTGGGGAATTTTCGGTTAGAGAGTTCTACAATTGTGTAGAACTGAAATATGCCATCGTTAAAGAATGGGGAAAATACTATAGCCAGTTGCTAAAAAATCTAGTTTTAAGTATGAACAAAAAAAGGTTAAAAGTAGTAAAGGCTAAGGGAAGCCAAATAAATTATTAACAATAAAAAATAGGCGGATTTTCATGTTATTTTAATAGTGGATTTATAATAAATTATAGAACATCAGAAATTACGGAATTCTCAAAGAATCTAAAAATCTTTACCATTAATGCAGTCTTGCCATAATATAAATAGTTTGATCATTGGCGAGGGAAAACTTCAAATTTCTGGGTGCAACAGAGTGTATCTAATATTTAAGGTAGAAACTCAATGTTAACTCTTAAAACTATGTCCGCAGAGTAGCTTTAACAATTTCTATTATAGCTGAATTCTTCCAAACTTTAACAAATCGCAATACGAACTTTCATATAGATTCAAATTGACAATTACATTAATTGAGCATTTAGCTAATTCCGATGATTTACCAAAATTATGACAAATCGATAAGATCACATTTGACCTCTACATAAAAAACCAACTTTTAACTTGTCTCCCCATATTTGGAATCATCTGACCAAATATAATCATATTAGTCACCCTGTATACCACTACTACGCTAATAAATATTGTTTGATGATGAATACGCGGGTCTCTGGAAATAGTGAAAACAGATTCATTTTAGCAAAAATAGAGCTGTCGAGAAGAAAATTCTGATTTCAATCATCATCTAGTTGAAATTATAATTTGGAACTCGGAATATGTGGGCGACATCAGCACGTCATATGTTTCCTAAGTGGTGATAGTAAGACATTTTGTTACTATGCAAAAATTAATTTTTATTTACTGGCTGCGTGCATAAGTGCATCAAGAAGAAGTTTTTTGTTATATTTGTTATATTTGTTATATTTGTTATATTTGTCTCCCTGAAGAATTATTACTTAATTAGAATTCAAAGGAGGATGCAAGCGAGTATAAGGATCTTGCATTTTATTTCCGTTAAAAAGAAGACCGAACAATTTTTCAAAAATCCACACATCCGAAGAAGGTCAAAACAACTCTCAATTTTAATTAATATAATTTCGTGGAAGTACATAATACTTTGAGATGTTTTTTATGATTCCGCAGGTTAAAAAGGTTTTTGTATATGAAATTAAAATTTTTATCAGCATCCAAATATTGTCGGCATTCTTTTATTCGGGGTATAAAAGAAATCAAAAGAAGTTTTGAGAGAAAAAAAAATAAGTCTCGATCCGATCCATTCAAACATAATAAATTTGGTGTGCTTCTCGATTAGGTAATAAACTGGTTTTTTCGCTCTCATTTTCTGTCTCTATCTCATGTTTCTTTCTGTTTCTTTTTTTTCTCATTTCACAGACGATTCCCATTTATATGCTACATGGGGAGACATAAGTATTGAAGACCTATATGTATGAAGGATTATAACAAGATTTTAGAAAAAGCGGAAAGCTCGTTATAACAAAACAATGTAAAACAACAAATGTAAGCTACTGGATTGAAATTCTCATAGTACAAAGCGAAATTATAGCGATTATAAATGAAAAAAAAACATACATAACTTCGATACTCTCATTACACGCGTACTTACACACAATTAGCATGGAAAAATGTATGTTTAGGTAGGTATGTAATATTTTAAAAAAAAATTCTTAACCCAATAGACTTTCTCGGAATGATTCTTAACATTCACTGAATTATTTAGATTTTCGCTTTAAGCAATAATTGCCAACTCTTTCGTACGAAATCTAGCTCTAGTGTAAGCAAATAGGGTGAAAACTTGCTGTCCTACATAAATTGTAAATTCTATCCGCAATAACAAAATTGGTTGGCACAAATGTTGTTAACCGGCTTCCTTTTACCATAAACTACGTCCTATACAGGGGTGTTTCACTATCAAGGGTTTGATAGCTGAGTTAGGGATGGCTGATACCGATATGATATTCAATATGTCGATATTTTCCCCCTTACAATACGGTTAATTCTTTAAATATCGGTGTTGTATTGCATAGAAAAAAAAATCTAATTTCAATCTGAATTAGTTTTCTTTTTCTTCATATTCATGCTCAGAAATCAGAAAACTCCCTTTTTTATTTAGCTTTTTTATAATAAACAATTGGCAAAACCTTTTCTTCTATTATCTGTTCTGCTGATGAGATGAGTAATCAAAAACAAAATTAATCAGTATGTACAAACATACAAGTACAAAGGAATTAAAGCTGTTTTAATGGAAATAACTAGAAAGTGGATCATTTGTTCCCAGTCAAGTTTGGAAAGAGGGTTTGAGACCCTTTGGGTACGGTAGCCTAAAAAGAGCTGAAATTTGGCACACGATTTTTTTTCTTTTTTCAATGCAGATTTAAGTTCCATAATCAAGTAACTCCTTCGTAGTCTTGCCTTACAAAAAGGGGGGAATGCCCATTTTAGACCCAACACCTCCAGTCATGAGAGGTGTCTTAAACGATGCATTATGATACTCTGAACATATTTTATTAGCAATGTTTGTTTCAATTATGCGGGACAAGTTTTGCGGGGGGGGGGGGTGTCAAAATTTGATCTAGTACATTTTGGAAAATCTTGCACAGAATCGAATTTCTTAGGTCCCGAAGGGAAGTTTGAGTCCCCACACTCCTATACTCGGATGCTTAAAGAGCCATCCTCAGACTCATTATTCTAGCATTTCTCTCTTTTTTATTCAAACTGAAGTATTAGATTTTTCGGACCTTAGATCGAATCTAACTCGGTAGGGTTATGTCCGATCGGAACACGAATTTCACTTTTCCCCTCAGCTCATTATCAGTTTCAATTCGTAGAAGAAAATTTTACTCTGCATACTTTTCGGGCGCGGGTAGGAACCCCCGGCGTAGGGGGGGGGGGGGGCTGGCGATTCCAATACGGCATATTGCATATCAAATTAGAGGTCTTTCCAAGTTCTGTCGAGTGGTGTACTTTTTTCCCGATTCAGAAAACTTTATCGGGACGGTTTTGCTGCCGGAAAACCCATTTTCATGCACTTGAGTCACATAGACCCCACCTAATGCATTTCGCATATATTTTTTGCAGTTTTATCTTCCATGGCCATTAGTGCTCCGTTGTGAACATAACTTTTTTCATAGGAAGTCATTTGCCACAACTCACCAATTCCGCGCAATCACGAGTAGGAGAAGAGTTCATTTTTTTACCCAAGAAAGTCGTTCAAGCTAGATCTGATGGGCAAAGCTTTCCCTGTTTAATTAAAGCAAACATTGTTAATTAATTATGCATCATACAAACAGGAATACCTTAAAAACAGTTGCATTTAGGTAGGTATACATATAGTTAAATTAAATTTAACATTCCGGGGTTTCTAAAACTTGTATTTTGGCGACAAAAACGTTAAAATTTTTAAAAACATTAGAATTTGTTTTCCAATTTTTTTTTGGCTTTGACGTTCTACAACTTCCGATAAAAGCTGATAGGAAGGATGATTGAGCATTCATTGAAAAGCTTCTTAGACAATTTGATATCATCTGAGATGAATCTCACCTTGATAGGGTATATATCAAGTGTAAAGTGGTAAAAGTACAAATAGTCTTAACCCCCCGTCTTACCCCTCCCCTGCACTACATAATTTTTTTGCTTCTCTCCACCTCAGCTATCATACTATTGAGTTTTGCATACCAATTATGAAACACCCTGTATCTACTAGGAGAAGACAAAACAAGTTAATAAATAAAATGGAAAGAAAAAAAAATCTTATAAACTTTTCGATTAGGTTACTCCATAGAATGAGGTGATAACGATCACAAGTTATACAATAAAATGACATAAAAATTTGACTATATCTATTTATAAATCTAACATTGTTTACTTCACTAGCGTTGTTAGCTACTAATAACATAACACACATTAGCATATCATTTTGCTCTCCAAATTCGAATCGAAAATTTATCTGAAATCAATACCGGAACATATATTTTTCGAATTATTAATTAAGGAAAAAAACCAGAATATTTGATATCAGTTCCGGCAAATAAAATAAAATTTTGAATGTTATCTCGTTGAACAAAGGTCGTCAACTATAGGCTGCAATCTAAGGTTTTCATTAACACGCATAGATCTATTTTTATGCTCCAATAGAATAGTTATAGCACAACATTTGTAGTAATATGTGTAGGGTAGGTATAGATTTCTACTACTATGCTGCATATAATTCAAATTTATTTTATTCAATTGTGAACATCCATTCATTTGGAAGATAAGAATTTTATCCCCGCGTAGGTATAGGTACCTAGTCAGATTGACTTGTACCACAGCCTCTTTAAACTTTTAGCTATAGGTGTCTATGCTAGTTACATACACATATATAGAGTTAAAAAAAAACCTTAGAATGCTAATATCTATGATTGGTATGGTGACACTCTCGATAGGTATAATTTATATGTTATTATGAGGAGTGAAGGGAAAATGAAAATTCTGCACATTATTAACTATGGATAAATATATTACTTACCATTAAGATCAAGGTAAGCCAATGAAGCTGGTACCCCCTCCTTCCAACGCGGCAATGTTATAAACAGCCTTGATCGATAGACTTCCAGACCAACTGGCATTACATTTTCTGGTATGAATTGCTTACTTTCAATTGCTTTCTGTCGCAGCTCATTACTTGGATATTTAAAATCAATCTTTTTCCATTCGTATGCAACACGCAAATTATCGTTACACTTGGCTAAAGGCGCGCATAATGCAATAATAACCATAAGCGCCACCACCACTACCGCCGCCGGCGCGGTAAACAACTGCCTTTTACTCATATTGTCTGTGGTGTTATAATATTTTTTTTTTTTTTATCAATTGTTTTTACAGTAAAATATTTTTAATAACACGATTTTTAACTGGAAAAAAAACACTGCACGTTTTAATTTATCTTTTATTTAACAGAAATGTTTCTCTTATGTGAAACTTTGCGGGCACGTATCTCTATACTCAAACTCATTCAATACGATCGCACCAACATTGAAACATTTAAACGCCAATATCTAAGTTGGTCACTTTTATTTTCGTAAAACGTGCTCGATCACAGACAGTTAGTTTTTTGTTGTGTCTTTTTTTTTTTTTTCTTCTCACACACTACTCTATACTCTCGTTTATATAATTTTATATTCTAACAGCGTTCTTCTGCATAAAGTTTTTAAACAAGAGTGTGTTGCAGAGATTTTTACTGAAAATTATATAAGCAACGGCGCTTCAACAATGCAACGGTACAGTTACAAAAAAATAAAAAAAAAAACTGTTAACGAGCCGCCATAATTTCAAATCACATATGCCAAAAAAAATTAATTTACTATCCAGACAGATAGACAGACAGACACACAGTGTCAATTTTGAATTTTCTCTTTTAGCACAAAATTACACGAACGCCACTTTCAAGAGAGAGAAAAGTCTTTCCAAATCACAAAAACTGCAACATTTTCTGACACAGCCAACAGCACTTTAGGAAATCTTTTGTAGACAGACCCCCGATTATAATCTGTTCTAATTTATAACTGTCTCGTTTAGATTTTTAGATATTATTTAAACAAAAGATTTTTTTTTTTTAACTAGGCTATTCACTGTCCCGTTATAGTTAAAGTTATTAGACAAAATGTTCAACACTTCTTGACTAGATTTAACAGCGACCATTAGAGCTTTGGCAGGCACGATATAAGCCAAACCGCATTCTTGTTGTATTGCAAACTTTATGACTAACTAACTTTTTTAACAGTCCATAGAGAGCCGACGACAACGACAGCGGTGGCGATTGGAACTGCTGCTAAGATACCACCATCCCATTCCCAATTCCCATTCCATCCATACCACCATGTCTTTAGAGCAATTATGTATATCGTGCCTAAGTAGAAGTGGAAAGTATTGAAAAGCCCCTCACTGATGAAGCTAACTGGTTTCTGTAAAAAGTTCTGTTGTCTGTGGTTTTTTGGTTTTGCTTTGCGATAGTACCTGTACCACTCCACTGATGGATTCGGCGGGTATCCATTATGAGACAGAAGAGGGGCATAACACAATTTTTGAGTCATCTACCGTCCTGCGATTGAGACTGATCGACCGTCGCCCATATGACCAACGCATGGGAAAACCATAGCGAAATATGTATGTAAAAAAAAAAAAATTATTTTAGCTTAGGTCGCGTCTTGGTCGTTGAGCTATATACAAATTCGGCTAAAATGTTCACTGTTCACCTACATCTCACCCGTTAGCATTCGCCAGGTGAGAGAAAGATTTTAGGGCGTTGTTTGTGTTTTTGGTTTGGCTATAAAGAATTACTGTGCGGCTAGTTTGCTAGCGCTGCTACAACAACACAAATCAAGACAAAACGCAAATATAAACCGGTTTGGCAATGGCCATCGCATTTCACTGCTTTTTCGTTCTTTTTATTTATAATTTTTTTTTTTTTTGCCAATAAATATTTCAGAATTGGCGTTTTAAATTTTTGGTAACGACAACGTCGTGGATTCTTTAATTGTTTTTTCTAACCGCGATGCAACAATGCAATATGCTACTACGTTAGCAGTTTGTCCTCGGTTTGGTAAATGTTGTTATTTTTTATGTAGAACGAATAAAAATTTGGAACAATTTTTGTTTTGTTTGCCCCAGTGGAAATATAGGTACCTACCCCTACAAGTTATTTATTTAAACCGAAAATCTAGCGTTTTGACACAAAAGGGTAAGATTTTTTTGATAGGTATTACCATAGATGGCACAAGAACTAGATGTCGCATGCAGTATCAAAAAAGTATACAAAATTTATATGGCTGGGTGGTCCATTCCGGAATGGACCACAACGTCGAGTGATTCATATTTTTTCGTATCTGAAGTGTTGCGGAGGTCGATCAAACGAATACAAAACTGCTGTTAAAAAAAAACATTTGCTCCCGGCATACTCTAAACCGTGTTGTGGCCCATTCCAGAATGCGATACCCATTTCACAATTTGTATACTCTGCTTTAGTACGCCATGCGACATCTATTTCTTGTGCCATCTATGGTATTACTTAGTTTTGTAGTTGGTACCGGTGTACCTGCAATAGTTAGAATGTTGCGCCCAGAAAACTAATTTTGGGTGCCTTATTTTGTTTAGTAACAAAGTTTAAGAGTAATAGCAATATTATGCAACCATATAAGTGAAATAAAAGGAGGTTCACCAGGGCTTTAACCAGTTTATTTTTTTTTATATGAAGCGAAAGCAAGCCAGAACTCAGCCACAATCGCCGTAGACAACCCATATATTTTTCTACTCTATATGTGTTTCTTCCATGGTGGTCAACAGAGCCGGAGGTGTTAGTACTCACCTAGACAAAAAAAAACTGTATGGCAGAGAGGGGGGGGGGGGAGTGCATATCAACCGTTTTTGAGTTGCAGGGTGATTAAGAAAAAGGTATTTTTTCACATAACACCCTGTATCCTAAAATGTACAGAGTTTACGGTCACAGTTAGATTGCATTGTATGCAGAACTTCATGACCTTTGCAACGATTGCTCAACCGGCTCCGTATCATACTCCTCTCAGGAGTTACGGGGATCTAAACTAAAAATTTTGAAAAGCGAATTTAAATCAAAAATTACATCTAGGGCAGATTGGCCGTCACACTCTGTGCTTCAACCAATAACAAACCCTCTATTGTTTACCCAGACGGCTCCAAAACTGAAGAAAATACCGGAACAGGTATTTTCTGTGAGGAGCCTCGCATGGAAATCGCCGTACACCTTGCAAGCTATGCTACGGTTTTCCTGGCGGAAGTTAAAGCGGGAAGGTATCTCTCTCCTCAACGCAGATACGGTGAACAAGCAGATTGCCATTTGCCCGGACAGCCAAACAGCTGTAAAAGTCTTGTCAAAAGCCTTCGTAACCTCAAAGCTGGTATACTGGAGTGCAAAACCGTCCTAAATTCCCTCTCGCTATATAATAGGGTACTCGTTGTGTGGATGCTAGGTCACCGCGATATCAGCGGAAACGAAAGGGCGGATGAGCTCGCTCGAATTGATGCAACCTCGAAGTAATCATCCTCTTAAATTGGGATTGCATCAAACATTCTTGCATCTAGAATTTAGACCTGGGCTGACCGCCAACACAATCGCCTTTGGCTGGATGATCCCTCGGGCAGAACTACTAAGAAACTGTGGGGGATAAACCTAACCCAAATCTGACGAAAAAGATATCGGGACTGAGCAAGCTAAATCTGAGAACACTTGTGTCCACTCTCACTGGGCACCCTTTTCTCAGGGGTCACCTACACAAGATGAGATTTGCTGATGATCCTATATGTAGAGGATGCGGAGAGGAACCGGAAACGATGACTCGCTTTTTGTATCACTGTCCGGCTCTCTCCGGAAAGCCTTACAGATTCCTTGGCTCACACATCCTGGTAGAACTGCACGAGGCACGCGAAAGCTTATAATTGAAACTGTCCTCTTCTGCTGTGATTTTTTCGGCTGGATATAGCTTCATTATATGATCTTTGTGGGAGGATACGTGCGTCGCATCACCAAGAAGCACATATGGACGGCTCACACTGGTATTGGCCAAAAAAATGTTCATTTGGAACATTGAATGTATCTGCTTCAAGCTGTTGGTAAACAGATGATGCAATAAATACACCACCACCATCACTCTTTTTGCTATATCCTCCTACATTGATGTATATTAATTTGTAGTTAGCATCAGCTATGCCTTAAAGAAATATAGAAAAATAATTCTTATAGTTATAAAACATAGATCCACTGTTCTGATGACATTTTATTGTTATGTGCTTGCCATAAATGTATATAATTAGAAAAAAGTCCACTTCGTTCAAAATTACGCGCTTATATTTCAAAAATATTCCTCTGTTGAAAATGGCATGTGCGTTTCGTAAAATTTTTCCCAAATTGCTTTAAATGTTTCATACTCAATAATTCGTATTGTGAGACATTCTGAAATAAATGGCAATTGACCGAAAACCGCAGCCCGTAGAGAGAAATGTGAAATACAAATGATAAGAAAATTATGTAACTCCAAATCGATTATATTGTAAGTAAATTCATTGAATCTCTTTATACATTCTTTTTAAGGCAACAACGGAGCAAAATTGAAATGGAAAAATCTGCGAGACACCTTTAGACGGGAATTTCTTAAAGTTATGATTAGTTTTTCTGTTGGTGCAATACACTTTCGAATGTTTGACTTTTTAGTTAATTTTGCTCATATTTTATTTAAAATATATAGTAGAAAATTTTAGGTTTCATTCTAAAATATTAAATCTTCAAAACGTTTGTTGAATTCGCCATTTTCATCCCTTAAAGCATTGGGTGTACCCAATACGATCGTATTGTAAAATAAATAAATACTTTAAAGTATACTATTTTCAGTTAAAGCGTATTCACATTTACATCAATTATTGTGTGTTGTACATGAAGCAACGAACTAATCTAACTTTTTGACACATGTGACTTTGTCTTCCAGCATGACAATGCTCCATGCCACACAGCTAGAACGGTCAGTAGCATTGTATAAATTTTGTTTAATCAAATGATTTTAATTAACCTGCTTATTTTCCAATTTACAGGTGAAGACTTAACCACAATAGATGTTATGGTATTATGATGAGTGATTGGCTTGGACGTGAAGTCCAGGCTGCCAGCATGAGCTGACAGATCACCCGGTCGACACTGTTGATGTGCAGGGCGACACGCTATAGCTCACCTCGGCTATTGGTGGAGAGTGTGGGTAGGTTCCACGAAAAACCTGCCGCTGACACCAGCCATATACAAAAAAAATCGTGCTAAGCAAAGGCCGTCGCACAAATCCGGTCCAAAAGGAAACCTTTACACTACCCTACCCATACTTACATGAAAGTCATAGATGTTGAGCCTTCGGCTGCCTTGCACCATCCACCCACATTATTTAGATCTTCTTGCTATATGTTCAGAGGTGAATTTCTGATCTAAAAAAAACTGTGCTTTTTTATCTACTCGTGTTCACGCAAAAAAAAACGACAAACATCTCCCAGAATGTCATACACCATCCCGTCCGCCAAAAATGTCTTCCTCTTCCATTCGGGTGCGTTCGGCGCGTATAGACACTCCGTCCATACAGAAAGCAGCCCGCGCATACATGATGCAACTAGCCTCAGTGTAGCATACTTCTGCGTGCCGTATGCTACGACCATAACAGAGAATGTGAAAGCGCAAATTGCATGCAACGAAACAGAAAGGCAAATGGATCATTTTCGTAAATAAATGAGAAGGGCGGAGTTTACGCGTTTTACTCTTATAAAATGCTCCCGCGCTTTTCTGAAAACCGGTTTTATCTGAAATAATGTGAGAAATATCCAATGTTTTTAGGGTTCCGTACCCAAAGGGTAACAACTGGAACCCTATTACTAAGACTTCGCTGCCCGTCCCCGTTACCAGGTTGTATCTCATGAACCGTAATAGGTAGACAGTTGAAATTTTCACAAACTGTGTATTTCTATTAGCGATATAACAACAAATAATAAAAATAAAATTAAATTAAAAATTAAAGGGATCCCCATACAAGAAACGTGATTTTTTTCGGCGTTTTTTTCCTCTTTTTATTCTCCCAATGTTTGTTAGTGTAATTTCCATGTTGTTTGAACAGAACGTGCTTCCGTTTTTCTCTGAAGAGATTAAGTAGGAGAAACTTTTGCTGGATTCTCCGATATTTTCAGGAAAAATGAGAATTTCATTTGAGAGGAATTTTATATCTCCTTTCAACACCATGGCCAAAGCGAAATTTATCTTTTTCTTAAAAATGGGAGGTAGTGTGACCTGATGTACATTATTATGAATAGTTTGATAGGATTTTGAGGCATTCAATATGATTTTGTCGTTCGGGTAATCCTACGTTCTCTCAATTTTTGTTTTTAACTCGTTGTTTCAGTTGCACTACAATAATGCATACCCAAGTTCTTCCCCATACATGCAAAAGACGAAAGTATATGACATTACCTGTTTCGGTTTAAAAAACACGAAAAATTTACAATTTTGTTCGGCTATGTCCTATCTTCTTAATATTAGGTTATCTTTGGTCCATACCAGCCAATACATTGTGAAATTTAGCAGAATCTATGTCTAATAGATGTAAGGCTGTGATAAAGGCCAAGGGAAACAAGTCTACAAGACTGCACGGAACACCTGCAAGTCCATTATCCAGAGAGAAAAATTTCTTTTTGACCAGAATATTAGACAGAGAATCTTGGCAAGCCGCAAAAGTAGCAATGGTTTCTGGTCCCTGGTCAAAACCATCAGGAACAACTTCACCAGTTCCTCTATACCTTCACTACTTAATAATGGTGATTGTTGACTCCCTGGATAAAGCTAATAGTTTAGCTGCTAGATTCACTTCAAATTCTTGTCTTCCACCCACTTCACAAACACCTGTTTTGCATCGCCCGTGTGAATGTGTACAAGAGCCAAGAGAGATGTGTTCAGGGTCCTTAAGGGGATCAACGTCTCCAAAGCCGCAGGTCCGGATGGTTTTCGCCCCTGTTAATTAAAAGCTGTGCCTTATCTTTGGCTAAACCTCTGCGCAAACTATTATACTTGTCTTATTCGACACTAAAATTCCCAACTGCTTGGAAACTAGCTCACGTTCAGCCTATTCCCAAGGAAGGAGAGGGTAGCAATCCCTCAAATTATCGACCAATTGCGATCACTTCGATTCTTTCAAAGGTTTTTGAATCTATCATTAACTCAAAATTAATGAAGTATCTAGAAACTAATCATCTCATCAACGATCGCCAAAATGGCTTCCGAGCTGGACGCTCATCTGGAGACTTGCTGACCTTTCTTACGGAACGTTGGAACCGTAGTCTTCACAATTTTGGTGAGTCTAAAATCGTTACCCGAGATATTTCTAAGGCTTTTGATAGAGTCTGGCATCCAGCCCTTTTAGCCAAGCTTAAAGCACTTGGTCTCTCTCCTCCTCTTCAATTATGGATTGAAAGTTTTTTATCTAGTCGCCAAATACGTGTTGTATCAGATGGCGTTACTTCTGAACCGCATCCCATAAATGCCGGTGTGCCTCAAGGCTCTGTTATCTCTCCAACTCTCTTTTTAATTTTCATTAATGTTCTGCTTTCCCTTACTTTCAATCACATCCATAGTTTCGCAGATGACAGTACTCTTGATTTCGCTTACTCCTTTGACACTCTTGCGGACTCCTGGGGGAATGCCGCATGTGTTAAACGAATCGCGTCGAATTCAATCCATCCAAAACCCAAAGCTGTCTCATCTCATTAAAACAAGATCATAACTTAACCACACCCGTTTCTTTTGATGGAGCATTAATTTCTGATTCACCGTCACTAAGCATTCTTGGCATTAATATTTTCAGTAAGTTAAACTGGACAGATCTCATCTTCTCTGTTGCCAAAGAAGCATCGAAATGTCTTGGATTTCTGAAAAGGTGTAAGAAATATTTCAGCCCGTCAAATCTAGCGCTCCTCTACAAGTCCTACATTAGACCTAGAATGGAATACAACTCCCATATATGGGCCGGGGCTGGTCGCACAGCCTTAGCTTCATTGGATATTCTCCAAAAGAGAGCCTTCAAGCTCATTGGCGATTTGGCAATAACTTGTTGCCGCCGCAATGTTGGATGCCTTTCGCTCCTTTATCGCTATATGCATGGTCAATGTTCTGATGAAATATCTAGTCTAATCCCTTGTAGAATGATACCTGCACGCTCGCGCTGCAAACCGCGCACTTTAACCCTTCAAATTACTTTCGGCCGTACAGTAAAATTCCGTGATGCTTTTTAATCCCGAACAGTGCGAATGTGGAACAGCTTACCATCTTCTGTTTTTCCTCCGGCATACAATCTGCGGAAGTTTAAGGGCGACATACATCGGCACCTCCGCCACTCTCCTCATATACCCTAATCCTTTCCCTATCTCATTCCTGCCATGCTGTGCTTTGCTTTGCATCATAGGGTATCCCCTGAACTTGGCTTAATAATATAAAAAAAGGGCGGACCGACAAAGTAGTTTTGAATTATTTTATTCGTTAATTTATTCATTTATTAAAGAAGAAGAAAAACAATTAAAAAGTGCATAACGCTAATGAAAGTATTTAATTTCTTCAACTTTCTAAACTCTATTGAAACTGAAAGTTTTGCCGTAATTCCAAAACATCATTAGCCTGTTTATTTACGATTTTTTCTTTATTTAAGAACGGTTTTAAATTGTCTAGAAATGTTGAAAGTAACCATTTTATTTTGCATAGAGGAGTGCGCAAGTGACACATTGGGGCTTAGTCATTAAATTTCCGACAAAATGTGAGTGAGCAATATTTTTTTTTGCACAGTACTGTATATCCACCACATCATTTGCGCTAGTACCTACTCCATACTATATCCTGGAACTCAACAAAATGGGGTTTCTCCCTAAAAGGCGTAGGTATCTAGCTTTGATCTTTTCGGGGAGCGAGCATATTAAAAAAAGGCGCTACTGCATAAAAATAAATTATATTTCCTATTTTGAAAAAATAATAATAATAATAATAAAAAATAGACCTCCAGCTTGAAGTTGTATACAAAAATTTCAAAATAAAATTATTATGAGTATGTACCTTACCTACATATGAATTATAAATAAATAAGGCAACTACACCAGCCTCCTTCGTCTAGCTCTTATTCTTGAAAAATTAACTGTTACCATATTCCACTTCAGTAGCCAACTGTCCTTGCGAGTATAAAAATTGGTAAAATTTTATAGTTTTCTAAATTTTTTTAAATGCTGATGTGTTCGACTTCACGTAAGTTAGTTTTAAATTTAATAACATTGTTAATTTAGTTTAAGTACCTAAGTAACTAGTTTTTAAATGGGAACCTTTAGGAAAATGAAAAATATTGTAAAATTTTACCCATGACGCCAAAGGATAAAACTTTTCGCGAATTCTATGTAAATACTTCTATACAACAATGTGCTACAAGGTCATTCGTACTTAGAAAAATATACTAAAATCACATCTAGGTGACCCTAGTAGAAATTGTTCAGAGTTTCACCTTGTCTCTTGCCCCGCAAGGGGAAGTCATTATGTAAACCAATACTAATTTGACTGAAAAGCATCAAGGTGTTTACAATTCATGAAGAAACATCTAGAAAATTAAGTACCGATGAGCCTCCTGATGAGCATTCATTAAATCTCATCGATGGGCTCATTGGATATTATGATACCGCTCCATATATACTAAACCAGCAATAAATAAATATTTATTATTGTCATCATCTTGTCAGATGACATTTCAGGAAAATTTGAATTGAATTTTGTAATTTATTTATTTAAATTTATTTTTTGATTTATTTTCCGCGGAAAGATTGTCGCCCATATGCTGAACAAGACGTTTTGTCCATATCTTTACGCCTCAGCGTCGAAGAATTCAGATTCTCATTTATGAACTCATCATGACTTTCACTGTTATTTTCATTATTATGCTCATCGTGACACTCATTGATATGCTCATTAATAAGCTTATCGTGACACTCATTGATATGCTCATTAATAAGCTCATCATAACACTCATTATGTCACTTATTATGTACTCATCCAAGGGCTCATCTAATATTGTAAAATGCACAAAAGAGAAGCAATGTATACATTTCTAAATAAGTGAAAGAGATGCAATATGTCATGCACACTATCAGTGAATAAGTAAATAAATGATTTTTTCCGGGTTTTGATTCAAACGCGAATGAATTTCATCAGTACGTTCATCGGGTTGCTCATGAGGAGCTCAATGATGAGCTCATCATGATATGTCTACCAGGGGACTGCATTAATATTACAAGCAAATTCCAGCAATTTCAATTATAAATACGTACACATGTTGCATATTGTTTAACGAATAATCAAAAATTATAAATTCATTGCCCATATCAACTTTTGAAAAAACGGTCCTCAATTCTTAACAGAAAATTTTTCCATCTGCTGAATATAAAATTTCTGGAACGAAATGCACAAAAGCGAAAATACGGTATAGCAAAATCAATTCTGCTTAATTTTTATTTTTTGGAAATGTCGACCATGCCATAACTAGCGCATACAAATTAAGAGGAAACATTTTCAAAAAGTTCGTACGTAAGGCAAAATGATTTAAGAGTCCCAAATGAGTTTTAGTTTTTTAAGTCTCATAATAACAGTCTTAGAAGACTTTTATACTCTTAGCTCAGTGCTAAGAGTTATGACAGACTTTTATTAAAACTCCCATAAGACTTTTATTTTTCTAGTCTCAACTGCCTTAGAAGACTTTTATAAATTTCAGTAAGTCCATATCTGTTTCCAGAGACTTTTATTCATTTAAGTCCCATGATAAAAGTCTTGTAAGACTCTTATCTTTTCAGTCTTTCGATAGCAGTCTGATCAAGACTTTTATACATTTCAGTCAGTTAAAATAGTTATAGAAGACTTTTACTTATTTAAGTCTCATAATGGATCTATCACAGATCTTCTATTGTTGCAGGTCTTTGTATTTAATTTTTGATAATCTGAATTTCGTTGGTACGAAGCCGTGACATTTTGATGATGTGACCCAGGGGTAGCGATCGCTCCCCCTGCTCTCATCCTAGATACGCTTTTGTTCACACCCCGTATAAATTATATGTATGGGAGTGTCGTCAGGGTTGGACACCCTTTTGACTTTTGCCCATAAATTCCGTTTAAGACAGAATTTTGTCAATCCAAGGATATTTATGGAAAGGTCTGGAAAAAAGGAACACTTTTGCTGAACATGCCAAATTGATTGGGTGAAAAATGCAAAAAAATATATAAACATTTAAAAGAAAAAGTGAAATGCTGTCAAGGTTGGCCAGTGTTGTCTAGGTTGGCCAGTCAACGAAAAATGTACTGAAATGATTGAAAATGACCTGGAAAAATTAATTGAATGAAATAAAAAGCTAAATTTGCTCCAGTTTTCTGTTTTTTTAGCGAAATTTGAATGGCATATTATTCAAAATCGCATTTCCGGAAATTGTCGTTATATTGACGCACGTCAAATGCACTTCTCTCTTGTATTGTCCTAAGAGGGCTTTTCTGCACTTTTTGTTGGCGGGCATCTTCCTTTAGCGGGTGTTTCATTAACGGACTTTGTTTGGATTAGTGCTGAACGTTTTGTGGGCATCATCCAAGCACATAATCACAATGGGCCAACCCTGACTACACAAAGTGGCCAACCTTGAGACGACAAGCACCATTGTCGCATCACGTGACACCACAACCAAATATGTTACAGGATTGAATTTTCCTCTTGGTTTATTTTCAAGCATGAGTCACACAATACACATTCACAATGCTTACCTTGATGATTGCGCATATTTTCTCCTCACTTTCAAGCCGTATTCACTGCTGCTAAAAAAAACTTTTTTTTTTTAATTTCTAACCACTGAGTGCGCAGCATATACTTTGCGTTTACGCTCCAAATATACAATGTCACGAAAAGTTCGCTATCACTGTGAGAAGTTTTACCTCACTCGAACATTGGTGGCGCTAGTGGTCAAAACTAAAAAAATCGCAGATAGCCAACCTAGAGGGTTTTTGTTTTTGCTGCCGGAACGTGACTCCTGAATCATCCGGGGACATGTCAGAACCATGTCAAAAAGCTATTAACTCCGAAGAGCCAGGTTCGTGTTTTTGCGCAAAGGAAGCAATAAACGTCAAAAGTACTAGTCATAAACTTTTTCCTAACCTCTTCTTCTTTCTTTGACATTTCAAAACAAGAACCGCGGTGCTCCTAGTCAAGAACAGGAGCATCTAGGGCAAACCCGGGATTTACTCAAGTAGCAAACAAAAACAGAAAGTGACAGCTTCCAGAGTCACGAGTGCCATGACTCTGGCAAATCGAACACAAAATGGACTTGAGGGTTAACACCGAAGCAAAAACAAAAACACCTCTAGACGACAGGCCAACCCTGACGACATCCCCCTACCTATCACGTACAGGAGTTTCACGGAAGAAATTCAAAGCGATTAAAATCAAATTCATGTTGAAAAAAAAATCTGCTGTTTTTTTTCTTCACTTTTGAATTTATCTGTAGTTTCGAAGAGTTGAAGCAAATTTAAATAAAGAATACAGTTCCGCCCGCATATATTACTATATGACCGCTGTTTTGTTTTTTTAGTAGTGTGGGAACCCACTGTATAATGTAAAAAATTAAAAATTTTAAGTAAAAATTTAATCATTCAAAAAACTTCATAACAAATATAAATCATTGCGAAAATCATCGCAAAAGTACATGAAACGCTAGTTTTAATTGGGTCCACTTTATATTACCTGTGAGAACGCTCACACAAATTCAGAGATCATCTTTAAAAGAGATAAAAAAAATGCCCAAACCAGGTATCTAGGTAAAAATCCTCCTAAACTTCAAAAATTTTATTCTCATTAAAATGTGAGAAAGGAAACTGCCAAAACACAATTGAAAATTTATTATGAAAAAATAAACGCGAATTTTAGAATTTATTCAGAGCTTCATGAGCTTGCAACTTATAAGTAGGTAATTGCTACGAATACTTATGAGGGTGAATATATTACAAATTACCACTGCAATTGTTTGCTCAATATCTTACTATATTTATGATTATTAGTACTTATTAAAAAAAAGTGGAAATATCCAGTGTTGACTTACATATTGCATAACTAAAAAACAACTTTGTCTGTTTGGTGCAGCTTTAACCAAAATTCAATTTACTGACTACGAATGGGTACGAAATCAAAGTAATCACCATCCAATGGCATATTTGTTAGACAAATTTAAAAAAATAATTCACAGCTAGCGGTTTGCACATGCCCAAACGCAAACCGTTTATTTAGGTGCGTTCATCATGTAGAGGTATATCTATAAAATTTCAAAACTTTCGATACATGTTAGAATTGTGGTCACGGACAGGTCTCCTAAGCATTACACCAAAAATAGCCGAATTCGGTTCAGCAATGCTTTGAAGTTGGTTTTGTAGCTTCGTCGTTCATCAAATATTGTGTAAGTAAAATGTAAATTATTTGATCTTTACGCCGAGATTAGCTGAACTGCCTTGGAGACATCTTTCCCATCTATAGAGATCCAAATGTAAGTTAAAATTTTTTTTTTAGCTACGTTTTTGCATGCAAAATGTTACTGGTAGTATTACCCTAGATGAAATCGCATAGGGTATACTAAGTTTGTCATTCCATTTGTAACACCTAGAAATAATGTTGGTAGGTAGAGCAAAATGGATTGGACACCCACGCATAATATTCAAACTTATTTTGATTTTTGCATGTCCATCCATCCTCACGATAACTCGAGAACGCGTGTACTTTAGAGAGCTGCAATTTTGCACACGGGCTTTAAAAAAAAAAGTAAATTTAAGTTCGACAGATCGGGTAACTCTTTCGTGGGGTTGCCATATAAAAACATACGATTTTTACGTATGCTGTGAAAACGATCAGGGGGCCTATTCTTGAATAACGAAGGCACATTCCGTATTATTTTATTTTTTTATTTTTTGACTATCAGAACCAGCTTAACACAAGCTCGCTGCATGAACACGTTTAATAAATAAACGGTCAACACTATATGCGTTTCATTACTTAGTCGGTGTTAGTATTAATATGTTACACTAAACATAGACTAAACACCAGATAAAATGACATGCAAAGCGACATAGAACAAAAATACAAAAATCTAAATTAAGGTAGGTGCCTGAGAGCAAATCGTAAAAAGTATCTCTGAACAGACTCGATGCGCTCGATGTGTGTACCGTAAAAAGCAGACCAGACCTGGCTAGCGTATTCAAGAAGTGGTCTCATAAAGCAAGTGTACAAACGCAATGTTATATCGAAAATTCTCGGGACCAACGTTTTATAAAACCCAGCATAGAACTACTCTTTGATACCATGTAGTTTATATGGAAGTCAAAATTCAATCTGTGGTCACATTTGACACCCAAGTCATAAACAGAGTCCACCCGGTGAATCGAGGAATCCGAGAACTCATAATCATAAGTAATTGGTGTCTGATTCCTATGGAAAGTTATAACCTCACATTTGTCGATATTTAGTACCAAATTATTGCTCTCGCACCAATTGTAAAATTTTTCAAGGTCACCCTGTACCTGTTCACAATCGTGAACAGATTTAATCTGAGCGAAAAGCATAAGTCAGCATAAATCAAGACCTTACAATACCTCACAACAGAGACAATGTCGTCAATAGACAGAATAAACAACAACGGGCCCAAATGACTCCCTTGAGGTACGCCAGACCTGTACCTGTTCACAATCGTGAACAGATTTAATCTGAGCGAAAAGCATAAGTCAGCATAAATCAAGACCTTACAATACCTCACAACAGAGACAATGTCGTCAATAGACAGAATAAAGAACAACGGGCCCAAATGACTGCCTTGAGGTACGCCAGACGAAGCCCTTAAGACTCTAGAGATGGAATGGCGAAATAAGATTTGGTATGTTCTGTTATCTAAATAAGACTCTGTCCATTTTAGAAATGTTGAGGGAAACCCATACTTTTCCATTTTAAGGAGTATCACTCACTTGTCGAACGCTTTACTAAAGTCTGTATAATCACAATTCGTCTGAAAGCCTTTTGCCAACCCGCCAATGGTATCCGAGACAAATTCCAGCAAGTTAGTAGTTGTAGACCTACCCGAAATAAACCCATGTTGGTTTGAAGAGAGCAAATTCTTACAGGAAGTTGATAGTTGACAGTAAATGATAGATTCGAATAATTTGGGCATGCAAGATAATTTTGCAATAGGCCTATAGTTAGAAATTTCATTTTTACTACCTTTTTTGTGAATAGGTATGATAAAAGAATTTTTCCATAGCTGGGGGAAACAACCACTATCGAGCGATTTTTAGAAAATAATTCTCAGCGGAGCTAGAACTGTAAGACAGCATGACTTAAAGAAGGCAGGAGGGATCCCATCAGCACCAGTTGTGAAGTCATTTGGAAGCCCATTAATATGATCGAGTATATCCTCTTCTGAAATTGTAGGGATAGTGAATGAAACGTTACGATAGTCGTTCATATGACTAAAGTTGCTATTTTGAGGCGGAAAATTTGACGAGGCAAAGGCATTGTCAGAATAAGAAGCAAACATATCGCAAATTTTAGACGAATCATCACTAGCAGAATCCTTGTACCTCATGGTATTGGGGTAGTTGTCCGTTCTTTTCTTCATATTAATAAACTTAAAAAAGATGCGTTGAACATACTCATCATAAAGTGTAGAGGAAAGTTCTTTGAAGACATTATATGATATGAGGAAGTTGTTGTGACTTATAATGTCCTTATCCCTCATATAACTTTTCCACAATTTATTCTTTCTATTTTTAAGACGCCTCAGTTCTTTATTGAACCATGGTGGAGATATTTTAGAGAGCCTCTGACGCTCGCAGGGAACTTGAGAGGAAAATAAATCGATAAGAATTATGTAAAATTTAGAAACGTCTTCGTCAACATTATTGCTAGACAGTAATGTGTTGAAATCAATAGATGTAACTCTACTGGATAGTTCCGAAAAGTTAGCCTTTCTAAAATTGAAAAACGTATTGTGTTTCATCACAATTTGTTAAGTTTTCGGTTTCATATCAATATGTAATTAGTAGAGAGGGGGGTGATATTTATCAAGAGTAGACATTCTCACTGCGCTAGGCTCAACTATAAAGTTACCCGTGTCAGTAGAAAATACCAGGTCTAACTGCCTTCCCATGTCATTCTCAACATTACTGATTTGGCTGAGACCTAGAGATGAAATACTGTCAAGGAATAGTGACTCCTTTGTTGTCAAGTTATTAAGTGGAAGATAGTCATCGTCAACTTCATTTAGTACCCATTGAATTTTGGGTAAGTTAAAATAACCAATGAGTAGTAATTCGTCAAGAGGATCCATCTTACCATGGATAAAATTAGATGTTGAAATGAGTAGGTCGTAAATATTCTGACCTTTGTCATCGACAATATTTATGGAGTCTGGAGGAATATAGCAACAGATAATGTATAAGACAGATTTTGAAAGAGATAACTTAAGAGCAAGAAGTTCGATGTCAAGAGTGTTGGAGAAACTGGGAAGCTCAACCTGGCTGCAATTAAACTGGTTTTACAGGCGAGAAGTACGCCGCCACTTCGAGCTACAGACTCTGTATGTCTATCTCTTCTAAAAATTTGATATGAATTGTCAAAAATTTCAGCATCACGAAAACCGTGATACAGCTAAGTTTCAGTAAAAGCAACTATGTCGAAACAAGTCGCAGCAGAGGCTTTGAAGATTTGTGTGGTTTTTGTACGAATTCCTTTTACGTTTTGATAGTAAAGGGAGAGTGATTTGAGTTTTTTGGAGTATTGCTGCTTATTTTGGATGCATTTCTAGGTTGGCGCCCGGAAGGTACAAACAATTTAGAAAACGTGCCAAAGGGTCAAAATGTGGGATCCAATAACTGGTCCCGCACATCTTCTGAGACGGTTAAAACAAAGGATGCAACCGGTTTAGAACTTTTACTAATTTTACGACAAGAGATGCCATCAGCTGCGATATTTTTGGACTTAAGATACTTCAATAATTCCTCACACAATGTTTCTGGAAAGAAACGGGTGACGAAAACTTTCGAAGGTTTTGGTACTGTTCTCAAAGGGACTACAATACAATTACCTAGAGACGACACAGATGAAGTATCATTCAATACCGCGGATGCAGATACAGGTCTTAGAAAGATGTTATCAGAGCTGTGACTCCCAGCGTTACCAACGGCCATAACAGCTGAGGCACTCGTACTGGGAGTAGCAGCGGGCAGGTGCAAATTAGATCGCTTCCTTCGGCGCGGCTGTTGCTTGCGACCAGGCTTGGAGGAAGGTGGCTGAGTAGGCGGCACATCTGCTGACAGCGAAGAAGCATCAGTAGTAGCCGTAAGTCCATTCACAGAAGGCATCACGTCAGGAGAAGAAGAAATGTTCAAGTTTCCAGACGTGAAACACTTTAATGTCCGAGGCGATAGCGCCAATAAGCAGGGAATCCTTAGCAGCAGAAGCAGACCAGAAACAGACCAACCCGCAAGCAGTGTTGGGCAAATTGCAATCTGATTGATGAATGATGATTACGATTACAATCTGTAATCTGTAATCATGATTACAGATTGATAATATTAATCAGAAAAGTAATCATTTTTGGCGATTAATGATTGATCAATCGTAACCGTAATCATGATTACATGGTTACATTTTTGGATTACAAATTTGAAAGAGTTTTAAAATTTTAGTTAAAAGAAAACAAACATTGTTGTATTTCTATTCCGAAATCGGTTGGCACTAATGTTTGTAAGCACATATCTGTAGTAGGAAGGTAATGGAATATCTGATGTATATGGATTGCGTTTACCAATTATTAGTAATTAAGAAATGGAGGTAGATTTAGAATCTTCTGATATCAAAAACAATACTGTATCGTTCTGTAAGGTAGCAGTTAGTAAATCTATTCTTTCATCTTTGATTGAGGAAAAAAAAAACACTTGTTCCGACTCCACAATTATTTTATTTAAAAAAAGAGTAACAACCTACGCGTTTCGTCTGCTTAAGACATGCTTTAACCCTGATGATGTCTTAAGCAGACGAAACGCGTAGGTTGTTACTCTTTTTTTAAATAAAATAATTGTGGAATCGGAGCAAGTGTTTTTTTCTCAATCAAAGATGTCTAAGAACATATTTCATCAAGTGTTAACATATAAATCGATAAATCTAATCTTTCATCCTCACTCTTGCTGTCATGTCAGTAATATTTACCCATTGCAGCGCTTCAAGCATGCTTCTAACTGGTGTATATATGCTGCATTTCAGAATAACTCACTTTGTCTTATTCTACAACAGTTGCAATCTGCCCTTGGATTCATTCGAACTAGCATATAACAATTTGCAGCAATATGAAAAGTGTGGCAAAATCAAAGCGTTAAAAGGCATTATTGCATTTTCCGTGCTCAACGATTATCTAATACGCCCCAGAAATATAATCTTTTTCGCTACCTTTTTTCCCACTCCCACATAATCAATTTAATTTGATGATAAGATATGTGCGTGTCTGTATCAATCGAACCACTTACATTGTTTATACTGACTCCAATTAATACATAATTCAACAGTGCCTTGGAGTTTTCTACAATAAAAATTCTTACTTACGAACGATCACAGATTGTTTGTTTTCTTAGAAATCTCTTGATAAGTTTCATTTGTAATCAAAATAAATGTAATCATGTAATCATGATTACGGTTACATTTTCATAAGATTACTCGATGTAATCATGATTAATGATTGATGGGCAATCATGATTGATTTAATCATGATTATTAATCTGATTACAAATGTAGTTGACCAGACGGATATTCGTTATACTGTCGAAACCATTCCGAATCGACACAAGTGGTATTCCTGAAATCTGCATTCGTTATATACCGAACGCAAACCCTACGTTATTTAACGAGTGGGTTCAACCATTCGTTATGCCAAACGAAGAGTGAATCAGCTGCTATTTTACGGATGATAATGGGAGATAAAAGATGTGCGAAAATGTCATATGCTCAAAAAACTAAAATAATTGAGTTTTTAGAGGAAAATCCGAAACTGAAATTTGGTAAATGATAACTCTTTCAGTTCAAAAGATGGCACGGAATTGTGGCTAACATTAGTATTAAATTCCATACCCGGAGCGCAATAGGACTGGAAAAGTTGGAGAAAGGAATGTACATACATAAATTCATATTATTTTTTTTTATAATATTATACATATTCAAAATAAAGCTAATAGAAAATTTCCAGAGTTAGCAGAATTTAAAATGTATGGTGAAAGGAAAATCTGCTGTGGCAAAAAAATATTTGCATGGCACTGGTGGAGGTCCTCCTGCAAAATTTTTCCTATCCAGCTATGAATTAAAGGTGCAAGAACTGATTAACGATTGACGTAATTCATTTTCCATAGATTCTTCAACAATTTCAGACGCAAACAATGACAATTCAGTGAAACTAGCTATTTTTTACAAATTATGTTTTAAAACATGAAACAGTTGACAATATTCAATTTGTAAATTGACAGATTTACTCGTACCATACTCGTTATGTTGAACAACTTTTTCACCACTTCGACTTTATAACGATGAGGTTCAAGAATACCAACGGGGTATTCGATTCGTTATCAACCATTCCTTATATAACGAAATCGTAAAAACCATTCGTAATTCAAGAATAGGCTCCCAGTTCTAGACGTTTTTATTATACTAAAAAGTTGTCAGTACTATATGAAATCCTATGAAATTGTTTATAATTTTATTTTTTATAGGCAGGGGGACGAGAGATATCAATTACGGAGGCCTAGGTAGCCCATTATGCTAACCTGGTAAAAGCCTTCCTGTCCTGTTAATGAATCGCATCAGGTTTATGTGAGATAAGTTTTTCAGCTCATCCATAGATAGGTGAGCAAACCCAAGCGTATTGAGTCTACTCAGGGCAAAGGCCGGACAAGCACACAGAAAGTGTTCAGTTGTCTCAGGCTCTCCTTACAGACAGGACAGACATTTAGGGCTATCAACAGCTTCCATCCTTCTTAGACTAGCTGTGGCTAGTGATGATGCCTACCACAATTCTATATTGTTTCCTTCCGAGCCCCAAGAGAAAATCAGAGAAATTCCTATTGGGGTCATGCAAGTGCTCAGGTTCGCCTATATCGCTGCTGATGTTTCATGCGAACATCCGCATAGATGAGAGACTTGATCACCGAGATGGCAATACCTAAAGCAGGTTTCGGTCCGAGGAAGGGAGAACCAGAGAGTCAGATCTGACTAGAAGGTCAGTCCTTTCATTCCCCATAATTCCCATGCGCCCAAGAACCTATTGAAGGTACACTTTGTTGTGGATACACAACTTATCCGTAGACGTCCTGCAGTCTCTCATATAACTTAGAGGCCCGCATTACTGAATCGGTCGGGAGAACGAAGTTTGCAAATTTGCTAGTTTGTGATTATCGAAAACGTTCTAATTGAAAAAATCTAGTTTCCCTTGATTATTGAAAACAAGTAAATTGAATCCTGATACTGAATGTGACGGAATAAAAATTTGTATCGTGAAGAGGAAGTGAATCTAACTTGCGGCGGGAATCAGTAATTCGTCGGATTGAACAATAAGGGCCACTCGGAAACGTCAAGGCTGCCTAACTATCCGAGAGTATAACAATAACAAGGTGACATTTTCAGGTGGTAACAATAGGCTGTCCAGGGACTGTAATTTGCATTTAATTCTCATAGAAAAATATTAAAGATTCGGAATGTTCCATTCCAATCATAAACAATATTCTTTCTCTTCATGAATCAAATCTCTTATTACCTCTGATTGATCATACTGAAATATATCGGTGATTGTCAGCGAATAAAATCTGAGTCCACCTCTGTGTGTGAAGAAAAGTTTATTTTCTACTTTTTCATGCGGCTTGGCCTCAGTTTTGTTTGAAAACTCGTTTTTTACTTATTTTATTTTCTGCCTTTTTCACGTTAACTAAATTGTTATTACGTGCTGCATGGAGATATTTTAAAACAATTTTATGACGGCTGAAAAGACACTGATTTACTGAATTTTCCCGATTTTCCATGTTTTCCACAGACTTTTCCTACTATGAAATTTTTTTTAAAGATTTACATGAATTTTCCTCGATTTTTCATGCAAGTTTTCATGATTGTTGAAGAGAAAGTTTGATGCCAGTAGAACGGAAAAAAAATGATTCCGCATAGCTTATAAAACTTTTTTTGTCGGAAAATTTTCCAGAAAATTGGAAAATTCTGCATTTTTCCTGAAACAGATTTATCACTAATCATATCTATGAAAATTTTTCCGATGATTTTCCCGCTTTTCCGGGTTTTCCATGGAGTTTTCCACAAAAGAAACTTTATGCAACTCATTTCTCTCTACAACTTTGTCTTAGGTTGCAAAACGCTCAAACGCATCAAAAACTCCGGAAAAGCGTTTTACATGAATTTTCCTCGATTTTTTCTGCCAGTTTTCACCATTGTCGGAGAGAAAGTAATGATGCCAGTTGATAGGGAACTTGATCCTGCATAATTTAGAAAACTTTTTCACCGGAAAATTTTCCGAAAAAGTCGGAAAATTCCGGAAAAATCGGAAAACTGCATTTTTCCTGAAACGGTTTTATCACTAATCAAATTTGTACCAAATTTTCAAATGATTTTTCCCGATTTTCCATGGAAATTTCCGGTTCAAATTTTGATAGATTCAAGTGTCACGCGACATGAACCTGTGTGCCAAATTTCTAGCTACCTGTGATGACGAAAAGTGGGTCTACGAGAGTGTCGAAAACAGTAAAACAGTTCAAGGGAAGGGCTGGCCTCAAAAAGAAATCATTGGAACTGCTGATCCTGTGAGATGTTTTGCAAACTTTCGTTTAACAAAATTTTCGCACAACCGCTGTAGTAAAAACTTCAAATAAAAAAAATTAATAACTAAAAATAAATGAAACAAAAATTGCATAATTTATATATTTATTTATTTATTGACTCATCGTTTATATATATATATATTTTTTTACATACATAAATAAGAAACAAGAACAGACTAAATAAATTCAATTACTAAAATTTACAAACTAACTTGAAAGTGACCTAAAAAAGTCCTGAGTGTATATTTCATGTCCCTAAGAAAGCATTTTGATCACAAAAGGCAATGCGACATCGACAAGAAATATTCAGATGATTATGAAATATGTGTGTGTGTGTTTACTGGTTTTGTTTGTAATATTTCATTTTGACATTTCAGTAAAAAAAAAAAACGAAAAAGGAATAATATCATAATATATATTTGTATTATAGTATTTTGTATATTTTTAATATGTATACGTACAATCTAAAATAAAGGCAAGGACTAGGAAGTCCAACAGTTAGAAATTTAACTGTGATATGATTCGCCTGCTTCACCTGCTTGCTAAAAAGTAAGGCGTTGCAAGGAACTTCCTAATCAACTAAATTGATGTGACAAAATCTTAACGATCAAAAATAACGGGATCAATGTAGATCGTCTCAAATTTGTCGCCCATCATTCCTAAAATATATTCACATTTATCAGCATTCATATATTTAGCGTAACAAGGATATACATAAATCGAACAAAATAATATTATTCTTGATACAGAAAAACAAAAGCTTTGTACATACATATGTAGTAGTAGTAGTAGTAGTAATAGTAGTAGTAATTAGGTAGGTAGGTGTAGAGCTTTTTCCTTTTCGGAGTTGATGATGAATATATTTTAGAAATCGGTGAGGGACTTCCATGAATGCCATGAAGAGTCCAACATCAATTTTGTGACACACAAAATATTTTGTTTTATTAAAAATTCTGTGGAATCACTTGCCTTTTTGGTTTTTTTTTCTTCTTTTTTTTTGTTTATTTATAATTACAATTTCTTTTTATATATTTTAGCGTGCTGAGTCTTAGAACCGGAGGAGTAAACAATCCAACATAATTTGCATTTTATTGAATGAAACGTTAATTGTAAATTTGATTATTCTCTCACTAACAGATAGGGAAGGCGGAAAATGAAAATATTATGAAAGCGTTCCCACAATATCGAAACATTTACTTCTTTTTACTTCTTCTGTGTTATATTATCTAGATGAAAACAAAATAAAACAGCACATATTTGTACACAATCTCTTTGAAACAGGTAAATAGGAGTTAATTATTATCTACATTTTCATAGAAAATTTAATTTTTCAGTGGAGTGAACTGAGATTAATAGGGTCCGATCAATCCGAAAAACGGGAGCGGCATAACACTTCTATTTGTCGATTACTCCCTTACATACATTTGGCTGTAAATAAAATAAATCTACAACCTCAACCTCAACAAGTTGGATTCCTATCAAAAGAAAGGGGGGATGATAAAAAATAAATGTCCAAAACAAGGAACTAATTTACATTCGAAAATCTTCTACTGGACGAAATTGGCAAGGGTCCAAATTTAAAACAATAAGAGATCACTACACAACTTGGGAATAATCAAACCCATACAAATAGTTTGGTGTCAATTTTCACGAAGTCTTTCCTACCCTACATGGCATACAATCTCCCAACCTACATATGGAACGAACGTCTCAGCAAGCTTGAAAGAAAAATTCTCTGATCGTACACGGGATTCTACAGAACTGCCAACGGTACTTCACGAGTCAGTCAAAATTAGTCCAATAAGGGTGTCTCTATTTGAATTTGCCGAAAATCAAGTTGGAAAAATCCTTAACCATGCCAACTCAATATATGGCTTGCCGAATCATATACTAGCAGACTATAAATACCTACCTATCACGAATCGTTGGCCTTTATGTAGTGCTTACTGAATATATCAGATGTAACCTTCGCAATTATGATTCGGTCGGAATCCAGATTGCCAAGAAGACCGATATCCAGAGCATGCATATAAACTATCTTCTCAAAGACTTTAGCTAAAAAACTTAGAAGACTAATTGGTCTGTAGTCAGCTAGAACAGATGCTGAGGACTTTTTTCGGATAGGCAACATAAGCGCTCTTTTCCACTGACTAGGAAATTGAAGAGACGTCGTGAGGCAAGATATGATTAATAATATTATTAGGTGCAATTAGTTTAATATATATATGTTTTCTCTCTGAACCTATACCGACATATTCGGGGCGAGATTCAGAGACACCTGCATGATGGAGCAGCATCATGCAGTTAGCACTCAATGCTACTGCTAAAAACCTTCTCACTGGAGCTATACTGGGTTATCCAGGGCGAGGTCCAGTGAACTTACATAATTTAGCAGGATCATGTAGTAGGGTTGGTGGCGGATGATTCCAAATATCTTTTGGAACAACGGCAGCACCCACAACCTCTCACAGAGGCTACTGCCAAAAACCTCCTCACTGGAGCTATACTGGGTTATCCAGGGCGAGGTCCAGTGAACGTTTTGCATCGTTCCATTTTTTTTTCTACTTTTGTGGTGAGATTGAACTCACCCGATCAATTTATTATTTATATTTTTCAACCGCTGTGCGGTGGGTCCGGTTCGGGACCAGAAGTAGTTAGCCTGCGGTCCTGGACAAGTGCCTATACTACCTCTTCTAGGTGGCCAACCTAGCTTCGGCCGGGCAAAAAGTATAGGGGCCTGGCATAGGAGTAGGTAGGACTCTGGTCCTACCGAAGCAACTGCCAGTGGTTTGTTCAGCCTTCTGCTTAGCGGCAGTAAATTGGATCCCAAGTCAAGGTAGCATATGCCGAGGGCTGCGTGGCTAAGTCGGACCTTAGTCTCAAGTATGCAAACTCCGGATACCTTCCTGTGTCACGCGGGGCTCTGCTGCAGGTGACCGTACATTCCCTAGCTAATCGTGGGAACAAAATGCAAGTTTTCTTTTTTTATGAGGGTGGCACCCCTCTAAAAATGCCAAAGGACGTTAAGGAGGAGAAAGGTATTAATTTTTTCGGGTTACTCTCTACAAACCCGTTTTTGCGGGACGTTACTTGTGAAGGTGTGAAGAGTAACCCCGGACCCCCAAAACGGACCCATTCAAAAACAATAGATAAAGAAACAACAACAACAACACATTCGTGCGTTAAGATGGGTTTGGCAAAGAACTGTAAAAACGAGAAATTGTTTGAGCGAATACAGGTTGACGTTGCGGAAATGTCAGCACTTTGCGTGGAAATTTCGATTTATGCTCATTATGGAAGGACGATGTTTTTGGAGAAATTAACTTTGCCGAATATTTTCACGCTCTGGTGAAGGGCACCAAGTCGAGATACAGAATTGACCAGACATATAATAGTTTACGTGGCGTTCACATAAAAACTCCTTTGTACGATAGCTCTTTTAAATCGAATCCTATTCAGTTTGCTATCACACAATACCAGACGGTCTTCAACAACAACATTTGGATGCATACCTACGTGAGAATCAGAAAATTCTTAAAAAATTTCTCAACAGATAATGGAGAAATTTATGAAACGTTACATTATTTGTTCAAACGCCAAAGTAGATCTGTACCGAATGCGAAACTATTGCAAAAAATGAGTGAACATCTTGGTTATGTTGACGACGCTGAAAAGTTTTACAACATAAAGCAAAAACCGCACAATTATTTGCGGGTATTTTATAAGCTACAACGGTTCAACGAGGCATATAACCTTAAAAATTTTGCTCTCATACCAATATACAAGCATGGGCTGCACCATGTGCGCTATGATTCAAAGGCGCTCTGGTCATGTCTACGCGGACAGAAGTTGTATACAGATACTTGGGAGAAATTTCAGTCAGAAAAAGAAGAACAATGGCGGAAATACTTTAAAATACCGACATCGGTGGGGCGCAAAAAGTTTGATTGCAGCATTAGCACTGATGGTATAGCGGTTACCTTTTCGATGAAGAAGCAAGTGGCAGTAGCACCATCACTGCCACCGGTAAAACGCAGGAAAACAAGCAATTCTGAAGTGGATGATGACAGGACGGTGCGCGATATCCGGTCTAAATTAGACTCCGGATATTATAAGCAATTTGTTGGATTAGATCCTGGTTGTCGGCTAATCGCAGGCGGTGTACGAACACCGAATGGAGAAGAACCTTTTACTCAAATAAAAATCAATAGTTCGGAATTCCACTACAAGACATCCATGTATGCACGCAAGGTTTCGTTGGCGAAGTACACAAGATCGCTTCCCAAAAGTTCAGAAATGTGCACTCAATCCCCGATGCAAGAGAATTATAAGGCGTACACGATAGAACGCCTGAAATGGTTTACGAAACGTCAAGCGGTGTTTGGTCAACGCAAGGTTGCACGTTTACGTTTCAAGCACTACATTTGCACAGAGCGTGCAGTACATCAATTGGCGAAACAAATAACGAACAACACTCCTGAAACTCTAGTCTGTATTGGTACGACCAAAATTGCCGCAAATTCCCCAATACGCGGTTACATTCGAACCCCAGAGCGGAAGTTGTTGGCGGTTCTTAAAGAGCATTGTTCTGTGCTCGAAGTGGACGAGTTCAGGACGACGAAGCTGTGCAGCAAATGCTGCGACCCGGTGAGGCCGTCTCGGTCTCCACACAGATACCAGTTTTGCCCAAAATGTGGTATCACGTGGAACCGAGACGTCAACGCCGGGGTGAGCATTCTGAAAAATGGCCTTGCCAAATTTGCAGGCAGGCCATTACATGCCAATTTTTTGCGAACAACGACCCTATAGCATAGGTATGGCTGCATAAATCTTCTACGGAAGCTTATTATGCAGCCAAGGCCTCTCCAACGAGAGGTTTAGGGGGAAAGGCGCGATTGCGCCATGGATAAGTATAAGTATTTATTTATGGCCAATTTACCAACATTGTCACCTATCACGAATCGCTTTTTCCACAACGAGCATTTTTATCGCCTACGTTTAACTTGGACGGGGCTAAATGTTGCATCGCATATGAATCATGTAAGGCCCTTCCTTGATGGGTCGGTACGGTAGCGACATCTGTGCAATCGTAATGTTTCCTGGAGTATAATTGACTTTAAAATTCTCGAGCTATCGCCCCAACATCGCCATGGCAATAAAAAGGCAGCAACATTTCTCTTCCGTTTATATCGCAACAATGTTTGCTGGGAAGCATATAAATCTTGAGATGAGTAGAATAATATTCTACGACCACAAACGTGATTACTACCCAAGAGTGCTGAAAACATTCAGAGAGCGTTTCTGGATGGAGCTACTATAAGGGCGACCAACAGACCAATTCACAACCCGATTCATTCCCTTTTCCTTCTTTCCTTTCTAATATTACCACAATGTATTTATAATAAATTTTACGGGATGATTCTTAAACCTATAATTACCTTTTACAAACAAAAATCTACAGCAGCCCTAACTGTTGCCGCTCAACTGGATGTGCTTAGGAAAAAGTGGAAAAAACGCAGAAAGGGTTAAATTTCAGGCACAGATTGTGACAGGACATTTTGAAGCGACGCTTTCAGGGTTTCTTAAATCGAATATGAAAAATGACGTGTTTTTCGATAAATTATTCGAATTATTCTTATAATGGATAGGATTAAAATATGAATCGTTAAAGAAAACCGAGGAATCTAAAAACATACAACATCCCAGAGCAACTTCAAATTCCGATTCTGGGCTGATGGTTACTTGTTGCTTGACTGGACTAGTACTGCTTCAAACTGTGCACATCTTCTGAACTCGCCGGTCGATATGGTGACAACTGATTAGGATGCATAAGAATTCGATGCAACAATTTGAACGTCAAATCAGCATTTTTGTAATTAGAAGGATAACTGTAGACTACTATTCTGTGCAAGTTATTCCTCCCATCACGTCCACATTCTTCCCCGAGGTATGTTCCCCATCTGTTGTATCCTGTAAACTCCGGAGGTCTTATGGGAAGCATGGAGGCATCAAATGTGGTTTGTTTGCAACAAAATATTGGCGAAACGCAAAACTATGGAGACATTTGAAGACAAAAACAAAACCACCTTCCTTCCATTCTTTATTAAAACAAATCTTGAGCCATAATTATTTTCAAAGTGTTCAAGTCGAAAAAGAATTCGAAGCAGATAATCAAAAGAATTGCTACCGCACGTATATCGAAAGGTTTCTTAATGATGGCGATGACATTAAAAGATGGCAACAAACAAATAAGACGTTTCGTATCAGCAGGAATCAATACTCATCAGTACGTCAGGCGTCTAGTTGTACTACTAATACGAAACGCCAAACGCCTTATTTGTTGCTATTTGCGCCAGCTGCTGATTGCAGGAAATTCGTTATCATTTTTTTTAAATTGATAACATTTTTCGAAGTGTTTCATTACTTTTCTCATGAACTATGTAGATGAGTCCACAGACGTTGCTTGTTTACTTGTTTTGGTTCGATATGTTTGAAAAAATATTTGCTTTTATGTGAATGTGTGAAATCTAGCACCACATTGATAATTTTATGACAACGCATGAACAACTAAGAATTTTTCGAGCGCAAAAGCAATTCATCATGAATTAAAAATTAATAATAAAAAGAATTTAGTCTGTTTTATATGAAGCAGTGAAAATTATTAACTTTATTAAAACTCGGCCCCATGGCAATCAAAAGTATTTTCAGAGCCTTGTGTGGATATGGGTAGTGTCTTCAGACACGGAAGCTAGATACAATTCTTGTGCCAAAATTTGAACTTTTGGCGTATTTCATCGACCACAAATTAGAATTATTAGACAGATTAAAATATAATAAGACTTGTGTGTGTTTGGACTTGCATTCTTTGGCTGATATATTTGGAAAATTAAATGGCTCATGTATGGCTAATTTGAAGCAAAAGTACAACTTGAGAGGAAAATACAGTATTTTGGATTTCAACTGTGCAAGCCATTTAATTGAAATTTAATTTAATTTGTGTTTTAGTAATTCCGTTAGAGAGGGTTGGAGCCTATTTGAATTAAAATCAAACTTATCAATGCGTTATTATAACATAAAATACAAGCTTAATTTTAGTTTAATTTTAAGTCCCCTAACCCTCTCCTACAGGAGAACTAAATGAAAAAATAAGTTTAATTTGAATTAAATGGCTTGATGAATATGGCCTTTATTGATTTACTTGAAGAATCTGAAGTTGGTTTGGATATTAAAAATCTGTGATGATATAAATCATATTTTTCCATATTATTCGACTTTCCAAATTTATAGAACTGAATGAGAAAATCCTTTCAAAATAAAAAGGGTTTCTGGCCATAGATTATGAAAATTTAATTATAATTAGCCCCAAATTTAGAACAGTTCCGTTAATAATATTTTGGTAAGAATATAAGGATTAATTCAGAAAAAAAAAACAGATCATCTACCCCCTTAGTCATGATCAGGTAAACAAAATTAGGGAAAGCTGGTAAGATTGCATCTATAAAAAAGTGTGCACATATAAATGCAAAGTTTTTATACAATGAAATGGAAGTCAACCAAGAAGAGCGTCGCAAAATTAATTCTTTCCACACATAGGGAAAATTCGAATATGTATCAAAGAGGCTTAGCTAAAAAGTTGAAAACATGAAGACGACAATTTGAAAGCATTTTGATTTCAGTAAATTTCGAGAATCTTGTAGTGCCCAGAGAAAGACCGGGTCAGGAAGGAAATCAGGTTCGGTAGACCTGCTATAATCCGTCGAATTAAAAGAAGAAAAGACCTATGAAGTTTCCATGTTCAGAAAACACCGTACAAATACCAGGAAAGAACCAAGTTGCAAAATCCAGGAGCCGGATTTTACATAAAAATTTCTTAACGAAATTCGACAGCTACATTATGGATCATAAAACTTTGGTAAAAGCTGAAAGTAGACTTCAATCAGCTTCCAGAAGAATTTTATGTGGCAAAAATGAGGAGCGACGCAGAACCCAAGTTTAAGAATGGTCGGCGAATACTTAATTTGGGAAGCAATATGTATGTGTGACCAGAAATCATCACCTTTCGTGACAATAGGCACAATCAATACAGATGTGTACGTTAAGCAATGTCTTCAGAAGTGCCTTCTTCCATTCTTTAGAAAGTGTATCAGTTTTCTTTTGACCGGATTTAGCAGCTGTAAGTACGGCAGAAAAGTGAGAGATTTTTACGATGCCCAATGAATACCCTTGAACCGAATTCTCCAAATTGGCCGGAACTAAGGCGAATCGAAAAATATTGGGCTATTATTAAAAAAAAATTAAAAAACAAAAACATTCCTTTAACAGATACTTTTAAGAGGAAAAGATGCGTCCGATACTGTCTTTGTACAGAATTTAATGAAGAACGTAAAGCAAAATGTTCACCAATTTTATAGCACGTAGTAATTAAATCATTTCGGTTGTGTATAATTAGAATTTTCTTGTTGAATCCAGTTTTTTCGATTTGTCTATTTTCGTTTTGACAACCACTTATTTGTCTAGGAAGTTGGATTTTCAAAATATGCTGCGAAAAAAGAAATACGGAGGAATTGACACCCTACTAAATATGAGTTCAATTATTGAATATAACGCTAAACATTAAGAGTTTCATGGAATGGAAAAAGGAGCAACATTCTCCTTTATCCCTGTTCTACAAAATTGCTTGCTCCAAAATGCTAACCGATATATATATGTATATAAATCCCCCCAATAATTTCTCAGCTAAACCCAACAAGTAGGTGGGTTAGTTCTGCAAAGTCCCCAATGTAGTTATATAAATTTATTTTTGTTTAAAGGAAGATTTACATTATAATCGTTTGCATTTTGTCCAGAAATTGTGAGAGAAGCTAACACCTTCTGCATTTTTTGCAAACTTCATTTTGTCAATGTGTGCGTGTCCGGAGCACCTTATTCCCATAAAAAATTACATACATAGTTTTTATGGGTGCTGGAACTAAAACACATTGTTACTGGCAGACAACACTAGTCTGTCAATTTTGGCTGGCAACACGTTTAACTATAACTTTATAGCAAATATTTAAATTATCTGTCAAAAGAAGAAAATAAATTACGTTTTTAATTTGTAATTAGGTATTGTGAAATTGAAAGTTTTTTAAATATTTTTTTATGGAATAGAAACAGGAAGCAGCGCTGCCAGATTCGTTACAGTAGTGGTATTTTTCGAAACTCATTTCAGATGATTTGGAAATATGTATATACATATTTTGACAATTTGACAGTTTGCCATAAAAACTACGGGGTGGCCGACTGACATATATGAAATGGACTGCTGATACTACTGAAATTGCTTACATTATTTGACATTATTATGAGATCAATTTCCTATATTTGCCTCTTTTTGTTTTAACTACTTTATTCCGCTGAATAAACAAATAATAATTTGTATACAAAATCCACCATAGTCTAGTTACAGTTCAGTGGTTTTCCGAATGAATATATAGTATAAAAATAGATAGTAATGCAATATTTGTAATCCTTTCTCTCCCTCATAACTACTTTTAGGGACAGGCAGACAAAAATTGCTTAAGTTTATTTCTTTAAAAATCAAGTTTAAGGAAACATTTGATGTTGTCGGAGATAAGATTCCAAGAATAGAAATAATTTCGAATGCATCTGTAATTGGTTTAACGTTTAATATAAATTAAAGCGAAAGTCAAACTTGAATTTAAGATAATTGTCACACCCCGGAAAAAAAAGTTGGTAGCATTTATATTTCAATAAACTATCTCCCTGACAAAAGCTGGAAAAATGCTAGCCATCTTCATGTAAATCTTCCTTTAATCCTGTTCATCATCAAAGTTTCAGATACGACATGTTTTAAATTGTTTCCATCTTCACCATAATGTTACAATCACATTTGAAATTATCTAGTTATAGTTTTTCTATTATTTCTACACATTTAAGACAATCAACGTTTCATATCACTTCTAGACTACACAGTGATAGAGAAAAGGATTTTCCTGTAAAATTCTAGAGATTTTTGATTACATTTATACTTTTTCATACGTGCAGTGAGAGAGAGAGAGAGCAAGAGAGAGTTCATTCAATTCATGATTGAATTTATCGAATGAAGAATATCTTCAATTTATTTATTTTCATTTTTTTTTCAATTATTTATTTATGTACTTTAATTTTCTCTACAATACTTTTATAATGGGATTCATTGCCCTATAACGTTTCGGTTAATATAATAGTATAAATGGTATAAGATATACTTACAAGGAGAAATACAAGGTCGTTTCTTGGCATTTGTACATACTTAAAAAAAAACGAGTAATTGACTAACCTTTTTTCAACCAAGTCCTTATGAATCCAATGAAATGTTTACATACAGGTATGTGGATTTTATGTTTTTTTTTTCTTTTTTATATTTGGTTTTGAGGAGAATAGATAAGATTTCATATTTTTTTGTCGGTCAAGTAATTTAACATTTTGCAATTAATATGCATATCTTACCTGATGTCTATAGGGATATTTTACTACTTTTTTGTTTGTTTTAGAATTTGTATTAAATCTGATTTTTGTTTACATACAACCAACTAAGAAGATACCGGAACCAATTTTGTCATATATTTAGCTTTTAAATAATTTGTAAAATTTAATCGATCATAGTTATATACTTTGGCGCCGAATATAGAAACTTTATTAATAAATTTATGAATGTCTCAGCGTGACGGAATATATTGAGAGTTTTCAAGTTGATTTAGAGGAGGATCATTGATTTATTATTATTATTATTTTTTTTTTTTGTAAACGATTACGACTAGGTTAATGAACCGTTTTATGTTACGCTTGCTGCACTGTTTTCTATAACAGATTGAACTCTCATTAGGGCTGTTAATATTCGAATCTTAGGAAGAATATTCGAATATCGAAATTCAAACGGAAGAAACTCGAATGTTCGAAGCTACCATGTGACCGGTGACCCAACATTTGTAACGCTATTTTTGCCTACTTCCCGTTCAGCTAAAAAGTGTGGCACATTGTGCATTTATATATAATATAAAACCAAAATGGAGGACGAATTCATTTCAAAATTAATATTTGGTGGTTATCGGGGTCGCGGATTATGAGTTTTTGGTAAAAATTTAGAAATGCAATTTGGGAGACAAATTTACTTATGTATTGTCCAATTCGTTATCTTGGAGTTTTCGAGTTGGGGATTACGGATTTATGAATAAAATTTAGAAATTTTTATTATTAACATCACTTGTTAGAGTTAGTTAGGGTCAAATCTTTTAAATCGATCGACTTGAAACTTAACATATGTAACGTACATATACTTAGTTCTGATGACAAAACAATATTTTTAAGATCACACATTTCCAAAAGTCTAGAACGGACAAAAAACTTTCCAAAAACAATTTTTTAATAAAATTTACTGTATATTAGGTTTGTTTGATGAAAATACTGGGTAAACCTAGGGCTACACCGAGCTAGACTATTTTGTTTTTTTGAAAAACCTAGGACTGCCCCGAACTTATACCCTCGACAGACGGGCAAAATCAATGATCATTCGTTCGTAGTTGAATTTTTCAAAAATCGATTTACCATTGAATTTTAATTATTAAAAATGTACTGTCAATGACATACAAAAATTGACAAGACTTTCGTTTTAATCAACAAAATCTTGGGTAACTGGATTTTTGAAAAAATCAATTACGAATGAATGATCATTGATTTTGTCCGTGTGCCTAGGGTATAACACTGAAAATTTGTCGGGGTAATGGTTTGACAGTTGTCACTTGCAATTTGTTGCTGATTAGGACATATAAATTACTTTTGAGCAAAAATTAACAAAAATTAGAAGAAAAGAAAAAGAAAAAATAGCTAGAGCACATTTTATTTGTCTTCAACCATTTTATAAATAAAACTTTTTACAATTAATTATAATCATGAGACACTGTCAGAGAAATGTCATTACGCTGGGATTACTCAGTGTTTTAAAAACTTGTTCGATGAGTGCACAAAACTCCGGGTAAATTTGGGGAAAATTTGCGCTGTGTTTTCATCGAACAAACCTATAGACTTCGAAGCAGCTGGCTCGAAGGTTCAAATCTTAGAATATAGAGCAAACAGGAATGGTGATAAGCCAGATTTTGCGTAATGAATTTCTGGTTGTGTTGGTAGTCCATTTTTACACGTATTTACACGCCATCCCTATTCTAAACAACTTGTCAATTTGCAAAAAGTAAACAAAGGTTTTGTGCGGAGCATCTGTGATAAAAAATGTTCTTGTTCTACTTTATTTTGAAACAATTCACATAATTAATTTATATAAATCTCTGCGTCTATTAACAAAAAAGATAATTTAGATAGTGCAGTTGCCTCAAACAGGATTTCCCTAGTTTATAATCCAATTTATATTTGCAAGCACTGACCGAACACTTCATTTCTGTTTTTTTAATTGATATGAAGATTTTAACCAGGCACTAATGGCACTATAAAACTTTGCACTAAATAAAGTTCAAAGATAAATAGTTTTGAAAAGAATTGATTCGGTACTTTTGTTAAATTTCACAAAATAATTTTAAGTTGACTAAATCTACTCACAAAACAAAAGCACATGTGACAATTATGCAACAGCTTCTCATTCCAGCATCTCACTTACTCCTATGTATAGTCTCCTGCTCTTGACAAATTACGCTCATGTACACGAATTTTACACGATTCAACCATTCCTGTTTGCTATATATTCTAAGGTTCAAATTATTCTAAGCTTGGAATCGATACCTTAGAATCATGAACATTGTGTGAATGCTTCAAAATTTTATAGTAATGACAGCACGTAGAAATGGCAACAAATTTGCAACTCTTATTAGAATAATTTGCCTGCTCCTTCATGAATTCTGCTAGCTGTTTATACCTGCACTCTGCTTTCACACTAGATAACTTGAGCTTCAGCTCAACACAAACATTGGAGAAACTTCTTTGTAATATGTTCTAAGAATAAAAATTGTCCGCCATTTTAAATGATTGCTATATAAGAAGTTTATTTTCATCCAAATAGTGAGCCAAATTTTTGATCAATAGCTCAACGAGAAGATGGTAAAACTAGCGTTAAAAGTTTTGAGCCACATTGAGTTTTCCCGGAAAAACTCCTGAAAAAACAATACTGCAGACACAGGCCAAGATACATGCTTCGAAGCATAGATAAAACCATGCTTCAAACTTCAGTAAAACGTTCATGCTTCGAAATCTAAATAGCAAAAGCTCTAATTGTATTCTTCTAGATTGATTTACATTGTCAACAAATCTCAAGCTGGCAGATAAGCTCAATTATATTTCAGGCCTACTGCGCTTCATTAATCTATGGAACAGATTGAAACGTAGGCACCACGCAGACAGAGTAATTATCCAGACGCAGTCATCAATGGATATTTTTCTCAGCATCTTTGTGGCTTCGATTTTAACAGCCCATCATCGCCGCATTTGAGCGGCATTAATACACTGCATTCTGTTCCAGGCACAAAGCGAATGTATGCTTCTTGTAAAGAGAGTGCTAGATTACCACCGCACCCAACTTGGGAGGTTTTACTGTTGCAGCTGTTTTTTTTATTTCCGAAGGCAAGAATGTGATGAAAAGTTGGTTGGTGGAAGTTGAAAATGCGAACTAATTTATAATAAAAAGTTGAAATCATATTCGACGAAACTCAAATGTCAACGCGTTCACAACTTCATCTTAAGAAGATATGAGGATTCGACCTAGCAGGTTAGCATAATGGGCCCCTTGGCTTCAGTGTTGGGGATGCTCCGTCCCCTGCCATGAAAAAAAAAAAAACAGTGTTGTTGGTATTGTCGCCACTAAGAAGAAATTCTCGAATTTCGAAAGAGCTGAAAAAACATCAGTCGTCTTCTTCAAAATTATAAATTTGAGATCTATTTCTACTTTGTGTATGGTTCCATATTTTATATATGCCTAAATACACATTTAATAGATTGAGCCGAGCTCTCAAATCGGCCCAGGCATCCGATGAATTTTATGTAGGTACTCGTCAATTTCAGCATTCAAAATATTTTTTTAACTTCTAAACTCTGAATACTGATTTCTTGCGCAAAAAGATGAGTAATTGAACGGAGTCCCTGAATATGGCCACTGGGTACATTACTTTAATCATAAGATCAAACAGGGGAAAACATAAAACGTTATTGTGCGTGCACGAGAATTGGCGGTTTATTCAAAAGATAGAACTGCAGCAATAGTAATAAAGTCAAGCTAAAAATATTAGATATATTTTCACATTCTCGGAAGAGTGTTGCCGTTTTAGATTTAAATAAAGCTGTATTTTGTGTGCTAAGAATAATGCATAGCTTAAAATCTAGAAAACCAAGAAGAAAAGAAAAAACTAGTGTGTAACCGCGATACCGTTCAACATGTTGAGACAATGCAATTATAAATATTATTTGGATTGGAAAAGTTGCTGAAAAAAAAGATGAAATTGAGTTATAGTTGTTTTGAGTATCAGAACTGGTTGCTGAAGATGGCAAACACAATCGATCTTGTATGCAAACATTTCTGGATCAGCCAAACCAAATATCTTACGAATCCATATCGAAATATTATATTCTCGGAGTTTTACCAAATGGTTGGGTCGGCTGCACGGCATTAGTATGTACAATTATTATTATTTTTATTAATGTTTTGCTAAAAAATTCAAACGTCAGATCTTTAGTAAAAAAATGTGTAAGCTGATAGCTACTATAGCCATACAGTTACTGGGTCCTCTTTTATCAAAGCTATTTTATTGAATTCGGGTGAAGTGCTACGAATAGATATCACAACGGACCATTCTAAAGAGTACATGTGAGACTGCGATAGATCATTAAAATATTATCTTATTTACAATTATTAGTATTAAAATTATAAATAATCAACTAAAATTAATAACAATTCATAGCTGACTTTCAAGTTCAATAGTCGTCTTTGAAAAACTCAAATTTAATAGAATACGAAACATTTTACTGCTCCCCTGTGACAATTGTTTTCTATATATCAGTGCCAAAGTATAGATTTTTTTTATGCGCGAACAGCTAAACATATGACTATTCAACGTTATTACCTTCTGAGAAAGACTTTCTTTCTTTCTAACTTTCGATATAAGCATAGTGCAGTTCTACTAATATTTATATATATATACTAATCACAATAATATAATTAACTTGCTTCAAATTTTCAACAACAACAATAATAATAGAAAGAAAAAAAAACACAAAATAATTTTTTTTAAATATTTTCAAATCTCTAATACCTCATCGAAAGCTAGTAAGAGAGTAGCTAAGCCTTTTTTTTATACATATATATGTATATATAGAAATTCATGTGTTAATATATAATGTAAAGCGAATGATTATAGTTTTTTTTTGTTCTACGAGTAATTTTTCATACAAATGTTTATTTTTTTTTATATATTGTTTTCGAAACACAAACGGTTTAAATAGAAAGAAGCGAAAATAATTAAAATGCTGGATGAAACATGAAAAATCAGCACAATATAATTATGTTTGTTTTCAAATAATTTTTTCGATTGTCCTAAATATTTTAGATAATAATGTATTAGAAAAAGGTATAAAGTCAACATACCAGTTAACGCTACTGAAATAGACGCGCGTGTGCGGTTTATTATTTTACTACGCCTTCAAATCATATCGAAGAAGGAGGAGGAGGAGATCGAGTGACCTGTCGAGAATGTTATTGAAATCTTCGTTAAAATGCGATCACATATTGACAAAATTATAAAAAATAAAATTTAAAAAAAAAATTGTCTTATTTTATAATAGTAATAATATAAAAACGCACAAAAAAAAACGAGCATCTCATCATGGTGCGCATGTGTGTTATATATAGAGAGAGAGAGAAATAATGTTTTACATAATGTGTTAAGAATGAATTCCTATTTTTTTTTCCTTGCCAAGAATTTTAAAACAATTTTTTTTCTTTTTCTTTTTTTTTATCTTTTTTCTTTCATATTATATAAATAAAAAAAAAGTTTTAACGTCGTATAGTAACGATAATTATCTATAGAAATCTATACATAGACAATTATTATTTTTTTATAAGTTAAAGCTTATAATTAGACGACAGAGTAATATGAATTGAATTGCAAAATGTAAGTATTGTTTTCTTTTCTTTTTTTTTCTTTTTTATCTCATATAAATAATTTTTAAAGAATAATAAAATTCAATTTTCACTTGCTTTCTGTTGCCTTCTTGGATGTCCATCAGGGATATATGATTGGCATCGGCAAATTTAGGACGGGAGCCAAGCACAATGGCCCCTGTGGAGGAGATCACCGGAATCTTGGTGGCATCATCGGCAGCATATGTGGGCCCGGTATCATAACACCCATTCCAGGTGCAACCATTCCCTGCAACGGACCTAGCAAGCCTAATAAGAAAAATAAAAGAGAAATATTTTAAATCAGTAAATGTAATTAAAAACACAAACATCAAAATAAATGTGTTTAAAAAAAAGTAAATAATAATAAAAAAAAAAAAATATAGTTAACGCTTTTGAAATCAGTAGTAATGATTAATCATACTTAAATAATATATATGGAATATATTTTCAACATATTTATATTTATTATTATTGATTTATAATTTATCTTTTCACTACTACACGGAGGCCCACAAACGCATACATATGTATTTAAGAATATGATTAATCAATTCTTTATGGCAAATTACACAAATATTTCGAAATATGTTAAAAAATATATCTGGTCTATACCTGTTCAATAAACCAGATTTTATTGAGAACTAATAATAAGAATAAGAGGAAATTATAATGATAGTAATAAAAAAAAAATATATGAAATAATAATCCGAAATAAAAGATAAATAAAAAAAAAAAATCTTATGTATTTAAAGCGACTTCTCTCAAGATAACTTCATTACGGTTTCATAATAATATTAATCAATCAAAAAAATTTGCAAGTAAAACTAATACATTTGTAATCAATACTGTGTGGCTAAAAAGTTTTATATACAAAAGAAAACGAGAATAACGAAAATTCCTTTTTTTTTTATTTAACTTTTAAAAAACAACACATTCATGGCAGGCGTTTTAACAAATGATTAAATTTATATTTTACCCCCAACAGAGTGTAAAGCATTTTTTGTATGCGCGTAATATATTTTATTTATTTTTCCCCATCAATATTGCTGAAGCAATTTTTATGGAACCAACAACAGGCTTTATAATTACTTACCGTTATTAGTTTCCTTTCAAATAAATTACAAAAGTTATATTTTTCGGTAACAATATTATTGGTAAAAGCTATCCAAAAAATTTCGGTATCGATCATAAAAAGTTCGATCCAGACGACTCGAAAAACTCTAATAACTTTATTCAATTTAGAATGAATTCAAACGTTTCATACAGGCAAGACCTCATTCCAAATCAATAGAGATATTGGAGGGCATAAAATACTGCAGGATCAAAAACCAGCAGTCGAAGGGCGAGAATGATCCGTCACGAATTAACAAGATTGTAAAACATATTCGTTTGTACGTTGATTACTTCTAATCAATGTATATTTGTGAAAATTTCAATCGAATCAACAAAGAAACAGTTTTACTTCTCATAAATCGAAATTTGGTTACATGAGAAATCAACACAAAGATGATTTCCAAATTGCTCACTGCAAAACGGATAAAATTGAGTTTGGCTTGGAGCTCATTAATAAACATCGTTATTCTGGGTAGATTATATTAGATTTGTGTAGGGATGGGCAGGCGTTGGACTCGCATTCGCTGGGACTTGAAATATCTATTATGAGCCCCAGGTCAATTTACTCTCTTTTTAGATTTAGACTGTTTAATAAAGTCTAGAACCATTCTTGAACTCAGGTTCCACACATAATTTGGTGAAAAAAAAAACATGTATGTGCTCCGAGGTTTCATGACAGAAGCGGCAGGATGAAATGAAATCTCAGCCAAGCCCATCTTGTATAGGTAACTCCAAGATAGAATAGAAAAATCACTTCCTAAACCTCGAAATTCTATGAGATAATCTTGCAATGCACAACTGGTGTGAGGAAATTTTTTTAGTATTCAAAATTGAAAGTAATAATCTATACGTGACTGAATAAATTGTGGAAGATAGATAATAATAATGCGCGAGTGGAGTGAAAACAACAATTGGTCGAATTGGAAAAATTGTCAAATAAAATCATGCGAAATCGTTAGAAATGTGATAAGAAGGTTTATAAATGAACAAAGAATAAAAGTGACAGATTTAGAAGTGGTCGAACTCAAGGTCCAGTTCTACTTGAGTGTTTCTGTTAGGGATGTAGAGATGGCAGCGAGTAAAAGTTTGGTGCAACAGGGGTATTTTAATAGACGATGAAATATCTATGTTAAAATAGATCTTACCACATTACCCGGTAACCAATTTTATATTGTGAAATACGATCATGATCTTAGCGAAGAGGAAAAGTTTATATTAATGGAAAAATTTGGGTTGGTTGGCAGTTTGCAGCTGCGGTGAACGCAGCTTTTTCGTTTTTTACGGTAGCTAAAATTAACGAAAAAATTTACATTAAGGAATGTTGCAAACCCATTTTTTGCCATTCATACATCAATACAATGATTAGATTTAGCAAGTGCTTAGTATGCCCGAAGCACGTTAAATTGGTACAAAAACACATATATCGATTTTGCCACCGAAAAAAAACAACCCACCAACCTATCCCGATCTCAGATCCATCGAAATATACTGGGTGCTGGTTGAAGCAAAATCGCAAATATCAGCAACATCCGAAGACAATTATTATTTTATTTCTTTATAACGATACAATAAATTTTTTTTTGGAATACTCACTCTTTTTAAAAAGTACAGCCAAGTGCGAGTCAAATTTGCACACGAAGGGTCCCGTATCATCGTACAAATTTAACACTATGTACTTTTTATTTATTTTTCCAAATAGGAGTAGGCGTCTTTGAAAAAAAAAAAATGCAGAGCAAAAAACGCCGAGAAAATCACGTTTCTTTAATTTTTACTTTAATATCATTTTTAAATTTGTTGTTAAAGCGGCAACAGAAATTAGTAATAGGGTACCAGTTTTTACCCTTAGAGTACGGAACCCTAAAAGGTAAAATACCAATAATGCAAAATTTGTGTACGCGAACTAGCTACATGTAGTAGTCTGGAGGCCTCTTCGATTTTTGATTACTCTATTTCTGACCAGTGTGTCATCAGATAAGACTGTAGAATCTTAATCAATTGGTTGCTTGCCTCATGACAAATATCACAAATTTGTTCGTCTCAATTTTAATCGTCCTTATCAAAGTGAAAATAATTTTCTATTTGGAAATTTCTTTGTTTTTCCACTTTTCCTGAAGTGACTTAAAAGAAGAAACTAATGTTTTTTTCAATATTTAAATATATGCAAAACTCATTTCAGTCAATATAATACGAAAAACTGAAAACAAATGCGGTGGAAATGACATTGTTTCCTCATGACGTAGCAACACAAAAAGTTCCTCTCGAATCGACCATACCTTGTCATCTTTGTATCATGGGATAGGAGTACAATTGGAAAACTTTCATTTCGATAGCTATACTAAGATAGCATGAGTAACTTCTATTTTTAGGACTTTTTCAATATCTCCACATATTTTCTAGAAAAATGGGAACACTTTAAAAGGAGTTTTGGGACATAAAACGTTTTGATCCACTCAGCATAATAATAATCAATCAGTCAGTCAGTATATTTATACACTGGAAATCGGTTAAACCGAAATTGTGAGGAACGCTTTCGTGGTAGCCGAATTTCTTATTAACCGTTGTCTTATATATATACATACACAAAAGCATTTATATTTTTCAAAAATTTGGGAATAGACTTTGCATCCTCTTTATCTGATGGTCTAATAATTATTTCCACAATTTTACATGCAACATTGGAGCTGAGCAGTATTAATACGGTCAATTTAGGTTCAATAACCTTCGAGTGTAATATTCGTTGCTAAATTCAAGAGTTGTAGATACCGCATAGCCTATTTTGTAATTTAACGACTTCGGAACAAGAAATCCCTTGTGTGGGAAATCCAGCATTATTGAAACAATTTTGAATTGTTATGTTTGTTACATATCGCCAAGCAGTAGAGGTAACGAGTCCAAAATTGTCACTCCATTAGGTTCCCTTAATTATTGAAAACAATTGAATCGAATCCTGATACACTGAATGTGGGAGTTGCCCCGGCATATTGAAAAAACACATCACGAAGAGCAAGTGAATCTTACTTGCAGCAGGAATCATTAATCCGTCGGATTGAGCAATACGGGCCAGTATATTTTGTATACGCTAGACAGACTGTGTCCAAAATGAATTAATTTGAAATTCAGTCATTTTAAGGAAATGAAGAGGTCACAGACTGTGGACGAAAATTATTTCATTTGGAATGTCATTAATAGTTCCTCAATGTGAGTAAAGATCATGGCAGAGTTCAATAATTTAATTAAATGCTATCAAGAAAATTAGAGAGTACATATTTACTGTAGTTGCAAAGCATTTAGTAGAAGACAATTTTTGTTGTTGAAAGAGACCAAAAAGAGAAGCAAACGACAAAGAAATTTCTTTCATGTTCAGCTGATGGCTGTCACTGCTAATTTTATTGGAGCAACTTTCCACTATGCAATAAATTCAGCTCATTTTAATGACTGTAGGTGGCACTTCTACTGCAATTTCACTAAATGGAGTAATATTTGATTTATTTAAAAATGTAGTGAAAAGTTGCAAATGCGTCTTTGATGTTCTTCATTTGTGTGCACACTGCATATTTGACTCCATTTAATTAAAAGTTAAGTCATTATGTAGACAGTCTGCCTAGGGTATTAAGGAGTCCAAAATATTAATTCAATTAGTACCTTCCTTAGATTAATCACTCGCTATAAATTTCCTAAATTTTCGGCAAAATAAGCAAGTAAGAACCTCAAATGTTTTCGTATTAAGCGATTCATTTTGCGATATCAGAATAAATCAATATGAAAATCATTTTACAACAGAACGGGCATTTCGTGTAATCAGTTTTCGTGTTAAGTGAACTCTACTCTAAGTACATATCAGTGAAGTTACTTTTGATATCACAAATAAAAATAGTTCCATAAAAATTGTTGGAAATTATTACAACATTTTATATAGGTAAAATATTATTTTAATCAATAGTTAAAAAATATATATATATAGTATTTGTTTCCAATCACCTTTAATGGTTTACTATAGGCTAAAATAAATGAACGAATTATGAACGATTAAAAGAATGAGAACAAATTTCCATATTATGTTTATATATAAAAAAAAATATTCTCTAAATGAAAAAAATTAATAAAGAAAATATAAAATAAAAATAATAACGAAATAAAGAGAAAAAACGTTTAAAGGATATAGAGAAGAGATAGAAGACATTATTTGATGCATATAATGTTAAAAGTCGTATATATATAAAATAACCCATCAAGCCCAATATTTTAAAATATCGTATATTCACCCAAATAACATAAACTATATCAAAAGCTTTGTGTCCACACATTGATTAAAAAAAAAATTTATATATATATATAAGGAAAACCGTGATACATCAGTGAGTGTTTTTGCCCTTTGTGTGCGAGAGGTTTAGAATTTACAATAATTTTATATATTTTTTGCATTTTTTATATTTAAAATTATAACTGAAATAATAAATAAATGTAAACCTATTTCTGTGATAAAATTTTTGAAGGGAATAAAAGAAAAGTAAGTGTTTTACTGAATTTGTTATCGAGAAAAAAAAGAGAAAAAAAGTACAAATGTAACCTTACTGCTTACAACAATTAACAGAAATTGGTTTGTACTAATTAATTTATATTGTATGTTAATTGAAAAACAGAAAAAAAACAATATAACCAAAAAAGCAATATTTCGAATATAATTTTAAAAGCATTAGCATTAGCAGTTCTCCGTTGCAACAACAGTGTACGAAAGAATTAGAAATGAATTACGTAATATTATGATATAATAATAATAATAAATGCCTAGTTTTGAACGAAATTCTACAATCAATTTACTTTTTGCATAATGTATTTATAGTACCTACGTTATTATAATATAGTAAGCAACCACAGAAATAGGTACGTAATTGTAATTGAGTCCGATGAATTTGTTCAAATTCGATAACTGCGTTCATTGGTAGACATTTTTATGCCTTTAAAAAGAATAATAAAGGTAATTTTCAAAGAAATACTAAACCATCGCAACAATTTTTTTTTTTTTGCATTGTTTTGTTCAACACTACAATTATTATAAAAATGTTTTACGAAAATTGTTTTGATACTCACCGTATAGAAATATAACGTAACAATTTAAAAAATAAAATTAAAATTGAAACATAAAAGAAAAAAAAAGAACAGCCTATCACAAATTGTAAATAATACAAAACAAAAAAGTAATGAAAAAAAATAACAATATATAGCTATTTTTTGCATGCAAGTCAATATTATGTATAAACACTAAAAAAAATTTTAAAACATACTTTTGTCGCTCGGATTTTATTTTATGAACGAACGAACGAACACTCATCAGGTTTCTTTTAACAAAAATGAAACTATAAAAGTGAAAAAGTTAATATTTCAGCGCCGAATGGATTTTTTTGATTTTTTGATTTGATTCGTTTTAAATAAAATTTTATATAGTAAAATGCTATAAAAGACAGTGAGATTAAATGCTATTTAAATATTGCTTTAATTAATAGTTTATATTACATTATATATTTTAGCTGAGAAATTTGCTTAAATATTTTTTTTCTTCACAAAAAAAAAAAAAAAACAAAAAAAAAATTAACCGAAAATTCTAAAAATAGTAAAAAATGGGAAACAAAATTTAAAGTAAAAAAAACTAAACAAAAAAAACCGTGTATGATATATATATAGATAAATATCTAATTAATACTTGATATTAATATTGAAAAAAAAAGCAGCAGCTAAATTTAAACGACAGTAACAAACTAGTACTAACAATTTGGAAACAGATGATTTTCGTCCAAAGTAAACTCAACTTAGATTTATAATTATGTTTAACGAGAGTGAACCATCAAATTATATCGTTGTTCATTTTACTTTGGGTTTTATATTTTGTAAAAAAGCCACTCAAATATTAAAAATCGCATTATAATCCTTGCATTTTTTGTTAAACTTTTTTTTTTTTATATAATAATTAATTTAAAGTTTTACTTTTTTGTATATATGCATTATTTTTTATTTAATTATTAATAAACTAATAAATTAGTATAGCAACATTTGTGCTTCGCTAACTACCTGGCGAACACACAGACGACTGTGAACAAAACTCGAGTGTTGACTCGAATTTCAGACGTCACTTCACTGCTGGAATCGAGAATGGAATCACACGCCAAAAAATAAACGGCCAAAATAAAAAGCTAGCGTCAGTCAAATGCTTTAAGTCTTTATTTTCTATATTATATAGGTAGGGAGATGTATGTAATTTGGTTTTTTTCGCTATCATTATTTTATTTATGGAAAAATTTATTATTCAGATAAAAAAAAAAAATTTTTTTTTAATGAACACAAAATAAAAGTGAAATTTACTAATTTTTACTAATATGACATTTTTTTACACCATTTTATATTACTTATTTTTATAATAATACTTTTGAAGTGCATAATTTATAACCATAAGAACATCAAGCACAACCAAAAGTAGTTCCAAGGTGCATATGGGTTCAACAAAGTTTAAGGCCAAGTAGCCAAAATAATAACATAAATGAAGACCCCACTAAACCCGAGACAAGTTGTACAGGGCCTAACGGTCCCATGTCATCTAAACAAGAAGATAGTCTCGTAGTATACTCAGAAAGAGTTAAGAACAATTGTAAGTCCCCAGCAGAGAAGAAAAGAAACGTTAGACAAACAACAGACTCTGCAGATAAAACGGCAATATTGCACCACGTGAGATATTTATTCCCAGCTTATGATGAGACGGACTTCTTAGACAATAGCCCGCGTCTTGCCAGGTTAGAGCAGGAACTCAAGCTGGATGAAACCCCAAATTGCGGATGAATAATTTTCGATATCGGGACTCTGTAACGAGTATAACGATGTCTTTTTTCTCAAAGATGATAAACCCACTCAAATCAATGCTATCACCCACAGAATACCCTTGTTGCAAGATCAGGCACCAATTAACCAGAAAATGTACAGGTTACCTGAGACCCAAAGGAAAGTTATAAGCTGAAAGAAATACTGGAGAATGATATAGTCTAGCAAAGTAAAAGCCCTTGGAATTCATCTCTTCTAGTGGTCCCCAAGAAGGCGGGCATAGAAGTTGAACGAAAAGACAATAGATGACGATTTTCCACTACTTCGAATCGAAGACATCCTCGACAAACTGGGTCACACAAGGTACTTCACCTCCTTTGAGTTAGCAAACGGCTATCACCAAGTTCTTCTCGATCCCCGAGATAGACCGAAAACTGCTTTCAATACAAGTAATGGGCGCTATGAGTTTAAACAAATGTCATTCGGGCTAAAACGAGCCCCAGTTACATTCCAGGCTAAAAGGAGCCCCAGCTACGTTCCAAAGGCCTATGAACTGCGTATTAACAAGTCTACAAGGCCTGAAGTGTTTCGTTTACCTAGGATGATTATCGTTATCTATGAAAAAAATTTACAGGACCACAGCAATAAACTTCGAAAAGTCTTCGATAGACTCAGAGAAAACAATCTCAAACTGCAGCCTGAAAAATGCCAGTGCTTGAGAAAAGAATTTGTCTATTTAGGCCATAAATGTTCTAGCGAAGGAGCATTTTCCGAAAAAGCAAAACGGCTTACGTCCAAACGTTTCCGGTTCCGCGAACTATCAGGCAAGACCACTCATTCTTAAAACTTGCCAATTATTATACAAAGTTTATACCAGACTTCTACAAAATAGTACGTCCAATAACGAATTTACTTCGTAAGGATGTAACCTTCACTTGAACTATGAGATGTCAGAAAGCAATTCAAACTATTAAAAAAGCTTTAGTTTCTCCACTTTTAATTTATCCAGATTTTGCCCATGTCAGCCGCACTTTATACAAGGCCGAAATAAATTACTCTGCTATAGAGAAAGAATTGTTGGCCATTGTATGGACTACAAGAAATTTCCGATGCTACCTTCAAGGCGGGAATTCACGGTCTAGACTGACCATACGCCCTTGAAAGGAAATTTTATTGTTAAAGACCCTACTTCCCGTTTGGTGAGTTTTCACCGCAAGAAGTTTAAAGGAACTGGAAGACAAAAATCAACCAGGTAAGAAACAACGACAACATTGAGTTGAATGTTAAAAAAAAAACCAATGATCAAACTACAAGAACATGAGGCAGAGCTCAGGGTTAGCTCATGCCATATTTCTTTGAAACAGTTCAATACCAGTGGAGTGTAGCTTTATGGGCTTCTGTACTTCCATTGCAAAAACAACAATATGTAAAACTGTACTATACCGGTGTAGAGCTCGTTGAAAGGAATTCGACATTAGACGACATATAAGATATGTTCACGTACTCAGATTTGGATAAACGTATTATAACATTTACACCCAAAAGCAGTTCACGTACTCACAAAATAGTAGAAAATACGCTGACAACACACTTCGCCTTTTATAAAGTTATAGTCCAAATCACTGACGTATATATAAATGGACTGCTTGATCTACTGTTTCATGTGGCACCAATTTTGATTTCAGAAAGTATGCTCTCACTGTCAATGCTACCAACTGTCGTAAATTGGCGCTATGTTTAAATTATTTGCGAATTTACTTATATGCATGTCGTGGGATTTGCCGAATTTACCACAAAAGTATTTGGGACTATTTGTATTGTTAAATTTTAATTATGAATCGAAGAAAGTGTTTTTTACAAGGATTTTTACAAGCAATTTCTCATTCCTAATCGTTACAGTTCAGTGTGAAAGTATGCTCTCACGGAAAGAGACAGGAATATGAAAGTGGTGCCATTTGCTTTCATGCATTTCATTTCTTGTGAAATGATGACAAGGAAATTTTTTGTGAGCTCTGTATCATCAAGTCAAATATCACTGAAATATGTATTACAAAATCTCGCTGTTTAGTGAGATAAAACCTTGGCCTGATATGACCCCCTACTAGACCTGATCAGACCCGTAGGATGAGGCAATATAGCAACTATAGTAAATACATCCACGATCCATCTTTTACGTTATTTGAATTAGCTTTATCTTGGCTATGAGAAACTATTAAATTTTTGATTAAAAATGTCATATTAGTTCAAAAAAAGAAATAAAATTAATCTATAACAGGAATATAACGAAGTATAACAATATGAAAGTTTGTTATTTTAAATTTACACTTATCTTTCTATTGTAAAATTTTAAACATGCATTGTTTAAAAAATTAATCATTAGAATTGGGATTACAAAAAGAAAAACAAATTAAAACACAAAGAATCGCAGAATCTATAATCAAATATGATAGAAAAATGTATTCTTTTCGTTAGGGATCATCAAAACGATAAGAGAGGAGTTAAATAAAAACAAAGAGAATTTAATTTAGTTTGGGCCTAATTGCCTTTTCTTTATATTTTCAAAATAAATTTAAAATTTGTAAGTTTTGGCAGTCTATGTATAATAAAACAACAGAAAACATTTGGTGCGCTAAGAAAATTGTTCCCTTTATATAATCTTTTTTTTTTGTTATATTATTGTTTTGTTTGACTTTAGTTGATGAAAAGTGATTTATGAAAGGCTGTTTTTTGTGTCAATGATAATAATTCAAATTATTCAACCTACCTGCAGGCATCCCACCCATTCCTGGTGGCCCGTGCCGTAACATATTTCCACCTATAAGTGCCCCATGTGGCGCCAGTGCCATTGCTGGTCGCATCATTGGCTGTACTAATTGCATAGGCGTAGATACAACCGGCACCTGTAAATGTAATTTTTAAGAAATAAAAGTATCTCTTTGATATATTTCGTTATGTTGTATAAAAAGTAGCTTAAATAAGATAACATTGATTACTGGTATTATTATTATTTGTATCTATGATATATGGAAAGATATAAATACATACATATGTCTCCTTCCTTATTTAAAAAGAAAAATTAAAGGTTTGTATGTTTAATCTTAAATTTTATGTCGCCCTCTACTACAGAGAAAAGTCAATTCAGTACGGCTGAATATTCTTTCTATACTCTTTATAAGGATTATTTAGAGCTGGAGTTTTCGGAACATATTTGGGAACTGTTCAATTGAAGTAAGTCGGGCCTAGATATGTGAAAAGCGCGAATTTTATAAAAGCAAAAAACATTAAACCCTCATGTGCGTGATTTTGAACATGTACTTCGCAATTATATCAGGTCATTCCATAAGTAATGCAAAATTTGCGGGGATATAATGTATATAGGGTGCAGAGTGCAATTTATTATCACAAACACACATCCTTTATCCTTCTTCGCCCACCTAAAATGACATCTAGTAACTTAACAATTATTACGGCTGATAACGCGCAGCAGCTGTATAGGAAAAAACGACCACGTAGCTAATAGGAAACAACTCCGAAAGGAGATAACGATCCGACAAGAACATAATACGACATCAAAACCAACTGAGGACAAAAAAAAAATCCTCAACACTTTCAGAAAACAGAAAAATCATGGGATCATAAAAAAATTACAAAAGCGCTTACAGATCTTGATTTGAACTGCTTATCCATTTTATGGAGAATGGAAGAATTTTAAGAACATTTATTTTTAACGATTCTAAATTAAATCTTAAGAGGAAAAAACAACCGCCTCGTCCGGGGTTTTTAAACCGATTTTCCTGTTTCCGGGCCACTGCTCATACCTCTGAGCTAACGAGGTAAGAGCAGTCGCCCAGAAAGCGAAAGGACCGGGTTTCAAACCCCGGACGTGGCGGTTGTTTTTTCCTCTTGTATTTATGATTTAATTTAGAATAGTTAAAAATAAAAGTTTTTAAAATTCTTCTATTCTCAATGACCGATTCTAAAAATTTTGAGTTCGATTCTCACATGGGATAAAATAAATAGATATATTTTATTTGAAATGTCAAGTGACCTGGGTTCAAAAGATCTCGGAAAGGAAAGTTTGACGGAAAATCAACGAAAAAAAGGAAAGAAATTTGCCATAATCTCCTCGTCAGGTTTAAAAAATGACCAGTTTCTTGGAAGGATTGCTACCGGTGATGAAAAGTGGATCTGTTGCAAGACCATCAAGCGTAACAGTTTGACTCGATCGCGACACACCCAGCGCATCACAGCCTAAGCACGATCTTCACCAGCAGAAAAATTTGTTCAGTATTTGGTAGGAGCTAAATTATCCATTTGGAGCTTCTGGAAGATGACCGAACAATCACTTTGGACTTCCAATTTGAGCAACTGCAGCGATTTAAGTCAGCGCAACTGGAGAAACAATTCTGGTTACTAATAGGTGTTGCTGGGAAAAAAATACCGAAATTCGGATGGGAAACAATACTTCACCCACCTTACGCACCAGCCATCGTACCATCAGCCTATATTTCGGAGTTTGCACGCTTGTCTAAAGGGAGATAAATGGTACTTGGATTAAAAGAAATATGGAATGACAAAAGCATTGAATAAATAACTAATATATTCAATGGACAAAAGTAAAGAGAATTTTTCTTATGACAGCTGTCAGTATTCCTTGCAAAAATGGTGCAAAGCTAAAAACTTCGGATAAATTCATGCAAGAGGGGAAAGCTGTATCGTATGCAAAATTCATGTAATTTGCTTTCACGAAAAATAAACAAACAGAAAATGTGAAATTTCGTGCAAATGCATTATAATGCATTTTCCCAGAAATGAGTATGCGAACAAACCAATAATTACTGTGCAAGCGAGAGTTAAGGACTGAGCTGATTGTTGGAATTCCGCTACATATCTTCATAAAACCTGGCAGACTTAGGCACTTTTTCGAATGAAAACTGCAAGCTCTTCAAAATGTTCCAAGAGGTTAACGAACTTGCAAAAGCCTTCAATCTATCTTATTACTAACCCAAGCGATTTGTTACTTTTTTCACAAGAATCTATCACCCAGTAAACTGCGAATGACTTTATATGTTTATAATTTATTAATTATTTCGTTTTATTCTCAAATGTAACTCACCATTCCTAATGGAGGACCAGAAGGTCGGGAGGCCTGCTGCAGTCTTTGAAACATAACTGCTCGATTAAGATCGTCTAGCTGCTTTTGTTGTTGCTGATGTTGGTGTTGAGCAACTGCTTGCGCTTGTGCTTGAGCTTGTGCTTGAGCAATTGCAACCATTGCAGCATTCTATTTAAAAAAAATATGTTAAATCATTTCTATTCTGGTATTATTTACTAGAAGTACACACATTAAAATTCCTTACCTCCTGGGCCTGTGAAATAGCTGCTGATGTACTTGTCGTCGAAGCCGTCGTATATATTGCTGATTGTCCTTGGGAATGACCCATGTGCATATTATTGGAATTACTATGTGAAACATACACAGATGAAATGTGTTTGTGATATTTCGATTTTCTCGATCTTAATTCTTCTAAACTTAAGTCTTCTGGTGGATGCACAATTTTCGATGTTGTGCCAGCTGGAGGTATTGAGGCTGGTTTTTGTCCTTCATTACTGTTATTTGCAGCTGTAGCTGTATTATTTGTAGTAGGAGGTGCACTTATTGTTGCATTACTGTAATATAATTTAGGAAAACAAATCTTTGACAGCTCTCATTGAGATTGAGACAATGTTTTTACCTATAGGCTGGGAATGTTGGCTTTGTTTGAGGTGTTGCCGCACTTGATACCACTGCTCCAGCTGGAAATAGTGGCCGTGGCGGCGCTCCCATCATTGTGTGAGGCATTAAAGGCATTCCGGCTCCTCCCATATAAGGAGGAAGATGGCCCATTGGACCCATCATAGATGCCATTGGAGCAAACTGACTCATCATATGTGGAGCCATCATATTTGGCATCATCATTGTCGGCTGAGAGACTGTAACTGGTAAAAGGATTCTATTTTAAAATTTGAATTTGTTTAGATATAGTTTTGATTTTATATCATATTTCATTTAAATGAAGAAATAAATTCTATTGAAGGAAATTTATGAAAGGAAATTTTTTTTGAAAGCGATTGATACCATTGAATTGTTTTTCATTAATCGATGCATAGGACTTGGTACGATGAAAGTTTTCGTAGTCGCGAAAAGAAAAAAAAATACAGAGCTATTTTTACAATATGGTGATCTGAACTTACTATAAAGAAAGAAGTGAGAGAGAATGGGATTTTTTTATGTACATGGTTGAACTCTAGATATTTTCCTAATTGAATTTTCATACCAGTTTTGCTTGAATTAATCCAAGCAATAATGCGGATCTCTAGACAGAGCTGCTTTCTTATACCTTTTAATTTTATTATTTTTCGTCCTACACAGGAACACTCATTAGTCATTACCATTCAATTCAACAACTTTTTTTACCATGCACTTCTCTGACACTACCCAGTGGGAAATATAAAAAAAAGCTTGCAAAGAAAAGCGCTTTCACACCATAGCCAGAAAATATTTTTTTCGAAGTGCTATTAACATACCCTTTCTGAAAGCAGACCACTTCACTGATTTTAGGCTTACTCATTAAAATATGTCTCATATGCATCTGAAAGAAGTAGATGCCGAAAATTTTTCGTTCTTGAGTAATCAGTTGAAGTGTTTGGTTTCATCCAATACAATTCTTTTTGTTTCGATGAGAGAAATCACCTGGGAATAGTCCGAGACACCCTGTATAATTTTAACTAATTTCGTAGTGTAAGAGAATCGTTTTACCGCATTTTCTTATGGAATAAACTGTAGTCTGGAATAATATAAAGTGGCTAGCAAAATAGCAATGAAAACAAGAAAATTATAGCGTCGATGGCATGATAAAAATGATCGCGGCATAAGGCATGAGGTATAAGCAGGAACTAGTAAAAAAAAAAAGGTTTAATTTTTCTAAACCGAATGTAGTCGGTACCCTAGAGTAGATCTGCTGGAAAAATATTTAGAAAGGAATAATATAATAATCCCGGAACAGCCAGAATTTCAAAAAAAAAGCATTCATGTGAGACGTTTTTCTAGACTTGAAGCGAGCCTTTCAAACAGTTGACAGAAACATTCTGATTGAGAAATTGGACAAGTATGGAATTAAAGGATGTGAATTGAATTGGTTCGTGGATTATCTCAGAAAAAGAACGTAGAGAACAAAAGTCAACGAAGCTTGCTCAACAACGATTGATACTGAAATGAGGGTTACACAAGAATCAGAATTAGGAACACTATTATTCTTGCTTTATATAAACGACTTGAGAAGTGATTTAGTTTAACATGCCTCAAATCACGGGCATGTTTACTTATCGTAACTGCACAAATCATAAATAAATTTAGACTAGCAAATTGACTTCTATATAAATAATCTTGCAATATTTCATTTAATATGCATAATGTAACAGACTTCTGACTTCTGGTGCCTGCTAGTTATAGCTGCGCCTACCACTGAGATCGGCTAGTTATAGCTGCGTTCACCATAATAATGGAGATATGATCTTGAAGCTTCTCCTAGGAGATCTGCCTCCACTCTTCGTGCCGAATAATACTGGCGCATAGCTTGTGCATGCAGACGCATGCAAGCTGTATACCACACATTGGTGATTTAATATAAATAAGAAGTAAATCACATCTTATTTTATTTACGACAGTATACACGAAATTTGAAGTTTGGTCTCTAGAGATCTCCAGAATTATCTCAAAAGTTATTAATATTTTTATCTTAAGGGAAAAGTAAAAAAAAGCCAAAAAAATATATCCTTGCTGTACAAATTTTACGGGATAAAGGATAATAACAAATTTGTGTGACGAAACCAATTTTCTGCTCGAAATACATTACATTAATTATTAATTTCTTTGTAACATTTTTTCAAACTCACTCCACTTTATTCCTTTTTCTATCCGAGTAGGCCTACACTTCACTGACCAGAGCACACAAATAGTCCTCGGAGACCTGGAGACAACTAATGAACAAACTTCTAGAGACTAGGTCTTATCACAAGAACAAGTTGCAAACGCCCTTTTAAATCCACAAGTTTTTATTTCGTCAATTAACTTTAAAAAAAAACATCAATAAACAAAAAACTTAACGACCGCGGTTTCGGACAATGTGTCCATCATCAGGTATTATTTGCAACTAAACTAATTACACTAATGTGTATACATATAAATACATTACAGAGTAAATAAATTAAAACTATACATAGGACTTCGAATACAAATGTCATCTATGGAAACTGAATACACCAAAGTACAGAGAAAAGCATTACAAAGTAAATAAATTAGACCATACATAGGACTTCAACTGCAAACATTAATATATGACAGAGTCTAACAACGAGAGACTGAATAAACTAGATTTTATTATAGCTTCTTCTGAATTCATCAAAGGTTTGTCTGCAATAGCCATTCGTATGCGTCTAGCTTAAATTTTTGTCGCACTACTTTAATAATATCGGGATCCGGAGAGAGATTGTGTCCGGTGCTTATCATATGTAGGGCTACACTTGAATCATTGGTACTACTGTTTAGAATCGCTTTTCTATGTTCTGTCGCTCTCTTTTGAAACGTACGTGCTGTTTGACCGATATAAATGCTATCGCAGTCTAGACATTTTTCACGATAAATACCTGATTCCGTAGATTTGCTCTTGGTATCTTTAAATTTGCAAATCGATCTACTTAACTTATGCGTACTCCTTGTGATCAGATCGATGTTATGTTTTTTAAAAATGTTTTTAAGTTTATTCGTGAATGTGTGGTAAAAGGGAACACAAATACGAAAATTCGGACCTTTGTCTATTGCTGGTAATAGCGTTGTTATCTGTTTAAGATCAGATTTTTTTTGGTGTTTTCGGATAATGTCTGTAGCGAGTTTCGTGCTATAACCATTTACTTTAGCTGCCTCAATAATAAAGGCGACTTCATTATCATAATCAGTCTTACGCATTGGGATGTTGGCTAATCTATGAGCCATTGAATGGAATGCAGCTTTTTTATGTTGACCGCAATGGTAGGAATCAGACGTAATAAACCTATTGGTGTTAGTAGGTTTTCGATAAATTGCGAAATTCACTCTTTTCTCTTCGTTACGTTTTACTAGTACATCTAGAAAAGGTAGCTTTCCGTCTTCTTCTAATTCCGCTGTGAACTTTATCGTATTATACATCGAATTCATAAATGCGAGAAAATTTTTTATGTGTCTTTCATTGATAATAGCGAAGATGTCATCGACGTACCTCCACCAAACACGAGGCAATCTGCCAGCTTTTTTTAGTTCCATTTCAAAGTGGCACATAAACAAATTAGCTAGATAGGGTCCAAGTATTGATCCCATACTGACACCGAATGTTTGCTGATAGAATATGTCCCTAAATTGGAAAAAATTCTGGTCCATGCTAGTTTCTGCGATTTTTCGGAAAGCAGCTTGTTTATTTGCGGGAACGTTGTGTTTCTGAAGATGTGATATCATGGCTTCGATAGCTAAAACAACCGGTACGTTTGGGTATAAGGCAGTCACATCAAATGACACCATGACTTCACCTCTTCTGAATTCGATATTTTCGATACGATTGACAAACTCTAGCAAATTCTTCAAATTGTAGCCCTCTGGTGCTGGTAAATTGTTCAACTCAGTGAGCATCCATTTTGCCATCTTCTCGGTAGGACAGTCGATATTGCACGAGATTGGTCGCATGCCTGGCTTATGAGTTTTTGGTAAAGCGTACAATCTAGGAACAGAGGGGTTAGGTACTGAAAATTTACGTGCTAGATAATCAATTCCAGTCAGTTTTTCGACGTATTGTGCTGCTGATCTTGCTCTTGATATCATTAAATGTATGGGATCTCTATTATTGCCATTTTTCCAATTAAATTCCTTGTATGGCCCTGTATTAATTAAAGCTTTGACTTCTTGCTCATAATCAGACTTGTCCATTATCACGATAGAATTGCCTTTGTCTGCTTTGACGTACGTTAAATTCTTTCTTCGCAATGCCCTTATCGTTCTGCTATGGTGAATGTTATTGTGGATATCATGAGTGGTATGCGATTTTTGTAAAAAATGATGCCTAACCTCAGCGCGGATATGTTGCTTTGTGGGATCACTGTACTTTCTAATGCCGGTTTCGATGTCCGCAATAATATCTAAAATGGGTGCTGAACTCGGTTTCATAGCAAAGTTTAATCCTCTGTTCAGTAACGTGACTTCATCTTCGGAAAGAGCTTGTGATGATCGATTGATGATAAAGTTTGGGACGTTTTTAACTTTGGTTAATATGTGGTGATTTTCTCTCTCATCATTCTTACGCAATATATTGAGTTTGTGTTTGTGTTTTAAGTCCATGCTTTTACGAAGGTTTGTGCATTTTTGTTGCACATCACTATCGAATGGCATCCATATGTGTGTGTATGAAGTGTTGTCTGTAAACTTCTATAGTAGTTTTAGATGAAGGGGATACAGTTGTAGTTCATATCGTGCCATCAATTTATGTTTGTGGGAGATTTCGGCTTTAAGCCAAACTTTTTCTCCAGCTTTTTTTGCAATTTTGCTAGCGTTATTATTTATTGAAGTCTTTACCTGAATGAAATTTGGTGTTACAGAAAACTTCTTACACGTAGTCAAGAAATTTATGTGGCACTTTTGGCGAGTTATTTGTAGTTTGAGTTGCAAATATCTGTTTAGCTCCTTCTTATGGTTGGCATCCATCTTTGTAATGACACTAAATTTGTTGTCTGGGAGCGACGTGGATTCTATGAAATTATCACAAGAACAAGTTGCAAACGCCCTTTTAAATCCACAAGTTTTTATTTCGTCAATTAACTTTAAAAAAAAACATCAATAAACAAAAAACTTAACACAGAAAGAAACTTAACACAGAAGAGAAAAGAGTGAATTTCGCAATTTATCGAAAACCTACTAACACCAATAGGTTTATTACGTCTGATTCCTACCATTGCGGTCAACATAAAAAAGCTGCATTCCATTCAATGGCTCATAGATTAGCCAACATCCCAATGCGTAAGACTGATTATGATAATGAAGTCGCCTTTATTATTGAGGCAGCTAAAGTAAATGGTTATAGCACGAAATTCGCTACAGACATTATCCGAAAACACCAAAAAAAATCTGATCTTAAACAGATAACAACGCTATTACCAGCAATAGACAAAGGTCCGAATTTTCGTATTTGTGTTCCCTTTTACCACACATTCACGAATAAACTTAAAAACATTTTTAAAAAACATAACATCGATCTGATCACAAGGAGTACGCATAAGTTAAGTAGATCGATTTGCAAATTTAAAGATACCAAGAGCAAATCTACGGAATCAGGTATTTATCGTGAAAAATGTCTAGACTCCGATAGCATTTATATCGGTCAAACAGCACGTACGTTTCAAAAGAGAGCGACAGAACATAGAAAAGCGATTCTAAACAGTAGTACCAATGATTCAAGTGTAGCCCTACATATGATAAGCACCGGACACAATCTCTCTCCGGATCCCGATATTATTAAAGTAGTGCGACAAAAATTTAAGCTAGATGCATACGAATCTTTGTTCATGGCTATTGCAGACAAACCTTTGATGAATTCAGAAGAAGCTATAATAAAATCTAGTTTATTCAGTCTCTCGTTGTTAGACTCTGTCATATATTAATGTTTGCAGTTGAAGTCCTATGTATGGTCTAATTTATTTACTTTGTAATGCTTTTCTCTGTACTTTGGTGTATTCAGTTTCCATAGATGACATTTGTATTCGAAGTCCTATGTATAGTTTTAATTTATTTACTCTGTAATGTATTTATATGTATACACATTAGTGTAATTAGTTTAGTTGCAAATAATACCTGATGATGGACACATTGTCCGAAACCGCGGTCGTTAAGTTTTTTGTTTATTGATGTTTTTTTTAAAAGTTAATTGACGAAATAAAAACTTGTGGATTTAAAAGGGCGTTTGCAACTTGTTCTTGTGATAATTTCATAGAATCCACGTCGCTCCCAGACAACAAATTTAGTGTCAAGACTAGGTCTCTTTAAAGATTTTTTGCGTCTCCGAAGTGTATGCATGGGTCTCTGGAACCAAAGTATTGCCGGGTAGCTTCACCTTAATGGTGAATTCTTTTCAAAACAAAAGCGAACAGGCACTGAACTGAACCAGAAGCTGTCAAATAGTAGTATTATTTTATTATGTCGATTTCGATGGGACCAAATCAGTGTTGCACTTTTTCTGGCAGTGTTGCACCGAAGCTCATTGAACATAATTGTCATATTTCTTGTATTTGTGCACGCACATATTAGGTCAATTTAATGAGCTGCTCTATGTTACTCTAGAGCAGAAAATCGTATTTGTCGAATTCAGAGCACTGCTCAAAGTACTCTAACGTGAACTGAACTGGGTTTAATGAGTTTGCTCTAAAGTGTACTGGACTAACATAGAACAAGATTTTATGTTTTACCTTTTTCGAAAGAGTAACTTAGAGCAGGCATTTGACAACTGTAAATTATGTTGACAATTCTAATAACAATTCAAATAATTGCATTTTTTGCGGAAAAAATAAATATCTGGACTATTCTAGTGAAATAATTAAATAATAATTGTGGTTTCTTTATATTAATCATGCATAAATTTAAACAATTGTGTTTTTTGGTGACATATCGGAAAATTTGTGTTTCATGGACTGCCGCTCTTTTCTGCTCTATTTTTAATTTGACATTTAACCTAAGTTGAGCTGCTCTGCTCTGAAATTTTTTTCGAGTTCATTAAATAGACCTATTATATACACGGAATTAACAAACGTAATAAATGTTCTTTATTGACTTATAGATACAAACTTTCTTAAAATAACCCAACAATCAAGTCAAAGTTCATTTATTTGAGACTAGTACACTCACAATCATGACAGTACAATTTGACAGAGCAGATGACAATTCGCATGTGTAATTTGTCAGATTGAAATTTCTGGTTGAAAACAACGCCAAGAATAACGTAGAACCATTGAATAAATAGGGGTCTGTTCAATATTACAGATATAGCTGCTTTGATAGCACAGTAGAGCAACCACTGACTTATAACAATGGACTGAGCATATTGTCATTTTCCTATAGGAAGGCATGGCACAAGTTTTATAGTTCTCTCTTTCGCCCTATGGCAGAGTTGGAGCTACCAACACAAAATATTGCATTCTCGAACGTTTGCTTATGCCATGTGATGTTTTTATGTTGGCTACAGATGCAATCACCGCAGAAGGAATAAGGTAAAGGTAGTGTTTACCAAAGTTTACCTAATAATAAGTTAAGAAGCTGGTGAGATATCCGAGTGTTTTACATTTAAAATGCACACGGCAAGAAAAGGAAGAAAGGAAGAAAAAAAGAAAAAAATCGAAAAAAAATCAAACTCTCTTTAAAATTTTTATGAATAACGATAAAAAATGTGAAAGCGCAAATTGCATGCAACGGAACAGAATGGCAAATGTTTCATTTTCGTAAATAAATGAGAAGGGGCGGAGTTTTCACGTTTTACTCTCATAAAATGCTCCCGCGCTTTTGTGAAAACCGGTTTTCATAAAATATTGATAATGTTAGGACACATGTTGTTGTTGTAAAAGGTCTAAAAGGACACATGTTGTTGCTGTAATCCTATGATATTTGAACAGCACGTGTTTCTGTTTACATCCGTCTTGCTATGAAGAGATTAAGTGGGAGAACTCATGCTGGATTCTCTGATATTTCCGGGAAAAATGAGAATTTCATTTGAGAGGAATTTTACATCTCCTTTCAGCATCTGGGCGAAAGCGAAATTTATCTTTTTCTTAAAAATGGGAAGTAGTGTGGCCCGAAGTACATTATTATGAATAGGTTGAAAGGATTTTGAGAGATTTAATAAGATTTTGTCGTTCGGGTAATCCTACGTTCTCGCGATTTTTGTTTTTAACTCGTTGTCTCAGTTGCACTACAATACTGCATAGACAAGTTCTTTTCCCCCATTCATGCAAAAGACGAAAGTATATGAAATTACTTGTTTCATTCTAAAAAATACCAGAAATTTGCCCATTTTGCTCTACAGCTTCTTAACTTATTATTAGGTAAACTTTGGTGTTTACCATGCTCTGTCTCTCTTGCCCATAAGCAGGATTCAGTTAAGAGTAACTTTTGAAAATTAAAGTCGGAATGAGTTTAATTCCTTATAAGCGATTAAAATATCACTTGGCCACAAGAAAATATATTTTTTTAATTAAATTCGATTTACGGGTGTAAAATTTCATCTGATTGGTTGAGTTTTACATGTTTTTTATGTAATCGTTTTAAAGGGTGCTCTAACGGTGATATACAGAAACACAATATTTTTTTGTGCCACATGAAATAGCAAATCGCTCAGTCCATTGTTATAAGTCAGTGAGAGCAACACTTTGAGAACTGTCAAATGTAGCCATAGCAAGAGAAAGCGGCTGCGAGATATTGAACAACCAAAAGCTGCTTTTTTGCTTTTCAAATTTTTAAATGTAAATTGTCAAAAGCTCTTTGGATTTAATTGCGAATTTTTATATTGAATTGCTACCCAAATTATAATGAGCGTCCAGAAATATTGATATTGTCTCTATCGCAAATGGTTACCAGTTCAAGAAATTTTAAATTTATTATTTTCCAGTACCAACATTTTTAAGAAAATTACAGCCACACATACATAAATATTACCATAGCTGCTTTGTTGCTTATAGTCAGGAGTGTAAGCAACAAAAAGCTGCTATGATAGCAGGGGTCTGTTCAATATTACAGATATAGCTGCTTTCGTATGCTTTTGCCTGTCCAAAGTAACTCGAAAGCTGCTTTTTCATACTTGCTTTTTGACATTTATTCTGTCTAAGATTTTAAGATAGCTGCTATCATAGCAGCTTTTTGTTGCTTACACTCTTGACTATAAGCAACAAAGCAGCTATGGTAATATTTATGTATGTGTGCCTCTCATTTTCTTAAAAATGTTGGTACTGGAAAATAATAATAAATTTAAAACTTCTTGAAATGGTAACCATTTGCGATAGAGACAATATCAATATTTCTGGACGCTCATTATAATTTGGGTAGCATTTGGGAGCTTTTGACAATTTACACATACAAATTTGAAAAGCAAAAAAGCAGCTTTTGGTTGTCCAAGATCTCGCAGCTGCTTTCTCTTGCTATGGCTAAATTTGACAGTTCTCAAAGTGTTGCTCTACTGTGCTATCAAAGCAGCTATATCTGTAATATTGAACAGACCCCAGCTATCTCAAAATCTTGGACAGAACAAATGTTAAAAAGCAAGTATGAAAAAGCAGCTTTCGAGTTACTTTGGACATGCAAAAGCATACGAAAGCAGCTTAAAGCAGCTACATCTGTAATATTGAACAGACCCCAGAATATAGAGTACAGGAAGTGTGATTAGCCAAATTTAGCGTAGGTAAATTCTTGTTTTGTTGAGTCTGTTACCCCTGTAGTGAGAGCTCATTACAGGCGTGTAGTAGAATCAACTGTGTGGCAACAAGATATATGGTTGAAAATATTACACTTGCTCCCACCGAAAATGCTTAGTCGCTGTCACTACGCTAAGGTACCAAGGAGCTAGACAGCTGAACATATATTTCTCTAATTTCTCCTATTCAAGGACCCCAAAGAAAGTCACGCTCATGTACACGAACTTTATAGGTATCAACACTTCCTGTTCTCTCTATATTCTAAGTTATTCCTTGAACTTTTTGGATCGTTTTACTGACAACTCGCACAACTATCAAAACAAATTATTTGAATTTAGAAATATACTGGCGGCGTTGGCCATATTTCCGTCTTAGACAGAGAGAGATTTTAAAGCTATGCGCAACCATGATCCTAGAATAAAATAAAGACCTTGAAACAACTACATGTCCTCGGAAGATACAAGAGTGCACATCGTTTGCCACGCAGTCTGAAGTAGTTTTTAATCAAAAGCTTTAACTCTATTCCTTCTTTGTTTATATCCTTAGTCTTGGAATAAAGAATTGAATGGTTTATAGTCTGCAGAATTGGTATCTAGATGCTTTGGATAGGTGTGGAAATTTTACAAGTTGACTTGCGCAGTCATGCTGATTGCACATAACTAAAGAAGTTAAAAAACACTGATATTGCCTTCAGCAAGTTTTTCTAAAGCTAATACTAATTTCTTGCACTTGACTTGACATACCTTCTGGTTTAGCCTTTTTGGCTGTAGGTTCATCGTCATCAGAATCTGATTTGCCGCCATTCTTCTGTCGTTCATGTTCCCTTAGCTCTTCTGGAGGTATCCCATCCATTCCGAAGATTTCTATTTCAATATTCGACCGGTTTGGCAAAGAATTGGGCACCTTATCAATAGCTTCCTTGTGAACTTGCATGCAATGTATAGAAAGTCCTGGACCTGTGTATAATTTTTTGTGGCAAATGTGACATTTAAAATGCTTTGCCTTTTGGTGTTGAACTAAAATTTTTTCATCGTCAAATTCACGGTTGCAATACCTTTAGTTAGTTAAAAAAAAAAGTAAATTATAGGAGTCAAGGAAAACGCAAACAAATCTATTTTTAGAATTTTAGGTGTTAGATTTTTTGTTATGTAAACCTAGAACGAAGTAAAAAAAATTTCTTTTCTGAAAAGGATACCAGCACCATGGCTTAGATGCCTTCTTCTTTTTTCTTCCCATCTTCTCTTAATTCACTTTTTTTCTCTAATTCACTGAAAACGTTATTAAATAACAAAACTAGCTGCAACGATTACCATTTAGAAATAATGTTAAACACGAGCCAAAATGTAATTAGCACAATATCACTTCTCATTCAATGAACTCAAATATGGCTGCCCACTTTTCGAAGACGTCCAGTATTGCGTTTTGACGTTTTTGGTGTCCACTGGAATTATTTACGAATTCCAATTTCGTAATTAGGTTTGTGACTTTGATTTAAAAATTTTATTAAATTTAGCAAAAATTGGTCCGAATGAGGGCGCCACTGCACTTAGTCTCCGCCGAACTTAGATGGCGCCAGCGTACTTAGTATCGAAAAGTGGCGGCTCTAGTGTCGGGGTTGTAGTTTCGTTTCTTTTCTCAGATGGGCTCGTTTCTTTTCTCCTTCAAGTTGTTCGGCGGAATGATTATTTCCTAAAAATATTTTATAAATTGGTGTAATTAGACGAATATTTTAATTTATTCGCAGGAAAATCAACTAATTCATTTTGAATTAACAGTAATATTTACCAATTTCAAGAGTACTGCCAATTTTAAGGCCTACTGGGGAGCCGGTCAACTAAATTGTATGGATGTACGCGTAAATCTTAATGGATTTGGAGATAACGGGACTTAAAAATATTTGGGTATGTTTTTATAGATCACCATGTAAGTTCTGAACGTTACACCCCATCCCGGGGATTACACGAGTCAGTAGAACTGACTGACAGTGTTTGACACTTACACAGGCTCGTGTAAACCCTTACTGACTACTCTTTTTTACTGACCAGTCTGTACTGACAAGATTTCTGACGAGTCAGTACGGACTAGTCAATAAACTGTCAAACGTACAATTAAGATGGCGGAAATTGTAAATAAAGGGTAGATGGTAGTGGATATTTGTGTTTATATTCCTGATCTGCTCTCTTTTGAGTGGGAAATGACTGAAAAGTGTTTAACATACATTTTATTGTTTATTTTGTAGAGAATAAAGACGGATTAATGAAGAAATTGTTTGATATGCATATAGAAGAGGAATGTCTGCACCGCTTGACGACATTTTATTATGAACAGACTGGTCAATTGATAGAACTCAAATCGTTTTTTGTCAGTAAATTTGACAGACGAAATCAGGACTGTCCGTCAGCTCTATTGACTCGTGTAATCTTTGCGTATGATGATGATGATATAGTTGGACCTTTCCGTCTACAGTTTTTCCTCCTCTCCTCCGTTTTTCATATTGGAAAGCCCAAAAGCATGGCTTTAAAATGATTTATCACACTTTGTACCAAAATTGTAGCCCTTTCTGTGTTTTTTGCACTTTTTCTTGAACATATCCAGTTCCCTGATCCTTTCCCTATCTCTTTCCTGCCATGCTGTGCTTTGCATCATAGGAGATATCCTATGATGCAAAGCACAGCATGGTAGTAGGAAGGGGATAGGGAACGTGAGGAAAGTGGCGGAGGTCCTGATGTACGTCAGCTTTAAACTTGCAGATTGTATTCCGGAAGAAAGGTAGATTGTTCCACATTCGCACAGTTCGGGATAAAAAAGCATCACAGAATTTTACTATACGGCCGAAAGTGATTTGAAGGATGAAAGAATGTGCTCGGTTTGCAGCGCGAGTATTGCGTGCAGGAATCAATCTATAAGGGATCAGACTAGACATTTTATCAGAACATTGACCATATGCATGTAGCGATAAATTAGCGAAAGGCATCCAAAATGCAGCGGTTGTCGAGTGACTTGACTGTGCAACCAGCCCCGTCCTAGATATGGGAACTGTATTCCATTCTAGGTCTGATGTATGGCTTGTAGGGGAGCGCTAGATTTGATGGGCTGAAATATTTCTTACACCTTTTCAAAATGCAATATAATTATATGCTTCTTTGACAACAGAGAAGATGTGATCTGTCCAGCTTAACTTAATGGAAATATTAATGCCAAGAATGCATAAAGACGGTGAGAGTGGACAAATTATGATCTTGTTTTAATGAGATGAGATAGCTTTGGTTCTTAGATGCATTGAATGCGACGCGATTCGCCCCAAGCTGGGATCTTATTAGGGTCATTATTCAATGATCTAACCATGCAATCTCGTTTATAAAATGTGGCATTCCCCCTTAAGTCAGCAAGAGTATTAAAGGAGTAAGCAAAATCAAAAGTACTGTCATCGGCAAAACTGTGGATCGAATTAAAAGTAAGGGAAAGCAGGTCATTAATGAAAATTAAGAAGATAAGTGGAGAGATTACAGAACCTTGAGGCATACTGGTATTTATTGGGTGAGGTTCAAATATAACGCCATCTAATATAACCCGTATTAAGCGACCGCATAAAGCACTTTAAATCCATAATAGAAGAGGACGGGAGAGATCAAGTGCTTTAAGTTTGGCTAGATGTACTGAATGCCAGATTGTATCAATGGCCTTTGAAATATCTAGGGCAATGATTTTGAACTCGCCAACATCGTGAAGACTACGGTTCTTACCATCCGTAACAAAAGTCAGCAAGTCTCCAGTGGAAGACAAGAATTTAAAGCGAATCTAGCAGCCAAAATATGAGCTTTATCCAGATCATTTCACCATTGTTAAGTAGTGAAGGTATGGAGGAATTGCGTAAGTTTTTCTTGATAGTTTTGATCAGGACTCAGAAAACCTTTGCAGCTTATGCAGCTTGACAATATTCTGGTAAAAAAGAATGTTTTTCTCTGGGTAATGGACTTGCAGGTATTCCGTGCATCCTTTAGATTTGTTTCAGGTCATGGGTGGAATTGATAGGTGTGAAACGTAGATATTTTCGCTTTTATTGGTTGATTGCACTTATCGTTAAGCCAAGAGCGATTTTACTGTTGTTGAGATCTGCTGTAGAAATTCGAATGCCAAGACTAAGAATGTTCTAAGTTCTAATGCGACTAATCAATTTCTTTAAGATACTGATTGAGACCTTCACAATCAGCGTTTATATTTTGTTTTTATTTAACGTTTGAGCTAAGTATTCTAGTAAGAACTGTTGCATTTTACGAAATAGTAAAACATTTTTATTCCAAAATAAATACATTGCTTTAAATGTAATAACTCACTTCAACAATATACAGTGATATGTTAGCTGTTTTGTAGTTTTACTGAATTTCTCCAATTACGAGCTATAATTGGTTCTTTATATGTTTGTTTTGCCACGCCGATAATATTTTAACAAGCCGTCTTCACATCGAAGACTTATCGAAAACCCTTTGGCAGCTGCTTCCAATTAAAATAAACCTTCCAACGCTTTTACCCGTATAGTCTCTGGCCTTCTTCAAACACCCCGAGAAAAGCCACGCTGATGTACAGGAATTTTACAAGTATCACCACTTTCGGTTTTATCTAGAGGCTTCAACAACCACGACCTAAATTGGAGCGAAGGTCAAGCCGCTAGCCATAAGGGCTCCGATCTTCTTAATCGTATCAAAGGGTAAGCTTGCAGAAATTTTAATGCTTTTTACACAAAAGTGTAAGCGGATGTTCGCATGAAATTTCAGCAGCGATATGCAAACCTGTGCACTTGCAGGTGTATACAAATTTTTCTTGATGGGCCCAATAGGAATTTCTCTGACTTTCGCTTGGGGCTCGGAAGGAAACAATGCAGAACTGTGGTTGTCATCATCACTGGCCATAGATCGCTTCACGATCATCTAACAAGGATGGAAGTTGTGGACGGCCCAGAATGTCTGTCCTGCCAGGAAGGAGAGCCTGAGACAACCGAACATTTTCTGTGTTCGTGTCCGGTCTTTGTCCCTAATAGTCTATATATGCTTGGGTCTGCCCTCCAAACCGTGGCTGAGCTGAAAACGGTATACCTCACCTACCTGATGCGCTTCATCAAGAGGACAGGAGGTTTTGGTGAAGTTTTTTTTTTGAGCAGGCAAGTACGATAGGCTACCTTGGCCTCCGTGCTTGAGATTTTTCGTCCCCTGCCTATAAAAAACATGTTACGTTATAGGGTGATTTTTTTTACCTGGAGTTTTTAATTATCTCGAGAAAGAATCAGCAGTGGTGGTTTTTTTATAAATGTATTGCAGAATCGAAGGTATATATTGGTTCTACATTTGAGAAATCGGAAAAATTAAATTTTATTTATTACAGCGCCATCTATCATGAAACGAAAAAAAAATTTCGCCTAAATAGTTTAATTTTTTGACAAGCAATCCGAATCTGCAATAAAAAAAGGAGGTTCATATTTAATGTTTTAAAGTTACCCCGCGCCTAACCCACCGGCGGCGGCTGGTGGGGTTTCTAAGTTTAGTATCTACTAACGCATTTATTCCACGAAAATATTAACTATTTATTTCAAACAATTTTTCGTTGGATGTTTCTTTCTCTAGAGATTTAAAAATTCCAGGTTCAAAAATTTACCCGGGTATAACGAATGGGTTCAACCATTCGTTATTTACCGTATACGTTGAAACCATTCGTTATTTACCGTATACGTTGAAACCATTCGTTATTTACCGTATACGTTGAAACCATTCGGATTTCAAGAGGGTCTTTGTTCTTATGAGGCCATAACTTCAATACTTTATTTTTTTTTCAAGTAGAAATTTTTACGCAGAATACAACTCAGAAATGCAAAAAAAAAAAAAAATAGCAAAGAATAATTAATATAAAATAAAATTGCCGGGCTATGTATAAATAAAGCCAAGGTGTCTTCATGTACAACTAGTGGGGAGAAGGGAAAGATTCATCCTGAGATAGTTTTAAGGTATTTATATATTTCTAGAGGAGCATTCTATTTACTCTATTTCTTCAATCCTAAATTTCTTTAACTCTGGAAAGGTGATGCAATGAAATGCTTTACATCTTGATGAATTATCGTAATTGACCAACTCCAAATTTTTACATGTTCTTGCATTAACTAACAGAAAGTGACTAGAATTCCATAAAAAAGAGTATCGATATAAAATCGGCGTGAGAACGCAAACCTGCTGTTCCGAAATTTGCCTAAGTGCACCTATGTAGGCTGTAAGGGATCACTAAAAGCATCCGTTTTAAGCTAGTCTAATAAAAGTTTTAATAAGGCTGTTGACGCATTAACTACCAGTCAAGGTAATTGTCATAAACGTATAAATCATGATAACAAGTGCGAACTAAAGGGGAGATAAGCCGATAGACTCTGTTTTTCCAAAATGTCCGTATTCCAGAAACTAACAACCATAAAATAAAGCAATAAATTGCCATCCAGCACATGTAAATGAGATGTTTCCACAAATTATCGCTATAATTTTGTGTGCAATCAGAGACATTTTATGGCACCATCCCCCTGCAATTGCAAGCGTTTGACTATTAAGATTAACAGGGCAAATTAGTGGGGTGTACTATTTTTAACAAATTTAACCCTAATTATACTGCAAAGATTCCTACTTTTTTCGGAGCTGACCCGATAAAAAATTCCAGCAAGGGAATTTTTGGATTACATACAATTTTTATTGAACTGATAATAATCGTAAGAATTTTTTAAAATGAGCCGTAATGAGCTGTAATATGATAATATGAAATCAGTTAAATCAAAATATAAGACGTTTCTAACGTTTTTATTTAGGATTAGAGTTTAGAACGGGTGAAAAATCTTTACACTGACTTTAATGATCGGTTTCACAGTAAAGGCTTAAGCCACAGCGATGGCTTAAGGCAAGGCATAATAAATATTTCGGTTTCACAGTCAAGACTTAAGTGATATCACTGGCTTAAGGCAAGCTTAACTTAAGCCCGTCTTCTCGAAGGCTTAAGCCTCACATGCTGCTGTGGAGATTATTGCTAAATATATATTTTGCCTAAATATTATAATTTTTATTATTAAACGAACGTACATACTTCAAAAGTTATACTTTAAAACTAAATTTTCTAGTTAGCAGTTTTCAGTACTGTCTGGCAGCTAGTGTGAGCATTCAACTTGACGTTTTAGGAAGAAACAAAATAGTTTAACACAAAAATGAGTTATTTATCTGATGCAGAGGATATAATATCGCAAAATGTGACTCGTGAGAAAATATAAGAAGGTACCCGCAACATTTCTAGAAATGGAAAGACCTTGACTTTTATTCTCGGTTCCGACTGTCGAAACATTCGGCTATGATGATTTTGGATCTGATACACTGACAGATAAAAAGCTCGACTGACTGGTAAAAATAAAAACTGTGCACAGTTTAAACAAACGAGTGATAACAATATTTTATTTCGATGTCTTCTTCTTCATCGGGATTCACAGTGCAAATTTTCCTTTAAATATTCACAATTACCGACAATGCTGCCAACTTAACATTTTTTATCTGCGGTTTAACTAAGCCTCTGCTTACTGAGTACTATGAAAGTTCTGAGCTTAATCCACACCCGTTGCTTAGCTAAGTTCTGGCTTAAGCCACACCCGCTGCTTAGCTAAGCTCTGGCTAAAGCCTGGACTGTGAAATCGGCCATAAGTGTTGCGACCAGGTTACTTCCCAGTTTAATGCTGAATGAAACCAAGAAAAAATCTTGTAGTAAGAGTGCAAAAAGTCAACTAGGATTCTTAGTAGAGAGGAATCGCGAGAGATAATCGTATGGTGAAAGACTAGTGTCTTCACAGACGGTTCGAACATGGATGTGGACGTGGGAATCGTACCGCCAACTGAACTACTGAACCAGGTGGAGGTTCTGGCTATTATCAAAACAGCAAGACAGCTGGCAACAACTAATGCTGCACCCAGTGATCGAGTTATCAGGATATGTATTTACAGTCAAGCTGCAATCGAGGTCGAACACCATTAGATCGAGCCTTGTGTAACAGTGGGCATGTTTAGGCGGAGACCGAACCAGTGTGGAAGAAATGGAAGCGTTTGGTTACAACCATGTAAAAGTACCAACCACTTCGGTATGGTTTCTAATTACGCAGAGTAAAAATCAGTAATTTAAACCGGTTTGGTCGTCGCCAAAACGCGCCCAGTGTCGCTGTGAGCTCAGGAAACTGGGTACTAAGAGCAGTAACATACTTGGAAACGAAGCATCTGATGCTCTTGCCAAAACGGGCTCCGCTATAACTATACTTGCCCATCGGAGGAACCCATAGATCGGCCCTTATAATAAGTGAAGAGGATTCTAGACTTACAGGCCTGTAAGCTGGGAAATCGCAGATAGGGAGAATTGATTACATGCGCGATTTGAAGATAGCTGTGGACCGATGTTTGTCCTGTAAAAACTGAATCTCTGCTGAGGAATAACCGTAATGATGTGCGTAACCTTATCGGAGTTATTACGGGGAACTGTCTCTTTGGAAAACATGCAGAGTACATGCAAGCTCCATACAATGACTTCTGCAGAGGCTGTATGGATGAGGAAGAGGTTAAGGGTGTTCAGCACCTGCTGTGTGAATGCTATAACCTTGCCTTGCTAGCAGACAAAGAGTTGGGAGACCTGGTAAGGTTCATTAACTCTTGTGGCTGATTTCAGCGCACTCCCTAAATCTGAGGTATCTTTCCCAGGTAGGTTCCAATTAAGGTGGTGTCACAATGGATCGCCGGGGTTTGCGCGATGGCTGCCACTCTAACCTAACCTAGGTCTTTAGTTTTCATACTGCATTTATTCACTATTTTACGAAAGCCAGGACTCAAACTGAGAAACTGTCCGTTGATTCCAGATATGCTTTAAAATAGCAGCGTCATCAAGTGCTTATAGCTTAAGTGGAAGTCGTCGGCCGGTAGAAAAAATGCCAAAAAAAACTTAAAAGTTATGCAGGAATTTTCCGCATAAAAGTAGTTTTGATTTCGTTCAAACACCATAATCTTTATAAATTTATTCTACATGTTAATTTTATTTATTACCATTAGAAAGAAAGCAGATTGGCCTACAATTTGTTATAACTAATATAATTATATAGGTATAGAACTATTTTTTTTTTTTTTTGGGAGCAATAGTTTAAGGCTCTAGGATCTGTTTAAGATGAAAACCTGGTTCTTCCTCCATGAGAGTATTAAAGTATGTATATGAACTGTGGATGTCTTCCTTATTAATTCTGTAGAAGGTGAAAAAAAGCATTCATTCTGCCATTTCAGGAAACTGTACGGAACCATTAAGCATAAATTATGTGGAGGTTTGGAAACAACCATTCAGGTGGAGGGAAAAGCATTCTTTCCGTTTTCATGGAGTAAAGGGAAGAACTCTTCCAGATTTCTTAGAAAGGTATGGAAAACAATCGCGTCTTCACTTATTTATTTCTCGTATTTTGTATTTAAATGAAAATCATCCACTTCTTTTTCTAATATAATACACAAATCAAAATATATTCCATCTGCACGTACTTTTCCTTTCTTCATTGTTTCTAGAAAAATACGGAAACTATGACGCATTTTCGACCTGCACGCACTTTCCAGCGAATTAGCCTCTGCAGATATACAGGGTGTTTCCGTCTATGTCAATTGAGCCGGAGGTACCTAGGCAAACAAAAGATTTGATGGCAGGAGACACTATATCAACCGTTTAGGAGTTACAGGGTGATTAAGAAAAAAAAGCTGGTTTTTCATAAAACATCCTGTATCTTAAGTACGGGGCATACGGTTGCAGTTAAGAGCTTATTGTATTGCAGAACTTCAGCACTTTTCCAACGACTGCCATCCAGCCAGGTACCCTTCTCCTCTTAGGAGTTATGAGGGTTTAAAATAACAATTTCGGATATTCTTCCAATTTTTACTGTTTTTTTTTTGCATAAACGTCGTTAGCATAACTTTTTTTATAAGAACTGTAAACTCTCCCCTTTAATTTGATTTATTACGCTCTAAGTCCTAACTGTAGCCGTTAAAGAGTTATTAGCTCCATAACCTATTCAGGTCATACCGAAATTAGATGATTTTTTTTTAAATGACGTGTTTTCAGTCACTATGGGAACAAATTATCTTTGAAAGTAGGTTTAAGACAAGCCTTGAGGATAGGTTATGAGCTAATAACTGTTTAACGGCTACAGTTTGGACATAGAGCGTAATAGGTCAAATTAAAGAATAGACTCCAAAGTTTACAGTTTTTATAAAAACAAAATTTTGTTAACGACGAATTTGCAAAAAAAAATAGAGGTCAAAGTAAAAGAAAAAGGTTAGAATATAATTTTTATTTTAGACCAACATAACTCTGGGAGGCGAAAGGTACAGGGCTGGCTGAGCAGTCTTGGAAACACCATGAAGTTCTGTATACAAAGAGCTCATAACTGCGACCGTACGCCCTGTACGATACAGGGAGTTTTATAAAAAACTACCTTTTTCTTCTTAATCACCCTGTAACTCCTAAATGTTTGATATGGCCCCCTTTTGCCGGAAAATTTTTCCTTTGACTAGGTGAGTACTATCACCTCATGCTATATAGTCGCAAAAATCTCTTTCCGATAACAACATGAATGAATCATCATTACCTCAGCCTTCTCTAACTTTTCCCTGTGCTGAAAGTTATATAAAAACACGCTCAAAAATACGACGCATCAACACATTACGCCTGCCTTCCTAAACCAGTTAAATGTAAGGTATATTCATGTACTCATTACTAATGAATTCCAGGTAATGCTTCCAGTAAACCCTATCTAAGTCAGGCATTTTCATTTTTCCCGCTGGGTTAAGTTTGCCATTTGTGCGTGTATTGCCTTCAATTAAGACTTGAAATCTCAACGTTGTTTCTCCCTAGGGAACAAAACAGCTTTTCTTGTTCCTGGTCAAGGCGAAATGAATCAGATTTTCTATGTTGGTCCTCCTATCAGAAGAATTCAAATGTGACTTAAACCTTTAAGGGCTTGAACAAGTACTTAAATTTGTACGAAATAATTTATGTAACTGTTTTGAAATCGCTTGTACATCAGTGTGCTAAGCTTTTCGGGGTTTTTCTATAGGAATTTGTAGCGCTCGGATTCATGATTTTTTACACGTTCAATTAAAGTCATTTTTAGGTTTATTCAAGAGTAATCATAAAGGAAAGGATTTATCCTAAATCGATTTATAGATGTGCATACGTGTACATACATATCAACTAAATGATTCTTTAGTCTCTATAGGTGGGTGGCGATTATTACACTTAAGAAGCCATGACAAGGATCTTAGGAGTATACAGTGGCGGATCTAGGATTCTGAGATTTGAGGGAGGAGCAGGGATCATCTTTAGGGTGCATACTGCAGGAGTCATTCAAACCAAACTTTTCTCAGTTTTATACACTGGCATATATAATAAGGACTGCTCGATATGAAATAGCATAGCATGCGGGTACAATTTTTTGTGTCGAAAATAGTTCGTACGGCTGTCGGTGCCAATATTAAAAAAAAAGCATTGGCGGGAAGTTGAAAAGTGATTTTAATAAAATCTTTCGAATTTCTGTTGAGTATCTATGATATATTGCCTTTGGTAAAACACTTTTTATCAATAAATTACCCAAATAATTAATTTAAAAACATTTATTTCGACGAACCCACTTATTTATTTGTTGTTAGCAGTTCTTTCTCAGTTGGTACTTGGCGCTTAGACCAAAAGAGAACACTATATAGAAGTGAGCCCACTTTCAGCAATGCATTTCTATGGACGTAGTCAGTCCATATTATACATGTCAGTGGTTTTACATAAGAACGCTGCAAATATTTTAGAATGTTAAAGGTTAGGAGGGCTCTCAGCTCTGATGTAATAGTGAGGGAGTTTGTTTCGTGATTTGGGAAGTGTTTCTCGAGGGCTTTGGATCACCCAAAGTTCGGGTCCCAAACGCAAATTCTGAGAAAAATCTATACACATACACAGTGTGTCGCAAAAATAATCGAACTTTTAATTTTGTTATGGTCGTAGCATACGGCATGTAGCAGTATGCTACACTGAGGCTAGAGACCATGTACACTCGCGTACTGTTTTCGATATGAATGGAGAGCCAGGCGCGCTGAACGCACCCGAAAAAAGGAAGAAGAAAACTTCCTTCGAGCGGGCTGTCAAAGAAGGGAACGAGGTAAAAAGGCGAGCGAGTTAAATCGGAAAGTAAAGAGGTCAAGTAAAATATTTTAAAATCGCGACATTTCTTCTCAATCCGAAAAGGATTGTACTCAACAATCGGAAACAAAACCCGTGAGTAAATCCTAAGAACAGAGCAAAGTAGATTTTCCTAGAAAAGAGCGAGTTTTTTTTGACAAAAACAAAAGGAAATTTGGTTAGCAGGTGTTGAACAGGAGAAAACGTAACAAAATCTATGTGCAGGTCTCAAATGATTCTGCCCGACCAAATAGAAAGACGCTGAAATTACTAAAAACCCATTGCCTGATAGAAACACAAATCGATCTCGCAAAGCAGAAATTAAAATTACTCGTCAAGGAATTGTATAGAAAAGAAGAAACCATGTGGTTGAGGAAAAGACACAGGAGAGCACCGAAGTACTAATTATCTTCATTATTGTAACCAAAACCAAGTTATATTTCTGTTGGAGAAATCAAGCAATCGCCAACCTCAAACGAAACCAGTCTCCCGATTGCAGTCGATTGGGATCCCCAATCATGGTTGCTCGTCAATGCAAACGGTTGCCACGGTCAAGTAAGGCCTGGTTAGTCATCATCCGATGTATGTGAGATCTTCATGGCGGTGTCCCACGAATCCAACAAGGAACCCCGACAAGATTTTTAACGTCATCGCTACTTAAGGAAGTTTAGTAATCCGTTTTAAGCACATGAAGGCAGGGATAATACACACTCGGTTAGGGCATAGAGTAATCACATTATATAAATATATATATTGGAAAATTACTTTCATCATCTAGCGTACAACAAATGAGATTGCAGAACATCCATCCATCCATCCAGAACATCCATTTAGATCATAGAACACGTAGCCCATCTATTGAACGTTAGCATCATTAAAAAGCTACGTCTTTGTTCTTTCAAACGCAGTCAAAAATTCATGAAAATCGGATGACACGTTTCAAAGCTACTAGTATTTTAATGAGAGTATGTTTGGTGCTCGTGTTGTAAAAACATATGGAACAAAGAGCAAATATAAGATTTTGTATTAAATTTGAAAAAAATTTTACTGAGACCTACGAATTAATACAAGAAATTTATGTAAGTGATTGTCTGAGTCGAACCCAAGTTTATAAGTAGTTTCAACGATTTAAAAATGGTGGTGAAGATTTAAAGGATGATCTAAGATCTGGACGTCCAGAAGCTGCAAATCGTCCTGAATTAGTTGAAAAAGTCCGAGAAATCATTGCTTTCGAAGGAATTTTTGACCCCTCTCCCCCCCCCCCCCTCGATCCGCTACTGGGAGTATGCCTATAGAATAATTATTACGTGTGAGACGCAATTAGGCGTTTGGACGCAAAATCGTGTCACACTGGCTTTGATTTAGGTCGTTGAATTTTTTGCATGGTACAATCCCATAAGCCTCAACATATTCTGGAGTACCTAGAGAATAAGGATTCAGCCCCAGAGTCTTTTAGACACTGGTAGATACTTATAGGTTCGGCCCTTTACCAATATAAATATCAGGTTCTAATCCAACATTAACAATCAGGAAATCTATAGAGCAGAGTACGCTGCAAACAAAAAAGGTATGTGGAAAATATTATCCCTGTATAAATGTGGAAAAGGCCCTTAAACGGATGTTATTCACGATAAAACTGAAAGTCTTGCCGAAACGTATTAGTAAGAATATCAACGCATAGCGGCTTTACCTACTGAAAGGAGAAATTACTAGATATTATTAGAAGGTAACTATCATCTTAGAGGGGTTGTGGGTTCAAGTTCCATTTAGATACGGTCCTGGGTTTTCTCTGCTATTTAGTTTTTTTTTGCAGCTTCTTCACAACAATCATAAATTCACTCATTCCTCTTATCCAGCAGTACCACAATATGTCCTTTGGGAAGCGTAGAAATATCTTCCACGGTGCGAGGGGGGTGAACATTTGTAAGGGTTTTTCAGCGTGAGTAGAGGTTGTTCCAACCCACGAAGAAACCTAAGATTACAATTACCCAGTTTAGACAGGTCAGTATGCTGACTCTGCCGCACGAAATCTGTAGGAAGGATGATGCTTCTCTCCTGCCCCCAACCATAATCTTACCTAGAGGTTTTCGTGAGGCAGAGACAGCATATTGACTGACCCGTCTAAACAGTGACAATCAAAAGCTTCCCAACACTATACGGTTCTCTTAATAAGCGAAAGATGGCAGCCCCATCAGTGGATGGTTACTGCAGGCTAATCACCTGGTATAGCGGAAATATACGATTCTAGAAAGAGCGTGATCATTCCAGTTTGAAGCATTGCAGTGTGTAGTTGTTTCTTTACATGATTCATCGATGTATTTATTCCACCGAGTGAAGACAGCAAGGGCAGCAAGTTGAAGAGCATTTTGAGGCACCTCAAAGCGCACCTTATACTGACAAATCCGTCTAAACAGGGTCAAACAAACACAGCGTCGGATACGAATTAATAAAAGTCAGGTTCAAAGGCTATTTCGGAATTCCTATGCTTCCAAGATGACTGCAGAAGAAAATAACATTATTACAGAAACATTTCACTTTCGGCGCTCTTTATAATTTGTTCTGTAGAAGAAGAGATCGGTAGCATTAACGATTTATTGTGTAATCAGCATACTTTGGCTAGAAAGAGGACAAACATGTTATTCAAATACTGATAGAAATATTTATTTAAGTATACTGCACACAAGAGTTAATAATCCCTTTTTTTTATAGATTAGATATAAAGATGCTCCAGTTTTTAATACTAAACAGAAAGAAGACAAATAAAGACAAAATGTTACTCAATTATAAGAGATGAGAATTTTAGAGTTATATTTAAGAACTTACTTATAAATTCTGCTGTGGAGTCATGAATATAATTCATAATAACAGTAGAACTGTAAGTGTTTCAATGTACCGCAGTTTGGACATTGAAAGAGGTTTTTCCATATTGACGGGCAATTTGGATAATAAAAGAACCTTCCAGTAAGATTTATATAAACGTGGGAGCATTATATTCCTATTTCGTCCTGATATGGTGACCTGAAAAATTCTCGAAGTATCTAAGACTCACAATTAATTAAATTATATAAGAAAATAAGTAAAAAACGAGTTTTCAAACAAAACTGAGGCCAAGCCGCATGAAAAAGTAGAAATAAACTTTTCTTCACACACAGAGGTGGACTCAGATTTTTTGATTGGGACATTTCTCTTGAATATTCTTTCTCTTCATGAATCAAATCACTTATTACCTCTGATTGATCATACTGAAATATATCGGTGATTGTCAGCGAATAAAATCTGAGTCCACCTCTGTGTGTGAAGAAAAGTTTATTTTCTACTTTCTCATGCGGCTTGGCCTCAGTTTTGTTTGAAAACTCGTTTTTTACTTATTTAATTTTCTGCCATTTTCGTTAACTAAATTGTTATATTTTAAAACAATTTTACGACAGCTAAAAAGACACTGATTTACTGAATTTTCCCGATTTTCCATGTTTTCCACAGACTTTTCTTATTATACTATGAATTTTTTTTAAAAATTTACATGAATTTTCCTCGATTTTTCATGCAAGTTTTCATGATTGTTGAAGAGAAAGTATTGATGCCAGTAGGACGGAAAAAAAATGATTCCGCATAGCTTATAAGACTTTTTTGTCAGAAAATTTTCCGGAAAAGGCGTAAAATTCCTTAAATTTTCGGAAAATTTTCCAGAAAAATTGGAAATTTCTGCATTTTTCCTGAAACAGATTTATCACTAATCATAACCATGAAATTTTTTTCGATGATTTTGCCGCTTTTCCGGGTTTTCCATGGAGTTTTTCATAAAAGCAACTTTATGCAACTCACGCTCTACAACTTTGTCTTAGGTTGCAAAACGCTCAAACGCTTCCTTGGTCGGAAAAGTGTTTTACATGAATTTTCCTCGATTTTTTCCGCAAGTTTTCACCATTGTCGGAGAGAAAGTAATAATGCTAGTTGATAGGGAGCTTGATCCTGCATAATTTAGAAAACATTTTTACAGGAAAATTTTCGGAAAAGTCGGAAAATTCCGGAATTTTTTTTCGGAAAATTCGAAAAACTGCATTTTTCCTGAAACGGATTTATCACTAATCACTTCGAAGTACTGCATAAACTTTTCTGATAGCCCTATTAACGAAGTCGTAATACTCAATTTCGCTGCTTAAAATAATACCAAGGGTAGGGACTTTGATTAGTATATAAAAAAAATCAGTTTTTTATTGTAGAAGTAAATACAGTGAGACTTAACAAGATTTAAAACCAACTGATTATTTTTCGACCAGACATAAGTTCTGTTGAGATCACAATTCATTCGTTCAATGCAGTCTTCTAAAGGATTAATAGGTCTATTGAAATATAACTAGACGTCATCCGCATATAAATGGATATATGCATTCTGAAGAAAATAAGGCAAGTAATTTATAAAAAGGTTGAAAAGCCAAGGACCCAATATAGAGCCTTGAGGAACTCCACTTAGCAGTGGTAGTGCAGTAAACAACATTTCGTTGGCTTTGACTCGCTGTTTACGATCAATCAGAAAATTGTTGATCGAAGCAATGGCAGAGTTGCTAAAATTAAAAGAGTTAGCAAGTTAATCATTAGGATGCGGTGATTCACTCTATGAGAAGTGCTAGCACCATGAAATGGTCTCGGTATACAGCGCTTCTTATGTCAGAAGTTACTTTTAATTATAGCAAAGTTAAACGAACCGTGGTGGTAAGTTATCAGGTGTCAGGTTCAGTAGCTTCAGATTTTATTGAGGAGAAAGCAGGAAGAAGTTCACTGTAATCTACTACCCTAAAAGAATAGGCATTGATCTCGTTAGATTCCTAGTTGATGTGGCTTACATACAACAACATTTTATATGACCTCCACTCTAATCCAAACTAATTACTGCAATGAAATCTGTTTACAGTCATTTCTTAGTTCTTGATGTTTTCGGTTAACTTTGTCATCATCTTACTTTTATACTGTCACCATTTGCCATAGTAATATGCAGTCGCAGAAATCGGTTCGAAAATACCTTAATACCGTAAAAATTTGTTAGAAATTAGAAAATAATAGAAAAAAAAAGTCAATATTTTCAGAATGAATATACTTGGTGTGTGGGTGGAGTAAATATGCAAAATTTTGCAGTCTCCAAGTCCCACAAAAATAATTTATTTAAGTCTTACTATAGAAAATGCAAAAGAACAAAAACTTTACTGAATTTATTCCAGACGAAGTAAAATATACCTACTTACAAAGTTACAAGTAAAATGAAGGATTTCATTCCAACGTTTAATAACCTGCGTGGCTTCCTGTTTTGTTGCACAGTATGAGCCATGTTCGGGGCAAAATGTGTTGAGTAATACCTTGACCACTCCACGACAATTTTTCCCGATTGATACGCATCGATAACATTTGAAAAGCTACTCGGGTGTGGGTTTATCTTCAAGCCTATAAAAGCTAAGGGTTCCCTGCTGAAATCCATTATTTCAGTGGGAATCCGGTATCGAGAGCTATTCAAATCCCCATTGGACTTGCAGCAGCTCTTGCGAACGGAGTGCGAAAAAATAGTAGTAAAATTTTGAAAAATATTTTTAACAAAAAAATTGAATAAAAAAGTAACTTGTGAGAATGTTATCTGTTTCAAAAGTTCCGTTCACATTGACCGTAGTGATACTGGTGTACTATTTGGAGAGAGGAAATGTCGAGGCTTATTACTTGGAAAAGCGACTGATTGCACCCGAAAATAATGCGGAAAATTTCGAGGTGCCTAATAATCAGTTACAGATTAGCTACGATGAATATCCGGTATGGCATTTTGTTTGTGTATTTTTACAGGTGTTTTAAGATTTATGTAGTTTTTTGTGTGATTTATTTTTAATAATTTTTTGTTTTTGTTTTTTGTTTAAATAATTTGTGTGGAGGTTTACAACTAACTTGAAATTTAGTGCAATAGTGAACACTCATGTTTTTTTTTATTAGATGAGGGAATAGACTGGATTTTGAAAAGATCGTTTTTTACTCAATTGTTGATAGAAAAAATGGAACATTTTCATCTGAAATTATTATCAAAACGTCTTGAAAGAGTTTTTTTCCTGTGAAAAGATTTCTCAGCTAGAATAAGGCGTTGCATTACAGAGATCTATAAAATTGTGGACTTTAATAATAATATTTGAAGAAAATAATAAGTACATAAAAAACAATTTTCAAAAAAGCATAAAAGTTCCCTGGAGCCATTGAATGAAACTAAGAGTTCTTGTAAAATAAAACTTGCAATAAAAGTCAGCGCACCAAATTTTGAATGCACGAAAAATGTTTAATGTCCTTGGAAAATTATATTGAGATTTTCCATCCGTTGTAAAATAAAGTGCACAAATGTGGCCAAAATATTGTGATTGCTACTAAAAAGACCATACCGAAAATATTAATGAGTTCAAATTAAAAAAAAACAAAAAAAGTATTTAACTTAATTCGATTAGGAACTGAATTTTTGCTTCTACATAATTATTGGCTATTTTTCATTCCAAAAGGTTTTAGTCAACAAAATCTAAAAAGAGATAGAAAAGGCAATCCTAGGCGTATTTAAAATTTCCGACAGTAAAAAATTATTTTTTGAAAAATTTACTATAGAGAGGCAATCCCTGGCGTATTTCAAATTTGTGACAGTTTTCTCCGAACAAAACCAAAAGAGAAGCGAAAAAAAAATTGGTTCAACGAAAAAGTAATATAAATCGGATTTTGTTCCGGAACAATATATTTTTGCCCATATTTTTCATTCCATTTGAAACGTTTTGTACTTTTAAATATTTTTTTATTACTTACTGGCAAGATTTTCTGAGTATGATCAAAATTTATCAGATTCAGATATCCAAAATAATTTGCTAGAAGATTGGAATTCATTTTAAGACCAAGTAAAAATACTGAACATAAACAGGAGTGTAGGAAAACAAATAGGAGCATTACTTTTTCAGAAGAATTTTTTTTGCTCCATAGCGAACAAAATTTCTGTAAGGAACACAATATAGTTCCCAAAAATGGTTTTGCTCCGGATCGATATTTATGTTAGGAAGCGAAATATTTCACTCCGTAATGATACTTATTTTCGGAACAAAAAGTATTTTTTTGTGCCATGAAAGAACATAACCTAATCCAAAAGTAAAACCAAAATTTCTAACCCTGGTTTCGATCATCGTTGGTGAGTGGCGATTTTTATAAAGGTTTAAAGTTGAAAATGTCTCTACGAATTTCTTCCTACACCTCGTCGGAAAAAAAATAGAGCATTTCAGAATGCCAACATAGGTATAATGCTGTATCTCTTATCACGATCAGGAGAGGAAGATCAATTTCGCTTATATATCGGCCATCTTAAATCAGAAACTAAGCATATGGATTACTTATACTTATTAGTGAGATGAGCACTATCTATTTGATGTTGTACCGTATATTCAAAAATATTCCAGATTAAAAATGGCGACCTTCCTGCGATCATTTTAGATATTTTCAATTTAGTTTTTTCTTTTAAAAATACTACCAACATCTTCAGATGATGCCTTATAGATTTGCGTTGTTGTTTGTTCAGTTATATGTAGTAAAAAAATTATAGATTCTTCTTGTTTAGATAGTCATAAATTGTACCCCCTAGTTCAGTAACGCACCCATGTTTTGGCTTTGAGGGGGGGCATTAGTGTCCTAGTCTTAACGAGTCGGAAAAATAGGGCTCTAAAGTCGCGTCCTGCACCCATCTGAGCACTTAAGGACTGGTATTGTAGAATAAAAGGTTTTATTTTATTTTATCGGACTTTGTAATAATATACAGACCACATTTTACACGTAATTTGTAAATTATGTTCAGAAAACTGACATTCTGGAGGGGGATCGGTCCCGTTTGTCCCCTCTCTCGGTGCGCCCCTGCCGTAGTTATAGTGTGTATGTGTGTGTCAAAAACGATTGTTTTTTTCAGAAAATGAACGGAAAATATGCGCAAAATCAAGCTATTTATTTCATTTATTTGTTTTAAATGAAACAATATACAGGGTGTTTCATAATTGGTGCACCTAGCTCAAGAGTTTAATAGCTGATTGCCTTCCAATCAGAGTCTTCTTGTCATTTTCTGTCGGAAGTTGTAAGACGTCAAAGTCAAAAAATTGGAAAAAAATTCCTAATTTTTTCAAATTTTAACGCTTTTTCCGCCAAAAGCCATAATAACTATACAGTTTTATTACAAGATTTAGAAACCCCGGAATATTACCTTTAATTTGACCGTTTTTGAGATATTCCCGTTTATATTATTCATAATTTCATTAATTTTGCTACTGACGATGGTAATCGCGCCTACTATTATGCAATTTCACGCAAAATTAGCAAAATTAATGAATTTATGAATCAAATAAAGGGAAATATCTCAAAAACGATTGCATTTAGGTAGGTACATGAGTATATTTAAATTAAAGGTAACATTCCGAAGTTTCTAAATCTTGTAATAAACTGTATAGGTTTTATGTATTTTGGCGGGAAAATCGATAAAATTTGATAAAATGTGGAATTTTTTTCTAATTTTTTTAATTTGACGTCCTACAACTGCCGACGGAAGGTAACAGGAAGGCTTAATTGGCATTCGTTGGTCGTTGGAAAGCTGCGACGGTTTTCTGTCATCTGAGATGAATCCGACCTTGATAGGGTCTATATCAAGAAAGCTACAGGGTGTAAAGTGGAAGAAGTACTAAAAATATTAAACCCCCTACCGCCCCTTACCCTCACCTTTACTTTATAATTTCTTGCCTCCACCTCAGCTATCAAATCCTTGAGCTAGGCTCACCAATTATGAAACATCCTGGATATATACCAGTGGCGGATCTCGGAAAGTTTTGAAGGGGGGCAAATACGTTAGTTACCGCCCCTCTAACGACGTTCCTTATTTGGGGCAAATTTTATTACAGTTCCAGGGAATACTAGGCATCATATATGGTAGATGACCTATTTATACTGCATACCCTCAAACTAGAACCAGAATTGTTAAAAACAATTTGAATTTGAAACAAATGATTGTTAAATAAAAAGAATTTGAAATTCAAACAAAAATTAAGATCGATCGTTTGAATCTCAAACTGTTTTAAAATAAAAGGAAAGTAAAAAATCGTATCATTACAAATACAGTTTATTTTATACCAGAGACAGACTTGCAATTTTAGCATTGATAATGCAATTATGGCAATTGCAATATAAAATTTCATAGACACACTTGCTGTTTACGATACTAAAAATTTAATTAGAGAATTTACATTTGATTTGTTATTTGACTTAAGAAAGTTCCGCGCACGTACAAAACGCGAGCAAATATTGTGAAATTACTATATGATAAATATAATATAATATATCGGTTCTACAAAGATTCGTGTATTAAATGATTATGGTTTATAACTAGGGTCATATTGCAATAAACTCGTATACCGCGTACGTTTTTCGAACTTTCAATATTGAGTTACAATGTAGTACATACTGAGTGTATATCGAGCGTATATCGAGACAGACTTGCGGTTGAGCGCAAAATGCAATATTGAAATTATAAGTCTCCGATATTATTAACATAAGGATAACAAATTAAAAATTTAATTATTTTGGAGATTAGTTTTTTATTTTTGGCGCTTTTCAATATGAATCTCCTCGGCCAAAACTACTAAAATTTGACACGATTTCAAAAAAACTCTGGGTAGGAATTCTGGAAAACTGCCGTTCAGGTTGAAAGGATTTTGCTTGTGCCTACTGTCTTATATTCTGTCTACATTCGAGGTAGGATTGATGGATTATGGGGAACATAGGGTTGCCAGCCACATTTGTACAATTTTTGAATCCATTTCATATGACACAAAAGTACAATTTGAGAATTTAGCGGAATTTTTAGTTTAATTAGCTTACAAAGGCTAACAGACTTAAATTTAATAGACAGTAAACTGATTGACTGTATAAGCACAATTGGAAGTATGATATCAGCAAAGGAGCTTTTAGATTCCGGAAAGAGGACAGAAGTGTTAAGTATGGTCTGAAAAAATTGTCCAATTCTTGTAATTAGATTTTTCTCGTTTAGTTATGGGTTTAGAAGTCCGTCGTATTGCCGCCCTATTAAAACGGGCGCCCGGGGCAAATTCCCCAGCTTTTCCCTCCATAAATCCAGCCCTGATACATAATGAGAACAATATGATTGAATTTGTTGACTAATGTCAGAAAAATCTTGCTTGATTGCCTCTGTTAATGCAATTCGAAAATCTGGTTCTAATTCTAATTTATTTCTGTATTTGGTTTTCATTATTGTCATTGCAAAAAATGCTATTTCACATAGGTACGTGGAACCAAATGGTCAGATTGCATTCGATGCTATGCATACTAAATCTGGATACTAAATTTTCAAACCCATCCATCAATTATGAAGAGCTTTTTATTTAAATTCGGATTGTAACATTGTCCTTTCTCATATGTCGATTAACTGTTCTTGAACTGTAATCGGAAGAAGATTTATTTTTACATCTTCAGCAAATGGATTCATGATCAATTTAAACTCTGTCATTATATTAGGAAGATCTACAAATCGATTACCAAATTTTGCATCCAAATTTTTTAAATGTGTATCATGTAATGATGGAAATATTTCTAAGGATCCTTTTTCTAAATTTTCGCTTCATACAACGATTTTGTTTCAAAATGCAGTTACTTTTTCAGCCATTCTTAAAATGTCACCTTTGCCTTGAAGTGATAAATTCAATATGTTCACATTTTCAAAAATATCCGCCAAGTAACATACTATCAAATCAAACTATCATTATCATCATTGAATAGGCCGGAGAGTTTTTAACTTTTATCATTATTCAATTTGTCCAATTACGCCCAAATTTTGTTTTTCAGTTATAATTTTGTACGCGCGAGAGGACATAAAGTATTTTGAAAAGAAATGTGGTGTACTCCACAGAATTTTCTGCATACCCTTCGGGCATGCGTACCCCAATTTGGAAATCTCTGGTTTAGATGACAGATATTCCGCCTTCACTCCAAAATATAGGGTGTCCCGTGAAGTTGGTAAAAATTTTAGATTTAATTTGTTCGAGTTTCTGAACCTTATTATGCCTTTCGGACTATAATTTAGTCCAGAGACGACCATTTGATTTTTGTTTTATTACGAGCTTTTAGTGAGTGTTATTTAGTTTTAGAAAAGTTTAGACATAATGGAAAATTTGACGGCTTTATTACAGAAACATTGTTTTCATCGAAAATTCGTCAGATTTGAAAGTCAAATCATACCATGAAATGATTAGGTTCTTATAGAAAACATCCTTCATTTATTACCTTTTAGAAAAGTCCAACATCTACCGTAAGTGTTGCCAGAAAAATTAATTCGAGTTGCAAGAAACCGTTTAAGGATAGAAGAAACAATGCACCTAAGCCAAAACCTCGTATCCACCTTAAATTGCAATAGAAAATTCATTGCTGAGATTGTTAACGATTTATTTGCTATCATTAAACCTAATCTGTATTAACCAAACTTATGTTGAATTTACCTACAAACGAGTTAGTTATATCAACTTTCCTAACCGGAAAACTTCCCAACTATCTTATTATTTCTGATTTTCCTAAATTTTCAACAATTGGGTTACAAACAGCTTTCTAATTACACTTTCGTTCTAGGAGCTTCGCTCTTCTGATATTTCGCATTAGCTTTCCATTGTGTAACTTTTTTTCGTACATCAATAGTTTTACGAATTACCCTAATTTCACAATTGTAAATGTAGTGAACGAAAATTTGAATACTGGCAAATTTTCAACTGAAATTGTTAATTGTTAATAAAATTTCCCATTTTTCTCTGTTCATTATGGGGGTATTCTAGTCTAGAAGCCCGAATTTTAGGTGATTTTTGAAGTGCCGTAAAAAAAAGGCAATCAATATTTTTCTATCCATTTTTTATAAGTTATTTATTAATATTGCAAGAATACAGAAAAAATTAAAAAATTAAAAAAAGTTAAAAATTCAAAAAATTAGCAGCTGATGAAGTGGGGGGCCTCAAAAAATTGGCGCGTGATCATGCCCACGATTCCAACCCGCCTAGCAATCCGAAAAAAATAAAAAAGATTATTAGTCTAGAGTAATGTCGAAATGTCCGGAACTAGGGAAAAGTTGACAAATTTTTTTTTCACAAAATGGCCGCTGCATAAAAAAAAAAAGCAATTTTTGTACCACTTTTTTGACTTTTTCGAATTTTTTAAAAATAGTAAAATTGAAATATGGGGATGCGGCTAGTTCCGGACATAGACAAGTCTATAAAGAAGACTCTCAAAAAAATTTCAAGTAAATCGGTCCAGTAGAACTTGAGAAATCGTGGGCATCGTCTTGAAAAAGGCAGTTTCGAGAAAAACGCGTTTAAGGTGTAAACCACTGTAAATTTTTTGAAAAAATCGTTTTTTTTGTATTGGCTTAAAAAATAGTTTAAACCCTCTAGAATAAGAAAAAAAAGGTGCCGTGCGAGAAAGCGTCAAACTTGCTCCGAAACATGATGGCTGTGGAGCCGCCATTTTGTTTTTTTTTCGCTGTCATAAATTTATCAATAAACTTCAATGTATGCCCGATAATACCCTAAAAAGGTTTTTTTCAAACACCTTTAATTTTGCGAGAAAAAGATTCGTGAAAAAACCTTTTTGTTTTTAGCTGTTACAGAGGCGTTACCCTTTAAAGTCCATACGTCCACGTGGTTTGGAACTTGGTGACTTGGTGACTTAAAAAACTAAAAATTATTGATGAGCATTTCGCAAGGACTGAAACCCTATTTAAGTAAAGTTTAACCGTTCCGTTGGGACCTTTAAAGTGTAAATTCATATAAAAACTAATTGAACAATGAGTTTTACGATATAACTTATAACCGTTACAATCCCTGGTCTATAGTTATTAATATTAGACTTTTTTATGTTCTTTTGTTATACACATGCATCGAAATCAATCTCACCCTCGAAAAAAATACCCCAGTTTAAAGATGTGTTGATACCATTGATTATTCATATATTAGATGTGCCCAGAATCATTGACGTCTTAGAAAGGAGATGTCGCTACTTGCAAAAAATGTGTTAGAAATTTTTATTTAATGGTACAAATAAAATATTTCCAGCATTAAAGTAAAAATGGTTAAAAACTAATAAAAAAACTATCCAGTCTTAGAAAATCCTTTTAGTAAAAGTTTCAAAGCTGAAAATAATAAGCGAAAGACAAGTAGCGACATCTGCTTTTTAAGATGTCAATGATTCTTTGCACATCTATAAATAAGTAATCAATGTAGGACATGTAACTGGATAAGCGAACCGGTAGTAAAAAAATTTGAATATCAGCACTGACTATTTGTATATACCATTTTACTTAAAAAGAAGTTTACAGATATATTTCATCGCCAATAAAATTTAATAAACCGACTGTATTACACTAATTTTATTACAAAACAAAATACTTACTTTCTAGAAAACAGATAGGATAGGAGTTGGGAAACATCTGGTTAACAAAAGAGTCATTTTCTTCGCTACAGTACTATTTTTTTTTAGAAAACAGTTCCTTCGGTAACCATGAGACTATTAGAATGAAAAAAAAAATTATGAAGGGGGCTTATCATTATGAATGTTAATATAGGAGTTGGGAAAACATTAGTGTGCCATTTTACCCGAGTATGGTATCTAAGGGCAGTTTTCCATACATAGAGTATATCAAATTTGCTTTAATGCATTTACCTGAGATGTCTTTAAAAAACTGTCAATTTAGATGTAGCAACACTGCACAAAGTCCAGAACTATACCTATACACGATAATCTTAATATTAAAATTCTTTAATAAAAAAAAAAATATATTCCTTTTTTTTCTCCAGATGATCGTTCCAAAACGAGCTGCTATTTTACTGGATAGATTAATGGTAGCACTTCATCATGCATTAGAAGATGAAAAAGATGGAAGTAGAAAAATAAGCGATGTCTACGGTAAAAACAATCCAAAAATGTTAAATTTCCATAAGAATCCCCAAGTTATTCTGCAAGATGTGAGCAATGATTTAGACAAAGGTGAGTTTTAGTTAAATGTAAAGGAACCTGATCCTTAATCTGCACACTACATATTGTACTACTCATAGGCCGTTACGACATTTATTCTGAACATCCAGTTGAATTTGAAGTAAAGGACTTGAAGCCAACAAATCAGGGGATTGGAGAGAATGTAAGTAAAATTGTAGTTAGAAAACACTTGATAAGAATTGAATAAGAACTTCCAGCTAATCGGACCGAGATTTCAGAGAAGAGCCCAAGAAGAAGAGAGTTCTGGACGTAGTAATGGACGAGTTTATTGGAGATGCTATTTCAATGCTGTCACATGTTTCTAAAGATGTTGTAGCATTCTCTGCAATCAGTATATTATTATTATTACTGTAAATATTTTTTCAAAAAGAAATCTTATTTTATTCAAATAAATTGTTATTTTACTGGGAAGGATATAAAGGGTTCAATTATGGGGCAACCCATATCTTATTAGAATCAATTATATGAAACAATTACTTTTTGATTAGGTACTCAAGTGAAGTCAAGACACTGAACCATCAAGTGCCACCTAATAAAATGGAGAGAAAATAGTATTACTAAATACAGCTACGATTATAAAACCAGTGATGAATAAGGTCTAGGTCTTTGTTTAATCATGCTTCTAGATTCTCAACCAAGTGCATAGATTTACATATGTAAACTTGAATATAATCTGCGAATATCCATAAGAGTATAATATATAATCCACAATTAAATAGTAGCGGTTAAAGTATTGAACCTTATGGGACTCCAAATTTGATGCATGAAATTGAAGATAAACGACTGCTGGATTCGTCAATAGGAATTTATATTATGGATCCACCCCAAATAGGCATCTAGCTTGAAAACACCTTAATCGGCTATGATGAAATTTGTATGGAGTTAATATTAATGTATTATTTTTAAATGAAGACATTTCATTGTGAGACATAATGATAGCAATATAAATATATAAATTAATATAATAAAAAAAATGTAATAGGGGAAATTGTCCTAAATATGACAATTTCGAATTTGAATTATTCAATTATTTTTCTTTTTAAATTTATTAGCGCTGCTCAATAGCAGCTCAAGTGCTGAAAGATTTTTTTATCTTAAAAAGAATTAAAAAAAGCTAGAATCGGTCTAAAACCAATTCTTATGATGCCCTAGATGACGGCCTGTATGTAATTTCGTATGGTCACCCATCTGTACAAGTTTGATTTTTTTGAAGTGGTTTGTCGCATGTATTTCCCGAACGATTCGCCGGATTGAAAAAATGGTTAATAACTAGTTTCATAGGATTTTATATTCTGAAAAACTTTTTAGTACCATAACTGATTGTTTTCACAGTATACATAAAAAACCAAAAATTTTATATGGCCACACCAACAAGGGGTTGCTCGATTTAGTCATTTAATACTGTTATGAAAGCACCATGTACCAAATTTCAGCTCTCAACGTCCACGCGTTCTCAGGAAGTGTTCAAATATATAGTAAAAAATGTAATTTTTGTATGGCAACCCTACGAAGGAGTTACTCGATTTGTCCAATTTTCGAACTTTAATTTACTTTTTTTAAAAACCTATGTGGTAGGCAAAGGGAAATTGAGGTCCTACAGCAACAGACATGAAAGATGTTTTAAACGATGCATTTTGATACTCTAAACATATTTTATTAACAATGCTTATTTTAACTAAAGGGGGAAGCCTTGGGGAAAGGATAAAAGTTTTGTGTAGTACATTCTAATAAATCTAGTACAGAATCGAGCTCCTTAAATCCTAAGAAGAAGTTTGAGTACCCACACTCCTATACTCGGATGCTTAAATAGCTATTGATAGCCATCCTCATACTCACTTTTTAGTATTTTCTTCCTTTTTATTCAAAATGAGATACTAGATTTTTCGTACTTTAGATTGGCTCTAATTCGGTAGGGTTATGTTAGATCTGAAAACGGGTTTCACTGTTCGCCTCAGCTGTTCACCAGTTACATTTCGTAGAAGAAATTTTTTCTCTGCATACTTTTAGGAACCCCGGAGAGTGGTGGTTCGAATACGTCATATTGCATATGAAATTAAAGGTCTCATCGAGTGCTATCGGGTGGTGAACATTTTTCCCGATTCAGACTTCAGCTTTCGCGGAACGATTTTGCAGCCGGAAAATTCATTTTCATGCACTTGGGTCACATACACCCCAACAACTATATTTCGCCTATATATTTGTGCTATTTGTGCAATTCTTTCTTCCATGGCCATTAGTGCTCTGTTGTGAACATTTTTCTCATAGAGAGCAGATTAGGAATATAAACACAAATATCCACTAGCATTTACCCTTTATTTTCAATTTCCGCCATCTTGATTGTACGTTTGACAGTTTATTCACTAGTCCGTACTGACTCGTCAGAAATCTTGTCAGTACAGACTGGTCAGTAAAAAAGAGTAGTGAGTAGGGGTTTACACGAGCCTGTGTAAGTGTCAATCGCTGTCAGAGTCAGTTCTACTGACTCGTGTAAACCCCGGGTTAGTAAAATATGTTCAGAGCCAACTAAGTGATAAAATAAGAGTTAAAAAATGGTTGAAGGAGTTTGATTACCCATATTTAACGAGGCTATAAAATAGTAACTGTGACAGACTCATGCTAGTGCGCGAGTCCTGTCTGGTCTCCTTTCTTTGGGGTTAATTTTAACCATATCGAGGCTGTTAGATTTGTACGATTTTCTCTTCATGGCTTTCCTAGACTGACCCTCTTCGACTACCTCCGTATCTTGATCGACTTAAACTTATTTCTTTGGAGTCTCTCAGATGCAACAATTCCAGAATTGTTTTTACTTTTGATTGCTTACAAGAGTTACAAGGCGTAGTTAATTCCCCTAAATTGTTGGGGGCCTTCAGACTTGATAAAGCTGTTTTTCTTAATCAATGCAATCTTAGTATGAATGTAATGTAATGTAATCAGTATTTGATGAATCTTAATAATAACTGTAACGAGGCATGATATTACTATATAAAATTATTTTTCTTTAATTTTGTTTACAACACATGTGTATATTATACGGCATACAAAAACTTGGTAAATGTCGCGCAATACCAACCAGGAGAAATTTCGTGTGCGATTTGATAAGTACGAAGTACATTCAAAAAATAACTATGATGAAACAAATTATCTAAAAAAAAATAATAATAATATAGTTTGTATCTGAATTAAAATAGTCTAAAGAGCTTTTGCCTTATGCTAACAACACTCTACAACAAGCTTTAGTAAATAAAAACCATATTTCACCTAGCGAAGATTTTTACACAAAATTCCAAAAAAGTTCTATCGTATGCCATCTTTTATCCAATAGGAGCTTTTATCTGCCTGCATAAATCAGTGAAACCAGTGGTACAGTTGATTTATAGAAAAAGCAAAGGATAAAGCCACCGCAGTTAGAAAAGACATTCACTTTCAAGGACGTATTTATGTAAATTATTAGATTTCGAAGAAAATAGTTTTGAAAGTCTTCCATGCTACCCCGAACTAAATTATCTTTACTCGGGATAGTTGCCAGGAAGTTCATGAATTTCTGAGTATTACAAAATATTATATTTCTCTATTTGTATGTATTTGGAAAATGTTTTATAAAAGGTGCATATGTCAAATAGGTATAATACCTATGTATATATGTATAAGGGATTATATTATGATTAACACTATGCCCGGCCTCTTCCTGACCCAAATTTTGCGTTGGTTGAGAACATTTTCTTTGCCAATTTGTGCGTAAATGAACCCAAAGGAAGTTCTTTCCACAATTAGTTAAATGATAATGTAAGCAGTAAAGTTAGCGAAAATTTAAATAAATAATAAATTATTAAGCTCTAATGAAATATTCTGAATGAAACCCGAGGATATGAGTGGCTCGATGTTGTTTGATTGCATTAGCTTTAGATTCATTTTCTTTTGTGGTGTAAAAGAGCCAATAGAAATAAAATAAGTAAAAAACGAGTTTTCAAACAAAACTGACACCAAGCCGCATGAAAAAGTAGAAAATAAAATTTTCTTCACACACAGATGTGGACTCAGATTTTATTCGCTGACAATCACCGGTATATTTCAGTAGGATTAATCAGAGGTAATAAGTGACTTGATTCATGAAGAGAAAGAATATTCAAGAGAAGTATCCCAATCAAAAAATCTGAGTCCACCTCTGTGTGTGAAGAAAAGTTAATTTTCTACTTTTTCATGCGGTTTCGCCTCAGTTTTGTTTGAAATCTCCTTTTTTACTTATTTTATTATTCTTTCTTTCCAGGTTGAAACAGGTGGAACTTTTTACCGAACGACTCGTTTTTCACTTATTTTAATTTCTGCCTCTGCATGGAGATATTTTAAAACAATTTTTAAGTCACGTTTAGTGCCGATCCGAAACCAAAAATTTTTCGAGTATCAAATCGTTGAAGTACTGCAAAGGTTTTCTCAAATTATGTTTTAAACAGCGCTTTTTAGCTTTATTCTAACTTGATCCCATATAACATGAATTTTGCCGATTTTCCATGTTTTCCACAGACTTTTCCTATTACTATGATTTTTTTTTAAAAATTTACATGAATTTTCCTCGATTTTTCATGCAAGTTTTAATGATTGTTGAAGAGAAAGTATTGATGCCAGTAGGACGGAAAAAAATGATTCCGCATAGCTTATAAAACTTTTTTGTCGGAAAATTTTCCGTGAAAGTCGGAAAATTCCGGAAATTTTCGGAAAATTTTCCAGAAAAATTGGAAAATTCTACATTTTTCCAGATTTATCACTAATCATATCGATGAAAATTTTTCCGATGATTTTCCAGCTTTTCCGGGTTTTCCAATTTGTTTTTCACAAAAGCAACTTTATGCAACTCATTTCGCTCTAGTCTTAGGTTGCACGCTCAAACGCTTGGTCGGATAAACTCCGGAAAAGTGTTTTACATGAATTTTCCTCGATTTTTTCTATAAGTTTTCACCATTGTCGGAGAGAAAGTAATGATGCCAGTTGATAGGGAACTTGATCTTGCATAATTTAGAAAACTTTTTTACCGGAAAAATCAGAAATTTCCGAAAAAATTTTTCGGAAAAATCGGAAAACTGCATTTTTCCTGAAACGGATTTATCACTAATCAAATTTGTACCAAATTTTCAAATGATTTTTCCCGATTTTCCGGGTTTTCCATGGAAATTTGCGGTTCAAATTTTTATAGATTCAATTGTCACGCGACATGAACCTGTGTGCCATATTTTAGCTCGCTGTGATGACGAAAAGTGGTTCTACGAGAGTGTCGAAAATAGTAAAAAAGAAATATCTAAATAAATAGACAAACAAATTCGTATACGAGTTAAAGGGACGGGCCTCAAAAATAGAAGTATTCACCAAAACTAAACATAGGTTCCCCTTTGAGCGCAACTAGGGATTCCATGCCCATCAATCAGCGAAAAGGGTGGTTCGCTTAGTTTTAGAAGTGATAGGCGCAATGCAGTGGCTACCTTGAGTTTTTGTCACCTGGAACGATCTCTAATTTGCCGCCCTTAACAATTACTGAACATAAAAATATATATAAATAAAAATATGTTTAAACAGATTGTATATGCCTATAATGATTAAGTGTAAGCGTGTTTATGTATTTATTTTTCTTGCTTTTGTATAAGAAAAGTCTTGAATGACATTGTCAAAATTTATATAATCTGGTAGTTGCTTGCATCACTAGATTTGGCAATCTTAAATCACTCATTGTGGAAGGAGCGAAGATAATTTTAATTAATTTTAATTTGGGATAGCTCTGTTCCCAACTAACCACACTGATGGCTACTGTTAAAAAAAAATTCTTAACAATATTACTGTGTTGGGAACAGAGTTTTTCAAGCAATATTTTTGAATAAGTATTATAAATTCAAGAGGTCCTTGATTATTTTGCCAACATTTTGCTTGTTCTTGTAGAACAGCTACAGACATAACATTCTGGATTGTTTTTATTCTAATATGCAATGTTTAGGCTAATTTTTTCAGGAATACTCTGATTTTTATTTTATTATTATTTATTTGCTCGACCTTACGGGAAATATAAAAAGATATGAAAATTGTATAACTTTGCATTCCTTTACCTTTGTTTCCGATATTATAAGACTTGCAAGGTGCAATGCGTCAACAAGTGATTACCTTAATGCTGCCTGTAAAATTATTTTAAATTTTTGGAAAAAATGTTGTTGTTTCTATCTGAGACCTTTTGCCATTAGATACGTACACAGTAAAATATTTGCAACAATTTGTGCCACAAAGCTTAGGTATTTTTCGATAAGATTAGGGAATATTCCCTAATATGTAGGTTTCCTTTCCCTAAATTTTAGGGAATATTCCCTACTTTTTTTTACAGTATACGTTTAACCTGCACAAAGTAACACTCTGCTAGATCTGAGCGATCGAACAAGTCACATGATCACTAAGGTACACTGGTTTTTTAGAGTAGATTAAATTATGTGGGCATAAAAAAAAAGTTGATTTTTTATGTATAACATTTACATTTCTAATGACAATGCAAGGAAACAGTGAATATACGGAGAAACATGAGTAGATCTAGACAAACCATGGATAAATAGAAATGTGCCATTGAAAGCTACAATTTGTTCCCGCTAGAAATGTAAATCAAGTTTAAGTAAAATATAAAATTTCAAATAAGAAAAATCGGGTAAAAATAAAAATAAATTAAATCTAGATTATAAACCATAGCTTAAATTTGGGCTATCGATTACTTATGTATATTATATTACTTATTATACTTTGGGATGCTCAAAAATGTATGGATTTGAAAAAGTGTTAAAATGTCCGTATTGAGCGATTGAACATTAACTGAGTGGGGCTCATGCCTGTGTTTTCCGATACTGCATCAGTAATTCATTTAGTTTTCTGTTTAGGCTCCCTGGCTCTTTTCTCATAGATCGTAGACCCTGCTTTATTGTTTGCACAAAACGTTCGGCTTGGCCGTTAGAAGCTGGATGATAGGGCGAGCAAAATTTATGTATGATCCCATTTGATCTTAAAAATTGACCAAATTCGAAAGATCTGAACTGCGGACCATTATCCGTGAGGTATCACTTCGATCCATTTTGAGTAAGCGTCGACCACGACCAACAAATTAGTGTTCATAAATGGTCCAGTGTAATCCAAATGTAGACACTGCCATGGTTCCTTGGGGTATTCCCAATGATGAAGTATAACTTTTGCTGGATTTGCTTTTATTTGAGCACAGCTATAACACTGTCGGCATAATGATTCTATATCAAGTTGAGAGTAATTTCGTTCAGCTTTAGATAGGGACCTCGATGAAGACACTATTGGTCTCTCTTCTCCGTTTGGCATAATATGAGATATGACAGCTCCTAGTCCAAATGGTGAAGCAGCCGTTGCCAGCGTTAGTGGAAAATCTGGATTATATTTGACAAGCGTTTTTGGACATGTAATTTCAGCTTTTAAGCTGGTGAAGGATCTTTCACAATCTTGGTTCCAAACGTATCGTTGATCCTTTTGTAGTAGTTTATTTAATGGTGCTAATTTAGTCGCCAATTCAGGAATGAACTTCTGGTAATAGTTGATAAGTCCGAGGAATGTCCTAAGTTCAGACACAATGTTAGGGCGCTTGCACTGCAATATAGCTTGAATCTTGTTCGGGCTTAATTCCCGATTGGACAATACGGTGCCATAAGTAGGTTATGGAATCAAGAAGAAACTGACATTTGTTTCTATTTAAATATAAGTAATTTTCCTTAAGTCGTTTAAAGGCACCAGCTAAGTTGGTAACTAAATCTACATATGTTGAACCTTGGATGAGTATATCATCGAAGAAACATACAACGCCTGGAAGGTCCTGAAGTATGTTGTCCATAAACCTTTGCCATGCATTCGGACTTACTTTAACTCCAAAAATTAGGTGGTTTACCTTATAAATACCCTTATGAGTACTTATAGCTTGCATCAATGCATTGGATACATCAACTGGCATATGCAAATAAGCTTGGTGTATATCTAGCACGCAAAAATATTTTCCTCCACCCATTTTAGCGAAAATATCCTCGATTCTGGGAATTGGGTATTTATCAACCTTTATGTATTTATTTATAGTGGCCTTGTAATCTGCACATAAACGAATTTCTGCATTCTTCTTAATAACTGGTACAATTGGAGTTCCCCATGGGCAATTGGTTACTTTTTCTATAATGTTCTTTATTTCCAATCTGTCAATTTCTACTTCGATCTTTCCCGCTAGAGAATAAGGAACAGGTCTTGGCTTCATGAAAACCGGTGCACAGGTTGGCTCTTTTAGTGTAAATGAACATCTGGTACTAGGAATTATTCCTATCCGGTCCGTAAATAAAGTTTTGTAATCACTAAGTAAATGGTTGATGCGTACTTTACATTCCGCTTCCGAAATATCATTGACATCAATTTGATCCATTTCTGCACAAGTTAGCATAAGTTTTCGAATCCAGTCCCTATCTAATATTGGCAACATTCTGCCCTAATACGTATAAATCACCTATTGCGTAGTTACTGCCGTAGCGTATATTTACTGTACATACTCCTAATGGATTAAATATTCCACCTGTATATATCTTCAACTTCATATTAGGTGCTCTGTCCGGCGTGTAGTAATGACGCTTGGACTTTAAACTAGTTTTTTCTAACGAATGTAATTGATTTTGGTACTGACCCTTTATTTCCCTGCTTTCATCTTTTGCAGCTTGAATCGATAGTGCTAATTGAACCGTCTTTTCGAAAGTAGTAGACGCTTCTTGCTGAAATAAGCTCTCTCGTATGTTATTGTCAACGTATACTCCTAATAAATTGAGAACGTAGATGAGTTGAAATTGTGGACTTTTTATAGTGCTCACACGTGAAGTTGCAATAAGATGCAATTTTCTTTAAGTCGATCTGAAAGTTTGCTATGCTTTCACCTTCGTGCTGAACACGACTTTAAGCAAGGCTGATTCACAGGTAGACTGCCAGCAGGATAGCATACATCCTTGGGTTAAGAAAGTTACGATCAGTTTTTTTATACCTTACTCCAAAAATAGAGTAAGCTGATCGAACGAAAATCCGCTAAGTCGCTTTTTATAGTTTTAATAAACATAGGCGGTAGATCCTGCTGATGATCTTACACCATGGCATTGAAAACGTCGGATAAATCAGCGAATCTAAATGAAAAAGCCTAATCGCTTTTTGTCCAAACACCGTAATTAATATCAAATGTTGCTAATGGGAGCAGGGCAGGACATTGTTTCGATGTGAACAATTTACATACTTAAATTTTAATCAATGGAATCGAAAACACAACGAAGAGAGTCCCTACCATACACACTCAGCTCTCGTAAGTTACTCCATAATTTATTAGGAAGAATGTCAAGAACAAGCTTCAAATCGAAATACCTACATACATATATGTATACATAATATAGCACGACAATACCGAAACACTATTACCAGGTGCCCCGATTACAGATAAGCATTGTGGCTCTTGGACTAGCTGTTCTTGGAACACTTAAATTCCAGAAGAAATCTCATTTTATTACGCTTCGCTTCATACCTAATTAATCCTAGTTTTTCCTCTGAAATGAACTTCCTTCATCTATTCAATGGCTGAACTGGATCGGGTCAGCTTTGCATCATCTCAGTAATTATTTGAACTTCTCTTTTTTGATATTGATTTTTAGTTCTTCCTTATAATAGTATTATTTCATTTGTTTAAGGCACTAATTTCAAAAAAGGATTATAATCAAAATTCGATAACCGTACAAAAATAGCATCCTTTGAAGTAGTTTAATCAACATAACCAATTTAAATAAAATATCCTTGAATATTTCCATAGTATACACACGTAACGTAATTTGTCTTTTGAGACCAAAATTCCTTGATTTCTATATCATTCATGTTAAAAAATATTTCTTTTTTTCTGTATCACCTTTGAACGCAATAACACAAAATAGATTTTCCCATTTAAGGCAATAATTTTATACGTCCCAAGGTGATTAAGTAACTACCGTTGACGACATTTGTGCCCAAAGTATATAAGATTTGCGTCAGATACAATTTCAACTTTGCTCCCCAAGAGTGACTAATTGGATAACCTCTTCAGAGTTTCCCAAACAAATCAGCCCAGTGTAACCTCTCACCCCTTACTACAGTAGTATCAGGACGTGTTGGATATCATAAAATTTATCTTAATACGAGTCAAATGCAAGATGTCCTTATAAAATCGTGCATGTAATAAATAGGACGCAAGTTAGAAAAGTTCTCATGTTCACAAAAGTGAAAAATACAATTATTTACAGATAGAGCTATTCACAGTAATTTAATACCTGGCCATAGGTGTAGTGTGCTGAAGAATATGAATTCATGAGGAGGCGTTATACAATTAGCCAACAGCAAAACTTTTACAAATACTTATGTAACTTAGCTCCATCTGTCGGGGGATTAGTGCGATACGTCAGACGTCAAGATATTGAAGTTAATAAGAATAACGGAAATTGTTTAATTTTGGCGTATGATGAATTATACATTTTTTTTGTGTGTACAAATCTTTATAGCTGCGTGGTGTTACAAGAATTGCCAGCCTAAATGAGCGACGTTATGTTTGAAAACTACACCATTTACCACTGAATGAGAGTATTAAATAATTACGATTAATGAGTGAAATAGTTACTTACAGTTACGTAGGGTAGGGCGGGCCTGGAGGTGCCACTTTTATATCATAAACTTTTAGATCAAATTATATGATAATTTAAACATACAATCTTAAGGAGTTCATGTACTAATAACAATAAAAATATATATACAAAATTTAATAAAAATTTAATTATTTTACGTTATTAATTGATTTTAAATTAGCAAGTCGTTCGGTAAAAAGTTCCACCTGTTTCAACCTGGAAAGAAAGAATAATAAAATAAGTAAAAAAGGAGTTTTCAAACAAAACTGAAAAAGTAGAAAATAAACATTTCTTCACACACAGAGATGGACTCAGATTTTTTTATTGGGACATTTCTCTTGAATATTCTTTCTCTTCATGAATCAAATCACTTATTACCTCTGAATGATTATACTGAAATATATCGGTGATTGTCAGCGAATAAAATCTGAGTCCACCTCTGTGTGTGAAGAAAAGTTTATTTTCTACTTTTTCATGCGGCTTGGCCTCAGTTTTGTTTGAAAACTCGTTTTTTACTTATTTTATTTTCTGCCTTTTTCACGTTAACTAAATTGTTATTACGTGCTGCATGGAGATATTTTAAAACAATTTTTAAGTCATGTTTGGTGCCGATCCGAAAACAAAAATTTTCGAGTATCAAATCGCTGAAGTACTGCAACGGTTTTCTGAAATTCAAATTATGTTTTAAACAGCGCTTTTTAGCTGTATTTCAACTTGATCCCATATAACATGAATTTTCCCGATTTTCCATGTTTTCCACAGACTTTTCCTATTACTATTAATTTTTTTTAAAAATTTACATGAATTTTGATGCCAGTATGACAAAAAAAAATGGTTCCGCATAGCTTATAAAACTTTTTTGTCGGAAAATTTTCCGGAAAAGTCGGAAAATTCCGGAAACTCCAGAAAAATTGGATAATTCTGCACTTTTCCTGAAACAGATTTATCACTAATCATATCGATGAACATTTTTCCAATGATTTTTCCGCTTTTCCGGGTTTTCCACGGAGAGAAAGTAATGATGCCAGTTGATAGGGAAGTTGATCCTGCATAATTTAGAAAACTTTTTTACCGGAAAATTTTCCGGAAAAGTTGGAAAATTCCGGCAAATTTTTTCGGAAAAATCGGAAACCTCTGCATTTTTCCTGAAACGGATTTATCACTAATCAAATTTGTACCAAATTTTCAAATGATTTTTCCCGAGTTTCCGGGTTTTCCATGGAAATTTTCGGTTCAAATTTTGATGGATTCAATTGTCACACGACGTGAACCTGTGTGCCAAATTTCAGCTCGCTGTGATGACGAAAAGTGGGTATACGAGAGTGTCGAAAATAGTAAAAAAGAAATATATAAATAAATAGACAGACAAATTCGTGTACGAGTTAAAGGGAATGGCCTCAAAAAGGCAAAACTTATAACGTTATTATCGATATTTATTCATAACTTCAAAAATAATCATAAATATTCAACACAGACGAGTATTCTAATTTAATATGATGGTCTAACCTTATTTTAGTTGCATCACTTTAAAATGTTATTTTTATATTTATTTTTTTGGAAAAATCTTTGTAGTCGCATTGCAATCCAGGTTGTTATTAATATTTAAATATGTAGCTATAACCTTTAGTCTTTTTTATCTGTTTTATACCTAAAATTTACCCCCTCGGCACTTTTTACCCCGAACGGCACAAGAACATGTTTTTAGATAGAAAACAACGCCAATAAAACATTTATAGTTTGAAGTAGTATCAGAGGCTCACAAAAAAAAAAATAGCGATATAAAGGTCCTAACTTTTTACGATGTTTTTTTACTTTTTACCAAATTAATAGCACTATTACATGTGTGCTCTTACCTAATGCATGTCAGCGACTAGATATGTGGTCCAACCCTATATATTTTACAAACGTATTAATTTATTTCAGGTACCTCTATAATAATCCTTAGCTATAACAATGTGGAACATTTAATGTATAGTTATATTTTGTAACTTGTAAAGGGGACACCTCCAAATATGAGATATGTCTTAAACGATGCATTATGATACCCTGAACATATTTTATTAATAATGTTTATTTCAGTTAAGGGGGAAAAGGCTTGTGGGGGGGATTCAAAGTTTGATCTAGTATATTTTGGATAATGTAGTAAAGAATCGAATTCCCTACGTCCTGAGAAGAAGTTTGAGTACCCATATCCCTATACTCGGAGGATTAAATAGCTATTTCTAACCATCCCCATACTCATATTTTTAGTATTTCCCACTTTTTTAGTTGAACTAAGGTCTAGATTTTTAACACTTTAGATCGCTGCTAACTCGCTAGGGTCATTTTCGATCGGAAAACGGGACTTACTGTTCGACTCAGCTCATTACAAGCTACAATTCGTAGGAAAAATTTTCTCCGAGTACTTATAAGGTGGGTGTAGGAGCCTCGGCCGGGGACGGGATAGTTCCATGACGGCATATTGCATATCAAATGAAAGGTCTCGTCGAGTACTATCGAGTGGTGTACTTCTCTCCCCATTCCAAAATATTTCTCGGGACATTTTTTCTCTCGGAAACCCATTTGCATGCACTTTGGTCACATACACCCCAGTTACTACATTTCGCATATATTTTTGCAGGTATTTCTTCCATGGCCATTAGTGCTCTGTTATAACATTTTTGTCAGGTAGTCATTTTCCACGAGTCACTAATTCCGCGCAATCACGAGAAGTAGAAAAGTCAACTTTTTCAGCCAAAAAAGGTGCCCAAGCTACATCCGATCTCCAAAGCTTTCCCCGCTTAATTGAGATAAACATTGTTACTAAAATATGTTCAGGGTATCATAATGCATCGTTTAAAACATCTGTCATGTCTGCAGGGTCGGGCCTAAAGTTGTATGAAAAGTGTGCTTGTGCATTCCCCCTTGCTACTATTTTTGAGGCCAGCCATTCCCTTTAACTCGTACACGAATTTGTCTGTCTATTTATATATTTCTTTTCTACTATTTTCGACACTCTCGTAGACCAACTTTTCGTCATCACAGCGAGCTGAAATTTGGCACACAGGTTCATGTCGCATAACAATTGAATCTATCAAAATGGAAATTTCCATGGAAAACCCGGAAAATCGGGAAAAATCATTTGAAAATTTGGTAAAAAATTGTTTAGTGATAAATACGTTTCAGGAAAAATGCGGAGTTTTCCGAATTTTCCGGAATTTTCTGACTTTTCTTGAAAATTTTCCGGTAAAAATGTTTTCTAAATTATGCAGGATCAAGTTCCCTATCAACTGGCATAATTACTTTCTCTCCGGCAATGGTGAAAACTTGCAGAAAAACACGAGGAAAATTCATGTAAAACGCTTTTCCGGAGTTTTTCAGACCAACCTAAGACAAAGTTGTAGAGCGAAATGAGTTGCATAAAGTTGCTTTTGTGGAAAACTCCGCGGAAAACCCGGAAAATCGGGAAAATCATCGGACAAATTTTCATCGATATGATTATTGATAAATCTGTTTCAGGAAAAATGCAGAATTTTCCACTTTTCTGGAAAATTTTCCGAAAATTTCCGGAATTTTCCGACAAAAAAGTTTTATAAGCTATGCGGAATCATTTTTTCCGTCCTACTGGCATCAATTCTTTCTCTTCAACAATCATGAAAACTTGCATGAAAAATCCAGGAAAATTCATGTAAATTTTTAAAAAAAATTCATAGTAATAAGAAGAGTCTGTGGAAAACATGGAAAATCGGGAAAATTCATGTTATATGGGATCAAGTTGAAATACAGCTAAAAAGCGCTGTTTAAAACATAATTTGAATTTCAGAAAACCGTTGCAGTACTTCAACGATTTGATACTCGAAAATTTTTGTTTTCGGATCGGCACCAAACATGACTTAAAATGTCGGCAATGATAAGCTGAACAAAAACCTCCAGGCAACCACGGTGCTGACTTTCAATCATCTCAAAATTTCAAATTTTTCGAAACCTCGGTAAACCGTAGTCCGAGTTATCGAAACTGTTCGGATTCTGTTCGAAGTACGGTCAGTCGATTAGAAACTCTCGAGTCGTATGGAGGCAAAAAAATTTCACTGCGAATATTCAAAAATTGACTCAAAATAAAGAAGAAAGAAAGAAATATAAGGATAAATATAAGAAAAATTAAAGGAAAACGGAAAATTAAAAGGAAAACGGAAAATTAAAGAGAAACTAAGAAACTAAAATTAAATTAGAATTAAGTAAAAATATAATTAAGTTCGCTTAAATTAATATTAAATATAAAATAAGAAGTAAAGTTACACGAATAAAGAAACTCTAAAATGGCTCGAAAAGAAACACCAACGCAACGTGAGGGACGTTTAAATAAATACAAGAAAAGCAATCAGAAAAGAAAAATAGCTGAAATCCTGAGCAAAAAGAGGAACGGTTGAAAAAGTAACGAGAAGTTTATAAACAAAAAAGTTCTGTAAATAAAAATAATTTAAATAAATAAATTTTTTGAAAAACTGGTAAAACAGTGTCATAAAATTGTTTTAAAACATCTCCATGCAGCACGTAATAACAATTTAGTTAACGTGAAAAAGGCAGAAAATAAAATAAGTAAAAAACGAGTTTTCAATCAGAACTGAGGCCAAGCCGCATGAAAAAGTAGAAAATAAACTTTTCTTCACACACAGAGGTGGACTCAGATTTTTTGATTGGGACATTTCTCTTGAATATTCTTTCTCTTCATGAATCAAATCACTTATTACCTCTGATTGATCATACTGAAATATATCGGTGATTGTCAGCGAATAAAATCTGAGTCCACCTCTGTGTGTGAAGAAAAGTTTACTTTCTACTTTTTCAGTATCCCAGGCGATTCCGTTAACCTCGATGGAAGGGCTAAGTAAAAATATCGGTCTGAATTGTATGCTTACGGTTTCCAGTTTTAAAATTTACTTACCATATCGCCAAATATATCCAAAATATATTCATATTTAACCCCGAAAAATTTCGACCACTTTTCTTTAATTTTTGGATTTCTCAGAATTTTTTCTTCAGATTTTTCAACATCGGAAAATCTTTTTTGGTGCTATGGAACTAAACACATTTTTATTTATGGGTTTTTTTCGAATTTTTTCCAATTTTAATTCAATTCAACGTTAGTGAAAGTAGGATAAAGTTATCTAACTTCGAGAAAATAGAAAATTGTCTGCATTCAAGTGCATCTACTCACAAAGTAATTCAACAATTAGCCCAGCGTCGCCAAAATCACTATTGCAAAATTATTTATTACTACGACAGACTCTATCATTACCATTGCGGGTATTTGCATTTTTTATAATTACAATTACCATGGTAATATTAAAGATGGGTGAATTATCTAATTATAACCAATTTATAATGTTGCTTTCATTACAATTAACCATTATAATTCCAACTGTATTAAAGTAGGTAAGGGTAATTGCAATGATATTTTAGCTCCCATTATATTTGGCTCCGGTGAAAGTTAACACTTATGTTCTATTGCACATTCCAAATAAAATCAAAACTAAGATTTATCATACATGTAAAAGATATTTATTTCTCTTATGGCATATCCAGCGAAAATGTTGAATAAATTCCGGAAAGTAGGCAATTATCTTTTGGGAATAAGCTTTTTAGGCCATTTTCGCTGGATATGATTAAAAAATAGTGCAAAAAATGCAGAAAGGGTTACATTTTGTGTACAGAATGTGATAGGTAATTTAAATTTTTTGGAATTCTCAAATTCAGTATGTGAAATTGTGATGTGGTTAAAATATTGTTCGATGGTTTTTGGTTTAGTAAAAAGGTAATAATTTAATCCCTTGCAATCACTTATACCCCTTCCCTGTAAGAAGTGAGCCTATGAACAAAAACGTTATATCTCTTTGCCAGTATAATTTTGAGTAGGATCTAGTTTGCATTTATGCACTTATCTGAATTTTTAACAAAATGCTAGGTACCAACTTGTACCTCTTTGCCTTTGAACCCCTCAATTTATTACAATGATGTAATTGACAGCATTACCATTATCAATACAGTAATGGTAATGGTAATTATAGAGATTGCCATTACCTGTAATGCTAATAACAATTGTAGTGACTATAACAATTTTCTATGTATGCATGTAATCTACATATGTAAAAAATTCAGAACTAATCAAATATACGCAGTCAAGTAATGCACACGAACACTGTTGGCAGCTGTGTATCTATACATATTCAGTGGGAGTACGCATCTTGGAACTCGCTATAGATATTTATGATATCGTCTAAATAAGATGTATGCAAAAATTCAGCTTGGTGTGAGATTTTTCAAATTTTCTTGATTAATGTTACTGGGATGGGGGCTATATTACCGTAGGAGGTTATAAAGGGTCTTAAAGAATGCGTGTGGGTGTCTTTCATGTATAACTTTTGTAGGTAGATAAAAGAGAGGCTTATAGTAAGTAAACAAAAAAAAGAAAATATGTAAAACAGTGAAAAAGGTCAGTTTTTAATGAATACCCCCTCAGCACCAACACCAACAACTTTATCATCTCCTCGTTAAAGATGTACAGGTGTCGTTATTGCTTACGTTTTTATGATGCTAAGAATTTAAGTACTACTCTCCATTTGAATTAAAGGCCCATATATTTGTGCCCATTATCTTTTATAGGGGAATATGAATTAAGTTCTTAGGAGGCTCATATTAAAACCACGTTGGGGCAAAGACAAAAATGTATGTATATGTAAATATGTGTGTTCCTTTCCAATTTTAACTGAGCAATTTGAGCCTGCCCTTCACCTTAGCCGTCAATTAAATCTCAAGAAGTGGTAATCAGAGAATTGGTTCTTCAAGGTTAACTGTCCTATAATTAATTCCTAATATACAATCAGGTAGGTGCTTACCTAATACTAAAAGATTTCAATTAATCCTGTGCACTTCTTGCTAATTAACTTTTACTTAAACTTTTTTCAAATTTTAAGGAGTAATCTCATCATTTTGTCCCGTAGAATAGACAACAGCTTTCTATGACATAACATTTTAATGAAATTTCCATTAAATGACTTTTGACACTTTTTTGCAAATATTCCTTGTGAAATCCCATTTTTCGGACTTACCGTACTTCTTATCAGTAGTTGTGCAGAGACTAATTTTCCGAGATTAAAGGATCGAGCTTTATGTTTTAATTCCATTGTAATTCCTTCTTTTGTCCGGATATGGGTTAAGTTAGGTTAGGTAAGAGGGGTGCCGCTCAAAGACTAGCCTGCATCACTCATGGGATAAATCTAGATCCTTTCTGCTTCCCTTAGGAATCTCAGAATACATTTGAACTCTTTATTTTGCAGCTCCCCCAGACTATGGAAAGGAAGTAGCCAGCCAATATTCAACAGATTGTACGGACATAGATAATATAACGGTGGATAGCACTATCGTACTTAAATAGAACCAGATATGTACACAAAAATTGCAAAGTATTTTTTCTATTAACTACTTATTCTAGGATCATCAGAACCATATTAGATTTTGCCATAATATGCTTCACCACAGTTTGTAGTTAGCAATAAAAAAAAAAAAAAAAACAGTTTTATTTGACTTATCGGGCTCTGCCTTACTAATACGACACGCTGGAAAATAAACAAAATGATTTAGCAACTGTTGAGATATAATAATAATAATTATCACTTCGTTAATGTGGGAGGATTCTTTTCAGAGAAAACCCGTAATAAAAATAATTAAGAGCGCCATAAAACTTGTCATAAATCACACACTTAATCAACAGACTACCGTTAATATAAAACCAACTCGATGTGCAACCCTGCGCATGCAACAAGTACCATCATCGGCCGAGACAATAGTGTCCTTAAGGGAAACAAAACACTTATTTTATTTTTTTATAAGTGGGGGAAATGTCGAAACATAAAACATGTGAAAGCTTGTGTCTACTACAGTACCTACCTACCGATGAAGACTTCGACAATAACGGGACAAACTGTTGATCTAGTAGTATGTATGTATATACATATGTACCTATGTATGTATAGTATAACTTACCGCCACCCACCATCATCGGAATCACAATCTTCTTTCAGTTGGTGGGTCTGGGTCTTGCTTTGCATTGCAGCTTGTTGGACATTCCACCCCCACAATATTTTAGGATGTAACCAACCGTCACACATGCGGAGAAGTCGTTTGAAAGGGGAGCTTCAAGCTGACGAAGTAAGCCGCAACTTGTATAAAAGCTTGATTCCAGGACCTGATATCCAAGTAACAGGACGATCTCCATAGTGTTAGTATCATTCAGCCAAAGAAGTGCTTATCACGTGTTAACGACGACAAGTTTGGACAAGTTGAGGAGGAATCAGTGGTGAAAGAACTGCTTAACATCTCTGCGTGGTTTTTTTGTTTTCTTCTTCTTAGAAAGAGCAGTGTTGGTCGACTAACTACCATTAAAGACGTGCAGTTCAAAAGTGTTGAAAAAGTTCTTTCGTTCCATTGCAGTAATTAGCGGACTCGAAGAGATTTTAAATTGGTAAATCTTTTCCCCAGTTTCATTGAGGTATGTTGTTATTTTTTTAAAAAAAATTTCTCTTAAAATGTGTAGTACTACCTTACCTACTGAGTAACGGTCAAAATGTGTGTGTATGTATTTGTAGTATCTACCGTACCTGAAATGATTAATAGTGTTAATAACATCTGCTGAACTTTGAGTGAAATATTGTTCTAAAAAAGGGTTATTTATGGGTGGCGTTTTAATTAAATTTCTCGACAAAAAACAAATGTTTTATTATTACAGGAAGCAATAGAAGCGGTTATTGATACGCTATAACATTTTCTGGACGTAGATAGATTTTTATATTAAATAAATCTTTTAATGTTGCGAGATGTGAAAATGCCGTCGATAAAATTAAAAATTTCTTTAATTTTTTCATTTCCATCTGTTTATTCATAAATCTGCCTATCTGTCTGTCTCTCTGACTATTTGTAAAAAAAAAAACAAATTTGATGAAAAGATATCAATTTCGATTTAATTTAATTACAATTTCGGTAAAAAAATCAGAATCCATTTAGAGTTGCTAACGAAAAGGATTTTTTTTTTATCTAATGAGAACATGATTTAGAACTCGTTGACTTGACGATCTGAAATTTTGATTTCGTTAATATAAAAATCGTTTAAATACCTTTTGGAAAATTTCAAACTAAAGCCTAAAGTACAAGGGTCCGAGCTAAACTAAATTTACCCAGCCATTATCGGGTCGTTCTAGAGCAGCTAAAATATACCAACGGAGACCCAGAGATGAAAGATACTAAAAAAAATGAATTTTTTTCCCAATATGTTGATGTTCTTAAAAATTTTCTGTTTTTTTTTCTTAGTTGAAATTTCCCAAAACTTTAAAAAGAAATATTTTTTGCGTCCTAAAAAACGGCCCGGGCTGACAAATTCAAGCTAGAAATAGCCAAATTTAACGTGTTGATCTTAGTACTGGTCTCGTTAAAGTTCAATATCAATTTTCGCTAAATTTGACATAAAATCAGGGACCGAAAATAACTGTTATTATTTTTTTTTTAAGCGAAAAAACTCTTTCATAAAATTTTCTAGGAAGTAGCTAAGTACAAAAGTGGTCTATGTACAGCACTTAGACTAGCTGCCTACGTTGAAATCAATAAAGTTTCGATTTTAATATATAAATCCAATCCTAACTGTTATTGTAAGACATATTTTTTATATTTGAATTTTAACTGTTAAAAAAATACTTATATTATTTACTGCGATATAAAACTCTTTGCCAGAGTTTTACATATCTCGTCTATTATAAGAATTAAAAATGAGTTTTATTTTTTCCTCGTCTTATAACAGTTAAAATGAGTTTTATTTTTTCCTCAAGAAATAAAACTCATAATTCGAGTTCTTTATTTTCCTCAGGAAATAAAACTTATCAATGGACGTTTTCTAATTTTGTTGTCATATATTTGTTACAAGATAAAATTTGTCCATTTTTTTAAAAAAAATTTGTATAGCAACCTTACGAAGAAGTTGATCCTATTTTTGAACTTAAATTTAAATTTTTTTTAAAAACGCAGTTTACAGTGAAAAACCAAAGCTATGTATAGCAACACCAAGAAGGGCTTGCCGATTCCAATTTTCCTTTCCCTAAGAACCTAATTCGGACAGGTTTCTTTCTTGAGGAAACAAATAAAACTCATTTATTTTTTTGAGGCCATTCCCTTTAACTCGTACACGAATTTGTCTATCTTGATATTTCTTTTTTACTATTATCGACACTCTCGTAGACCCACTTTTCGTCATCACAGCGAGCTGAAGTTTGGCACACAAGTTCATGTCGCGTGACAATTGAATCTATCAAAATTTGAACCGGAAATTTCAATGGAAAACCCGGAAAATCGGGAAAAATCATTTGAAAATTTGGTACAAATTTGATTAGTGATAAATCCGTTTCAGTAAAAATGCAGAGTTTCCCGATTTTTCCGAAAAAAATTTCCGGAATTTTCCGACTTTTCCGGAAATTTTTCCGGTAAAAAAGTTTTCTAAATTATGCAGCATAAAGTTCCCTATCAACTGGCATCATTACTTTCTCTCCGACAATGGTAAAAACTTGCAGAAAAAATCAAGGAAAATTCATGTAAAACGCTTTTCCGGAGTTTTTCAGACCAAGGAAGCGTTTGAGCGTTTTGCAACCTAAAACAAAGTTGTAGAGCGAAATGAGTTGCATAAAGTTGCTTTGGTAGGAAACTCCGTGGAAGCCCGGAAAAGCTGGAAAATCACCGGAGAAATTTTTATCGATATAATTAGTGATAAATCTGTTTATGGAAAAATGCAGAATTTTCCAATTTTTCTGGAAAATTTTCCGAAAATTTCTGGAATTTTCCGATTTTTCCGGAAAATTTTCAGACAAAAAGTTTTATACACGGAATAATTTTTTTACGTCCTACTGTCATCAATACTTTCTCTTTAATCATGAAAACTTGCATGAAAAATCGGAGAAAATTCATGTAAATTTTTAAAAAAAATTCATAGTAATAGGAAAAGTCTGTAGAAAACATGGAAACCGGGAAAATTCAGTAAATCAGTGTCTTTTCAGCCGTCATAAAATTGTTTTAAATTATCTCCATGCAGCACGTAATAACAGTTTAGTTAACGTGAAAAAGGCAGAAAATAAAATGAGTAAAAAACGAGTTTCCAAACAAAACTGAGGCCAAGCCGCATGAAAAAGTAGAAAATAAACTTTTCTTCACACACAGAGATGGACTCAGATTTTATTCGCTGACAATCACCGATATATTTCAGTATGATCAATCAGAGGTAATAAGTGATTTGATTCATGAAGAGAAAGAATATTAAAGAGAAATGTCCCAATCAAAAAATCTGAGTCCACCTCTCAAAACTCCAAACTCCTCTTCCTTTTTTCAGAGGAAAATTTCAAATATAAATTTTTAGGAATCCATGGAAGTTTAAACATAAAATATATAACGTTCCCGGATGTCCTCAATTAACAAAATCATATAATAAACTTTGGGTATAGGTACCTACCCATTGGTATTTTACAACGTTTTCGAATTTGAACTTCGAAATTACATTTAAAGATTCCCCGAAGGAGGTAGAAATTTATGAAAATCTTTCAAAAACGCTCGTAACCGGTAGCGCATCCAAAATGATCAGAATGATTCACAAATGGCTCAGATAACTTTGATAGCAATGAATTGCAACTTTTCAGAGTTTTTATCTAAAATCTGACAGTAAGTCAATCGTACATGCGTGATGGATGATCCTACATGTATTATTAGATTGGATTAATGGATTAAGCGCGTCGAATGACATTTGCACTGCAGCCATTCATTGGCTTATTGTACACCGTTTTCTTTCATCCAGTTCATCCAACAATCCAAGACTTCCTAAGAAGAGCCATATTTTTTTGAGTGCAGTTCCTTCGAAGTCGGCAGGCTTTAAGAACTACTAGGACTCCTGTAATGATTCTGAGTTGATTCCTAGCCAACCTCAAAAGATCCAGAGATCTTTTAATGAATCTTTTATCTTGTCCGGAGACTATCATTGAAGTCCATCTCTGGTCCATTCGATTTTGGATTCAGTTTTGAATAGTAAGTTTTCCGGTTTCGTAACAGATATCGGATAATGGTTCCGGTACTATGAGGAGCATGAATGCTTCTTGATTGGCCAGTACGTCTACGTTATCATTCCCATCTATTCTTGAGTGTCCTCCTGGGCACCCATTGAAGTGTTAGGCGGTCTCTTGTGCCAAGGTTTCTTATTTCTTGAAAATGCATTCCCACATTAACTTCGGTTTGACCTCAGGTGATAAGATGGCTATCTGTATAAATAAATAAATATTTTTGTTAGCGTATAGGATCGAGTGAGATTTCCGATACTTCAGCCTGGAAAATAGATATAGGGCTTCATTTTTTAGATTTGTATCTACATATTTCCTCCCTATTTGATATCTTTATTTTGAGATGCAGACAGAGGCTGTGTGCATGTGTTATACTCTTAGAATTTAATAGAAAAAAATCCAATGACGATGTTGTTTTCATATTACTGCAAAGAAGCATAGGGTTGTTTAGATTTTGGACCTTTTATTTTGAATTGTTTTTATAATTTTGTTACTATATTCTCCATATGGATGGAGGTGATGCGAATTTTCCTGTGGTAGCTTAGAATTCAAGAAGAATGACATACACATGTTTTTCTCCTAAATGGCAGACAGAGCTGACAGGTTTCTTACGTCATACATACCTACTGTGCCTTCCATCATCAGTCCATCACACGAAATAATAGATAATAAATGCTCTAAAAAAAAAAACATTGTAAGAGAATCCTTACGAAAATTTCATTTAATTCAAGGTCAGACATCAAATTAACTGACTTAAGTGAAATTTGAACTTCTGAATGACTATAGGTGCTCTGTTTCAGTTCAATCTCGATTAGTAATTTGATTAAGAACATAAAGGACTAATTAACTGATTCAGACAAGATATACACGCAATCAGTTTCGTGTCCTTCTCATTAATACTGCCCGAACCAACAGACTTCTTTGAAGAAACGATTTTATTTCTTATTAATTTAATAATTTCATGACAATAGTAATTTACACTTTATGATATCAAAGCCAAGGAAAATATTTTTAGAATTTATAGCACTCCTGTTCAGTAAAATACTAGAATGAAATTTTATGGTATGTGTACATAATGTATGTTTATATGTATAGGTACCTACGTCGGTAAAAAAAAAAAATTTTTGGCGGTATCCTACTTGATAAGAAAATTGAAATTTATGATTTTAATAAACTTTCCGTTTTACTACAAGGAAATTTAAAGGTCAATATATTATATAGGTACAGACCTTTATGAACTTGATGCTCAGAAAAACTTGTATTCTTTTCGGTCGTCCTCTCGGTTTAACATATTGACCGGAATCGCAAGAGATTTTCTCATGTGTAACAAAATAAGATATCTCAAATCTGCCACTTCTGCGAATAATTTTACTTCTTAGATATAATTTTGGGTTTTCGCTGTTGAAGGTTTTGTGTATAAATTGAAAAAGGTCACAAAAGGTTAGATTTGTTCAGAGGTGTAATTCTAAAGCTATTAAGTTTTTTTATCAAATTATCTTTCCTAACTTTTACCGATTTCACATTGATATACTTGTTTAGATAGATTAATAGCTATCACAGACCTACATATATACCTACATACATACATACGTACATGGTTTGCTTAATATTTTCTTTCTCTAGATAGAAAAGGTGTTTTTGTAAAAAGATAAAATGATATTTGGTGTTTGGTAGTCAAGAAAAAAAAACTGTAGAAATCTGCTCTAACACCTTATAAAATTTATTCTGCTAAAAATAGCATCAAGTGAAAAATGAATAAAAAACAAGGATTCATTTCAATTTATGCTTCATTTTCCAAATATATTAAGCCAAGCTCAGGGTGTTGCAAATCACAGCATGGCAAGAAGAAAATAAGGAAGGATTAGGGCACGTGAGGATAGTGGAAGAGGTGATGATGTATGTCACTCTTGAACCTTCGTTGATTATAAGCCAGAGGAAAGACAGATGATGGTAGACTGTTCCACATTCGTATGAAAATGTTTGCCAATTTCGTCAAGTCAAGATAACAAGGCAGCATAGTTTTTAGATATAAAATCAATCAACCCGACCTTAAACATTTTTTATCCAAAAATACGAAAATTATTTATATATTAGAAAACCAATTAAAAAACAATAGCACTCCGTCAAGGAAATAACAATTAAAGGTCGTACGGTCCTACCAGATCCAAAATGAAGATTTCTGAGAATTTTATGGAATTTTTGTAAATTAATGGAATATTGCTTTTTGTCATATTTTTATGAAATTAAGTTAATGGTAATCTGATAAATACCAAAATTTATATTGTGGCAACGTTGGTTATTTTTATTTAATAATACAACTAAAGCGAAAGATCTAGAAAATAAGTAAAAAACGAGTTTTCAAACAAAACTGAGGCCAAGCCGCATGAAAAAGTAAAAACTAAACTTTTCTTCACACACAGAGGTGGACTCAGATTTTTTGATTGGGACATTTCTCTTGAATATTCTTTCTCTTCATGAATCAAATCACTTATTACCTCTGATTGATCATACTGAAATATAGCGGTGATTGTCAGCGAATACAATCTGAGTCCACCTCTGTGTGTGAAGAAAAGTTTATTTTCTACTTTTTCATGCGGCTTGGCCTCAGTTTTGTTTGAAAACTCGTTTTTTACTTATTTTATATTCTGCCTTTTTCACGTTAACTAAACTGTTATTACGTGCTGCATGGAGATATTTTAAAACAATTTTATGACGGCTGAAAAGACACTGATTTAATGAATTTTCCCGATTTTCCACGTTTTCCACAGACTTTTCCTATTACATTCTATGATTTTTTTTTAAAAATTTACATGAATTTTCCTCGATATTTCATGCAAGTTTTCATGATTGTTGAAGAGAAAGTATTGATGCCAGTAGGACGGGAAAAAATGATTTCGCATAGCTTATAAAACTTTTTTGTCGGAAAATTTTCCGGAAATGTCGGAAATTGAAACAGATTTATCACTAATCATATCGATGAAAATTTTTCCGATGATTTCCCAGCTTTTCCGGGTTTTCCATGGAATTTTTCACAAAAGCAACTTAAGCAACTCATTTTGCTCTACAACTTTGTCTTAGGTTGCAAAACGCTCAAACGCTTCCTTGGTCGGAAAAACTACGGAAAAGCGTTTTACATGAATTTTCCTCGATTTTTTTGCAAGTTTTCACCATTGTCGGAGAGAAAGTAATGATGCCAGTTGATAGGGAACTTGATCGTGCATAATTTAGGAAAATTTTCCGGAAAAGTCGGTAAATTCCGGAAGATTTTTTCGGAAAAATCGGAAAACTCTGCATTTTTCCTGATTAGTGATAAATATCATATTTGTTCCAAATTTTCAAATGATTTCTCCCGATTTTCCGGGTTTTCCATGGAAATTTCCGATTCAAATTTTGACAGATTCAATTGTCACACGACATGAACTTGTGTGCCAAATTTCAGCTCGCTGTGATGACGAAAAGTGGGTCTACGAGAGTGTTGAAAATAGTAAAAAAGAAATATACAGACAAATTCGTGTACGAGTTAAAGGGAATGGCCTCAAAAATTACAAATCCGACAAAATCATTAACATCGTGAAAATGGAAAATTTAATTTGATTTCCTTAAGTTGGGACCATCGAGCGACCAGGATAGGTAAAACACTTTCGCCTATTTGTAAAATATATGACATTAGACTGGATACACGCATGTCATTAGTAACTAATAAAAGAATGGCAAAATTTGCTGATGTGAATTGCTACTTTACTCAAAAGTATTATGTAGGTAATTTTGCTAAGTACCAAATAAGTATTAAAATAACATTTGCATGATACAAAAAGGTATTTATTTGCCAGTTACCAACCTGTGAAGAAAAAGGTAATATTCAAAGTAACATTTTTATTAGTATCCTAGTCAGGGTTAGTAGAAAAGAAGTCCTTACATCGGAAAACTTCCCGTCAGCAATTTTATTGATCTAACCTGGTAGTCTAAATTCAAAATGGCGATCAAATTCAGCCGGTGCGTTAGCCGCCATCTTGAATTGAAAAGGGAATTGTTTTTGCTCAATATCTCAGGCATTCTAAAATTTTTAACAAAGATTGTAAGGACTTAAGTTTTTGTAAATATGATTCTCTACAACTTTAGTCCTTATAATTTTTATAATGCGATCGATATTTTTCGAATTAAGCGTGTAAAATTTGGTAAAGTATAATTATAGAATTATTTCGTTTATTATTAACTTTAGGACATAAATGTACAGGATCAAAGTTGTATAGAATTATATTTGCTACAATTTTGATATCTATGACTTTTTTCCTAGAATCAATATACATATACAGTAGTCCTATGATTGTGATAAAGGCACAAAACAACGTAAAAATTGTATTTTGCGAACTCCTTCAGGGGTGGAGCTCTGCGTATTTTTTTACGTGGTATCCGCCAATGTTAATCTACATTTCATCGCTTGCAAGTTCATTGTGGTTTCTGTCGTCTTCTTCCTTATAAAAGTTTGAAGCTGGAATTTCATTTATAATATTATTATTATAATAAATAAATAAAAAATGGAAGAAATATGATCTTCGACTTAACGAAGGTTTTGTTTGCAGCTACTTTTTCCATAAACCCATTCCAACCTGGTATCCCAGTCACGCAGGCCCATTTTCGCCACATGAAATCGCCAAAGGCTGGAAGACTTTTTCTGGAGGACTTAACATATTTGTAATAGGAGTCAGTGCTGTTTGGTTGTACAAATAATTCGGGTCGAAAAATTTAATAAAAGTTCTCTCGGTGTTGGGTTTTTGCTCATCATACGAAAAATTCTCGATTTTCGAAGGTGCTTCCAACATGCGTCCACAGCGCCCGCCTTAAGTCTCGTCCATACAACGCTGTAGAAACGGACGGAGGGATGAATCGGGAATCTGAGAAAAAAATCTGTGGTCATCGCAGAGCTCGGGAATGTAGAAATTCTTTACCACGAAAAAGAAATATTGATCGGTCTCAGAGACGTGCCAGTTCTCGATATTACAAATATGCGAAGGAGTTCGCAAAATACAATTTTTACGTTACTCTGTGCTTTTATCGCAAGGGTAGGACCTTAAATATTGGTTCTAGGAAAAAGTCGTAGATAGTCTATACAACTTTGTTCGTGTATATTCATGTCTTAAAGTTAATAATAAACGAGATAATTTGATAATAATACTGAGGTCACATGCTAACGCGACTGGGCTATAGATTCAGATGTCAGAGCGCTTTGAGATTTTAATTTTAATTCAATATATTCATAAGTCTACATATAGTGAATGCGTACCTAAGTGGCGTAGCATGCGGGGTTCATGGGTGGCCATGGTCCCAGGCGCGGCAGAGAGTGGCCGAGCTGGCTAATCCTGTCTGCAGCATCAGGCTATGGTCATAGATAAACTAATAACATGCAAAGACTGGGCAAGTAGAACAAAAGCCAGTAACGCCTAGCTCGAATATAAAAGCGACGATATCTCGACTTGATGACAAAAGCAACGGGTAAGCCAAGCAATGCCTTGCTACAATATAAAATCAATGATTTGATACGAAATGTTTTTTTTTTTTCATTACATAGAATATAACTGATGAAATTTCAGAAAGGTTCCCTCCAGAATTCCTAAGTCTTGTAATAAATAATATTGGGCGTAGATGATGAGGACTGCAACCTCGACGAAGCTCTTCAGTATGTTGACAGAAAAGAATTTAAACTTGAGTGCGTGCGTCTACGGGGTTTCGTACCTACAAAAAACTGTAAAACAGAATTTATTGATTTCGGGCTTATTAAGTTAATTTTTAAGTCCAAATTTGAAGGAGGGTTAACTAATATATTTATAATGCTAACAATATTCCTCACAGCTGCCATAAGTAATGGCAGTTGTGAGAGAAACTTCTCTAAACTGAAACTTATTAAAAATTATTTAAGATCTACAATTCTACGTTGAATTTAAAAAATCTATTCATTTTGGTAATCGAACAAGAGGTACAAATTAATATTGACGTAGGTATGTATTAAAGAATTTCCGTTGCAAAAAACACAGAGAATGAAATTTTAATTTAAGAAAGGCGCTTTATTTTGAAATAGTGAGAAGGTATCACAGATTTGTATGCTTAATTGCAAAAATATGGGGGGGGGCAAAATTTAAGGTTCGCACCGGATGGCAGAAATTTACGCTACGCCAATGGCTGACTCCTTTAAATATTATTGCAATTTGAATCTCTCTCCGCTATTTTTTCTTCTGATTTTATAAATAAAATAAGTAAAAAACGAGTCTTCAAACAAAACTGAGGCCAAGCCGCATGAAAAAGTAGAAAATAAACTTTTCTTCACACAAAGAAGTGGACTCAGATTTTTTGATTGGGACATTTCTCTTGAATATTCTTTCTCTTCATGAATCAAATCACTTATTACCTCCTGATTGATCATACTGAAATATATCGGTGATTGTCAGCGAATAAAATCTGAGTCCACCTCTGTGTGTGAAGAAAAGTTTATTTTCTACTTTTTCATGCGGCTTGGCCTCAGTTTTGTTTGAAAACTCCTTTTTTTACTTATTTTATTTTCTGCCTTTTTCACGTTAACTAAATTGTTATTACGTGCTGCATGGAGATATTTTAAAACAATTTTATGACAGCTGAAAAGACACTGATTTACTGAATTTTCCATGTTTTCCACAGACTTTTCTTATTACTATGATTTTTTTTTAAAAATTTACATGAATTTTCCTCGATTTTTCATGCAAGTTTTTATGATTGTTGAAGAGAAAGTATTGATGCCAGTAGGACGAAAAAAAAAATGATTCCGGATAGCTTATAAATTCCAGAAAAATAGGAAAATTCTGCACATTTTCCTGAAACAGATTTATCACTAATCATATCTATAAACATTTTTCCGATATTTTCCCCGCTTTTCCGGGTTTTCCACGGAGTTTTCCACAAGAGCAACTTTATGCAACTCATTTCGCTCTACAACTTTGTCTTAGGTTACAAAACGCTCAAACGCTTCCTTGGTCTGATAAACTCCGCAAAAGCGTTTTACATGAATTTTCCTCGATTTTTTCTGCAAGTTTTCACCATTGTCGGAGAGAAAGTAATGATGCGAGTTGATAGGGAACTTGATCCTGCATAATTTAGAAAACTTTTTTATCGGAAAACTCGGAAAATTCCGGAAAATTTTTCGGAAAAATCGGAAAACTCTGCATTTTTCCTGAAACGGATTTATCACTAATCAAATTTGTACCAAATTTTCAAATGATTTTTCCCGATTTTCCAGGTTTTCCATGGAAATTTCCGGTTCAAATTTTGATGGATTCAATTGTCACACGACATGAACCTGTGTGCCAAATTTCAGCTCGCTGTGATGACGAAAAGTTGGTTTACGAGAGTGTCGAAAATAGTAAAAAAGAAACACTTATACAGATAAATTCGTGTACGAGTTAAAGGGAATGGCCTCAAAAAAGCAAACATTTAGTTCACTCGAAATTTGCAAGCTGTAAATTTTGACAATTCAAATTTCATAATTTTGCTTTCACTTTATCAAATAAGTTTTGACAGGTGTGAAATGCTACTAAATTAGGTAGCTATTTTACGTATGTCGAATAAAAAAAATATTTTTTAAATAAAATATATGTATTATGTGTTTTCGACAAGAATATTCCTTAATTGTACAGATAGTGGTGAGAAAAAAAAATCGTTCAGTAATTTGAACATTATGTGTCCAATTCACTCAATCCATTCGTTCTATCAGCTGAACTTTTGAGGTGTTCTATCGGAGACAGGAAAGAGGAAATATTATTTCATTACTACTGAATTTATTTCGTCTTAACTTACAACTTGCTTAGAAAAAATGGACATAAGAGACCTGTAATGATCTGACACTTGACAACTATCAAAAGTTTTTATGACATTGCCATCTCAATTGGAGTTAATTTCCTTTTGACTTAATTCATTATCCAGCCCATAAAACTAAGTTTTTGATTATTATATGGGGAACGCAAGACAGAGAATCTGCCTCTCATCTTCATTTTCTGTGACACTATCCCTAAGTGCCCTAAAGCTCCCATACGAAACTTATAATAGTACACTTGAGAGATATCCTTGTAACATTCATTGCCTGATGAAGGGAATGCAATTTCGAGTTGTTTGATCCTTTTTTTTGCGGCCAATCGCAGAGGAAATGCTTGTGCTGATTTCGTCTTCTTCTACGCACAAGTGGAATGTCTCGATATCTTCTTAAGATCATATCCAAGTTGGCAATGCCCAGTGGAGTAAACCCGTTATGAGCCTTAATTCTGTTCGGTTGTGCGTGAGAAATATTTTTGTCCTATGTTCTTCATAAAATATGAACTTGTTCGCTTTTTTCAGCCTTAGGGTATTTACCCAGTGTACCAATTTAATTTGGTCCTCCCAAAGCCTGACAAGTGCCCACAGGTGTCTTTTTTGGTGACCAAAAACAGTCTCAGGGCTGATAGACGAACCTTGGGACTGGCAATGGCTAGTAAAACTAAGTTACATACAAAAATGCCTTTTATTAATACGTGGATGTCTAATCGATTTTATTTTTATACTTTACAAACTTAGTATGCCGTATAACTTCATCTAGGATATAAAATCGGGAGAATTTAAAAAAAGAAAGTTTACACAAAAGTATACGATTGATCACTCTATCAATATTATTTCATTTAGGTGAGTGCAGTGATGGCAATCGTACAATAATTTAATCGCGGACACAGTAAAACAGTAATTCAGTGCGAGCGCATACGGTAATTTTCCTCCCTAAAATAAAACAAATTTTAACTTAACTTTCTTATTTATGCGGAACTGGATGAAATGGATTTGAAATATGTACGGTTTCACCACACCAGACGTATGTATCTACAATAATAACTAAATTTCTTGGACGTGCAATTTCAGGTAATAGCAACTGGATCTTGCTATCCAGATCTTGCGATGTGCAACGTCTTTCTCTGGAATTTTGTGTAGTTTTAATCGCACAATGCAATTCCTAAGCAAAAAACTGTATGCATCATTGCCAAAATCAAGTTCCAATTATGCGAATATGTAATTGAAAAGATTTGTCTAAGTGTGAGAGCGTATAATAACCCAGTGGGAAATATGATCAGGCCTCCAATGTGAAGCAGTAAAACTTAGTACAAAAAGATGAAAAAGTTGAACAATTTTTTTATCTATTCCACATTATTCCCGGAAGAAGTTTGTTGGAAGATTCAATGTATGTTTTGAAGCTTGTTCTTGTTTCGTTTGTGAAACAAAGTGCACGCAGGTGTGTTTTTGCGTGTACAGACTGAATATAATTGTGAATTGTTGTGATAAAGTGCAAAATACAATAATACCCTAGACAGACTGTCTCCATAATGACTTAATTTTTAATTAAATGGAGTCAAATGTGTAGTGTGTCACACAAATGAAGTCCATCAAGGACCCATTTACAACATTTCGCTTCATTTTTAAATGAATCAAATTTTACTCCATTTAGTGAAATTGAGTAAAAGTGCCACCTACCGTCATTAAAATGAGCTGAATTTATTTTATAGTGGAAAGTTGCTCCAATAAAATTAGTAGTAACAGCCATCAGCTGAACATGAAAGAAATTTCGCTTTCATCTCTTTTTGGTCTCTTTCAACAACAAAAATTGTCTTTTACTAAATGTTTTGTAAATAAATACTCGCAAATTTTCTTGATAGCATTTAATTAAATTATTGAACTCTGCCATGATCTTTACTCACATTGAGGAACTGCCAATGACATTTCAAATGAAATAATTTTCATCTATAGTCCTTGAAATGACTCAATTTCAAATTAAGTCATTATGAATACAGTTTGTGTAGCGCATAACACAAGAAATAAAATGGAAGGAGAACTTTTTAAATAATTCATATATGGAAAAATGAAACTTCTTTTAAATATGCATGGGTGGTGTCTAATTCATTTTGCTTCTATTTTATTTCAAAGGAAGTTAGGAGGAAGCATACGAAAAGCTTTCAATTGCTTCCTTCCCAATGCCTATACAAGTGTCCCATAACGTGTCCAATGAAGAGGTATACATCCTTGTACCTTCCAAGGAAGCTATGGAGACAGACACGAAAAAGCTTGAATTGCATTCTCCTTAGTCATACCTGTAAGAATGTCCTATGAAGTGTTCAGCATGCATCGTAACTTCTAAAGAAGGCATCCGGTTTGAATGATGGTGTTATTCCATTTCCCGCTGGGAACAGAACCAGAGAAGCTGTTTAAATTATATGGAGAAGTGTAGAAGTGTTCTGTAGTAGTGAGTGCGTTGGTAGAAATACATTTCTTAATTTTTCAGAGATACTTTCTCCACCCTTTGAAGTTTCTTAACTCACTTTTTTCCTATTAAATTTAAAAGGTCCAGACTTCTTTGTTCGCCGTGGAACAAATAACAAAAGACTCTCTTCCCACAATGATGATGAGAGATATGAGGCCATTCTAATACCCATTTCCTTTTATATTATTTTATATTATTAATGCAATAGAATTTCAATTGGGAGAAAAATCAGAGATTCCTATACTCCCTGCACTTGGGTAGGTACTTATCGTTTTTCAATCACACTTGTCATAATGGACAAGTTGTGTCTGAAATTTTTCATACCCTCAAGCGTAGAATTTTAACGAACCGTTTTTCTTGAGCTAGAATGTCCTTGTCAACGTATTTCTGACATATTTTCCTAAGCCAGATTTTTGCGTAGAAATTGTTTCAGTGTCGAAGTCATCAATGCAAAAAAAAAACAAAAAAAAATATATCAACCTTTTTGTAATCGGAAGGTAATCAGAGCTATTACGAGACTCAATTAGCCCATGGTGGCGGAACAATAGATGCCACAAACGGGCAAAAAAAAGGGGTATAAAATCTGCTGCTTGAAAGGCTGAAAATTAATTAAAATTAGGATGTGGTGAAGCACTTAGCGCGGTTGTTTTCTTTTTTACTTTTCGCTTCCAAAGGACGACGTTAACGACTTAATATGCAAATTAATGAAAATCTCCTCTGACATTTGACGGAACATGACCTGCAAAAGACTCGCCCATCCTATGGGTAATATATACGATGTAAGCGCTCTATTAAGAGTTCAACTTTAAGTGGGCGTGACGAATGCTTATGTAGGTTTTATGTAGAATTTCATATAGTATAGAGCTTCTGATAAACTCAAAGTTAAGACACTTATTTTCAAGCCACATTCCTCAGAAGACAACTTATATCAGGACTCAATCCGCAACATGACAAGTTGGTTTAGCGCTAACTAGTCTAAACAGCTATTCTGAGCGGAGTATTGATAGGAGCGACTATTTTGGAAATTTAACCGATGATATGAAAATGTGTAATGCTGATGCTGCTATTGCTGCTACTTCCTATCCCCTCCTCCTCATCCTTCATTTGTAGTAGTAAGTATGTAAACGGTTCACTGCGGAAGATTAATTGCTGAAACTTTTAGAATCTTCTCCCCCGGATGCGATTATGATAAGAAGTTTTGTACGTAAACTCTTAAAATTAGTCTTCAAGGGGATTCACACGTTTTTGGTAATTTAATGTGTGAAAACGCGGAGCGGAACTTAGGATGATTGGAGGATTAAACACCCCCCTGAAATTTGTTACCGTGCAGAGAGGGGCGAAGATAATGTAAATAAATTTTTGAAGTATGCTGGCTTTGAGTTGAGTTGGAGGAGTTGCGAGGAGGGATGGCTATACTGATTATTTGCAATTATTTCGTGGCTGTTTCAGATTTAAATATCTTTTTCGTGAAATTCATTTTGCATATAAATTTTAGAAGTGTGATCAACAAAGTTATACAATTCTGAACTTTATGAGATTACACCGTTAAGTGGGTAATATTCATCATCAGTCGGTAATGTAGAAGAAATCGTTTGCTTGGCGTATAAGATAGATTAGAAAAATAGGGAGAAATTTTCAGTGGGCTGTTCTTGTTTGGGCACTTTATTCAATGGAACTTTACATAGAGCATTGAGGATTCTCTTCATAGATATATGTATTTGATCTGGATAACTATTTTGGATGGTTCCAATACCTAGTCTAGACGAAATCTGGTGGTGGTCGACATTTGGGTTGGTCAACTTATTGCTCTGGTTGGACACAAAATTGTAACATTATAGCTGTGTACCATTGGATTGTGTAAAATACTCCCAAGTACTTCTGTCTACTCGCAACTATTCATGTTGTCCCCACGAGTAGATGAGCTGAGTAGTTTCAAAAGAATTTTTGGATGTTAAGTGGATCAGTAACGAACCCAGGACTAGGCTTGGAGGGGGGGGGGGGGGCATAGGTGTCACAAGTCAAACTAGTTTGTTGCATGTCATTAAACATCTGTTCTACTAATTTCTCAGAAAATTCCGGATCATCTGAGCAGACCTTAACTTCGTCACTACAACCACATCCAGGTAGTTGTCCACTGGAGCACATCTTTGTTACTGTGTATATTACAGCCGCTGTTGTTAAAGTTCTGACAAAAGCTGCTTCCCGATCAAAACTTTCAGAGTTCCGGTTTGAAAGAAAATCACTGCTTCCAACGGTCCCATTTGAAGAGATCCTCACAACCGCTTAATGCCAGATCTAAACTGGGAGAAAGTGGAAATTTAACCTGAAAATAACGAAAAAATACTTGACTTGACCAGACAAATTGATCATGAATTTACTTGCACCTACCAAATGGTTTTTGCTACTGATCACAGTTATATCACTTCTTTTATGCCCACACACAACGTATTGCAGTTATTAGTACCTACCAAAACTTCATCGAGGATCTTCATATTTTAACATGTAAACTTTTTCTAGCTTCCTAAATAATGAGAATATTATGAACAATTGAGACATTTACTACTTTTGTCCTGATATTTATATTTTAACGTATTCCCCTCCACATTAAAAACCTCTATTGCATCTTCTGCAACAAGTACCTATATAATTTGCAAATATTTCCGCTACTGTCCTAAGAAAACAAATATGTCCAGATATGATCCTTTTTCATCTCCTCCTTGACTTCCAGGAATCAAATCTTTTTAAGGTGCATTGACCATCATCAGAAAACTTTCTAGTTGATTTGTTTACGACAAAGGAACAAGTGTCTTCTCACATATCACTTACGTGACGTTGCCGGTCCCTATACTATGCATATTTACCATATTCAATCCCTTCCTAGTAAATTAAATTAAGTTCAGATTTTTCGGGATGTAACGAGATCATGAATGAATTTTTTTACCTTCCAGAAGAGCTCTATACGCTCTCATCACTTTTATATAAAACAAAACGAACGACTGGGAATCCCCACACTTCAGGGTATTAGGTGAACAATTTAATTTTATTGCCACCATTACAGTATCCGGTTGGACTGGTCGATTAACTAAAAAAGTCGGTACATTTCAAATGCTCTTAAATCAGGATAAATCCCTAGAAGGACTACTGAGCTAAATATCTTTGACAAGAAGACTTTTTCCTATGCAAATTGGATTTCATTTAGAGTCATTACTACCCAGTCTGGCCGGCGCCGTACTGTTTCATAGTTCTGCATCTGTTCTTAAGAGAAAAGGATTTACAAGAGTTGGCTGAAAATATTTATAAATATTGCACAGGTAATTTTCACTAAAATCTTCTGTTTTTCATATCAATTTAGGATCGCATACAGATCCTAATTGGTACAAACCTTTAAAGGTAATGAAAACGAGTGGTAAGAGATTATGAAATTTAATTTTGGTTCAATCCTTATTAGAAAGGATCAAGGGCAATGATTTTCACGATTTTTGCCATCGATTCAAGAATAAACAATGACAGTTGGTTTACCTATTTAATTTATGATTTATGATCATTCAATCATAGCAAGAGTATAGAGTTATTATGTTTATAGAGTAGGTACATAACTAGAACCTATGTAAACAATCTTTACTAGTTATATTTAGGTACCTCAGTTGGCAGTCGGAAAAATTGGACTCTAAAGTTCCAAGAATATATAGATTACATTTAATACATAATTTGTAAATTATGTTAAAAAAAATTGACCTTCTGAGGGGAGCGAATCCGTTCCATAGAATCATTTTTTATCCAACTTAGATGTTTAAATTCTCTGCGCGATGAGAATTTTAATTATTCTTAGATTTTAGACCCATCAGCATTTTGTGTTTCCTTAAGCCTCGTTTCCACTTATACAAATTGTGCCAACTTGTTCGGCAACATGTTGTGTACTTCTTGGGAGCCGACATGTTAGCTTAAACTTACAAGTGTTTTCATTTAAATAAATTCTCGCCAACTTGTTGGCTTAACTTCTTACATTTTTTATTTGAGAATCGGATCGCAATGGATGAGCCGGTGGTATTAGCATCTTCAGCCTTTGTTATTTGCGCCGGAAGTTATTTTAGTTTAAGTAAAATTAAAAAAGTGCAACGTAAACGTAAAAGGTGGTGGATTCGAAGTTTTCTCGCCAAGCGTGGAACGGAAGGAGTTTATCACTCTTTAATGGCAGATTTGCGACTTCAAACTGGATTTGAAAACTTTTTCCGAATATCAGCAACGGACTTTGAAAATTTATTACACCTGGTTACACCTATTATCAAAAAAGAAGATACATTTTCGAAAATCTGTATCACCAGGCGAACAGATGGCTGCAATTTTACGATTCTTAGTTAATGGCGATAGTTATGCGAGTCTAATGTATCATCATAGAATTTCTAAATCTACTATATCCAGATTTATTCCTAATGTTTGCAAGGCTTTAGTGCAGGTGCCTTGGCGATTAAGTTCAGATATGAAAAGTAAAACTATGTAAATACAATGAGATAAATTCATAAAATATTGAGAGCACAAAGATATAATTTTTTTTTTTCAACGGAAATCAAATCTGCATTCAACTCTGAAGCAATTTCATTCAACGCGTCATTTCTATTACTCGTATTTTTATGGTCACTACTCTTAATATCCCACAAGACCGAGTATTTTTCATATACTTTAATTAATTTTACTGTAGCAGCTTTTGTCCACTCCATTGTCTTCAACTTACTGAAAGAACGTTAGAATCAATAGTTTAGCCAACACAACAAATGAGCGTTTCCACTTAAATGAACAAATCCACCCAACAAATTCTGCGAGTTTTTACAGCCGACATCGAACAATTTGCCAACATGTGTCTGAATTTTCATATAGCGTTTCCCCTTATACAGAATGTTGCCAACTTGTTTCAAAACTTGTCGGGTAAGAAAATTTGTATAAGTGGAACCGAGGCTTTACAAAGACTTTGGAAAATATGATGTACACTCAGATCGAATCGTTTGCAGAGAACAACAGAATACTTTCGCGTTGGCAATCAGGTTTCAGGCTAGGATATAGTTGTGAATAGGGTGACCTAAAGTCTACCAATGACTTAAGAAAAGGTCTAAATAACGAAGAGATTAGAATACTGGTTTTATTCGCCTTTATAAAAGCTTTTGTCTGTGTAAATCACTCTATGCTCCTTAACAAACTTCAGAAATTTTTCCGGTTTTCTTCTAGCGCCGCCCAATGTTTAGGCGATAGTTATCAGCAAGTGCGAGTCAAGGATGATTGTATGTATCTGATTTACAGCTGCTTTTCTGTGTCGTTCCTCAAGGGTCAATTTTAGGCCCATTGCTTTTTACCTTATTAATCATTGATTTACCTGACATAATACTTTCGTCGCGCGATAATAGATGTCACCAGACGACCAACTTATCGCTTGTTATCTCATGATGACCTGGTTACATTTTTACAATTTTGCGTCAACTCTGGCTCTCTGCCAAATTATTAAGCGTGGACATCAAATGTAGATTGGTCAAAACTCTAATCCTGTCCTACTTTTCGTACGGGATTTTTTTTTTCTTAAATCGGATAGCTATTGCTCTCGTCGAATAAGTGTTGCCTATAATGATTGTATCCGTTTTACTTTAATTTTGTGCAGATTTGACCATGTCTCTAATTTCATTCCCAGAATATACTTGAATTTCCACTGAACATTTACCTATGACGGTAAGGAATTCTATTCCTGTTGAAAAAAAATATTAAAATTTGTTACTAGTGTGAATTTCCTCCTAAAATCATTTTGCTGAGTATCTACTTATCCCAACAGAAATATTCTTCTTTTCCTTTTTCTTTTGAAGTGAACTAAAGCAATTCCTTTTTTTTTTTAATGTCCATTCACCATTTACTTTGATACCGTTTTACCATTCCTTTTATGTGTTGATGGAGCTTCACGCCTTGTTTATCGTCCGCGTCGGTCATCAAAAATGTAAGAGATGAGATTGATATGGGAATGACATCGTACGGAAATTTTATAAAGGTCGTCATTTTGCACTAAAGTTATGTTCACTCTCAGCCATGTAAGTAGCTGTCTAAAAGATTTCCACACTAGGATACCATCGATTTCTCTTGTCTATGTATACAATTTAATTAATTTAGAAAAGTTTTATCGTTTATCAACTGTCGAATTTTTAGAGCAATAAATTTGTGTTTCTCTCTGTATTCACATTACTTAAATTAAGAAACTTTTCTTTCAAATATATGAGACCATCACTAAATGTCGATATTTAAAAATTTGAAGAAGTTTCTTTTTCTAAACCCTAATTTATGATGAAGTGATAGGCTTTTCCTGCTCGTCTCATTGGCCTATTTATTTTAATAAAATGATTTACTGTATCTATTCTGTCCTAGTCACATTCTATGCAATAATAAAATTTGTTATCCTAATCACAATAGATAGGCTTTCAAGTTATTATATTCAAACAAGAAAATTAGTTAGAATTGATTTAAGACCAAATCTTATGATACGCTAGGACCTAGATGAATGCCCGTAGGTATGTAATTTCGTATGCGGTCACCCATCTGTGTAAATTTGGTTGATTTTCCCATATCTGTCTACAACGGTTCGTGGGACAGTAAAAAGGTTTATAATATTTTATATTCTGAGGAATTTTTCAGCACAATAAAAACGTCTAGGACTGATACTTTTCATAGTATTAGTAAAAATTGTCAAGTGTAGATGGTAATACCAAGAAGGGGTTGCCCGTTTTAGTTCATTTTTGAAATTTTATTTACTATTTTTATGAAAATACTGTGTACAAAATTACAACTTTCTACGTCGACGCCTTCTCAGGCAGTTTCAAAATATATGGTGAAAAACGAAATTTTTGTGTGGCAAACCTACAAAAGAGTTACCCGATTTGTGCCATTTTCGAACTAAAATAAAATAAGTAAAAAAGAGTTTTCAAACAAAACTGAGGCCAAGCCGCATGAAAAAGTAGAAAATAAACTTTTCTTCACACACAGAGGTGGACTCAGATTTTTTGATTGGGACATTTCTCTTGAATATTCTTTCTCTTCCTGAATCAAATCACTTATTACCTCTGATTGATCATACTGAAATATAGCGGTGATTGTAAGCGAATAAAATCTGAGTCCACCTCTGTGTGTGAAGAAAAGTTTATTTTCTAGTTTTTCATGCGGCTTGGCCTCAGTTTTGTTGGAAAACTCGTTTTTTAATTATTTTATTTTCTGCCTTTTTCACGTTAACTAAATTCTTATTACGTGCTGCATGGAGATATTTTAAAACATTTTTTAATTCATATTGGGTGCTGAACCGAAAACAAAAATTTTTCGAGTATCAAATCGTTGAAGTACTGCAACGGTTTTCTGAAATTCAAATTATGTTTTAAACAGTGCTTTTTAGCTGTATTCCAACTTGATCCCATATAACATGAATTTTCCCGATTTTCCATGTTTTCCACAGACTTTTCCTATTACTATGAAATTTTTTTAAAAATTTACATGAATTTTCCTCGATTTTTCATGCAAGTTTTCATGATTGTTGAAGAGAAAGTATTGATGCCAGTAGGACGAAAAAAAAATGATTCCGGATAGCTTATAAAACTTTTTTGTCGGAAAATTTTCCGGAAAAGTCGCAAAAGTCGGAAAATTCCGGAAATTCCAGAAAAATAGGAAAATTCTGCACTTTTCCTGAAACAGATTTATCACTAATCATATCTATAAACATTTTTCCGATATTTTCCCCGCTTTTCCGGGTTTTCCACGGAGTTTTCCACAAAAGCAACTTTATGCAACTCATTTCGCTCTACAACTTTGTCTTAGGTTGCAAAACGCTCAAACGCTTCCTTGGTCTGACAAACTCCGCAAAAGCGTTTTACATGAATTTTCCTCGATTTTTTCTGCAAGTTTTCACCATTGTCGGAGAGAAAGTAATGATGCCAGTTAATAGGGAACTTGATCCTGCATAATTTAGAAAACTTTTTTATCGGAAAAGTCGGAAAATTCCGGAAATTTTTTCGGAAAAATCGGAAAACTCTGCATTTTTCCTGAAACGGATTTATCACTAATCAAATTTGTACCAAATTTTCAAATGATTTTTCCCGTTTTCCCGGTTTTCCATGGAAATTTCCGGTTCATAGATTCAATTGTCACGCGACATGAACCTGTGTGTCAAATTTCAGTGCGCTGTGATGACGAAGAGTGGGTCTACGAGAGTGTCGAAAATAGTAAAAAGGAAATATACAGACAGACAAATTCGTGTACGAGTTAAAGGGAATGGCCTCAATTAAAATTATTTTTTTAAAAGTTCGGGTGCAAACTTTCAGCTCTGTAAGTCATGCGCTCTCGAGTTATCGTGCGGACAAATGAACGGACGGATCGACGGACAGACGGACATGCATAAATCAAAATAACTTTTAATATTATGCGTGGGTGTTCATACATTTTGCTCTAGTAGCATTATTTTTATACGTTACAAAAGGGAATGATAGATTTCATTGATCATTCCACGACCTTTAGAAAATACGTCGACGTCTTTTATGATTATAAGAAGTCCCACCTACAGTATTAAAACAATGATTTTTTTTTAATTTAGTCTCATTAAAACTAAAACTTTTAATTTTTTTTTGTGCCCATAGGCTGAAGCCTATATAGCCTGCTCGTGAATACGGCCCTAAACGTGCCTTTTGGAATTATAATATTGTTACGAGCGTGGCCTTAATTCATTATTTAAAACACTATATTTCATATATAATTCACAAGTTCTTTTTATTTCACTATATATTGTTTACTTTAATCAAATTCATAAACAATCCCAATCCCCAGGGAGAGAACTGAACTCTGTGGGACGCTGCAGTTCCTCGAATCAATTGTGATATCATTCCATTTGCAATGTTGGGCACAGTTTTTATGATACGAAATATTGAAAGCTGAAACATTCAGCATAAATATTGGAGCCATTAATATATAGAGTTTTGCTATGAAATAAATTCATAGCGTATTTGGTCAATATAAAATGGACCGAGTTTGCTGCCAAATCCGTAGCTTGAGAATTGAGTGGAAAACATTCTTTTACAAACGAAAAATCTACTTTAAAAAAAGCAAGCGTTTCGTATCAACAGGAGCTGTATACTCATCAGTATGGCTTTTTTAAAGGAGATTTTTTATTTCTAAAAGAGTTTTTTCCACCCAGTATTATTTATATTCGAGTCGACGATAGATAGCAAGCCTGCAATCTAAAGGTGCCTATTTACATACCAATTTTCAAACAAATCTAATGCTCCATTCACTTGTGGACGGTACCTCGGAAGTTTTGCACTACAATATCTTTACTATTTTCATACAAAGATAAGTCAGACTTTATTATTTGAGTCCTGAAAAACTGATCAGAAAATCTTTGCCGTTGTTACTAAATTCTTCCATCGCATATCTTCTTTGAAAAACTCCTTTAAAAACTCCGTTTAGAAACTGGAGCTGAGGTCATCTTGCAGAAGTTGGATGCCGGTTTATAATAAAGGCTCAAAAATGACATAAGATCTAGAATGCATTAACATAATATGACTTCGATTTTTATCCTCTTGGACTTCAAAAAATTTTTTGAATCTGTAGACTAAATTATCATGCGTCAAAAACAAACTATGAATTTTAATTTTGCACATATTGCGCTTTAACTCGTTATAGTCTTTGCTAGCAATTCACTCACACATTGTAAAGAGCATTCTCTTCAGTCATGCCCTTTCTTAATGGATTGAGCTATAAAGCTGGAGGTTGGCATTCGCATTTGTTAGTCCATCCTCCCTACCCAAGAATTATGTGAAAATCCTAACCTGGAAAATGTAAAACCAATAACGAAATTTTTTGATTAATCGCAATTAAATAAAAAAATCTGCTACAAGAATTGTCTAATTAATTTATGTTTCTGAAATGAATTCCTCAAGGTTCAGCTTTGTCTCCACACCTCTTTTGTCCATACCAAATCAATGATTTGCCAAAATAACTAAAATTTTGTAATATTTTCATGCAAAACGGGGTGGATTTCTTAAGGATGTGGACAATAGAATTAATAAAGACCAGTAAACAGTTGATTCCTTATGATCCTCTACAGTCTACAGAATGAGCTAAATGCTAGCAAATCTTTATCGTTAATTATCTATAAGTCTACCTTCTATAGATATTAGCAATCTGTCATCTGCTGCTTGCAGCATCATCTAGATCTAAAGTAATTTTCAGTCTGTGGATCTCCCTGTTTCCACGTGTAAGGTCACATACAAACAGCATGCGATATTAAGTTGTTAGTAACCTGTAAGTAATTAAGTTGCTAGTAACCTGTACAAAAAAAAAAACAATTTTGCCTTGTTATTTGTACTTGGCCTAAGATGCTCTATTGCGCTTGTTTTTCAAAACAGAACCACCATTAATTGTCTGTGATAGAACTAAATATTTTTCCACCATTCCCAACTATACCTACGTACTTACATATATGTACTATTTTTGAATGTTTTATAGGTCAAGAACACGTGCATAATTCGTCTATCATCCCCGATGTAGGTACATATGTCTGCGAGGTCTATGGTGAATTTAATTTGCATACATTTTGTTTTCTGGGAAAAATCAATCTATCAATCATATTTCGATTCTGATGCCAATCAATTTTGAATCACAACTCTCCTCTATCCTTGGACATATGTTGACTATGTTTGTTGCTTTTCAATATAAAAGCAAAAAATTTCACGATATCGTGATAAAGTTATACACTACAGTACCACACATGTGTACGAATTCCTGTCACCTCTGTTCTTGAAATTGTTTGTTTTTTAGGAGAAAATCTCAAAACGATTTGAATATTGGGAGCTATTTTTGAATAGTACTTGTCTAGTTCTCTATGTTTATTTTTGGCTATCAGTTTATTAACAAAATAAACTTTAAACTAAGAAAAAAAACACATCTATCTACACTTCATTCTCAATTACATTTTAAACCCTTCAGAAATTGGTCCGATAAGGGGTCTAATCCCTTAAAGAAATCCTTATTTCCTTTTTTTGTATTATTTGTTAGTTTGAAAATTCAAAAAAAGTATAGCACATAAAAATTCAAATTTTCACCTATATTTGGATGCTAACAGTCCAGACTTAAACCAGAGCTCAGCTAAGCCACGGATGTGGCTTAAGCCCCGAACTTAAGTCTATTTCGTTTCACAGTACTCTGGAAGTTGAGGGTTAGTTAAACCGCAGATGAAAAATTTTAAATTGTCAGCACTGCGGTAATTGTGAATTTTTGTTAAGGAAAATTATCATTGTGGATTAAAAACTAAGCGAAAAGAAAAGATGAACTTTAAAACGATCAAATATGATCAAATATGGAACGTAGAAACAAATTTAAACATTAAAAGAAGTGCAAACGTTATATTGGAATTAAAAATGTTTTAGGCGCCTTCTCATAATTTCTTTTTGTCTGACATTTTTCTATTGACTCATGTCTTCTGTATCAGATAAATATTTCTTTTTATGTAATTTTCTTCCTAAAATCTTGGAGTTAAAAACAAACTTTTTAAACCTGGAAAATGGCAACAATTGACAATTGTGTAATGTCAACAACCGGTAACTGTTGAGATAAATGAGGCTTAAACCCCCCAAGATGTAGGGTTTAAGTTTAGCTAGACTTAAGCCAGTTATGTAACTTAAGCCTTGACTGTGAAACAGCTCAAAATTTAAACCTTTTGCTGAAGCCATATCTATGACTTCAGCCTAGTATGTGAAACAGGCCATTAGGGATTTTCATTTTTAGTTGCATTTGTTTTTTCTGCTGATCTTGACCATGACTTTTAGCGCTGTGAAGTTATCCGAGAACCCTATTGTAATATCGTCTCGTTTGAAAGGTTCGGTTAGGGTACATTGGCGTCTATAGACCTCCAATGGTCCATTGTGATTCTACTTCGTGATCTTAACTGAAGATGATTGCTCAATTTAGAGTGGCGAGGTGAGTTAAAACTAGCCACAAGAATTAACTTTACTTTATCTAGATCCGCCCCCCCCCCTCTACATCCGCCCCCCCCTCCACCTCGTTGTCCGCTATTTACCCCAAATCGCGCAAAAGCCTCCTCTCATCCATACAGCTTCTACAGAAGTCTTTGTATTAAGCTTAAAAGCATATCGCATGTTTACCAAAGAAGCAGTGTCCCATGATAACTACAGCAACATTCCGGACATCTTTACTATTCCTCCTTAGTTCCTATCTTCCTAAGACATATCGTTGGCTATAGCTGCCAACTGTCATATATTTAGCTCTCACCATCTACGATAAGTTGTAAATCAAGAATCTTCTTGACTGAATCTAGTGGCCTTCCTCTGGACTCTTCCGCTAAGTAGGTATTCATAGCTGAACCCTTTCTTGTCAGAGAATCAGCTGCCTCATTCCTTGATACATCATTTTGGCTGTGGCCAAGAATCCAATAAAGAATAACTGTATGGTTGACAAAACACAGCCTTCCGAGGTAATTGGGACAAAGCTGGACTAGGTGCAATCTAATGGTGTTCGAATCGAAAGCTTTGATTGTAGCTTTGTTGTCTCGAACAGTAGGTACTTTGTGTATTATTTGTAGATATAATCTTCATCTGGAAGACTACTACAACTCAGACCAGTAGAAATTTGAAGTAGGTCGTAAAGTGCATTTTGGACACATCGGTTCAGGTGAAAGGAAATATTGTAGAATTTTCGTAGCACTTCGTCAATATCTATTTGTCTGCTCTTTTCAGTTCAAATGCAAGAAACATACCAAACCTTCCATTATCTAGGTAGTTATTGACCTTTTCACAACAGTAGAGTCCTCTTTCTGCAATATGGTCAGCTTTTTCCAAGATTGTCTTATACATCTCTTTTGACCTCCTGAGGTTAAGAATTTCTTCCTGGACTCATTTTATATGGCATTCTTCAAGTCCGTGTTTCGACTCTGTAAAGCCAGCTGATACGCCGTTTGCAAAACACAATATATTTTTTTCCCACGATCATACCATTCAAAATTCCATGCTTAACATAACGCTTTTGATGTCAATACTTCTTGCAATATCGTCAAACATTGATTTTATATATGCTATGGAGCTTAAACTACCATCCATACAGAAAAATAGTCTTCTAGTAATTTACAGCTTGGTTCCTTACCTTCCCAAAGGCTACACTTACTATATACCTTACTTAACAAAATAATAAAATAGTTTTGATTATAAAGCAACCTTACCAATTTTACACTCGCTAACACTCAGCTGAGTAATAATTACATAGGTGTGTGTGCTGCCGGAGTCCGAATCTGTAGGCACATATGTACACGTACAGCGTCACATACAATGATTACTCAGCTGAGAGTTTTTGTTTGAGGAATCGTAGTCATTTGGTTCAGATGAATTTTTTGAAATAATTTTGTTAGGAAAAGTATAACAATTTTATTTCGGTTCGGATATATAAGAAAGCAAGCTTAAGATTATCACAACACCGTTTTTCTGTATGAATAGTAGTTTAGGGCGGAGGAGCTGTACAAATCAAACTTTTATCATTTTTACATAATAACACTGCAAATATTTTAGAATTTAAGGACTCCGTTGGGCCTCGCATGTGGTAGTGAGGGAGTCTGTGTCATGGCTTGTGACCCGGGGGCTACACGTAATAGTATAGCTTGCATGCAAGCTGCACTGCCATACATCTTGCACGTGTAACCTCTGCTGCCATCCTGGCAGCTCAGCTTTCAGCGAACTTGCATGATAAAAAACCATGGCAGTTGAGGTGATAGTAATTTGACATTATATAATTTTCAAGATGGCGGAAAAGAAATGATGGAGATAAATTGATAAAATGAGATTTTTTGGGTTCATTTACATTGCATCATTTACCAACAGCTTCCTCTTCATTTTTTCTTGCGTTTTTATCAGCATGGTACTTCCTTTATTGCTATAATTTTCCAATATTCCCAAGACTTTACGTCTCAATGCCATTTTTATACGCTAGATGAAATCTAAAGGGGTATACTAAGTTTGTCATTCCGTTTGAAACACCTCAAAATAATGATGGTAGAGCAAAATGGATTGGACACCTACGCATAATATTAAAAGTTATTTTGATTTTTGCATGTCCGTCCGTCCGTGCGCACGATAACTCGAGAACGCGTACACTTAGAGAGCTGAAATTTTGTACACGGACTTTAAAAAAAAAGTAAAATTAAGGTCGAAAATGAGACAAATCGGGCAACTCCTTCGTGGGGTTGCCATACAAAAATTTCGTTTTCCGTTATATATTTGAACACTGCCTGAGAACGAGTCGCCGTAGAGAACTGAAATTTGGTACATGGTGTTTTCATTGTACTAGCAAATAAAATTTCAAAAATGAGCTAAATCGGGCAACCCATTCTTGGTGTTGCCATATAAAAATTTAGGTTTTTTATGTATACTGTGAAGACGATCAGTCAAAGACATTTTTATTGTACTAAAAACTTCTTCAGAATATTAAATCCTATAAAATTGGTTATAATCATTTTTTCTGTCCGACGAACCGTTCTAGAAATATATGCGAAAAACCACTGCAAAAATCAAAATTACTCAAATGGGTACCCATACGAAATTTCATACGGGCATTCATCTAGGGTATCATAAGTATTGGTCTTAGACCAATTCCAGCTTTTTCACTTGTTTAAATGAACTTGCATGCAAGATGATAAGACATCAAGCGAACTGCCTTCTGCTGTCAAGTTTAAAGTCGCGATGGAAGGGAGGCTTGCATGCAAGCTATAGGTACTATCTCGTGTAACCCCCGGGTTTTATCTGAGTCCATTGTCTGTCACTCATACGGTCGTACCGAATTAAGGTATATGTTGACGTTTTATCGAACAAAGTGCTGTTCACATGTTACACGGTGATCTACTAGTGATGTGGAATTTTCGCATCACACTCACTGATAAACAAGTGTAAAGGAGTGCGTTCTAGGGGTACGCAAGTTAAATTCTAGACTCCAGCAAATCGCCCACGGTCTGCCATTTTCTTGATGTGAGTAGTTACAGGACTGCTGGGTGCCCTCTGGTTTCTTCTTATTGTCTCGATCAAAATGACCGAATCGTTCGCGATCGACACATCACTAGCAGAATACATTTGACACGTGGATTACTGTTGGTCAGGGATGAACAAGATAGTATAAGATGGTGGGAGGTAAGCAACGCAAAAATGGCCAAGTAGTCGGCCAGAGTGGTCAGAGTTTCCAAACATACAAATACGACATAAATTGGCAATTTAAAAGGTCCAATTGGCATTTTAAGGTATGGCAATGCCCTTCTATACCCTTCCCTAGCTACGGTCCTGCTACCACTCCCACATCCATTGAATGAATAGTCCATCTCACAGTTTTTCGTCTCCATTGCTATCAATTTTGGCGAATAAATAGTTGGCCATCGCTTTTAATTATGTTAATTCTGTTAACTAAATACAACGTCGATTATAGAATGAAAACTTTTAGAAGCGTTCGCATATCTCTTCCTAACCCAAGAGAATTTAACCCAAGCCGAGAACAAGTTCTTTAATCATAACTTTTGAAATTCAAATTATTCACACAACGTGGAAGTTACAATTAACTGAAAATTACGATAATTATAGAACGAAAATGTTAACTAACTAATTTTAATCCGTTAGGGAGACTTCATTAAAATATTGAATGAGTACCGTAGGCCAATGTGCGTTCATCAATTAATTTCTCTCATTACGGAATGAACTTTTATCTAACATTATTTACAATTCCTTTTGAAAATTTCTAATATACGCTTCCTATAACCACGTGGCATATAGTTCAAAATGACGAAAGACTTATCTCTATGCGATACTTGAACGAATTCATTACAAATGCCTTAGTAGATGATTGGAATAATTTGATCTCTTATTCTCGCATCTTCCCCTAGGGCAAGTATCAAATATCTAATTAACTCGTGTTGAAGAGTCTTGCATTTATTAGGAACCTCTTGCTGTACAGAAGGCCACTTAATTCATTTCATAATGTTATTCGTAATAATAAGTAATAAGGTAAAAGGTATTAGTCATAATATGTAAATGGTGATATTCCAGAAATTAATACATATTATATAATTCCAGGAGGGATTCAAAGGTTGGCTGGCTTTGATGTGACTTTCTGTATTTATAAATATTCTTAATACAAGCTATAATCTGGTGATTATTTCATCTACTTGCATTACATATATAAATAAACAATAAATAAATTAGATTTCTGCGATAATTGGGTCAAAAGGTTCAGGTTATCGTATGAAATTTCATTATTAACACCTACACTTTCTCCTTAAAGTAAATAGGACAAATATATGTACATAGTATAGGTATGTTCCTTTGTACTCGCTGGACAGACTAGAACAAAAACACGTAAAAGGGGAACAATGATTTTATTTAAATAGTTCTTATGTTAACTTGTCATTAGTTTTTGAGTTGAATGAGCATTAGAAGATTGCTAAAATTGGATTAATAAAAAATCAGAAAAATTTGGAGACTTAACTATCGTAGCGCCATCTATAGCTGACATATATACTTTAAGTGCAGTGAACATAAAGAGTTCAATAGAACAGGATTTTCTCTACTATATATGGATATTCTAGAGCAAGTTTTAGCGGAAGAAGGTAGTATTTTCTGCAATAGATTTCAAATCGTTACTTGGGCGTCTAACACTTAAATTCTTTGTTATAAATCCAAATGGCATGACTTCGTACGGCTATTCGTCTCACAACTGAACTGAACTGGCATGAGATGTCGTCCTGACTCTCATCGTTTGAATCACCCTAAATTGTAGTGGTGAAGATCCGAAAAATTTCCGACTATTACCAGTGGCAGTACTGGTCTGGTATATGGATGGATCCAAAGCTGATATGGGTCTCCCGGCCGGGGTGTGGAGCATTACAACTAGATTTGTGACATCACGGAACATGGGGAGCCACGCTACAGTAATCCAGGCCGAGACTTATTCTATTACTAACCTTGTGCCCTGTGCTTACGAAAATCTAAAGAAATCTCTTAGCAATACTTTTGTCGAGAGTCAAGTAGCAATTTCAGGTATTTCATCGTCCTTGGTGAAATTAAGGCTCGTGTGGAAATGCCAAAGCGTTATTGAAAAACTGAGTAGAATCAATCAGGTTAACCTACGCTAGTGAAAAAGTGAAAAAGTTGAAGAACTCCTCTACTCTACTCCTCTACTCTGATCAGAGACAATGTGTTACCTCTGTTGGCGATAAAGAGGGCAACTAGCTAACACACATGAAAGGAGCACAGCATGTATTGGAGGAGCATCGTGGACCAGAGCAATTCCAAGCGTTTCATGACGACTTTGTCTATGAAATGGACAGAGGAGCTTCTGAGGTATAATAGGGTGGATGTTAAACTCCTAACTGTCAACTGAAGAATCAATCACCTTGCCACTATTGGCGTTGGCTCTAATCCAATCTGCAGACTGTGTCTGAAGGAAGATGAGACTGATTTATATGTATTGTTGGAACATCCGGCGATTGCAAAACATAGGCAATCAACCATTGAGCACAATAAGCTCTCTCAGCTCAGTGGTCGCAACGCTTAACAAATGGCATTCCCCTTTTTATCCAACCTAACCCAAACGGGAATAGACATGAGATATGTCTTAAACGGTGCATTAAGATAATCTGAACATATTTTAAAAATAATTTTTATTTCATAATTAAGGGGGGGGGGGGGGGGAAGGCTAGGGGGTTAAAGTTTGATCTAGTACATTTTGGAAAATCAAGTACAGATTCGAGTTCCTTAGGTCTTAAGACGAAGTTTATGTACCCACACACCTATACTCGGAGGCTTAAATAGCCATCCCCATACTCACTTTTTTAGTATTTGTATCGTTTTTATACGAACTGATGTAGGTACTAGATTTTTCGTACCTTAGATCGGCTCTAACTCGTTAGGGATATGTTCGATTGTAAACGGGTTTCACTGTTCGCCTTAGCTCATTGCCAGCTATAATTTATAGATGAAATTGTTTTCTGTATATTTTAAGGGGGTGGGGGGGGGGGGGGGGTAGGAATTCTCGAGGGGGTAGTAGCTCCAATACGGCTTGTTGCATATCAAATGAAAGGTCTCGCTGAGTATTATCGGGTGGTGTACGTTTTTCTTGATTCCGAATCGAGATGTTTTCCTGGCGGAAAGCCATTTTCATGCACTTTGGTCACATACACCCCAGTTACTAACATTTCGCATATATTTTTGCAGTTCTTTCTTTCACGGCCATTAGTCCTCTGTTGTGTACATTTTTCTCATATGGAAAGTCATTTTCAACGAGGTACCAATTCCGCGCAATCACGAAGGGTAAAAAACTCCATTTTTTCACCCAAGAAAGTCTCTCAAGATACATCCGATCGCCAAGGCTTTCCTCCGCTTAATTGAAGTAAACATTGTTGATAAAATATGTTGAGATAATACATAGTTTAAGACATCTGTCATGTCTGTTCATGTCTGGTCTAAAATTGTATGAAAAGTGGGCATTCCTCTTTCATAATTCTTATTTCATGGGAATAACGAATTGAGATCTTTAATGATTCTACCTGTAAAGGTTTTCGTAAAAAAAAAGTCTTTAATATCCACAGTTTTTTATGAATATAAAAAGAATCAAGAGTTTTGGGATAAAATGGGTTTGCTCCACTCACCACAGGTGTCACGTGAAATGAAAACTCGGTCAGTCTTTACATGTCAAGTGGGTCAGAGTAGCTCCTCGAAACTGGGTTAAAGCGATGCTTCGTTTTCAAACAAATAAATTTCTGGATATTTTAATTATGTATGGACAATATAATTGTTCATGTAAATTTGGGTTAGACATTTCCTCAAATAAAAATGCAACTAAAAAGTGAATGCTTCAATAATGCATTAATTTTGCTTCTAATATTTAGAATATGTTAGATAAAATCTTAAAAAATATTTATATAGTATAAAAGGAGTGCATACTTGAATTACTCCTAGGTATGTGTAAATGATGCCAAGCTAGGCATTTTCTCTCGAGATTTTTATACCCTAGATGAAATCTATAGGATATACTAAGTTTGTCATTCCATTTGTAACACCTCGAAATAATGATGGTAGAGCAAAATGAATTGGACACCCATTCATAATATTAAAAGTTATTTTGATTTTTGCATGTCCGTGCGCACGATAACTCGAGAACGCGTATACTTAGAGAGCTGAAATTTTGTACACGGACTTTAAAAAAAAAGTAAAATTAAGGTCGAAAATGAGACAAATCGGGCAACTCCTTCGTGGGGTTGCCATATAAAAATTTCGTTTTCCGCTATATATTTGGACACTGCCTCAGAACGCGTCGACGTAGAGAGCTGAAATTTCGTACATGATGTTTTTACTACATTACCAAATAAAATGTCAAAAATGGACTAAATCGGGCTATTCCTTCTTGGTGTTGCCATATAAAAATTTACGTTTTTTACGTATACTGTGAAAACGATCAGTCCAAAACATTTTTATTGTACTAAAAACTTCTGCAGAATACGAAATCCTATAAAATTGGTTATAATCATTTTTGCTGTGCGACAAACCGTTCTAGAAATATATGCGAAAAACAACTTCAAAATCAAACTTGAATAGATCGCTGACCATACGAAATTTAATACGGGCATTCATCTAGGGTATCATAAGAATTGGTCCTAGACCAATTCTAGCTTTTTTACTTGTTATTTTTGATTTTATTATTGATTTTATGGGGTACCCGACATAGAAAATTCGCGTCTCATCTTGTCACTGCATCCTCTGAGATCTTTTCTGACGCTACCTCTAATTGCGCTAAGGATCCCATTCGAAATTAAGCTCTTTGATAAAACCTAGAATGTTCTTGAAGCGATCTTTGTAATATCCTCTGGCAATGGAAATGAGATTTCTAGATATTTTAGTATTATGCAGCTTAACGTTTCGTAGTCGCAAAGGACGTGCACGGCAGTTTCGTCCTCCTCAATGGAAAAGATGGTATGCAAGTGGGCAATGGCCCAATGACTAGGCCCGTAATGAGCATATGTTCTGTTCTTCTGAGTGTGAGAAATATTTTTGTACTGTATTGAGAGTACGTTTTGAATTTATTTGCTTGCTCAGCCCTGTGAACTTAATCCGGTGTATTAATTTAATTTAGTGATACTCAGACTTGTCATTAAACTCAGTTTTGGCTACTTCTTTTGCAAGGTCATATGCAGTTTCTTCGCCCTCAGTAATGGCTTCATATTCTGGCATATGGCGAAAGTCAAAAGGCAAAAGACGAAATGCGAAAGGAAATAGGTGAAAGGTAAAAGGCGAAAGGGGAAAAACAAGAGGCAAAAGGAAAGAGACGAAAGTGAATAGGTGACAGGCGAAAGGCGAAAAACGAAAGGCAAAATGCGAAATGAGAAAGAAAGGCAAAAGGCAAAAAGCAAAATCTAAAAGGCGAAAGAGACATTTGAGATGTAGCGAAGATCATATAACTTAACAAGAAGCTTCATTTGGCCTCTAAAAATACACGATTTGTATGGTTATTTGATGATGCGGTCGGAAGGAAACGGACGCGAAGTAGTAAAGATTTAAGACTGAGAGAATATTGCTCTGTTCTCTCTGTTCTCCACCACCCCACAGCTATACACATGCCGACTCCAGCAGCCGTGCATAGTTTTATGTTTCACTATGCTGCCTGGCTGAAGGGGCGAGCTGGTTTTTCTATTAATTTAAGTACTCGAAAATTTTTCATAAGTACTTTTGCACAGCATATTTTGGCTACCAACATTCATGAAAATGTTTAGCCCAAGCACACCAATCAATGCAACTGACAGTGATTATGACTACACTGCTTGTCGCCCACCAATTCCTATCCCATCCGCTCATCTTACTAATCTCCCTCTGTTCTACTGTAATTCAATGTAAATGAAAAGTCTCTCAAACAAAGTATTCTTGATGAAACCGTTTTCTTAGAGAGGAGGTAAAAGAAACAAAGACAACACGCAATGCAATGCATGGGGATTATGCGGAGGGCGCTTTGAGGATGACGACCCGCATGCCGCCACTCACCACTGGTGACTAGCGGCGAGCCGTCATTCAAAGCTGAGTTTTCGTAAAAGTTGTGAAAACGGGTCGTAATATCACCACCGGTGAGTGGCGGATCGTTATCAAGCAGAGAGTTTTCATACAATTTGTGAGAGCGGGTTCTAATGGAACGACCCGCCATATAAAACTTTTCAATATACGAGATGCGTATTCTTTCTGTTAGATGTTCTTTGAATGTAGTTAACAATCGGGTCCGCTAGAAATTGTTCGAGGACTTTCAGGTGACCAACCAGATAGCCTATATTGTTGAGATTTACCCTTTATAGGGTTCGGCTCTCCGGCCCCATCCCTACTTATAATAATAGCCTACTTTTCAGATACAGTGGAAGTAGGTTCAATATAGTCTAGAGCTGCAGTCAGACAGATACGCCTGAGCATGACGCCAATTACTCCAAGGTATGCAAGTCATCACAATTTTTTTAACTAATTTGAACTTGAGTTGGTTTAGTTTTCAGCCACCTAACGAGTAAAGCCTTTAACAAAATTGCGACAGCCAAGCATTGAATAAATGACTAAACATGAAGTGCCCTAACCTGTGAATACACTGTACGTGAATAAGTCACTCGGATTGAACTTAATTTGTCTTATTTCAAAATTTCATAAGAACTAGGGGAGTCGGCCTTACAATCTATGTGAGCCCCAAATTCACTTTCAAAAGTATAAAAAAAAAAAAAAGTCCATATGCCATTGGTAAGACAAAAACTTAAAAGCCAAATCAGGAAAAAATGAAAATATGAAAAAATCCTGTCACTCCCATGACTATGCAGAGTCTTCTCCCGATAATGAATACATGTCACGTGCGCCCATCCATAATTCCACCTCCATCCTTTGACCTTTTATTCTACCTCGACAAATCTGTTCTATTGTTGCGTGTTGGTGTGTTTACTACTGTAGAAGCCTCCCCACCAAATCACCAACCAACGACAGTAGAATGAGGAAAAAATTTCTATCCGATTTACCTGCTACATTATCACTTGTTGCGTGATTCCTGTATGAGCGTTTAAGATGCATATGTACATTAAGAATTCCTATATACATACAGGTACCTACCTACTATACATAGTGAAAATTCCCAGCAGATTTCTAGAGTAATCCATTGGCTTATTAACATCCCCCAATATCTTTTATCCAAATGAAAATCAATGTCATTTCAGGAGTTAAGATGACAAGATGTCATCCTGTAAGGCTCCGATATACATATGTATGTACGGGAGCTTATAGGGTCGGGAATTATTACGGGAATGTAAACGAAGTAAAAATTTTGCCACAAAGGGATGCATAGAGCTCAAGGGGATAAGTTCAGTGAGTTTGATTTCAATATTATGGAGAGGAATTAAAAACTCTTTACTTGCAGTGGGCAGAGAAATTGAAGATTCCAAGAAAGGAAATATTTTAATCCCTGAAAATCATTTTTTTAGAGCTTTTTTTTCTAATTAAAAGGAGCTTATAAACTTAGCCTAATGCCACAGATATGTAGACTGACCATTTGTATTACTTAAGTACAGAGGAGTACATAATTATGATGCACAAGGAAAAGCAGCATTGAAGTATTCGGAATAGGAGATTAGAATAAAAGCATTGGGGCTTTACTGGTTAAAAAGAATTGGACATTGATTTAAATGGGTCATAGGATCAAGAGGCAGTCAAAAATAGTCGAAGAATTCTTTTGACAATAATAAAAACTAGTTGTGAACTTTGGTCAACGCATGACTATTAAATCGGAAATTATCTTTTGATAAAAATAAATCGTCATTGGTTGTATGGTGGAAATTGTCTATCGAAGACAGAACACGGAGAAGCCTTAATGTATTTTGAGATAATTACTTCATACTTACAACTCCTCCCTTAATACTTTGAAGGGCATAGGATGAAAATGATAGTTTTCCATAAGACTCTGTTTTGTTAGTACCTTGTCGTCCTACTATATGAATTCGAAGACCTTCAATATCTCTCATCCATGGCAATATATGCCCACTGGCCGTAATTTGGTTATTTCACGAAAGATGACAGCACATGTCATATGCATAGTTTGTCATTATGCCATTGCCGGTTCCAAACAATGTGTGCATTTGCTAAATATTTGTCAATGCGTCACATTTAAAGAGGGATGTGTAAACGAGACGCATTGCAATATCTGAACTGGAAATCGAGTTAGTAGAGTTTTTTCTTATAGAGCAAGTGAAAAAAGTGATATTGTATTGCAATATCTTGTGTTCTATACACCGGTATTGAAGCTTAGATTGAGATAAAAAGCAGCGACCGTAAATAACTGTTATTTAAGTAATCAGCTAAAAAAAAAAATTGCTAAAAAACTTAAAAATCTCACAATAAGAGTTTCAATAAGATTTTTTATTTTAAAGTTAATTATAACAGTTACCGAACACTTTTATTTATTTAAGTCTTATGATAAGAGTTCCAAAAGACTTTTATTTTTTTAAGTCTCATAATAACAGCCTTAAAAGACTTTTATACTTTAACTCAATGTTAAGAGTTATCACAGGCTTTAATTAATAAAAGTCTCTTCATAAAACGCCCTTAAGACTTTTGATTTTTCAGTTTCAAGATAACTGTTTTAGAAGACATTTATAAATTTCAGTCAATTCATAACTGTTACCAGAGACTTTTATTCATTTATCTTGACTGGCTTCATACGGGAACAAGAGTTCCACGTGAATCCATTTACGATTTTGTGCAGTTTATCGCACCTGGCATCGACAGGAACAGATACCACCTCGTCGAGACCATGAAAAGTGATTTTGAATCTAGAATCCCATCCAGTGCAGAATGGGAATCAACTTCCGTGCTTTAACCATTGACAAACCCAATTACAATTTATACGGATGGTTCTAAGTCTTATGAAGGCACCGGAGCGGGAGTTTTCTGCGAGCAGCCTGAGATTGAATTGGCCATGCACCTTGAAAGCCAGAAAGCCTGGCAGAAGTCAAGGCTATTCTTGAAGCGGGAAGGCACCTCCTTCGCTCAGACACTGAGAACAAGGAGATAGCCATCTGCTCAGACAGCCAAGCAGCTGTAAAAGCTTTGTCTAAACCCTTTATAACCTCAAAATTATTAATGGAGTGCAAAACCACCCTGAACTGCTTTTCTTGGAATAACAGAGTTATAGTGCAGTGGGTGCCGAGACACAGCAACATTAGCGGGGATGCAATGGCACCAAAGCACTTTGTCTTAATCATTTCAAGCTGGGCTGCCCGCCAACACAGTCACCTTTCGATAGAAGATCCCTCGAGTAGAACAACAAAGGAACTGTGGGGTAAAGCAAACCCAAATCAAACAAATAAGCTCCTAGGACTTAACAAGCCAGCCCTGAGAATTCTGGTGTCCATCCTCACTGGGCACTCCTCTCTCAGAGGTCACCTTCACAGAATGAGACTTGTTGATGATCCTACATGCAGCCTGAAACAGTGATCCACTTTCTTTGTGACTGTCCGGCACTCTCAGGAATACGTTACAGATTCCTTGATTCACACCTCCTGGACGAGTTACACGACGACGGCAAGGAGGGCTGGGGGCCAATACTGAAATTTATAGGAGCGCCCGGTTGGGACCTATGAGCAATTGCTCATGGGTCTGGTGGGTGAACAATGGGCCTTGACTTGGCCTAAGTTCGGGGGATCCCTCGGGGGCCCAAACCTCTGGTTCAATCAATCAAAGTCCTATGATAAAAGTTTTATAAGGCTTTTATTTTTTCAATTTTTCGATAACAGTCTGATTGGGACTCATCTATTTTGCAGTCAGTTATAATAGTTATAGAAGACTTATTTATTCAAATCTCAAAATGAATATATCACAGATCTTTTATTGTTGATATTGGTATTTAATTTTGGATTTCAAGACTCGGATAGTTCGCAGATTCGTGTATTCGGATATCCGCATTGCCCGGTCTGCTGCCCGTGACTTAAGCTCCCTGAACGCTGACAACATAGAATTAAATAATAAGAAGTTATATTTTAACTATTATTTCAAGATTTTTTCAAAAAGCCCCATAACAATTACGGTCCCTAGTAAAAAGTGTATGCTTGTATTGTCAGCATTTTAAGTCTTTACTTTCATACAATTTGTTAGTGTAAATTATTACAGCTATAAAAGCTATGTAAAGCGAGAAATAGGGGCATTCGGAGCATGAGGATTGTATGGGTTTAACACAAAAGACATTTCTATTTGCCCATTATGCGAATAATTATGATACAATAGTTCTTATACTTTTTCTTATGCAATTTACTGTATGCAAGAAATCAGGTTTTTCATATATGGCCATATTACCAACGAAGGAGATTTCTCGTTTTAACGGACTGAAATTTATTGAAAATATTTTCAATGATGAATGCCCGTATGGAATTTCGTATGGTCACCCATTTGAGCAATTTTGATTTTTGCAGTGGTTTCCCGCATATATTTCTAGAACGGTTCGTCGAACAGAAAAAAATAATTATAACCAATTTTATAGGACTTTATATTCTGAAGAAGTTTGTAGCTGTTATGGTCATATGTTGAGTGATTGGCTTGGACGTGAAGTCCGAACTGCCAGCATGAGCTGACAGATCACTCGATGACAGCGATAGCACAGGGCGGCACACTAGCACCTCGGCTAAGGATGGCGGAGAGTGTGGGGGGAGTTCCCGAAATAACCTGCCGCTTGTCATCACCCATAATCAAAAAAAATTTCGTGCCTTCAACAAACAAGCCAGCACACACTCGGTCCTGAAGGGACCCTTACGTCACTTACCTGTAGTTTGGGTGGAAGGCGTAGGTGTTATTACCTTCCTTTGCCAGCCCCATCCTCCCAATTGACCTTGGGTGGCACTATTTTCCAAAGTCCCTTCAAGTTCGCTTCAAGACCTCCGTATACCTTGGTCTCATATGTATCGCGACGTACAGCCAGGTAAAACAGAAAAGATAAAAAGGCGCAAAATGTCTACCTATGGGTACCTTAATTTTTCCTTGAAATTCGCTCCTTTTCCGTGCTTCAAATTGTTTCTTGCTTGTACATTAGGGGCTGCATGCCGATGCTGCTTCGATCAGGTTTCTATTATTAATCAGTTTATCATTTTCCGATCAACTGGATTTTTAATATCTTGTTCACCAACTTGGGATTGATACTTTTGATAACTTTTTATGACTTGATACAAAAATATAAACTTCACTTTTAATTTTTCTTGTCGATTAATTTTTATTATGCCAGTAGTACTTATCACGCCTCTGCTTTTCTTCTTCTTCTTTTCCGTCATGTCTGTCGTCCCCACATGTCACGCGAGCTTGATGAAGCATTGCTTCGTCGAGGTGCGCTCAGTACGTGGTTCTACTTGAGGGCCGGCGTACATGCTGCAGTATTTCCGTGTAGCATATTGCTATATGCAATACGCTACGACCATAACATAGCACAGTAGAAATGTTTAAGACTGATCGTTTTCATATTATCCGTAAAAAACCAAAAAATTTATATGGCAACACCAAGAATGGGTTGCCCGATTTATTCCATTTTTTAAATTTTATTTGCTACTACTATGAAAATACTTATGTATCAAATTTCAACTCTGTATGTCAACGCGTTCCAGATATGTAATGGAAAACGAAATTTTTGGTATGGCAACCCCACGAAGGAAGAAGTTTCAGCTCTCTAAGTACACGCGTTCTCGAGTTATGGTGCGCACGGACAGACGGACAAACGGACATGCAACAATCAAAATAACTTTAAATATTATTCGTGGGTATCCAATCCATTTTTTTCTACTAGCATTATTTCTGTACGTTACAAATGGAACGACAAATTTAGTATACACATTAGATTTCATCTAGGGTATAAAAATATTAATAATATAATTTGTGATTTGCATTTCTTTGCATTTCTTCTTCTTATTTTTCAAATTGGCAGATGCACAGCGGAGCTCCAGATTGACATTATATGCCAAATCTAGCACAATTTTCCTCATTATAGCTATAATGAAGGAGGAAAACACTTCATTAGTGTACTTCATTCTTATCTGATTTTCGAGCCATAATGACGTATACTGTCACACTAGTTCTGATCGCAACATTATCTGCAACCTCTTTGCTGAATTCTTTAGCGTTAGCTCTTTACCCATCATAGTGAGGTAATTGAAGAATCCTATTTTAGCTCTATTCATCCGTACTAAATAGTGGTGATTTTCCTTAGTGATCTTACGATATCTGAAGATGTTTTGCTTGAGTATATTGCCAAAGTAGATTCTAAGTTCAATGCAGGCCCTGATTGAATCCCTTCTATTTTCTTAAAATATTTCGGGCATAATCTTGTAAATTGCTTGTCGCATCTATTTAACTGGTCTCTGTGGATATTCCCATTACCATGGAAGTTATAATATATTATTCCAATGCACAAAAAAGGCAGAAAAGATGAAATAGCTAATTATATGAATATTGTCCAGCTATCTGTCATTTCTAAGCTATTTGAAGCGATTGTATGTGATGCTGTTTACTTTCACTGCAAACATTTAAGTATTAACTATAAGGCAGCACGGTTGTGTGAAGAAGCGATCAACTACCACTAACCTGGTTGAATTTATTTCGGCTTGTCTCAACTCAATGGTAAATGGAAGCCAAGTTGACTGCATCTTCACCGACTTCAGTAAAACCCTCGATAAAATGTCCCACAAGCTTTTGCTCTTTAAGCTTGGTGTCCTCGGATTTCCTAATTTTTTAATTAAATGGCTAAAGTCATATTTATCAAATATGATCCAGCAAGTTCTGTTTAGGTCGGCTGTCTCTTATGAAATACCTGTACCTTCCGGTGTTCCTCAAGGCAGACATCTTGGTCCGCTTCTTTTCATCTTCTATATTAACGATTTGCCAAACGTTATTAATCTATCTGATATTCTGATATATGATGACGATGTCAACATTTTTAAAACGGTCTATAGCTCTATTGGTTGTGGCGCTTTGCAATCAGATATTAACAGTTTCTTCATTTGGTATAATAAAAATTTTATGTCCCTAAATATTGACAAGCCAACCCAATAAGCTTTACCTGTAGAAATTTTCCACTTCTGACTACATACCATATCAATGGTATCGCTCTTGACAAAACCAATGAAGTCAAGTGTACTTTTAGACACCAAACTTAGCTTTTTACTACATATTGACACGACAAAGGTGGCCGCCTAATTTTAATGATCTTTTTACTTTAAGGACCTTGTATCTAGCTTTTGTGTGTTAATAAAATATGTTCAGAATATCATAATGCATCGTTTAAGATATCTCTCATGTCTGGAGGTGTCGGGCCTAAAATGGGCATTCCTCTTTATAGGGCCCTTTAAAGTGGCTAAGATTGTATTTCCTTGGACGTATGCGTTAGAGGATAGCAAAAGTAAAAGTGCAGGTTATTGGGATACTAAAGGCCTAAAGGTATATCATTCAAATCAAGATAATTTTGACTAGCATACTTATTTTTTGTAGCCCCAATAAGGCATCCATCCAGCTTCACTGGAGCACTTATGTGCCGCATAATCATATCGCTCTCGATACCTGTTTAGATTATGATTGTTGAATTTCAAAGTATATGGAGTCGTTAGTATACGGTAGCATACTGACTATTCCAATTTACAAATCATTGCTCTGCAGTAGTAGGCCATAAAGGAATAGATATTGGATACGTTTAGTTTATGGAGTTGGGATCGTACGTAGTATGAAGTCCACACATAACACATACCACGCATTTCACAGCTATTATAGATTAAAGATTGGCGACATTTTACACGAAAATAGGCCATTTTGTGGTCGATATTTCCTACTGGCAAATTTATAATTCTCAATTAAAAATTTGATGACATTTTGCAGATTTTCATTAGCGACAAACGGCGACATATCAGGTTTGACGACATTTCTTTTTAGCAACATTTTTAGAGATTTTGATAGAGAAGACTTTTTAATTTTAATGTCACACTTTCCTTTAGGTTTTGTAGTTCTGACGCGGTTGGTAGATTTGGATATAAAAAAAAAGAAATTTAAAGCAACAGTGGACAGATCTATCCTGCGGGGCTAATTAATAGTTATGTAATAAAAATTCCAATCAACTACTTTATAATTTACTTCAATCCAAGGAAAACATAATTAAAAGCTCTACGAATCCAAACTGTCTTCCCTGAAATTAAGAAATAATTACACAGCCAAGGACTTATAAATTGCTTAAACGGTAAGCGATTAAATTTGAAAATAAAATTCCTTTTATTTCAGATCCAACGAATTTCTCCTCTGCGAATTTCAGAAAAGTTTCTAATAAAAAAAAACAACTTTAAAATGAAAACTAGTCGCCTCGCCGCCTGTTAATTATTGGAGAGTGAAGCACTGCAAAGAGAGAGTTTCTGTCGTAAGTTGCAAGTTGTGTCAAGTGCAGAGGACTGCAAAATCACAGACATCCACTGCATATAAATTATAAGATTGGTGTGGAGGAGTACTTCACACTTTAGTTCCACTTTGATTTCTTTATGACTTCAAATATAATAAAAGTATCGGCAAAGTATTTTATGAATTCCAGTCATCGCACGCTTTGGTCTTGTGACGTAAGGTGTAAGATGCGGAAACGATAATGCGCTTTATAATGGCAGAGGTGTTCCATTAGAAGTTGTTAAGAACTCATTTAAACTAAAATCTAATAAAATGAGAACGCGTCATGAAGGAATCATTTCCTTGTTATTGGAAGGAAGTTAATTATACTTTTAACCCACACCATAGAATACAGAATTACTAGGTAGAGAAAGGGTTAACCTTTACCCATATGAATTCCATCTATACATGTTCGGTTAATAAATGGATTTATGCCGATTGCTTTCAAAAATATGTTGGGCAAGTTTTTACCAATTATCTGATGAAGTTTCCACTACATATAAGCCGATGATAAATACTGTCATCTAAAAATTAGTAGGCTCCATTTCCTATTCGCCATGGTTATGATTTTGTAATTAAAGCTAAGACCAAAAGACTTTGTATGGTGTTCGTTTCCAAGAACTTATTGGAACTGTGGTATTGACTAAAATGAATAAGGTTTTACCAAATTAAAGCTAGGAAGTGCAGTATTATTCTTATTGTTGTGACGACTTCAATCAGATTATCTGGAACATACATAGTCATTTGGCACTATTATTCAAACAATTCTATTTTAATACCAAAGAGCAAAAGATGCCAATATAACTGTTATATTAAATAAAATGGACGGAGTTACTTCTGATCGTGTGATAATCTGGTACCGCAAGGTTCTGTTCTCTCGCCTACTCTCTTCCTTATTTTTATTAATGATCTGTTAGCTCTCACTTTCAATTCTATTCATAGTTTTGCAGACGACAGCGCCCTTGATTTCGTGTTCTCATTCGACTCTATAGTTGATTTCAGTGGGAATGTCACAACAATACTGGCTTGCGGCACACAGCGCAAGACCAGGTTCGCTCTGCCCCACGCTTCTAAAAAGCAAAAATGTCTGCTATTACTCAAACGTACTCCAACTCCAACACGCGCTCAATTCAATTCCATCGATGGAGAAGATATCTCGAACTCGCCATTTCTTAATAACGTTGGCATTGAAATATCGACCATTCCTAGTTGATCCGATCATATTTTTGGTATTGCCAAAAACGCGATTAAATGCTTGGGCTTCTTGCAAAGATGCAAGAAATATTTAAAATCGAATATACATTACAATCATGAAAATGTTTTTAACAGAATGAAGATGATTCGCCTTTCTAGCTGGCATGTGAAAGTGGTGGCTTTATTCTGGCTATAGCGGCTAAATCTATTAGAAAGGTTAGAAAGATTTTCTCACATCAGGATATTAAATATGTTGCCCCTCTACTTAGGAAATTCTAATGCATTCGTCATCGATAATTTTAGAAACATAATCTACTACTCATTCATTTATTCTTATGATGCCAAAACTGGCGTTCCTCTAGAAAGTTGAGAATTTTACAATACCTCTGCTTACCTTAAAATAACAGCTTACTTGATTGATTGGCAATATCGTCACTCAGTTTATTTTGCTTTTTAAAAAGTGTGTTTAATTTTCAAAACAAAATTAAAAATTTCCCTTCATTTTAACTAATTATGGTAGCCTTAATTATGTAATATCCCGCAACATGACAGTAAATTGGGAAATTTTCCACCAAACCCTAACTCAATTTGGGATGTTTTGCCCAGTGATGGGCGCGCTGGCTTCAACAATTTTGTATGGGAAGAGTCTGCAGCTATCAATACAAAATAAAAAAATTCCCTTCATTTTAACTAATTATGGTAGCCTTAATTATGTAATATCCCGCAATATGACAGTAAATTGGGAAATTTTCCACCAAACCCTAACTCAATTTGGGATGTTTAGCCCAGTGCTGGGGGCATATACGCTGGCTTTAACAAATTTGTATGGGAAGAGCCTGCAGCTATCAATACAAAATAAAAAAATTCTCTTAATTTTAACTAATTATGGTAGCCCTACTTATGTAATATCCCGCAACATGACAGGAAATTGGGAAATTTTCAACCAAACCATAACTAAATTTGGGATGTTCAGCCCAGTGATGGGGGCATATGCTGGCTTTAACAAATATGTATGGGAAGAGCCTGCAGCTAGCAAGCAGTTACATATAACATATTGAAGTTTGTGAGTGGATCCCATTTTTCAGCAGTGGCAATCTAAAAACACAATTGGCCGTATTGTGGAATCTCATAACTGTAGGTCAGACTTTTAATATGCTTAACTCATCACTTGAACTTTAAAAACATAATCAACTCGGGCGAAATGTTTATTCATAAATGAAATCTTAAAATTCCAAAATGAATAAGTAAAATATTAGCATAATTCCTTAAATGAACGAAATTTTATTTGATTTACATTTAACTAATGGTGAAAACACATAAAATGCTTCCATCCTTCTTTTTTTTTCGTTAATTGCCCAACTTTTACAGGTAAAATAATATTCATAAAAAACAGTGAATTATCCCCATACATGAGTTGAGTAGATATGTGTGTTGTATGTATGTATGTATGTAAATGGTAAATGTAGGTAGAAGTATGACATGGCACCACAGTAAAAATTTTAAAGGACTGCTAAAGGACCCTAGGGCATATTTGAACGATATGCTGATAAAATTTTTCTCTCATTGGCGAATTATGCAAATCGAAAATCTGATGCTAAAATTGTCTTTCCATTTCTCACGCAGATGTGAGGAATAAATTAATTTTTGTCATTAAATAAAACGCCCTTTTTTTACATTTTTCGTATTTTTTTTACCTTATATTACCTTACTTTACCTTATATTATAAAAGGCAAGAAATCAGAAAAATGACAGAGGAGACAAATTTTAAAAACGTTATGTGGAAAGATGTTTCACTTTACTTCATTCATGCTTTGTATGTAGGATTTACAACTGCGATTTTTATCCTATGGTATATATTTACTTAGTAGGCCAGGATTAGCCTATTATTAACGAGATCTCAAATAGTATTGTAGAAAAATTGGAGATATTAGAAATGACTTCAGAACAAAACTAATAGAGGTACCAGATTTTTCCTTAAAATATAATAGCGATGATTCATTGCTGCATGATTTTTGTCGGAAAAACACTTATCGCAAAGATGCTTGTTGCAGTTTTTATGTTGTGCAGAAATAGTAGAATTAACAATCTGTTTTATTGTAACGACATTTTTGTTGTTGCTTTGGTTAGTTTGACTGTAATCCAATGATTTCGATCTAAATAACGGCTACTTACATATTCTCGTTCCTGTTTTTTATGTCGGTATCTCACGAAGCACAACATTTGTGTCATGAGATATCAACTTGATTCATCGATAAGTCATGTAAATAACCAATAGGAAAAAGAAGAGCTTAGAACCACTTATAAAACTACTTCTGAAGGAAGAAGACAGCCTTCCCGATCTGATTCTTTTTGTTTTTCGGTTTTACCCACGACACGATTGCCGGCAAGGTCTTCTATACTTAGAACTAAGAAGTGATTGTTCGTAACATCTAACTGTTACGTTATAGAGGAAGTAAGTTTCTGGAATAGAAGAGACTCTTCATTTGATATGCAACATGCCATATTGAAACTGCCTCCCCCTCCACCTGGAGCTCATACCCACCATCCTTAAAGTATCCAGAGAAACAATTTTTCCTACGAATTACAGCTGGTAATGAGCTGAGGCGAACAGTCAAATCAGTGGCGCACCGAGAGGGGGACGAACCGGACCAGTCCCCTCCAGAATGTCAGTTTTTTGAAAATAATTAACAAATTATGTATAAAATGTAGTCTGTATATTATTACCAAGTTCGATAAAATAAAATAAAACCTTTAAATATACAACAGCAGCCCTTAAGTACTGAGATGGGTGCAGGACGCGACTTTAGAGCCCTATTTTTCCGACTTCTTAAGACTTGGGACACCTATGGTCCCTCCCCAAAGCTAAATCCTGGGTGCGCTACTGAGTCAAACTGGTTTTTCGATCGAACATAACCCTAACGAATTAGAACCGATTTAAGGATCGAAAAATCTAGTACCTCAGTTCGAATAAAAAAGATGGAAATACTAAAAAAGTGAGTATGGGGATCACTATTTAAGCCTCCGAGTATAGGAGTGTGGGTACTGAAACTTCTTCTCAGGACCTAGAATTCGATTATGTACTAAATTCCCAAAATCTACAAGATAATTACAAAATAAAAATTGTTAATAAAATACGCTTCGGGTATCATAATGCATCGTTTAAGACATCTCTCAAGTCTGTTCATGTAGAGTAGAGCCTAAAATAGGTATTCCCCTTTGCGTTGTAAAAAGTATACAAAACTCGTTCAGTACCAATTGTTGTAAGTAATTATTTTCTTGTTGTAAGTGAGAAGAGGAGAGCCAAAACAAGGGATCCAGATATTTTTATGCTATCTGGCAAATCCAAAGTTTCAGTCAGGTATAGCACAAAATATGAAAATTCATCAAAGTACTGCAAGGATAGTCAAATATGTTCCTTTTTTTTATTATTAAGCCAAGCTCAGGGGATACCATATGATGCAAAGCACAGCATGGAAGGAAGGAGATAGGGAAAGGATTATAGCGATATGAGGAGAGTGGCGGAGGTTCCGATGTATGTCACACTTAAACTTCCGCAGATTGTATGCCGGAGGAAAAACAGAAGATGGTGGTAAGCTGTTCCACATTCGCACTGTTCGGGATAAAAAAGTATCACGGAATTTTACTGTACGGCCGAAAGTAGTTTGAAGGGTTAAAGGATGTGCGCGGTTTGCAGCGCGAGTATTGCGTGTAGAAATTATTCTACAAGGGATTAGACTACATATTTCATCAGAATATTGACCATGCATATAGCGATAAAGGAGCGAAAGGAAATAATAAGAAAGCTAAGTTCTGGATCAAGTTTCTAGCTTCTGTTCCAAGATGTGACTCAGGCTAAAGAAGCTTAAGAAAAACGGTTCAAATTTGTAATGTGTATTGGAATATTGGATTGAACTCACGAAAAAATGATGAGTATAAACCGGAAAACCTTTACGAGTATTAATGTACAGGTCACTTGCAATATCCGAGAAGTTTTCACGAGTGAGTGGCAACAATTTGTGCCACACAGGCAGCGTTGCCATTTTTTTTTTTAAGAAAACTGTAACAAACAGGAAAAAAAAACTGTTTTTTCGAACAAAAAACTGTTATTGAAAAAAAAAGAGCTTCTTCTTAGTTTAAGTATCATTTTTATTATATACTTACTCAGACCATAATAGATATTACAAAAATCACACTTCGTGTAAGAAAAATCACAAAAATTATTAAAATAATAGGAACATTTCTCTTGCCACAAAAAGCCTCCTTGGCATAGCATATTGCTAACTAAAACTTGAATACGTAGTCGAATATAATTATTAATTATTTTGCATAAATCTTTGTCGAATTTTTGTAACATTTCGTTAGAATGCTTAAAATTTGTGCAATCGGAATTTTGCTTTTTTAAATAATCTTTCGTCCTTAAAATTCCACACAATATGGGGACAGGCTAGAGCTGTTCCGAATTTCCGTTTTATTCATGTTTATTTGCGAGAAAATTCTCTCTACCTTTGCTGTGGCAGGGATTGACAAAACTGCTGACACCAGTTTTTTCAACAAAAGAAAACAACATGGATCCATCGCTGGGCTTTAAATTAAAAATTGTTTCCCCTTTTCTATTGTGGTTTCTTAAAAATAATCAACTTGAAAAAAATTAATATGACGCAGTTCACGCCACCCAATGGAAGACGATATTAACAGTTTATAGATGAGATGACAGATGACACTCTATGGCAGTCAGAAAAAAATGACATTCCCAGATTGCCGTTTGAACTAATTTTGAAAAGATCGGAATTGAAGCAGAATATCTGAGCTTTAAAAATTATACAATAGGTCTGTTTTTGTAAAATTATTAAGTAATTATAAAAAAATACTTTTTGTCTACAAAAACTGTAAAAAACTTTAAAATTTTGAGGATAACTGGGGAAAGTTGGAAAACTGCACAGCTACCAAAAAAACTGTCATTTACAGGAATAGCTGTCAATATGGCAACGCTGCACACAGGTTAGGCATTTGTCGATAAGATTAGGGAAAGCTCCACCTTGGAAAACTAAGATTAGGTTTTTCTCCCTAAATGTAGGGAATTTTGGTTCCCCTCCCCCCTAAAATTTAAGGAATATTCCCTAAAATGTAGGGAATCTCATTTTTTATGATTTTCCCTACATTTTAGGGAATATTCCCTAAAATATAGGGAATTTTAAATTGTTGTTTTGTTTTTTTTTCCCCTAAAATGTAGGGACTATTGGTTGGTGCACATCGCACGCTTAAACAAAATATTGAACAGCAATATATGACTTGTTTTCAAAAACAATGGGTGAATTATATAGCCGAAAATATGTTTCCATTAAAAATGCAGCATAATACCTAATTTATTAAATGTTCTCTTCCTCATATCCAAAAGAGCTAACATTTCGGGAATTTTACGTACTTTATAGGTTTTCTAGTACCAAATACCAAAATTCATTGAATGTTCCATTGATTTGGGGAAATTAAACTGATTTTCCCTTTCTATCAGAGAAAATTACATTTATTTTTAGGGAAAAACGTGTCTTAAATTTAGGGAATAGTCCTAATATTTTTTACAGTGTAGGTAGATGATTCCAGAATATAGAGGAACTCATCTGTTTGACCAAGGCTAAGTACATTCGCTATATTTGAAGGGATTACACTGTAATCAATTACAATTACGATTGTTGCTGTATTATTGGCTTGAATTTGATTAAAATTTACAGTGGTTGAAGAAAATGGGGTAAAGCCTCTAAGTAATCATTTGACTAAAGAAAAACTAACCAATTACTTTCCAATTAAATTCAAGGTTTTCGTTTAAAACACATAAAATATTTCATGATCAAATAAATAGCTCCATAAAGTGATTTGACAAATTTTCCCGATAAGTTGAGCATCTGTATCATGGCAACACTAGCACGTATGTTGGTATCGTGTAAACTTTGAAACTTTATAAGAAAGGCAAAAGTCATATAACTCAAAACTCAATCAAAGTTTTATAGTTCATTCATACTCATACTCTCGTTCACGTGGACGCATTCCAAAAACGTGTGTACATCTTCTCATAATATCTTATATACAATAATTAATAAGTTGTAAGCCACCCAAGATTTTCTATATTTTCATGGGACGAAAGATAAACTGAAGGTGTATAGTTACAAACACACAATCAAATCAAGTGACTCACGTTTGAAATTTAAACGTGAACATGATTGGTTTTTTCTCTGTGGATAAAGTAAAAAATGACCTCGGATTAGTTACAGAGTTAAGGGCGACAAAATTGTAAAAAAAAAAAATAATAATAATTCAAGAAGTTTAAATGATATAAAAAAATTGTGTCCTTAGAAAAGGAAACTTGAGATAAATCTTATTTTTTTGTCGGTATTAAAGAAGAAGATTGAGTGTATCTGTACTGTACCTATAGTCCAACTGTAGCTTTGTTACTGCTCGACTATTTCAATTAAATAGGTACTAACAATTTGTTACTACCAAAATTCAAAATTAAAACTTTAATTCACCTGGATTCGAGAATTTAATAAAAACATCAACAAAGCTTTCAATCACATGATGCAAGATTTTGTTCTTGTTCTCAGTACTTGTGATACAGATAAGGCATTAAAGCTTCACTTCCATCCTTAAATCTACGAGTTAAAATCATAAAAAAAAAGAAATTGTAGTTTTAAGTTTTGAATTACCTACCTACAATGTTGACTTAAAAAATTTCATTAAAAATGTATATCCAGGAAAGACGATGGAATCGTGTAAAATTTCTTGTTTCGCAGCATCTGGCTGGATACATCTAAGGAACTCATGCTATTTGTAATCAAATATTTATGCTCTGTCGATACATAACCAGACCACAATATGACCTGTGGCATTACTATTACAATATTTTTGCATATTCTATTCTATGTTATGTTTGGAAAATTCGGAAAGTAAACATTTCGGCGACCGGAAAAAATATCGACATCGACATAAATCTTTTGGTTGGATGGTATAGAAGAGTTACACTGGCGACAAAATTAAAGAAAAATATATGTTTTTCTAGGTTGACAAAAACCACCCACGCTCTTTGTGAGATGTTTTGTGAACAAAAAAAAAAAACATTGATAGCTGGAAATTGTTTGATATTTGAGCTGCTATGTATTTTTATGTTGCTTTTTTAACCGTGGACTGAATAGACAAATGTAAAATTGAATAGAAGAATTTCCTTGGCATGCAAATGCCTCACAAGGTGGGGTTACAAAACCCTTACCTACTGCAGATTTTACCGACGGTCGTTTTTGTTCATTTAGCTTAAGTATGTACTCAAGTGGGCAATGGCCAGTCATTGAGCTAGTGAATAGCCTGATCTTAGTCCGCTTTTTTAAATGGTGAGCCTTTTCTGTTTTGAACCGTATTTCTCCTGCTAAGTGACTTTTTGTAAGTCTGCAGAAGGATTGGGGTCCGGTAAATAGCCAAATGGTCACAAGGCTAATTAAATTCAGGAACCTGGCCGTTTATGTGCATAAATCTCTAAATGCATCCTCAAATTGTCGACTAAAGGTAGTAAATTGGAGTTTCTTGGACTCAAATTGTGTTCTTCTTCTGATAAATGTGCTCTCTTTGGCGTGTACTGCCCTCCAAATTGTTTTGATTTAAACAATGCGGTGGACTTCATTGATGCGGTGTCGAACGCTCACCTGCAATTTGGGGATGTTGTAGTCTGCGGAGATATGAATGTTAATGCACTATGCTACAGTCCTACAGTAAATAATTTTCTGTATCTTTTACAGACCTTAGACTTGAAGTTAGTGAACAACTTGCCGACGTATTTTAATTGTTCCTCGCCTTCTCAGCTAGATTATGTGCAACATTAATAAAATCCTCTTTCATACTCAAATTTCACCACCAAGCAACTTTGATCACGATTTTTTGTTTTTAACATACGAGATGAATTTGTCCGCTATTCCACTTTCAGTCTCCTTCACTTATCGGGATTTTAAAAATATCGATATGCAGGCACTTTCAGACGATTGCAACGGAATTTCTTGGAATCACCTATATGATGAGGAGTCCCTGGATGGTAAAGTTTATATTTTAACCAACACCATTCTGCGTTTATATAATCAGCATGTACCTCTGAAAACTTGCAGTATTCGTGGCAATAAATGCCCCGAGGTTCTTTCAACCCTGTATTCCATTAAGTCTAATTCTATTGGACCTGATGCTTTACCACCCAAGTTCGTAAAGCTACTAACGATATCCTTGTCATGTCCCTTAACGCATATTTATAATTTGTGTCTTACCACTTCGCAATTTCCCTCTCAATGGAAGCAAGCAATAGTTGTTCCCATTCCAAAGAAATCTCGTCCCCCCCTACCTAGTGATCTCCGACCTATTAGTGTACTCAATTTTCTTGCTAAAACACTCGAAAAAATTATGTACACACAAATAATGGAGTATGTGGGGGCAGAGAATATTTTGTCAGGTCTGCAATCAGGATTTCGCCCAGGTCACAGTTGTGAATCTGCTCTCTTAAAGGTCACATCTGATATTCATAAGGCTCTTGACAATGATCATTTAGCAGTGCTGGTCCTACTCGATTTCAGTAAGGCCTTTGATTCGGTGAGTCATGTCAAGTTAATCTGCAAACTTGGCAGAAAATATGGCTTCTCCTCATCGGCCGTTTGGTTAATTTCTGCTTTCCTTTCGAATCGTGCTCAAGTTGTAAAAGTGCAGAATTCTATCTCCGCTCCATTGTCCCTTTACGCTGGTATTCCTCAAGGTTCGGTTCTAGGCCCTATTCTCTTCTCCCTCTATATAAATGACCTCCCCTCTGTTGTGAATAGCACTTCTGTTCATTTGTATGCCGATGACGTTCAGTTGTACCTTAGCAGACCCATAGGCCTTGTCGAGGACTGTATTGCTCGAATCAATGATAACCTACAGCACGTTCACGAATGGACAATGGGTAATGAGCTTGCCATTAACCCAAATAAGTCTTACTGTCTGCCGGTATATAGAACCGTTTTGCCTATATCTGATTTGCCTTCAGTTCGGTTCAATAATTCCACACTTGAGTATGTTGAGTCAGTTAAGAATTTGGGCATTCAACTCAATTCGAAATTTAGTTGTTGTGACTACATCAGCGCTTTCATGGGGAAAATTTATGGCAGTCTTCGTCAACTTTCTATTTCCTCCAGTTGCCTGTCTGTGGATTTTCGCAGGAAATTGGCGTTGACTCTTATTCTACCCCATTTTAACTATGGGAGCCTTATTTTTAGCAGACTAGACTCAATTTGTCAAAGAAGAGTTACTGTAGCCTTTAACGACGTCATCCGTTATATTTATAAACTTCCTAGGAGCGCTCGTGTATCTACTCTTGCTACGTCCCTACTCGGTAGCTCTTTCGAGGCCTATTTGACTCGTCGGAGGCTTATCTTCCTTCATGTGCTAATTGACGCTAAATCCCCTGCATATCTATCCGAAAGCCTACAGTTCTTGCACTCGAATAGAAGTCTACAACTCCTTGTTCCGAGATGTACATCTGGGTACAGTGAACGCTCTTACTTCGTCCAAACTGCCCGTAAATGGAATTCTCTTCCAAATGTAATTCAGCGCACAGGTTCCGGCCTGACCTTTGCTAAGCTAGTCAAAGATTACACTAACTAGTTATTAGATAGTGGATTGGTATTTATTCTCAGATATTAAAATTCTTGTTGAATTGTTTTAATTAATTCTTAATTTTATTTATTTATTTTTTTGTCTTTTGTTTTTAATTGGTTGTATTTTTATTTATTTACTATTTTTTTATCTTTGTTCTTTTCTTTGCCCTTTATCTTTAAGTTCTCTTTTTCTTTTTCATCTTTGGATATCCTTTTTTTTTGTTTTTTTTCCTTCTCTATTTATTCATTTATTTATTTTTTATTATTATTTTATTTTTGCTTTAATTTTAATGTTACTTATGTTGTTTTTTTCCCACATAATTATACATGATAAGATTTTGTAATCTTCTGTACAAGGCCGAATAAATGTATTGTATTGAATATTTATCCCTACAGCCCCAAACCAGCTGGAAGATGAAGACACTGGAGTTTAGCGCCTTTATCGCGGTTTGACTAACGAAATTTATATATATGAATGTTCGCGTGCCGAAAGCCCTTGTGTAAATTTATTCTGGTACATGTTTCTATGACATGGATTTCTGGTTTGAAAAATAGTTGTATTGGATCCAAGGGCCTTGTCTAACCATCATCTCGGCCCATTACCATACTCATCATGAATTATTTCTTAGATCTGTCGGTCTGTGTACGAGACCAGTGATCCGCATGGGAATCGTGATCTACTGTTCGTTCAGTCTCGTCAGCTTTCCAAAGTAGAGCCTGAATCTTAGAGCATGGAGCACTCAACCACAAGATAAACCTAAGTAAAAAAAAATGTACGTAATTATCGCTAATTTTCTCTTTTCACTTCGAGTCTTACGAAGTAATTGAATAGGGTAAAGATGCTTATCACAAGTTAGTACATGAGCCTCTTCCAGATGTTAATCGGGATTATAATGTGGGACTTCTCGTCCATCTTCATGTAAATTACTGTGAAGCACTATCTCATGAGATCAGTCTGAAGGTAATATGGTACTTAAGCATTGATCGGTTGCGTTTTCATCCCACTTTTATTAAATTCATTAAGTGTTTGTTATGCCTCGGTATGATGGCCCCTGATAACCAGTTCTGTTGCTAAATGTAATGGGAGTTGAGTTGAACCTAATTAACATATTTCATTAGATGATTACTGCCATGAATTATAAAATGATGCCTCGGAAATGACTCAACAATGACTTGGTTTTGGGTTTTCGAACAAGACACCAATAAGACAATGGAATGTATATAAGCACTTAACTAACACGGATTGAAGATTGGATAAAGTGCACAGGGAATGAGTTTAGCCACAATTCTCGAAAATACTTCCCACGCCATGAAACAGAAACCTATATGTGTGCGTGGGGAGTCTGTTCTCTAAAATGTTTTATATTGATACTTATGGAAAAGTGCCAAAAATTGACTTTATACATGCTATAGATCCTGAACTACTATCTGTACTGGAAAATAGTCTTTTAGTAATTTACAGATGGACTCCTTACCTTCCCAACGGCTACACTTACTATATACCTTACTTAACAAAATAATAAAATAGTTTTGATTACAAAGTAACCTTACCAATTTTACGCTCGCTAACACTCAGCTGAGTAATAATTGCATATGTGTGTGTGCAGTCCGAATCTGTGGGCACCTATATACACGTACAGCGTCACATACAATGATTACTCAGCTGAGACTTTTTGTTTGAGGAATCGTAGTCATTTGGTTCAGATGAATTTTTTGAAATAATTTTGTTAGGAAAGGTTAACAATTTTTTTTCGGTTCGGATATATAAGAAAGCAAGCTTTATACCCTAGACACACAGCATGACCTAATGAATCATTTGTACTAACTATTCATTAAAATGCCGTGTATGTGTGACATTCATATTTCAATTGAGATGGATATCCATCAGAGTTTCGCCGCATGGTGATTAAAGACCAAAACTCTCTAGGTTTAATCTTCATCTTTACTTGAACTTGATGTAAATAATTGAAAAATTCAACTTTGGTTAGCTTGGAGAATCTTCATCGCAGTCTAGAAAATTCATTGTATAGTCAGTCATATTTTTTTCGATAAATTATTGCTCAACCAGGTTTTCTTTCGTAGGTTACGCGTCCTTCTAATTTCATCATCATACCAAGGAGGCGACCTAGGTCCATTTTTATTGCAAATATATCGCGTTGATAATTTATTAAGCCATCAAAAATTATTTTGTAAAATTTGTGAATAGATTCGTTAATATCACTTTCATTGACCACCACAAACACAGTCACAAGTTAATAAAAAGTTATTCATTAATGAAAAGTTTGCTTTACGAAATTCAAAAGAATAAGAATGAGTGAAAACTACGGTAGGGTCAGGTGGAATTTTATTATATAAAATTACAAGTGCATTATAGTTCTTTTAATATATTATTGGCACATTCTTCTATACCCAATATTTATATGGTCAAGTTTACAAAATTACATTAAGGGGGGTTACCACCAAAAAAAGCTCACGATTTCTGTTCCCAAAAGCTTAGTGAAGATAAACGCATTAAAGTATGCAATTTGAAAATTGAAACAAATCACTATATGTATGTACATGCAAAGCTATATGATGCTGTGATATTCGTCTGTATTGTACTCCAAAGAATGTCGGGCATCTGCACAGCATTATGGTAGAATCACTGACATATAAGTCAGTGGGTAGAATTGCATAGGCATGGCGAGATTTGAAATTTGGCTGTCGGATTTTTCTTTTTCTGACGATGATAGAATGAATTGAAAACGCCAAATTGTATGCAAAATATAATAAAATAAGAAAATTTTTCCGTTACCATCATTAACATTATTGACTTTATTTCCTTTATAATTGCACTAAAAAATTTGAGTTTTCCAAAATAAACAGAAAAAGGTTCGATCTTTGTTACAAATTGAACTTTCTTTGAAATAATATCAAAATTTTGATAGTAATGTGTCTCGGAAAATAGCAACTTCCAAACGAAAATATATTAGTACCCAAAATTTGTTGTCTGGTTTTCGTTCCGTCACTGCCTCTTCCAGCCCAAGATCTTCCATACTCATGTACAAATTTATCATCTATTTGATGTACCATTATTACGTTTTGATGTACTAAACTTTGAAAATTTCATGAATTCTAGAATTTTCTAAAGCTAATTAAATACATATAAAACCCCGAAATCTTTATTTTTGACACGTCATTACATAAGTTTATGCATTTTCTCTAACTATGTGCAATTTTTATCATTATAGTACGCACAGATTTGCAACAAATTTGTATTAACTTTTCGTGTTTTTTAAGATTTCAGTGGTAACCCCCGTTAAGCTATGATGTAAAATATGTCTACAATCATATAATACCAGCAATAATAGTGTTTACTAGCAACCAAACAACCGAAATATTACTACGAAATATAATAACATTCGAAATTGTCAATATGTATATCAAATTGATCAAATGACAAGTTAGAACCCGCATATATTGCCCAGACATCTGGGAAGAGTTCATAGCCTAATTTATTTTCCAATTAAATGTAATTCCTGCAGAGATTTATGAATTATTTCCCTGTCCATATACTGTCAATACAAATATCAATTATTTCAGAGAATGGATTCATTTCGCCTATTCTGGGTTTAAATTTTATTGAATTTTAGTCAACTGGACAGAGGACAGAGAACCGAGAAAATGGGTAATTTTAATTAAATTCTGGAACAAAGTGTCTTTGCTGTTGTAAGTAAGTACTCTAGTAATTCGAGGGAGAGAAAATCAGAAATCTGGTAGTGTGCGCACCTAAATGGTGACGATAATAAGATTCAATAACAGAAACGCGGCATAAGTATCAGAAGGCGATTAGAAAATTTAATTAAACACTAAAATAATGATGAAAGGAGCTGTTTTCAGGGAAATTTATTAGAATTTCATGAAATGTCCTAGATATGTATGTATTTAAATGTTTGTAGATAGTTCGCGGTTTGAAGTCATTTATGCTCCTCTTTATGCCACGATATCTTATCTACACTACAATGACGAGAAAAACTGAATCAATATAGTGATGCCTCTCAAATATGCGAAGTCCTCAAGAAAAAGTGTTCCAACCCTCTGCACTTTCATGTGGCTGTACGGCAAATGGGCCTGCGTGACTGGGATACTAGTGGCGAAATTACAAATTGTAATTTACAAGTGATTTTTAACAAAACTTGTAGAAAAATTAATATTTTTAGTGTCACAAAATTTCTTTACTACAAAATTGTAGTTGTAGGAATTTTTCATTTTTTGTTTCACCAAAAGTTATTTGTAGTTGTAATTTACAAGCTACAAGTTCGTGTAGAACTTGTATATTTCTGTTTCACTAAAGAGATTGGAGTTACGAAATGTGTGCAGTATTTCATTAGTGTGAGATGCTGTGTAATTTTCTACAACTTTGGTTTACTTAAATTGGTAGCATTCATTTCAATAAGAAAATGCCCTAGATGCGTCGAAGAAATAGCAACAGTGATAGTAGCGGAAGTGACGATTTTGCTTTGATGCTTCGCCGAAAAGTATATCGGCTGTGTATTGTTTTAACTAATTTTTCGTGGCAAGCAACAGACTGTAATTTTGAATTATTTTCTTCCACAAAATGGGAAGAAAACTTTGAAGATTGTGGTTATTAGAATTTCCAAAAAATTAGATGGAACTGTATTGAATTATTTTCTTAAGGGGGGTTACCACTGAAATCTTAAAAAACACGAAAAGTTAATACAAATTTGTTGCAAATCTGTGCGTACTAGAATGATAAAAATTGCACATAGTTAGAGAAAATGCATAAACTTATGTAATGACGTGTCAAAAATAAAGATTTCGGGGTTTTATATGTATTTAATTAGCTTTAGAAAATTCTAGAATTCATGAAATTTTCAAAGTTTAGTACATCAAAACGTAATAATGGTACATCAAATAGATGATAAATTTGTACATGAGTATGGAAGATCTTGGGCTGGAAGAGGCAGTGACGGAAAGAAAACCAGACAAACAATTTTGGATACTAATATATTTTCGTTTGGAAGTTGCTATTTTCCGAGACACATTACTATCAAAATTTTGATATTATTTCAAAGAAAGTTCAATTTGTAACAAAGATCGAACCTTTTTCTGTTTATTTTGGAAAACTCAAATTTTTTAGTGCAATTATAAAGGAAATAAAGTCAATAATGTTAATGATGGTAACGGCAAAATTTTCTTATTTTATTATATTTTGCATACAATTTGGCGTTTTCAATTCATTCTATCATCGTCAGAAAAAGAAAAATCCGACAGCCAAATTTCAAATCTCGCCATGCCTATGCAATTCTACCCACTGACTTATATGTCAGTGATTCTACCATAATGCTGTGCAGATGCCCGACATTCTTTGGAGTACAATACAGACGAATATCACAGCATCATATAGCTTTGCATGTACATATAGTGATTTGTTTCAATTTTCAAATTGCATACTTCTATGCGTTTATGTTCACTAAGCTTTTGGGAACAGAAATCGTGAGCTCTTTTTTGGTGGTAACCAACCCCCTTAATGATTTTTCATAAAACAAAAAATAAAAAATAAAATAATGAAGAGTTTTATATATAATATGTTCTTAAGATTTTTTTTTGTTTTTATATCTATACTAAAATGAAAAATATTCTCGTACACAGCTCAATTTTGTTCATCTGAATTATTGTCTCCTTTTATTTCAGACGTTATTATATCTCTCAAATTCCGCTCTTTTTAATTGCGTGTGAGTTGCAGATTATTAATTTCTAATTGCATTCTTTTCTTTTTTTAAAGAAAGGATTTTAACATCTTTTACAACTTGCCGTCCTTTTGGCACCCGGCTTTTTATTTTGTGTTGGCAGTCGAGTTAAAAGAACAATTGATTGGCAAAAAGAAAGATTGAGGAGATAGTTCCTCAATAATCCCTTGCAATGTTGAAGACTCCTTGCCAGTGATATCAATACTGATATTATCGAGGTTTGTCAAAACACACTTAGTGCCACCTGTTGAACCCGTTTTCTTTGCATTATGTATTTAAAGTTCATTAGTTAGCTATTATTATTCAAGAAAAAAACTTACAATTGTTCCCCCCTTCATGTTTTGTCGCACAATATCACGAAGGTACTCCTCATCTTTTTCTCTTTAATCAGGCCCTAAGAGTTCAAGGGATTCCACTTGATTATTTTTGCTTCATGTGTTAAAGCGTTGGAAAACAGTTGAAAGAAAAAAATTTCCTTTTCATCTTTTATTAGAGAAGCAAGCACCATTTTATTTAGTTTGTTCATTTTATTTTGCAATAGCCCATTTTGTTTTGATATTTACAAATTTGTGAAACTCAGGTAGTACAAGTGTTCTGAAATCGCACTTCTACAAAATTGTGACAAACAAAGTTGATTTTCTACAATTTTTCTGCTTCTGATCAAAAATTTGTAAAATAGTTATTTGTACTTCGTGAAACAGAAATTCGTATTACAAATTTGTAATTGTAATTTGTAATTTTGTGAAATAAGCCACAGGTTGCAATGGGTTTATGGATGAAGACACTGCAAAAAAAACCTTATACGTGAAATTTCAGCTGCAAACTCTTATAAGGAAGAACATACTGGGGATACCACGTAAAAAAACGCGCCTGGAACTCTATCCCTGTAGTGGTGCGGAACGGAGTTTGCAAAATACAATTTCAAATTGCAAGGGTAGGACCTTAAATATTGGTTGTAGGAAAAAACTTGTAGCAAATATGATTCTATACAACTTTATTCCTGTATATTCCTCAAGTTAATAATAAACGAGATAATTCGATAATTATACTTCACCAAATTTGTGCTTAATTTGAAAAATATCGATCACATGATAAAAATTGTAAGGACTAAAGTTGTAGAGAATCATATATTTACAACTACTTAGGTCCTTACCTTTTTTGTTGAAAAGTTAAAAATGGCCGAGTTATTCAGGAAAACCATTCTCCTTAAATTCAAGATAACGCACCCGGCGGAATTTGGTAGCCATTTTGAATTTAGACTACCAGTGAACCCCCCCCCCCCCCCTAAAGGTTACAACAATAAAGTTATTGGCGAGAATTTTCCCGAGGTAAAGCCTTCTTTTTTACAAACCCGACTGGGCTACATTGAAATTTTTATATTTTTTGCAAATTTCATGACAAAGTGACTAAATTGGCATGACTAAAAGAATTCCGAAAAAGGGTACGTGTATAGCGCGGCGAGGAGAGGCAAAGGGAGGCGAGGCTATATCACGAGTTGAGCGAGGAGAGGTGAAGATACATCGCGCTCTGATACAGGGTTGTTATGAATACTCTCATAGTATAGCGTGCAATAATTTTATTTCTTAACTCTTAATATAGCCACGCCTCGCCTCGCCTTGCCTAGCCTTGCCTCGCCTTGTTCTACATGTACCGTAAGACTTATGATACTTAGGGTGTGTGCAAACCAGACTTTTCGTTTGAAAAGTCGACTTTTCAACGAAAAGTATTCTGGCGAGTAGACTTTTCAATGACAATTCAATACTTTTCCTTATCGAAAGCAGAGCCATGTCTCCCGAAAATTTTAATGAATGAACGCTGTTTTGACACAAAAAAAAACTTTTGATTTGAACAAATGTCAATACAACGTCACGTGAAAAGACTCTTCTTGTTTGGCACAAGCAACTTGATCTAGTACATTTTTACCGAACTTTTCAAAAGAAAAGTCTGGTTTGGCACATAGCCTTAGTTCACTGAAGGATCTGTAAGATAGTTACTAAGCCAAATATAAAAAAAATTGTCTATTGAAATTGAAGCCAAATATCTCACTGTATACAGGGTGATTCTGATCAAGATACCTTCCGGTATACCACGCGATTCCTTGAGGTAAGTTGATCAAAAAATTGTTCCAAATACCCCCCCCCCCCCCCTAGAAACCTTCCTTTAGGATTTGTGGCCAGTTGAAGATTTTGTCAATATTCGTGAGAATAAATGAGTATAACTTTTGAACCACGCTATAGATTTTGGTTAATGTTGGCTTATTACATAGCCAAGAATAGTAGCTGTCGAAAAGTGTATTACTATGTATTTTTTAATTAAGCATCTTTAAATTATTCTCAAATATTTCCAAAACATTGATTTTGGGGGGGGTATGTGGAACAATTTGTTGATCAACTTACCTCAAGGAATCGCGTAGTATACCGGAAGGTATCTTGATCAGAATCACCCGTATATTAAATTCTTTTAAACATCGACACAAAGGATTTTTTAGGCCCCGTAATTTGTTCGATGAAACGTAGATCACGTCATTTATGAATACATTGTAAAGTAAGTCTTCCTTGAGAAATTCCTAAGATTACAAAAAATGGGTTTGGAATGAAGATTATCAAGAACAACAATCTGTTTACGATTTTCTATGTATGATGAATGTCAGAGAAGGTCAAAAGACTATAGTAGGTCTAGGTACCTTCCCACCTTCTTCAAGTAGTGTGTCCAGTATGTGGTCCTCCACGCAATGGCTATGAATAGGTCATGCTTAGACAAAAATTATTATAAATAACAGGACTTAAAGATAATTGGGTATGTTTTTATAGATCACCCTGTAACTTCTGAATGTTACCCCATGATCATTATTTAAAATTTGTTAAATAGATAAATAATCCTTGGACCATTCCAATGGTCTACACATTTTTTTCCTGCTCCTATGCGTTTTGAAATTAAGGCTTAACAAAATTTAAATTTGGAATGTTAACTGTTTTTTTTTATTTAACTACTATTATTATCAAAAATAGGTCATCAACACAAATTTTTCATATTGGGTTTAAGAAGCCCAAAAGCTTGACACTCTGTACCCAAAATGTAACCCTTTCTACGTTTTTTTGCACTTTTTCTTAAACATATCCAGAACTAAAAATACAGTTTTATGCGTTGTACCATGAAAGCTAAGGCATAAACTATGTATGCAATCATATTTAATCACATACTATTGTGCTAGATCTAGAATGATATTATGTAACCGCATGTACCTTCTAATACCTCAATAGAGCAGTTATCATCCAAAGCTCGGCCTATAATAATGTGACACAACTAAAATCTCTGTAGATAATGTTTGCGTATATGTATGAATGTGATAATACTAAAAACCTACTAAATGTTTCATATGTTAATAATTTATTGCAAAGGACTCTTCAAATTCAGCTAATATCTAAGATCTATCCCTTACCCGGAATTACTTGCCCACAGGATTTCCTCTCTGCGATATCAAAACATTCCCTCTGTGGGTGTTTGAAGGAATCCTTTGACAAATTTTACATTTACTCGAAACTAGGAGTGCAAAAAGGTTCAAAAGGACTTAAAGAGTCTGTGAAATTGCAACTGTTGTATCCTCGTATATATGTATGTAGTGGTTACGAAAGATAGAAAATACGAGATATAATGCTTAGATTTTTTCACATAGTTCGTGGTGGGTTGTAATGTTCCTTTATTCTATCTGCATACTAAAACTTTATAACAGAAGTGAATTTAACGAGGTCTTTTATCACTTAAGAGTTTTTTTTTTACTATTTTTGTGAAACTGTGTGGGAAATGGGATCATTACAAAGTTGTAATCGCTTGCAATTGTCAATTTAAAAATATCATGTCACAAAGGATGCTCTCTATGAACATTTCCTAAGTGTTTTTTAGAATCTAATAGGAGGAAGATCGTTTGTTTGTATTGTAAGAACAAAGATATTCAGAATAATGTTATTTTAGTCTTTTAGGAAAGTAGAAATTATTTTTTTTTCGTTATCCTCTGTGTGACTGAAGGTCCTTTTTACGTTATCCTGGGTGGTAAGAGTTCTTTCTTATAAAAAACAAAAAGTTACTTCAAAATGTTTTCGTTCCTTTATGCGGTAATAGTTGAAAAGCAATTTCGATCTTCATAACCAACTTATTTTATTTAACTCGAGGTCAGAGTATTTTCTATCATGATCATTAGAGTGACTTTGAAAGACAAAAATATCGTCAAACACTGTAAAAAGGCATAAATTGTTGCCATATAGTTTAGGGAAAAAATCCCTAGAAATGTAGAGAATATTGCCTAAAATGTAGGGGATTTTTCCTAAAATGTAGGGAATATTTCCTAAAATGTAGGGAATATGCCATAAAATACTTCCTATATTTTAGGGAATATTCCCTACATTTATATGGATTTTTTCCCTAAACTCTGTGCCAACAATTTGTGCCTTTTTACAGTGTAGATAGGATGAAAAAGCAGTGCCCAAGTACCACTAATTATATTTAAAAAAAGTTCACTTTCTAGTAATAAGGGTGATTGCGATGCTCTCATTAGCATAATGACCGAAGAGAAAATTAAGTAAAAGTAGTAAGAGTGAGTAAGTATATTTGTAATATTATAAGGACGAACATGTTCCACGTGTCACAACAAAAACATTTAACTATAGAGGATAATCTTCATTAATAACACCATAGATGGCACAGGAACTAGATATCGCATGCTATACCAGAGCAGAGTATACAGATTGTGAAATGGGTAATGCATTCCAGAATGAACCACTGCCAAGAGTAAATTTTTCTTTAACAGCAGTTTTGTATACATTGGATCGACTTCCTGAACATGACAGATGAGAGAAAATATGAATCACTCAACATATCCATCAGTTCTCAAGTTGTATTCCATTCCGAAATATACCCGCCAGCCATATTACTATTGTATGCGTCATCTAGTTCTAGTGCCATCCAGTAACGGCTTATAGCGGCAAAAAATATAATCGAAATCGAAAAAAATATTCAATAAAAATCCTCTCGTAAAAAGCTTAGTTGTTGTGGCAGAGATACTAGAAATAATTTCCGATGGCGGTTTCAAAAATTTTGCATAGTCACATTTCTCCTACAGAATGTCCTTGGAGTTTAACGTGATCATCTAGCTATGAAACCTTAATCCCAAGGCAATCTTAATGCACGGATTAGTTACATTCAGCGCCCTTATAAGACAGAGTATATCCCGCACCTATAAGTACCAGTTATGACAGTGCATGCTTGACATCAACTTACTGGTCGAAGCGAGACCCATCTAAAATCTCTACTGATCTGTGGATTAGTGAATTACAGCCCCCGATTGATCTAGCGTAACTCCTCACTAAGAGCCAACAATCTGAGCATGCAATGCGTAAACAACCATGCAAGCTAGACTCTGACACTCTCTTTGCCTGCATATGGGCTACCATTACCACCACGATGCTCCTGTGAAGGGGCCTTCTCCATGTTGAGGTGAATAGTAATACAATAGTAAAACTATCTAGGGCTGCTCAACCCCGTGGTACCAAGTTAGCAATGTCAACTACCCAATTGGTATCCATGTCCTTATATTATAAGGCGATGATTATTCCAAATGGATTCTTCATACAGAATCCTTATAACGAGACTGGTAACCTTCTACCAAGACACTAGTATGTGCAATTACTACTATGTTGTAGGTGCAAAGCTTATTCTGAACATGCACTATCATCATTTATCAGTAGGTGCCTATTAATCAGCACATAAAGCATATGCAGCCATTCCCATGCATATATTTTCCCTTGGTGGCATTGCGCATCACTAACTCCTTTTGCGGCTGCCGCATTTCTCCTACAGTAAAAAAAAAAGTGTAGCGCAGTCCATTGAGCTATAATTTCTTAAGGCCGCCACACAATGCGAGCTTACACAACTTCGACTCAGTCGACGTTTGATAACTTCGGCGAAGTGAACTTTAGTTGAATACAGTGTGAGCGTTGACAACTTGTATTTCCTGACTTTTTTCATTTCTATAATCCCGGCATACACTGTAAAAAATATTAGGACTATTCCCTAAAATGCAGGAAATACTCCCTAAAATTTATGGAAAAAAACCTACATTTTAAGGTATATTCCCTAAAATGTAGGGAATATTCCCTAATCTTATTGAAAAATACATAAGCTTTGTGGCAACAATTTGTGCAAATTTTTTACTGTGTATGTTGTCTGAACATAATAGCCCGCAGAGCTTTCAAAACAAATGAAAGCTTTCGAAAAGCTGATGAAATGAATCAAAAACGCCAAATTGTAGGCAAAATATATAAAAACAACAAATTGTTGCCGTTACTGACTTTATTTCCTTTTTATACCCTAGATGAAATCTAAGGGGTATACTAAGTTTGTCATTCCGTTTGTAACACCTCGAAATAATGATGGTAGAGCAAAATGAATTAGACACCCACGCATAATATTAAAAATTATTTTGATTTTTGCATGTCCGTCCGTCCGTCCGTCCGTCTGTACGCAGGATAGCTCGAGAACGCGTATACTTAGAGAGCTGAAATTTTGTACACGGAATTTAAAAAAAAAAGTAAAATTAAATTCGAAAATGAGACAAATCGGGCAACTCCTTCGTGGGGTTGCCATACAAAACTTTCGTTTTCCACTATATATTTGGACACTGCCTGAGAACGAATTGATATAAAGAGCTTAAATTTAGTACGTGGTGTTTTCTTTATACTAGCAAACAAAATTTCAAAAATGGACTAAATTGGGCAACTCCTTCTTGGTGTTGCCATATAAAAATTTAGGTTTTTTACATATACTGTGAAAACGATCAGTCCCTGATATTTTTATTGCACTAAAAACATCTTCAGAATACAAAATCTTATAAAATTGGTTATAATCATTTTTTCTGTCCGACAAACCGTTCCAGAAATATATGCGAAAAACCACTTCAAAAATCAAGCTTGCACAGAAGGGTGACAATACGAAATTTCATACGGACATTCATCTAGTCTAGGGTATCATAGGAATTGGTCTTAGACCAATTCTAGCTTTTTTATTTGTTATTTCTTCATATTGGATAATTCTTCATGTACGTACATACCAACATAAATACACAGCACAGTTTAAAAAAACACACATATACTAGAACAGTTTTAAAATTAAATAAATCATTATTTATCTGTTATTTCATAAAAATTGATAAATTCTCATACAAAATATATGAAGGTACCTGGATAGCTATTCGTGAAGTTAAGGAGGGTTACCACAATGTTCTGTTCTCAAAAGCACAGTGGAACATAAACCCATGAAAGTATGCAATTTGAAGCTTGAAACAAACCACTATATGTACATGCAGAAAATGGACGCCATATAAGGTATATAGAAGACAAGGTATTCCCATTCAAATTTTGGCACATGTTCTGTGACGTAATTTCATGACTAATGTATATACATTTCTATAGGAAAGACAGAGAGCACAGAGAGTATTGTGTTCTCTGTACCGTGCTTTCCTATACATTCTCACGATATTTCGTCACTAATGGCGGAACGTGGCATACACTGTAAAAAATATTCGAACTATTCCCTAAAATGTAGGGAATACTCCCTAAAATTTAAGGGGGGAAACCTACGTTTTAGGGTATATTGCGTAACAATTTGTGCAAATTTTTCACTGAGTATGTTATCTGAACATGCAGGATATAACCCGCAGAGCTTACAAAACAAACAAAAGCTTTTCAAAAGCTGATGAAATGAATCAAGAACGCCAAATTGTATGCAAAATATATAAAAACAAGAAATTTTTGCCGTTACCATGGTTAACATTTTTGACTTTATTTCCTTTATCATTGCACTAATCAATTTGAGTTTTTGAAAATAAACAAGTTCGATCTTTGTTACAAATTGAACTTTCTTTGAAATAATATCATAATTTTGAAAGTTATTTTACTCTGAAAATTGCAACATTTAAATGCAAATATATATTAGTAACCAAGATTTTTTTATTGGTTTTGTTTCCGTCACTTCCTCTTCCAGTTCAATAGCTTCCATACACAAGTACAAATTTATCTACTTGATGTACCATTATTACGTAATTATGTACCAAAGTGTGCAAATATCATGAATTGTAGAAATTTCTAGAGCTAATTACATACATGCAAAACCTCGATATCTTTATTTTTGGCACGTCATTACCTAAGTTTATCCCTTTTCTCCAACTGTGTGCAGTTTTCTTCATGATAATACACACATATTTGGCGGAAACTTGTACTAAGTTTTCGTGTTTTTTAGTGGTAATCCCCCTTATGGGTGAAAAATCGGTGTGAACACAAGAGGTAAAAATTGTCTTAAATAATTACTCACATTTATAATAGCTAATTTTTGTACAAATTGCAAATATGTACGTAAGTAGTTCTTGCTATAGAAGACATGAAACATTTTATACGAAAACTAAAACTTCATTTTCTTCACACTAATTAAATGCCCTTCCAAAAGATTTATCACCTCCCATCCAAGACTTGCTTTAGTACATTCACTCCTTAGAAAACTGTGTCACCTGCTCATATCCTGTACTAGCTGACTTGAGATTTTCGGTATGAATAAGGTAAAACAATGATCCTCTAGTAATTGTAGTGGTGGTAGTAGTAGTACCTAATATATAACTACAACCTGATGACATTTATTAATTTCAACACCTAGAAGTCTTTATAAACCCCCGACTATGTAATATTTCTCTCGTAATCCATTATATGTCCCGGCAAAAGGGTATATCCATAATGCATTACAATGGAACTATACTACTGATGTAACTAAACTGACGTGTGTAATGAAGATATTTTGATCAGATCCTCTCATATGATGTGTATCTGATGAACATGGATTATGCATTAATTTTTGAATGATTTTTTCTCATTTATTTTCATTCCAGTTCCACGAGCAACAAGGAAGCCGCAAAACATAGGAGAAAATGCTTCCAACAACAACAACAAATAAAATTCTTTTCCACCTGCTCATCATGTGTGTTGCAGTCAGTTTGTCCGCATCTCGGCCACAAAACACAATCGATACTCAGGTAATTGCGGTTTTAGCATTTCTAGACAAATTAAGGACACTTCGAATATTGGTTTCATCATGACGTTCTACTGTGGGTTCATTTATGTACCCTTTGATGGCAATTTAATTTCAGGATATTGTGTGTGGATTTTTACATATTTGAATAGGGCAAAGACAATTACATCAACTACATAATGTAATAGGGGACATGGGAGTAAATTAGGTAGTTGATTCAAAACAGTTCTGTGATTACAGGAGTAGAATGGGAGGATCTTTGGTCAATCATAGGTCGAGATACATTGCATATTTTGTTTTTCATCTGGAGCTAACCACCGTAGATTTGGAAATATTTTCAGCTCACTGGCCCATCCCACACGAGTATTCTTGCTGCAGTATGCATACCGGTTTTCTAGGGAAAAGGTGAGAGATATCTCTTTGCTTCTTCTCACCTTTTCCCCACAAAACCTGTTTGCAGACTGAATTAGGAATACTCGTGTGGGATGGCCCATTACACAGATTTAGTGAAGGCATACCGAACACCTCATAGATAAAGGACCCGCTCTTTAAACCTTCTATAATGAGCTTGCTTCCCGTATAACGTTTTGTTTGAAAGAATTTTCAGTTCTAAAGTAACAAAAGGGGAGTGACTATGGAATAGGTGGCCGATAATAGATTTGGATTGATTCGGGTGTCTGAAAGCATTCATTTTTATTTTTTTAGTAATTTACTTAAAAACTTGTTTTCTTCTTCTTTGCAAGATATACGTGTATAAGTTGTCTTGGGGTCACAATGTCAGGACCCCCGCAAAGAAAATTGTATAGCATATTTGCGATTCAAATGCGATTTTTTCTTGATATATATTGTATTGTTATATATCGTTTTAAGCTTTCCCTCAGTTGAATTTGCTTTATCGAACTATATGGAGACAAGTCATGGATCTTGTTTATCTCACTTCATCGTACTAAACGCTTCTACAATGTAAAATACTCTGAATCCGTGCGTCCTTGTTTAAACTGAGCCTGTTGTATTATGTTTTTTCGTCCGAATTTTCACCATAGTGCATAATAATTTTTTATATCTGTTTTTTTTAATTTTTCACAATGACACCTTTCACCCCATAGTTGGTACTCCTGGAAAATACAGCTGCTTCATACTTTTCTTTAATAATTGGTTGTAGGGCATCTGCTGATATGCTTCGATCAATTTTTCGCCAGATTTCATTGATGACACATTTATGCTGATTCCTTTTACCCTCCGTAAGGTGACAGTCCCGCGTGCTATTAAATGGGGTACAAGGTCAGAGGCCTTCAAAGAAAAATACTTAGATGACATAGATGTGTGTATTTTGGTGTGTTCAATATATTATATTTGCATTATTTTGTAAATTATGAATGCAGCCAATGCAGCCAATGCAATTATAGAACATTGCAAGTGGGACAACGATTTGTTGAGCGTTTGCACACGAATTAGTGCCAAGAATTTGATCCATTGTATCCATACCCCCCTGATTTATAGGAAATTGTAGTCCAGATTAGCCATTGACTTTTTCTTATTTAGATGATCTACCTCGCAAGTAATGCATTCTAAACATCAATAGTACCGATTTATTCCTTTTAGGTACATATGAATACTACAATGAAACATTGCCATTGAAAACCAAATAGTAAGCAAAACGCGCAGAGCTTTTCAACAATTCAGGTGGAACGAATAATTTATTTCCGCGTATGGTTCCAACAATCACAGGTTTTCGTCCCATCAACATTAAAAAAAATTGTCGGCATATACGGTCTGACCGTCACCAAGGTATTTTCAACCGAATCAACCACGATTTTCTGACCTTGACTTATCTCGCGTTCTTGACCTGTCACCTTTCCACCATAAATAATGCCCTGGAGTGGGTAGAAAGGCTTCGAGTTACATAATCACCATACTTTTATTCGATATTTGGCCTGTTTAGATTGAATATATTGTGTAAAGCCTGTGCGGCCTCGATATGGAAATAATTGTTCGTCCACGATCACCGATCTGTGTGCAGTGTAAGTTGCTTCAAAATTTTACCTGTAACGTTAGCCAAATATCATCGATGGTGGCAGTTTTGCTCTGCAGTCGTGAATTCGCGATATCAAAAATATCGAATGAATGTTTTAATGGACGCAAACCGATCATGTCATAAAGCAGCTTTGAATATTTGAGCACAAGTTAAGTGCCATAGTTCCTTTATAGGCTCGATGTTGGATTTTATTAGCCCAGCATACAAAATGATCGTCACAAATGTATCAAAATCTTTCAGGGTCAATGCTTTCAATTGCTTCTGCTTGGTGGAATTTCCTTCATTTCATATGGCTGCTACCTGGTTGTCCTTGCAATTCGTTTCACGTATGATAATATGTGCAATATATTCGGTGATCAGAGAACAAAATATTGAGAGCGGATCATAAATCATCTTAGTCCATGGGCCTGGTTTGCTTTGGTTTTAGTCGATAAAGTTTCTGAGGACGTATACGACTATTCGGTGGTTGATCCTCGCACCATTTCGTACCATTTTTGGATATAAATAAAGCAGCATTAGGCTCAGCCTTTGAAAAGACAGCAATGACAGCAGATGCTTCTTGACGAAACATATCTACCTGATCATTGTCGTCTTCATTGAATTGTTCGTCATCGATTTCAACATTTGTTTCGCCGTCGACATCGAATAGATCAGTGTTATACTCTGGCCGATATATAAGCTTCGTGTTGTCATCGCCATAGTCAAGAGGGTCATCATTATCGCTCATTTTAGCTACCATATAATCTCGACATTTTGCGTCGGCCTTACGTTCTTCCTCCGCAGTCAAACATTAGTAGCGCGTTTTAATATTTAGAACTAAGTTCACAGCATCCCAATCATCGTCTGCCATTTTTTTATAGCAAGCGGTCAGCACACAAAATGATACAGCGAAGAAAAAATAAAACAAACCAAATAACGTTATTGACTGGAAAAAATGAAGAAAAAAATTACGTTCGGAAAAATCAAATAATACGAGGGCAGTTTGATAAGTCAGTGACTTTTTGAATTTCCCCCGCAGTACACTACTGTCAAATTTTGAGCAATTTTTTCCGTAAAAACATCATCACCGAAACCAAAAAAATGATTGATAAGTACTATGAGGACTCTGCACCTTCAATTTCAATGGTAAAGAAGTGGTTTACTGAGTTCCGTTGTGGTCGTACCAACACAAGTGACATCGAACGTTCAGATCGTCCAAAAGAGGTCGACACGCCAGAAATAGTCGATAAAATCCATGGACCATTTTAGACGATTTCAACTGAGCGGGTACATCACACTTTACATGAATATCTGTACATGAAAAAACTATTCGCGAGACTGCTCACACTCGACCTTAAGCGCAATCGTGTTACCAGTACAAAGGAATGCTTGGCGATGTTCAGCCGCAATTCGAACGAGTTTTTGCTTCGTTTCGTACCCTTGGCCGAAACATGGAGTAATCACAACACACCAGAGACCAAAGAACAATCAAGACAGTGGGTTTGTCCGGGTGAACATGCACCAAAGAAGGCCAAGATGGGTCTGTCAGACAACAAGGTCATGGAATCAGTTTTTTAGGTTGCACGCGGTGCCATTCACATCGATTACCTTGAAAAGGGTAAAAAGATCACCAGCGAATTTCATTCATAGCTTTTGAACAGGTTCGATATTGATTTGAAGCAAAACCGACCGCATTTGGCAAAGAAAAATGTGCTGTTCCATGAAGACAATGCACCGGTACGCACTTAGTCACCATGCAAAAAATCCATAAATTCGGCTATGAACTGCTACCCCATCCAGCCTATTCTCGAGATTTAGCCCCCTGTAACTACTTCCTGTTTCCAAACCTAAAGAAATGGCAGGGCGATAAGGGATTTGGGTCTAACGAAGAGGTCATCTTGTACCTGTGTTTATGTAAAAAATGCCGTAAAACCAAAAAAAAAAACAATGAGAGCGAGTGTTCGAATAGGTTTGAAACTTATTTGAATTGATTCAGGCAGCCAGTTTTATGAAACAGGGTAAGGTAAGGATAGATGGCTCGGCCGGTACTCAGATCTCTTACACGAAACATCCTGTGGCGAACCGACGCCATTGCTTACATACTCAGTCAGGCCCAAAATACATTCACGGCCACAAGCCACAGGCCACTGGATTCAAGCCTCTGAACCAATGTAAATGAATTGTCAAAGTTACATTCGCGGCCACAGTCCACAAGCCACGTTGTGGCCGTGGCCAAGTTTGAGCAAATCTAAAATTTTGTGGCTCGTGGCGCCGGTACTACCAACATTAAAGTTTATTTATCAGTTAGGAAAGTTGTTTACCTGTGTGAATTAATTCATATTGTTTTGTAATAATTCTGCAAAAAAATAAAATGAAAGAAAAAATTATTAATTACGTGAAAATGGGCCTCAGGCCCAAAATGCATTCACGGCCTCAGGCCACGGGCCACAAGCCACTTGGGGCTTGTGGCCCACTGCTGATGCCAACTAAGTTATATTCACGGCCACTGGCCACAAGACGCCATTCTTCTGATTATGCATAAATGTATGTATTTTCACGTAATTAATCATTTTTTCTTCCATTTTATTTTTTTGCAGAATTATTACAAAACAATATGAATTACTTCACACAGGTAAACAACTTTCCTAACTGATAAATAAAATTCCGATTAAATACAAATCCCCCGCCATATTGAATAAACTACCATTTTTATACTTTAATGTTGGTAGTACCGGGGCCACGAGCCACAAAATTTGAGATTTGCTCAAACTTGACCACGACCACAGCGTGGCTTGTGGACTGTGGCCGTGAATGTATTTTGGGCCTCAGACCCTCAACTAACTCAGTTAAGAAGCGACAGCCAGTGAAAGTTGACGCGCTCCGAGTTGTGATTGCCTAAAGATATTAATGCGTGAAATTTCACCTACAATTTTTGTTTCATACTCGGATCGACTGTTGTTTGAGAAGAAGCGAGACAAGAGGGAAAAAGTTTCTTCTTTTTTTTTACGCGAATTATGTAATAGATATACGTATGTATTCAATTATTTTCTAACCCCTCTTTGCGACAGTTTTATTAAAATGTGAGAAGCCATCTATCCGTACCAAAAAGGATAGGTGCCCTAGGTTAGGTTAGGTGCCGGATAGACGCCTATAGATAAATACTAATTTTTTTAGATTATATATTTCTATTAAATCTATTTTTGTTAATTTTGCAAGATTCCAAATTGAGGGTTTTAAAATAAATTGATAACGTTTCATTCATTTTCCCTTAGGCCATCTATCCGTTCATTCTGAGGCGTCTAACCCACTCCAGCGGGATAGATGCCTATATTGAGACCTTCATAATTCTTGTTCTATTTCATTAACTATTGAGATTCAGGAAGTGAATGTCAAATATAATAAAGATCAAATATAATAAAGATCAAAGATAACAGTATTGTATGGACACATAATTGTTTAGATATAAAATTATATAACGAATTGGGAAGTAGATACTGAAAACGTTGGCAACTTTCCGTACGACAAAATTATAAACTCACAGAAGTTGTAAAATGTCCCTAGGGATCTTCTCACCGATCACCGATCGGAGGTCATGATCTGTAACTCTTTTGTCTTATCGTATCTAGAATGAAGTGTAGGGCACTTCAAAATCCTACTTCCCGTATTTGAGCCAACTTATTCTTCTAATTCGTTCTATGTATGTCACCTGGTTTTGGAAAGCACCGATTCTATACCAGTTCCCATCACTGATGATTTCGTCCAATTTCCCATTCGGTAGTAAGTTTTTCACATTCGATTATCCAAATCACGTCCTTGCGCGAGAAGTAAAAATTGTTGGATAAGTCAATTTGTGCGGGATCGTTCATGATTCGTAGAGCTAGTACTTTTAGAAAGGAAAGTAGCTAATCCAATAGAAAAACTAGAGCAATTCAACAGTTCGTCAATCTACAATAGGTAGCAAAGACCGCCACGTGGATGCATGTTGAATACTTGAATTGTCACATTGGAATACACCATGTGAAATAAATTCCATCCATATTACCCCTGCCCCCTTTCCTTTCTAACAATCTTTTTCAAAAATGTATACACATTTATTATCAGCAAATATTATACATGATGAACTTAAATCATAAACAAATGGCGGTCCACATTACCCAAAATTTTTGTAATCATCTAACACAGAAAACTTTTAATAACAAACGACTCTGACAACAATCCAAAAACTCCAAACAACTAGAGACCAACAAAACAAAGAAATCAGTGCGAATTAACACCTCGCAATCACACAATGATTATCAAGCGTGCGAATCACATGTTTGTTTTTTAATGGGGCTCCGTGCTAATTCTCCCCAGGGCAACTGCTTTAAATTTAGATATTCTCTAAACCTATGCAAATTTAACCCGACGGGGTTCAACTGTGGCATGATTTGTTAGCTTATGTGGGAACTTCTTCTCTCCCGTATGTAGCTAAATGAAATGATAATGAATCTGTACGGGTTGGGCTTCTAATCTAAAATTAATGCATACAGATTAAGTAAACGGTCATTAATATAATTGCCACTTTATAGACAGGCCATTGCTATCTCTGCCCTCCCTACCCACATATCTACCTATAGGTGTACAGGACATCTTTTCTGAAAGTTTGAATCATGATGTCAACGTCACGTATCGGTATAGAAAGGTAGACATCAAAATTTAAGGAGTCCTTGTAAAATTGGCATGTATCCGCACATGACAGAAAGGTATGTAAAATGTTATCCTAATTAAATTGCTAGAATAATTTTCCGTTATTATAATACACACATACATATATATAGGTAGGTTGTGCTGAATAGTGATGCCTACTATAATATTAATCTTCAGATTAAAGGTCACGTGCTTATATAACTTCAATATTGCCACAATTTAGATCACACAGCTTCCAAGCCCCAGCATAGATTAAGGTTTAGGCAATCGAGATACAAATCTAAGGTCCGGAAATTTTAAGCTTGAAAAATGTCCTAAAACTAATTTCTATTTTAAACTATTTAATTTTCTGCCCCAGAGGATTTTCATCAAAATAAAATGAAAGGTGAAAACTTGTGATAGCAAATTTTGATAGGTTTTTTTTATGAGAGTATGTTTATGGTATGATATTTAGGTAATCCAGACCTGTAGTCAATTATAGTGTAATAAAAAATATTTTATTTTAAAAGGATTTTAGAAAAACTTTTTATTTTTACGGTTCCAAATCATATTATTAAATACAAGAGAGAAACAACCACCTCGTCCGGTTTTTGAAGCTGTTTTTTCTAAAAAAAAAAATTCTATTCCGTCTGACCGATTCTAAAAATTGTGAGTTCGAGTTCCGCATGGGACAAGATTAAAAATAAACTTTTATTTTAGTTTAATCGTAACATCTCTTTCTATATACTTGTCTAAATTGCTGAAGTGAGGTTAAATTGAAATGGATGGCGAACAGATTATAAGTTTTTTTTTTATAATAAGCTGCTGTCGTCTACTCTAGAACAGAAACTGATAGAAACTATGTTTTGTCTAGAATCTAGGTGGGAATTCCAATGCAAGAATTCGTCTTTATTTTCGTCTGGTTATAATAGGTTCAACCATTTCTGTCGTAGATGTAAAGCTCCCGAGGAAATCTAATCAGTTCGACATGTGCTTTACAAGTGTTCTGCTCTAGAGAGATGGGCTACTTTTGATAGCTTATTCTTACGGAGCTGGGTGAACTTCACGACAAGAAGCTTAGATCAATTCGGAGTTTCTTTAGAGAATGAGGGTGGATCTACGGTAGGGCTGCCATCCGTCCGGGTTTCCCCGGATTTGTCCCAGTTTGGTGGGCGTCCAGGGAGCGCCCGGACGCGGTTTTCTATACTATCCGGGTTTTAAAATTTTGGAACCAATTAAATAAAAATTTAATGTTTTTTGTGTATATACGGTGTAGTTGATAATGCCGACAATCAGACCGACTCTTCTCTCTTCTGGTCCCAGCCAGTCTTAGCTCAGTAGCGAAGCTAGCAGTACCACTATTGCTTGTGTAACTTACGTTGTGTACCTGTGTATTCTTTTATGTACCCTCGACCAATGTAAAATCTCGATGCTACAGTGCGTCAATTCACGTATGTAAAATAATTGTAAATGCCACCGTACAAATGCGGAAAGTAACCCAAGTTGGCGGCACTTCACGAGAGATAAAGAAGACATAACAATTTACAAAAACAACAAGAAAAATAAAAAGTATGTTAGATAAAGAATGGGTATAACTTAATAAAAAGTAAAACTCACGTTTAAAGGATGAAAACATCGGAACTTTTACCGAAAAGGAGTCGTGTAGGCATGTGCAATCTACTAAGATTATGCTGTATACGTTTTTGTTTTTACAAAACAAAAACATGGAAATTGACGACATAAAAGTGATAGAGTGGATTGATTTACAAAATTTCAGTCAAAATCTAACCGACAAGACAAGCTTTTATTGGCACATCAACATTGATATAATTTTTTAAAACATCATATGCTCATTTGTGCATAGAGGTATTGAAGATTGCACATTATGTTTTAGCGTACCAGCTCATAATGCCAATGAAGAGAGAGTGTTTTAATAATTTCTCAACTGTGGATGAAAGAAAGAAGCTCACTGAACATATAAACGGTTTTTCGTCACTAATCAAAACAAAATTTAATTTTAAAGATTTTAATTGTGTTGATTTTTATACATTGTTAAGAAAAAGGTACACGGTGAGAGGCCTTTGCTCTTTAGTCTCTGGTTTACAGAATCTAAAATGTCCAAAATGTTTATATGGCAAGAGACTCTTGTTAGAAAGAAAGTGAAAAAGCTTTAAAATACAGGGTGTCCCACGTGTTCCCTGAGCATTTTTCTCGAAAATGTGCGGAGATATCGAAAAAGTCCTAATAATAAAAGTTACGCATCGTTAGTCAAGGTATCCTCTGGCATAGCCAATGTCCTTGAAAAAGGACTTGGGAAAGGATATATTTAAAAAATGTCCTTTTCGTCCCTATTAAGGATACATTTAGATTGCATTTTTGAATTCAGCAAATAAAACTAAAACGAAAATGTTATATTTAAAATTCCAGTTTAACCCTTTATTATTGAGATATAAGGCCTTAAATTGTACTCTATGCACCGTGTTCCTTTGCCATTTTTCTCGATAATGCACACAGATATCTTTTGGTATGGTAAACATTAAAAAAAAAGCCACACGAGAAAAGGATATTTTCGGTTTGGTCCTTTTCGTCCTTTCTGAGGATGCATTTTGGCTACATTGAAGAATTTTCAATAGGTATACCACTTTTTTTCTAATCTGATTTGCAGTTATTCAATGTAGCCAAAATGCATCCTCAGAAAGGACGAAAAGGACCAAACCGAAGATATCCTTTTTTCGTGTGACTTTTGTTTTTAAATGTTGACCATACCAAAAGATAGCACGGCTTATGATGGGTAGCTTTTGGCACTTTTGGTACTAGCACTTCGATGATATCTGTGTGCATTATCGAGAAGAATGGCAACGGAACACGGTGCATAGAGTACAATTTGAGGCCTGGAATTTTCAATATAACATTTTCGTTTTTGTTTTATTTACGGAATTCAAAAATGCAATCTAAATGTATCCTTAATAGGGACGAAAAGGACATTTTTTAAATATATCCTTTTCCAAGTCCTTTTTCAAAGACATTGGCTATGCCAGAGGATACCTTGACTAACGATGCGTAACTTTTATTATTAGGACTTTTTCGATACTTCGCAAATTTTCGAGAAAAGTGGCCAGGGAACACGTTACGTGGGACACCCTGTATATATGCAAAAATTTTACGGAATAAAGGATAACACAACAAATTTGTGTGATTTTTTGTTTTTTTTTTTTTTCAAAAATAACCAGAGCTCTATTATTGACAAAAAACCCAAACTTGAGATTTTAATAATTTACTAACAACATCATTAAGATTTTCATACCCAAAATGATGAAATCATTGGGTATACTAAGTTTGTCATTCCATTTTGCAACGCATAGAAATAATATTGGCAGAGCAAAATGCATTGGACACCCAAGCAGAATATTTAAAGTTGTTCGTCTGTTCGGCCTTATATTTAAAGAGCTGAAATTTTGCACACGGGCTTTAAAAAAGTAAATTTAAGTTCGAAAATGGGACAAATCGGGGAACACTTTCCTAGAGTTGCCATAGAAAACGCTAATTTTTCACTGCATATTTGCACACTGCCTGAGAACGCGTCAACGTAGAGAACTGAAATTTTGTACATAGTGTTTTCATGAAAATAGTAGATATAATTTCAAAAATGAACTTAATCGGGCAACGTCTTCTTGGTGTTGCCATATAAAAATTTAAGATCGATAATGTATGATTCAACTACTTAGTACATAAGATTGTTAATATTTCAGGCAATAAAATTCTTGTTTCAAAAATTCATGTAACTTTCTCTGAAATAATGTAAAGACCGTGCCTTTGTGATAGGTATTTGGATTGAAAGCTATCATTTCTTTAATATAACTGCAGGTATGTGTGTGTAGTAACTACACATACCAAAAATTGGAAAATTTTAAGGGTTTCAAAGTTAGTTTAAATTTAGTATAATTCAGGCAGCATTCATCGCACGACAAAAAAACTTAACTTTCAGCAAAAGAAGAACGTTGGGAAAGTGTAAATTTTGATCGATTTTCTATATGGTATGACCCTATGATAAATTAAATAAAAATTAACAAAACACTTTGCCAGCCGCACTTCACAGTTAACTGATAGAGCAGGACATACAATAGTCTCCGGAAATCTAGAGACGGAAATTGTTCAAATTTCGAAGACTAGAGACCGAACATGGAAACCGGATTGATTTGAAACACATGACGGGAGATCTAAAAATGTCTAGTAATTTGGTATCTTTAGAGATTTGTTGCATCTCCAAAGTGTATGCATGAGTCTCTGGGTGTCCAAAGATCGTGAAAGTGGTCTCTTGAAGTTAAAGTCTCTCGCGTTTCACCTTCCCGAGAAAGGAAGCTTTTTTGAAAGCTATATGGCACACTAAATGTAAATGTAATAAGTTACTAGTTTTAGTTCCTTTAATTAATATTAGATAATATATAATTTGCTTTTAAAGAAGTAAAGTTGTATTTCTAATTTTTAGAAGATTTATTTATGTTCCTAAATGTAAAAGAGATTTAATTTAGTTCATTGACATCGTTTTACTGTTTTTTGTAAACTGATTAACTTTCAAATAAATAATAAAAAAAAAGACACTATGCATAACAATTTGAACCTATTTCATAAGTAAGTATAAAATAGAAAATTTTTGGCAACAATGTCCGGGTTTCAAGCTAAAAAGTGAGGGGCTTTCGAACTTGTTGCCCTAGTTTAATGATTTTACAGATGGCAGCCCTAATCTAGGGCTACTCATATAAAGATAGATTCCCATGAATGTAGAGAGCATAATGGACCTGTTAGTGCGGCAAGTGAACCCAGGTCAAGTCCTCCATGACGGCACCACTCTAACATAAGCTAATTTTGTAATAATAACTATAGTGGCATAATTAAATGAACTTAGCTATTCTAATAGTTAGAATGAAAGTAGCAATCAAAAACCAACATACTACACATTCCAATACGTTTGTTTACCCTTAATTTTGAAGACAGTTATCCACCAGATTCTACGAAGGACTAATTAAATTACAGATTATTTCTGGCAGTTCGATAATCTTTCCATGAGTCGAACAGTGACGGTGACTAAGAAAGTGAGTCACAGTTTCGGATTCCTCTCCACATCCTCTGCATACAGGATCGTCAACAAGTCACATCTTGTGTAGCTGACCTAGGATAAATATCTACCCAGTAAAAATTGACACCAAGATTCTCAGAGTTGGCTTGTTAAGTTCCAATAGTATTTTCGTCAAGTTTGCGTTAGGTTTACCCCACAGTTCATGCAGTTCCAGCCGAGGGGTCATCTAACCAAGGACGACTGTGTTGGCAGTCGATCTAAGACAAAATATTAGAGGTAAGGTGTTGCAGTGCCATCCCGATTGTGGAGGCAGATATCTCAGTCCGAGGCTGCACCACAAAAAGCAAGCTCGTCCATCTTTTCGTTTCCGCGAATATCTAAGTGACCTGGTACCATAGCATAAGTACCCCGTTACTCCGAGAGAGAGAATTCAAGGTGGTTTTACACTCCAATACCAATTTTGAGACTGTAAAGGGCTTTGATAAGGCACTGACAGCTGCTTGGCTGCCCGAGTAGGTGGCTCTCCCCTTCGTTTCAGTGTTTGAGTTGAGGAAATACCTTTACCGCTTCAAGGAGGGCCTTGACTTCCGCCTGGAAAACTGTCAAGTGGTTTTCAAGGTGTATGGCCATTTCCACATGAGGATCCTCGTAGAAATCGCCCACTTCAGTGTTTTCTTCCAATTTGGAGTCATCTGTGTTGATAAAAAGGTTTATAAATCGCAGAATCACAAAGTGTGATTTCCATTTTAGAGTTGTAGCCTTGTAGTTGCCTTTTACCATAGTCTCGAGGAGGTGATCGCTGGACTGAGATGCAGCCTCAGTACTGCGATTGACGACTCCTTCTTGGGGTAAATTATTGAAGGAGGTTTTCAAACTATTCGCGAGTCACAATGTGTCTAAGGATGCTGGGCTTGATGGTATTTCGCCCCTGGTACTCAAGTGCTGCGGCTCTTCTTTAGTTAAACCTCTATAAGCAAACTATTTCACCTGTCCTATTTAACAGGAGTCTTTCCTTCAGTATAGAAACTTGCACATTTTCAGCCAATACCCAAAAAAGAAGAGGCAAGCGATTCCTCCAATTATACACCAATTCCACATACTTCGATTCTTCGAAGGTTTTCGATATACTCATCAACACCCAAATGATAAAGTATCTAGAAACTAATCACCTTATTAGCGATCGCCAATATGACTTTCGTGTTGGCCGCTCTACTGGAGATTTACTAGCATTCCTTACCGATCATTTGAATCAATATCTCCATAATTTTGGTGAATCTGAAATAATCGCGATATCTCTACGGCCTTCGATAGAGCCAGGCATCCTGCACTTTTAGCTTAACATCAGGCATTAGATTTAGACCCTCTTTTCTTAAAATGGATTGAACATTTCCTTTCCCGCAGTTCAATTCAAGTTATATTGGACGGAATTACTTCTGACCGTTTTATAATCCATATCGGTGTACCGCAAGGCTATGTTCTCTCACCTATTCTCTTCCTTACTTTTATCAATGAACTGCTAGCTCTCACTTTCAATTCTATTCATAATTTTGCAGACGTCAGCACCCTTGAGTTCGTGTACTCGTTTGACTCTATAGCTGATTCCGGTGGGAATGTTATAGTTGACGAACGAAGCCACATGTTCAATTCACTAAACTATGACCTTACAATAATTCTCGTTTGGGGCAAAGAGAATCGGATTTTGTTTAATACTTGCAGAACGCAAAGTTGTCTATTATCACTCAAACGTACTCCAACACTCGCTCAAATCATTTCCGTAAATGGGGAAAATATCTGTGTTGCATTTACTCTCATGATTCGCATTGTACAGCTCTATTATCGTTTAAGTTTCGCTGTTGCGAACGTTCGCTAAATTATTTGCTATGGGACATTGAATTAAATGGTCTCACTCTATATATTTTCCTAATTAAATCTTCTACTTACCACTAGCTCTATGCTTTTTAGTATCGCACTTTTTTGCCTCAGTCTACAAAATCTTAACTTTCACCTTCTAATGAACGCCGAATAGTGTTCATTTGAGATTATACAAAGTGGTTACCCATAGTCGTTCATAGTGCTTTTAACTTTTGATCTCTGAAACAGTTTTCCTTTTGCTTTTGTTCATGGAAACTCGAGATACAATTTTAATATTTGATAGAAAATTCCAACAAAATGCAGATATGAATTTTAATCAATCACCCCGTCAACACTCTCCGTTTTCACTCTCAGTAACTATAATCCAACATAGTCATAGTCGGCAATGCAGTGTTTCTCCTAGGACATGACGAAGATGTGAGATAAAATTTTCAACAAAGTGAATGGCGTATACAAGCCGATCTCAAAGGCGAGCTCAATTAAAAACTAACCACGAATTAATGCACTTTCCTTGGTTTAATTTTAAACAACATTTTCTTGTTACATTTTAAAATTCGAAATTTTAATGCATGACATGTAATGTAAGAGATAATTAGATTGAAAGCTTTTACTAAGAACAGGATATGAGATTTGCGCGGATTTGTGTGCAATTATAGATCCTTTTTCAGTAAACAAACTTAAAAGTGTTTTAATGCATACAATTTTCGGATCCGTATGAGTTGGTAGGGTAGGGGTTGAGTTGCATGTGCAGTAACTTCATTGTGGCAAAAAGAAATTGCTTGTTACTATAAGTCTTTTGGCTGTCATACGTAGTAAATTTCGTAACACTTTATTAGTAATATCCTGACTAGGATTAGTTTGTTTTTTTTATCAGATTTTATGACAAAATTATGCGGGATGAGAATCGAGCAAGGCATAATAGTCCACAAAAGTAGAAATACAAGTTGTAATAGGTTCGAATTTCACCGGTAATCAAATATTTTCGATATTACAACTATCAGGCTGTTGCATACAGCCTCTTAACAACGGACAGTCTAGCGTATGGTATAAAGATTAACAAGGTATGACCTTTCCCATATGTAATCAGCATAATTGTCTTTTTTTGGCTCAATACTTGGTAGACATTTTTTATCTTTATTGTGTGGGAAAGCCACTAACATGTAATAACATGGACCGCTGACATTACTGAAATTGCTTACATTAACAGGGGACCACTTTTCAATAGTTTTGTCTTTTTGGTTTATGTAACTACTTTATTCCGCTGAACTTCAAATATTAAGTTCTATACGAAATCCAGTTTCAGTCATTTGATTTTCCAAATGAATATACATAGAATAGAAATAGATGGCAATACAACATTTGCAATTTCTTCTCTGTCCCCCATATCTACTTTTAAGGATGAGCAAGCAAAAATTGCTTAATTTTAAAGGACAAGTATCAAAGTAGTGCCAGCTTCTGGCCTAAAGCCGAAGCTCAAAAAATTCCATGATGAAAATTTTTGAGAGTATAGGTACTGTGTGTAATGTGTTTCGATCAGGAGTAACAGGGCGATCTCATCAGGACAGCATGAGATCGAAGCACATTACACACAGTATTTATAATCTCAAAATTTTCTTTTGGACAGTACCCCGATACTTGTTTTTTAATTTTCTCTGCTCATGAGAATTGCCTGTAGACTCGTATTTTGTCCGGGTCTCGAAAAACGCTTTCTATTGCTTAATTTTATTTCTTTATAAACCAAATTTAAGGAATATTTGATATTATAGGAGATAAGCTTCCAATAAAAGTAATAATTTCGAATCTACAAAGGTATTTGGAATATATTGAACTTTTAATATGAATATTAAAACGAAAATGAAATTTGAAATTTAGATAATTGTGACACCCCTGCCAGAAAAATCGGTTCAATTGACAGTTCAGGAAGATCATACCCATTGAATAAATAGCTAACAGGAAGTGGTATATCGAGTGAATACAGTGTACGAGAACTTATCCTAAAATGATATACTAGGATAAAATGACACAGTGACCTTTTTTCTTATTTCGAATTAAGTGCAATCTTTTGGAGCACGCCACTGATCTAACAAACAGTAAAACTGAGAAAGTTCCAGTAAAATTGGGTGGTTTCTGTGAATGCTATCAGTCACAAACAGCGTTGCCATATTGACAGTTATTCGTGTAAATGACAGTTTTTTTGGTAGCTGTGCAGTTTTCCAATTTTCCCCAGGTACAGTTTTTTACAGTTTTTGTAGACAAAAAGTAATTTTTATAATTACTTAATAATTTTACAAAAACAGACCTATTATTACTTTTAAAACTCAGATATTCTGCTTCAATTCCGCTCTTCTCAAAATTAGTTCAAACGGAAATCCTGGAATGTCATTTTTCTGACTGCCATAGAGTGTCATCTGTCATCTCATCTATAAACTATGTATTAATATCGTCTTCCATTGGGTGGCGTGAACTGCGCCATATTAATTTTGTTCAAGTTGATTTGTTTGAAGAAACCAAAATAGAAAAGTTTTGGGAAACAATTTTTAATTTAAAGTGCAGCGATGGATCCATGTTTTTCCTTTGTTGAAAAAGCTGGTGTCAGCAGTTTTGTCAATCCCTGTAGACAACCCACAGCAAATGTAGAGAAGAGAATTTTGTCCCAAACCAACATTAATAAAACGAAAATTCGGAATAGGCTAGAGGTCCCCACATTGTGTGGAATTTTAAGGACGAAAGATTATTTAAAAAAGCAAAATTCCGATTGCACAAATTTTAAGCATTCTAACGAAATGTTACAAAAATTCAACAAAGATTTATGCAAAATAATTAATAATTATATTCTACTACATATTCAAGTTTTAGTTAGCAATATGCTATGCCAAGGAGGCTTTTGTGGCAATAGAAATGTACCTATTATTTTAATAATTTTTGTGATTTTTCTTACACGAAGTGTGATTTTTGTAATATCTATTATGATCTGAGTACGTATGTAATAAAAATGATACTTCAACTAAGAAGAAGCTATCTTTTTTTTAATGACAGTTTTTTTGCTCGAAAAAAACAGTTTTTTTTTCTGTTTGTTACAGTTTTCTTTAAAAAAAATATGGCAACGCTGGTCACAAAGAATATTTAAAAGTTAAAGTGCAACAGTTTAGTTTTTAGAAAAAAAACCAAAGGGATTTATGAAAAACGTATTAGTAGCAAAAATATAAGAACGTAACGATATTTGTGTGCGTTATCGTTTTGTTTTATTGCGAAAATTATGCAAAAAGATTTAAGGGTAAAATGACATATCATGCTGAAAAGTAAAATGACATAATATCAAGTTCGAGTAAAACTACAAAGGAAATGTGGGATAAACCTAACCCAAACCTAAGAAATAAGGACTTAAGACTAAACAAGCCAACCTTGAGAACTTTAGTGTCAATTTTTACCGGGCACCCTTTTCTTAGGGGCTATACCTTTACAGGATGAGACTTGTTGATGATCCTACATGCAAGGGGTGCGAAGATGAATCCGGAACGGTGACTCACGTTCTCTGTCACATTTCGGCTATCTCAGGAAAGCGCTAGAGATTCCTTGGCTCCTCTTAGACGAGCTGCGTGAAGCCGGCAAAGATTGGGGGCCAATACTCAATTTTGTATGGTCGTCCGGTTGAGATCTATAAGCAATTGCTCATAAGTCTGGAAGGTTAACAATGGATCTTGCTCTGGCCTGCATTCCAGGAACCCCTCCGGGCCTCAACCTCTCTCTCAATCCATCCATCTATCCATCCATGTCATTTTACCCTAGTACTCCATAATACTTGTTGTATTCAGTCAGAGATATGATTTCATTGGGCTATCAAATAAAATGCCATTTGTTCAAGTTCAAAGTTAAACCTAAGATTTACGGCTGATGAACCTAGTGAGGATTTATGGCCAACAATGATGATTCCGATGAGCCCTACCGTTACTGTAATGACTTTTATATGTGAGCAGTGCACGTGCAGCCTATGCTCCAAATAATGACTTGTGCAGGGTTAGAGAGCAGCGCAAAGGTGTTCATTTGTGATGTGTTCAAATAATTATTAAAAATGATTTTGACCAACATCTCCTCGGATAAAATTACACATCTATAGTTCAAAGTAATGCTTTAAAACTCGAACACTTCCAACATATCGACATTTGTTTTTGTTAAGAAAATTTTAATTTTTTTGTGTTAGTTATAGAAAATAAATATGTTTTAGCTTACCATGTCATTTTAGGACAGCTTCCCCTACGTGAATAAGCCAGTCACTGAAGTTCGGATATCACTTAATAAGACTGATTTTGACATTTCTAAAAGTAAACATTTCAAACTTGCAAAAGTTCAGACCTTTTAGAAATTTAAAATAGCGTTGTTTCTAAAGCTAGAAATATATATTTTCATTTAATTTTAGTATTTTGTAAAATTATTACGCACCAATAAATTTAAAATTTCTGTCAGCGAACGGCTTAAGTTTTTACTCGATATAAAAATACAACGAACAAACTCATGGCAGTAGAAAACTATTTAGATTGTAGTAATAATAACGAGTGATAAAGTTATAGGACTTAAATTAAGGTTGATGTAATGCAAAATATAAGATAAACACGAATGAAATAATAAGAAATGAATTAATAAGAAAAGAATGAAACATAAGATAAACAAAACTAAAGTAGAACAAATCAACAAAAGTATGATGAGTAAAAAAGAGTAACAGATAAGATTAAAACCAAAATAACACACTGACCAATTGCACATAACATAAAGATCCAAATACAAATTAACAAAGTAAAGTAAAGTCTAAAAATAAAAATAAATTAAAGATATAAAAATATATAAATATAAAAGAAGTTCAGTGAATTCAGAGCTGAGCACACTTTTTTTTTTGTTTTTTTGTTTTTAATAATAATAGGGATGGGAATGAAGAATATGCTAGCTATAGATATAAAAGATTTGACATCGCAAGCTCCTTGAACTGCTTAATAAAGAATGTATTTCTGATAGAATCAGGTAACGAATTCCACAGGAAGGTTCCCTGACCAAATACTCCATTAGAGCCAAATCGGTTGTGAGACCAGCCTGGAGGTATTGAGGGAGTTCCATGAGAGTAATTCACTTATGTACTTCGGTAGCAGGTTCCATCTGCCTTTATGAATGAAGCACAAAACCCTGAGTTTAAAGAGTTTGCTAAGGGAACCAGGCAAAAAAAGCTGCAACAATTATGAAATAGGAGAATGCCTCTTAAGACAGTAGATATATCGTACACAATATTTGAGCGCTCTGTTCAGCTTCGCTATCTCAGTGGCCTGTAGTGGGTAGAAAGCAGCGTCAGCATAAAAAAAATGCGGCATGATGAGTGCTGATACCAGAGACTGCCTAATGGATTGTGGCACTTGGTGTGATACAGCGTGTAAAGAACGGAGGCCATAATAAATTTTAGAGCACATCTTGCTTACCTGTGGCCGCCAAATAAGTTGGGGGTCCATAAGGAGGCCAAGATTCTTGACATGACTGCTCGTTAGAGGAATGATCTGGTCATAAAGCCGCAGATTCGGAAGTGTGTCAGCAAGCCTAGGAACATTAGCTCGGACGGAATATCTAATGGGTTGTGTTTTAGCAGGATTTAGGGTCAGATCATTTACCTGGAACAGAGTCAAAATCCCTGCTGAGATCTAACAGAATATGGATCACACTGTTTCCCTCATCACACAGTCTGCGAATATCAGTTGTGACCTTAACAAGTGCAGTGGTGGTAGAATGTTTATGACGGAAACCAGATTGGTATTGGGATAGGAGGCCATTATCATCAATAAATTCAGATATCTCATCCGTAATGAGTACCTACTTCAAAAACCTTAGAAATGGATGGAAGAATTGTAATGGGGCGCCAGTCAGTGGGACAAATCGGCGATGAAGTTTTGGGTATGGGAGTGACAATGCCAATCTTCCAACACTTAGGAAAGAGAGAGCAGGTGACAAGCCTATTGAAAAGATGAGTGACCAGAGGTAAAATAAATGGGAGAATGATTTTGAGAAATTTAATAAGGATTTCGTCGTATCCTACATCTAAAACTTCAGCCTCGCTGAAATTACGGAAAGAGAACTCATTAGTATCTGCACCAGGGTTATCCCTGGGAACAACACCCATTGCACTGAATACAGTAGGGCCACTAGTCCCACCATCATATGCCATGTGGGTCGAAGAGGGGTCGTGGGATTTGGTTGAACAGAGATGATTAGCAAACCCCAACGGGTCTATGCTAGACTCCATTCTGGCTTTGGATCCCAGCTCCAATCGAAGCCACCCTAAGTTTTTCGCGGTATCATCTCTAATGAGGACCCTAACTCGATTCTCCACCGCTCTACGAGCCTGTCGAAAGGCCTTCAGATTAGCGGGATTTTGATATGTTGCCTCCTTTTTAGTTATTTATTCAATGGTCATACCTTGTTAATTTTATAGCATTGTCGCATATTGAGAGAAATTTTAAATTTATCTCCAAAGGTTTTTAAATATTTTGAAAGAAACAGTTTTTCAGTTAACTGAAATAAAAATTACTTTATTCATTTGATTATAACAGAAAAAAACTCAAACCAATTTTTGTTGAGTTTTGCAAAAAAATATTTACGTCTGGAACTGGAACTTATAACTAAGTCTGCTAATATTATATTTATAAGGAAATCTCTTCTTCATAATTGTGGGTTTGTCTGTCTCTGTAGCTGTTAAGCACAAGCACGTTTGCTGAAAAAACATCCTTATAGAAATTTTTCTCACTATCCCTTGCAACATCATTTCTTAATAGAGGCCATATCTTGAAGATAATTTATTTCTTCATTCACGATTTTGATGAGCTGTTTAGACTTTAGTAGACGCTTTTCTGCTTCATGGCACCAAATATTTTTGACTCGGCCTTATCTTCTCACTATTAGTTTTGGTTTTTTGAGCCGTAATCATAATTAATTTCCAGTCAACTGTCAGCTTTGCTCACTACCCCATTTTGACTTAAATTTTCACGATATTTTTTGGATTTGTTTTTCCATTCTTTCAAAAAAGCGATCTTCGATACATATAACTGCTGCTCTCTAACAGGAAAATAAAGGTTGTATACTCGAATATAGTGTGAACTGTTTTGTAGAAAGTAAATTAAATCTGCTGACATTATACTATTTTTTTTTGAGAACCACACACCTGTCTTTTTCTTACCCTTTAAGCAATCTACATATATATATCGGAGACTTTTAAAAAATGTAAGTTTGCTGAAACTAAATACTTCATTTGAAATACAGCGTACCTCCCTTCCCTTCTGAGTTTATATCAGATGAGATCAGTTTGATCTTTTTTTCAAGGGCCTAAGGCAGGTAGAAACTAAGCCGTACTGATGAGTATAAGGTTTCTGCTATACGAAACGCTTGTTTTTCTTTCTTTCTTTCTTTCTTTCTTTGTTTTTCAGGCCCCTGCGTCTTACGCAGTTTTAATTCATTCAAATTAATCTCTCTTTCCAAATTTTTTTTTCTATTTTTCCCAATTTTTCAATTTCTTTCCATTTTGTCTATTTTCGTTTGTTTTTTCAAGTCACTCAATTTCGCTATTTAAGACCAGTTGATGAGTCAAGCCAAGACTTGAAGTTGTGTGATGAAATATAATAATAAAAATAATAAAAATTTGTTTTCACCTTTAATATTGAACCGGAAAATTCCAAAAAGTAGCCATCTTTAACAAATATAAAGTTTTCCCGATAATAAATCCTAGTTATCTTGATAAATGTATAACGTTTACTTTTTGTTGCGAATATAAAAACCTAAGTGCGTGCAAGTTCTGACTGAACTCCTTAGATTAATTGAAAAGTACCAAAGTTTACATTTGCTTGCGTGTTATGTATTCCAGAGATTATAAAAATTTCATTTTACCGCAAAAAAAAACCTTGAAGCAAATAGCTTAATACCGCAATGAATTATTGTGCTAATAAAGTCTATGGTGGTCTTCACAGACTGTGGTTATCAGCTAGAAGACTACTAACAAAGCCCGGACATTTACAACACATTAAAATGTTTTTAGTGCCGTTTTTTACTGACTCTTGTTGGATTTTCCTTCGTTTGAACTCTTAATGCAACAGGAAATTGGAGGTCATTTTTAATAGTTCGCGGTGATGATTTAACCATGAACAAATTACTAAGCAAAATGCCTCGGTGCACAAGGATTGCAAGAGATGAAATTTGTCGGTGGGAGTTGAAATGATTTGATCACATTTCTTCGTTGCACCATATTTTAAAAATTTGAAAGCTTAATGTCGAGATATGAAAAACATTTTGAAAAATTGGGGGAGGATAAATGCGTCGTTTTGTCGATGGAGGAGGTTTTATGTTGTTCGATACTTTTTGCATTAATAACCGCTTTCTTATTTTATACATCCATTTTATACATATCAAAAATGATAGTAAGCTGCCTAAGTTTCCCAAAAAATATCCAACCAGCTCTCCGTTTCTGTAGTTTCTATGTGAGAAGTTATACATCGGTCGTGAAAGCAAAATAATGAAAAATTCCAAACTTTTAGGGCTCTGTATGTTAAAAAGAAAAAAACGAAACCCTTATAAGATATCTCGGGTCTATCCACGGTAAAGAGAATACAAGGTATTTCACCGTTATTGGACGAAATGTCAATATTACGTCACAGCACATGTGTCAAAAGGGGAATGCCCCCTTTTTATACAACGTTAAGCCCGACATCAACAGACATGAGAGATGTTGTAAACGATGCATTATGATACTCTGAAGATATTTCATTAAAAATGTTTATTTCAATTAAGTGGGGCAGGCTTTGGGGGGGGGGGGCAACTTTTTATCTATTATATTTTGGAAATCTAGTACATAATCCAATTCCTTAGGTTCCGAGAAGAAGTTTGAGTACCCACACTCCTATACTCGGAGGCTTAAATAGCGATCAACCTCTTTTTTATTCGCACTGAGGTACTAGATTTTTCGTAGCTTAGATCGGCTCTAACTCGGTAGGCTTATGTCGGATCGGAAAAAGGATTTCATTGTTCGCCTCAGCTCATTACCAGCCATGAATTGTAATAGAAGAAAAATGTTCTATGCATGTGGGTGGTAGAAGTCCCCGGCGGGGGTGGTTCCATTACCGATGCTGTATATCAAATTAAAGGTCTCGCTGCATACTATCGGGTGGTGTACTTTTTTCCCAATTCAGGAAACTTTCTCGGACTTTTTTTCTGCTGAAAACCCCATTTTCATGCACTTGGGTCAGATACACCCCAGTTACTACATTTCGCACATATTTTTGCAGTTCTTTCTTTCACGGCCATTAGTGCTATATTGTGAACATTTTTATCAACGAAAATTCTCATCTACGAGCTTAGTTTTTGGATACCATTTATAATTTTCTGATGTAGCTTGAAACCAATTTAGAACATATCTGTTAGCATTTCACAAGTTCCATACCACCTGAGATTACTTATTGCTTAGATCAATAAGTGCACCAGTAACAGAAAAAAATATATTCAACATAACCAAAGAAACCATAGTCAAAAACTTCAGATAATTGATTTTATATTTTTTTTTTCTTATTTTCAGGACTTTTCGGACTATCAAACTCCTAACGATGATGACATGCAGCTGTACTCTTCTTATCCGTCTCCAGCTCAAGCTCAATCCCGCGCTCAGTACTACTTGGACAATGCTCCACTACAAAGATTACAATGGTTGATAGGCCGAATGAAGCCCAGGTAACGAATTATGTTGTTTTTCTTTTTGTTAAATAACAAAAGCCTTCATGTATCTTTTTATAGCTCTGGATCATGGAACAACTTGTATCGGGTCCCTGAATCCAAGAGACAAGTCAGATACCGGCAATGCTATTTCAATCCAATCTCCTGCTTCAGAAAATAAACAAATTAAACTACAACAGCAAAAAAATAAACAATTCAATTCCAACCCAAAGAAATGTTCCTCTTCCATCTTAAATGTTGACGTGATCTTCTATGGATTTATTCTGTAGTAGAATCACTGACATTAATTATTATATATAAATGGACTAACAGATCTCCTATTTCATGTGGCAGCACCAAATTTACTATCTTTTTTCATTCCAAAATAGTTTTATATTAATAAAACAACTCCAAAGATATTTTGATAGTAACGACATTTTTACTTTTACCAAATCCATTGCAAGCAAAATAGTTAAAAATCTTTAAATTGTTATTTCTAAGTTACTCGATTAATTTAATTTTTGATTATTTGACCCTGGATGATGCTGACACGGAAAAATAATGTGGTAGGCACCCTTTGGATTTATGTATTTTTTATTTGACGAGCGGAAGTAGTCCATTTCTATATGTAGATGTCAGTGAGTAGAATTTAATTATTTCTGTTTTAGTTAATAGTCCAATTAAGGCAGGCAGGTCGGCAGGTAGAATTTCGATTTCCATTTCAAATCAGAATTCAATTAATTATATTTATTAAGATCGAATTGGAAACGAATCGAAGTTGTATTTGGTAACTGCTGCAGTAATGTCCAATGTCCATCCCTTGCATTTGTTGATTTTATATATTATTCCTGCCCCCATTAGGTGTTTTCATCTCGATGTTTATACATGTATATTAAACAGATGTCGGTAGCTTTCAGTCAGTCTTGAATAAGTGATAAAAATATGTAACAAATTATTCTCTATAATATCCATCAAAAATAAAATTTAATAAAAATTTAAAATGGTTTTTTTTCTCACCGCCTTTGGCATTGAAGGACCCCTCCGAATCTCCAAACCAAACGACACTAGCTCCTATAATTCCATACTCTCCCGCTGCAACGCCCCCATGCGGCGGAAATGTTATTTTATTCCATCAGCTATCTAACTACGACACTGTCGCCACCCTATGATTCTCGGTTTGGCGAATGAAAATTGGTGTTTCGACAGGATAAACTATTTTCGCCGAATTGGGGCGTTCGAACGGGGTAGTCCAGCTACTCATGGCGCTAGTGACAAAGTTTGTTGGTATCTCATCCATACGTGCCAATAGTTTTCTGGACTCCTCCGTTGGAACGCCCCCATTCGGAAAATAGCAAAGAAACATAATGCGGCGCAACACTAGCGCCATAAGTTGCTGGAACGACCCAAATCGGCGAAAGAAGTTTATCCTGTCCAAAACACCAATTTTCAATTGTCCTAAATTTTGCTAATTGCATATTGCGCCTCTGCCTGCTCTGCTTACTTTACGAGTCATAGAAGAAGAAGATATTAATAAACAAAGCCCGGTGCGGTGGTGCTTGAAAAATTTATCTACTTGGAGGAGAACGTACACCATATTTTGTGAAAAATTTGAAAAAAAAACAAATAATATCCTTAGATTTCAAAGCGTAACAAACAAGATGCCTGGAACAATACTGGAGAATTTAAGTGGTAAAAAATTGGGATTTCTGGTTGGTTCTTTACTTTGCTGTCAAGTGATATGTTTCCTCATTGGAGGACTCATTGGTAAGTAAAAAATCCTTTTGTCTTTAATTATATCATTCCTACGGAGACCGAAATCTATTCTAATTACAATTTATATTATAGCTCCAGTGCCAGCAAGCCTTCAAAATATTTTGGGCTTGATATGTCCAGATATTCCGGGATCCCAAAATAATACAAATGTCTGGCTTTATACAAGAGGCTCCGGAGCATGCAATTCTATCAGTCAGGAAGATGTAGAACGGCATGATGTGAAAATGGCGAATCAAATTGTTTTTGTTTTCCAGGTAAACGGATTTTATTTACTTATTCGTATTTTTAACATATAAAAAGGCCAATTTTTAAAGCCGTGCACACACGATAAAATTTGATTTGAACCAGTAGGTATAAAATAGAATAGAAAAGCGTTTGTTAAAGAACCTCTGCTTTCCCTACGTCACAACGGTAGGTACCTACATAGAGTAAGTAAAAGATAGTTGGAATTATCATTAGAATGCAAAATTGCTTAGCAAACTAACAAAGAACAGACTCACTGCGGTAGAAAGTAAAATTTAAGCTATAGATAAATGATAAACTTAAGGACTAAATTATAAGAAAACCTTATTGTCCATGAGGTGAAGCAGAGTCAGCTCTTTGAACTGCTTATGACGACAGGTTTTCCTGACTGATTCGTGCCTCTCGACAATCAAATTAATATAGCCTTATATATCTTGTTTTATCCCTCGGGCGCAAAGCAATCAGTAGACAATTTATCCAAATACCATATTACCACATTACGTGATAGCTGAGAACTTTGAGCGCTCTAATAAGCTTGGCGATTTCTGTGGCATTGCATACATAGTAAGTCTTATAATAGTACAAAAGTAGTTTGTTAAGGTTAGTATTAAATAGCCGGTAACATGTCTTAATCTATCACAATAGTGAGTTAAGGTAGTCCAGTGTGTAAACTAAGGTGATGTATTAAGGAAAGAGAAGTATTACAGACTAAAGCATACTTATCTGAGGCTAACTTAACTAATAAAGAATTGACACAGAGAAAAATAGGATTATACGATTAAGCGAGTAGTAATAACTATAGCATTCAGCATGTAGTTAGGGCTAACTGAAATAGCTCCGTAGCAGTGCTTATGTGAGGATCCCAATCGGAGCTTTAAAAGAGATCAATTTTGGCCTGCATATGACAGGAAGAGGATAAGAGAACCCCTTAATGGCAGTAGAACAAATACCAGGAATAGATCATGACGGGACACTGGGCCATAGGGAACCATGCTAGAAGGCTGGACTTAGAAGCAAACAATTTCTTCAAGAGCTGAAAGGAATCGGAGGAAATCGAATCCGTCCAAAACGTAAGTCTGAGGGAGCTGTAAAGTAAAGAGTTCAGATGCATCTTGAGATTCATAAGGGAAGCAGGCTGGATCTAGGGCGGTGACGTAAGTGATGCAGGCTAGTCTTCCAGCGGCACCCGTCTTATCTAACCTAACCTAGGGTTAGCTTAACATAAAGGTTTAACACAGAAAAATAGGGTTATAAGCTAATAATGTTTCCACATGTAGACAAAGCTGGAAATACGGCGAAAGTAACAAGTAACAAAAATCAAGTATTGAGTAGTAAAGCAGCCTTAGCAATAGAATAGGTAAGTCTAGAATTAGATATGGCAGGCACCCGGTAGACAGGTAGAATTGAATAGTTCTAATATCGAAACATAGCCAACATCCTAGAGCTTAAGCACTCAGAGCACGACTACAAGCACTCATTTTAACTTTAACTACAAATATGGACATAACATAAATCTAATATAGAATAATCAAAGTTAATTTCAAATCAGTTATTCTGAGTTAATGACATGTTCTAATGCTGAAGCTTTGGAGCCTCCCAGAGCAGTTGATCCCCTTTTGGGGAAGGCAACATATTCCAGTGTGAGGCACCTAGCTCATAAATACTTCTTGTTCCTCAGTGAGTCGTGATAGGGGACTGAGTAATATGGGCAGCGCATCTGTTACTCCCATTTAAATTTTACGTTGACATGCACAGGGACTTAAGCTTCAGATGCATGACGAAGGTGAGCGCTTGTAGATTGTATAGCAAACATGGACAAAACAATTCCAAAAATGGCAAAATATGCTCGGACCAACCGAGTCCGTAGACAAATCTGACACAAGCCTTAAGGACACATAGAAATTTGCTCATCGAATTATTTTGAAGTTTGAGAGACACAGAATACAGAGAAGTCCACCATAGACTACTTTAACCTGTGAAGCCCAAGTTAGATATAGATCCATCCACCAACAATTTTTTTACTTTGTTTGTAGAGATGGGGATCACTGGGTCCTGCAAAATCAGGGAGGGAATCTAGCTAGATGAAGCGAGAGTTCTAGTGCAAGAATAAATTGTGCCTTGCAATTTGACTGATGTCTGACACATCAGGAAAGTGGGAGCAGGTTTGTTGGAAAGACAGTTCAGACTGCATAATAAAGCAGAAAATAATTTTGCGGTACTTGATCGGGATACCTTCAGTACCATTAGTATTGGTTTACATAAAAGCTGACCCTTGTGGGTCAGGAGTCAGCTAAAACTGTGAGCAATTACATACAAATACATCAACAAAACTGTAAATAACTTTCTGCAATCAAGAACAGCTTTGGAGGCTCATAAGTTTCAATGCTAGTCGTATACATACATTTTAATTCTGTGTACTCGTCTTTAGGCAGACAACGAGACCAAGCCCGTATAGCCAATAATGTTTTGGATTCTTTAGTCTCATTCAACATGGTTTCAAAGTCAGAATCTTCAGGAAGATGTAACTGATCTATTGTCCCGTAAGTCATTTAGATTAAATCTTTTTCAGTTTTAAAAGTTGTGAACTTATTACTCCTGTAATACTTTCGATAGCCACAATGATTTGGTGGTAACTTACAATATCTTCTCCTCTAGAGTTGAAACGTACTCCAAAATAGCATATCTGTGTTGGAGTTCTTCAATTCGGTGATCTGCTTGTGTATGCTTTTATATTAACGCTCGAGCCACCATAACTTGATAGGTACAAAATTCTACGAAGATCTCATCGTTACCATTAGTATTCGGCCCTTGTTTTCAATTGCATTACAATTCCGTCTTCCTGTGCATCCGACTAAATGCATTAGAACTTAAATCTTTTTCACTGTAGAGCAGTGAGTGTTCCGGAAAATTTAATCTAAATGGATTTAAGGACAGCATGCTGACATTCATATGCTGACTAAAGCAAAAATTGCGGGCTCGTAGCTTCGATGTCAGGAAGAAGGATGTCGTCTTGGAAATCGACAACATTTTGTTAATTAAAGGCAGAAAATTGGATTGCAGATGCAGATTACACTGGGCATTGACAAGGTATCAATTGGATTGATCATAAGGGAACATGATTAAGTAGTTGATGTTCACGCATATTATTGTTAAGATTGGACTCAGTGCTCATTAAAGTTTTCACATACAATCAATTTGGGAATACCTATTTATCCAATCACGTTTCGAAGTAAGATTAGTTAGCTGTCAGAAAAAGTAGCATCTTTTCCTTTCGCCACCTTTTCATTTCTTATTTTCTAATGGAATGAAAGAGGTCCTTCATAAGGCTAGATAGCTTAGTTTTGCATCTGGACCACCTTTTTTTTATTTTGAGTTAGGGGGACAGGAGATCCCATTCCAAGCACGGAGGCCGTGGCGGCCCATTTTGCTGAACTGGACCAGCTTAGTTTTAACATCTCCAAGTCTTTCAGCAGTAACATCTGTATCGTTTATATGAATTTTTACACCCCAATGAGTCGATTAGTCTTTCAATGGAACAAAAATTTTTCCTGTGTAATATTTGTATAGGTCGACTAGATACCATTCGATGCAATTAGCACTAAAAATTGTCCCATTATTTGCATTCTACATGTATGATGCTGAATGGTAGTTAAAGGAATTTGCAGGCATGAAAAAAGAGAATCGCACGACTATAATGAAACCCGTTTTGGAGAAATTCCGCGCTGCTCTTTCACTCCCATTATAGTGAACACCATTTTTTTGTTCATTCAGTCAGACTCTGGGACTTTCTTCCATTCAGTTTACTAAAGGGTGTAAGTAAGTTTGCGAGACATCAAGGCAACCAGTCATGCACAAAAAATAACTAATCACTTTCCAAAATCTGAATACATTAATCCTCAACATCTTTTTGATCTCATAATCGAAAATTTAACTATGCATTTTTAGATGCCTGTACCAAAAGAGGGTCATACTTTAGACTACTCCCGATGGCAGCAAAATTTAATAGGTGTACTACAGGTTGATCTGGCATACGAGTCAAATATTTTAGTAGGTAAATGTAGACTACGTCTAGTTGATTAAGGTAGATATTGACCATAAATATTTTATCCACAGATCCGCACATTGAATTGACAATAGATGCTCGACTAGCTTACCGTAATAAAGGAGATCCAGACAATAAGTGGAAATTGTATGCTGCTTCTTTAGAGAAACGTTATCTGGACTGCAAGTCTATTCATGTAACAATTTTCTCGGTTTTCTTATGTTTAAAAATTTCTAATTGAAGACGTTTTTCTAGGTATCTTCAAATGAAGTTTTATACTCATGCGATATGATACCACTTTTTGAACTGGGATCACTGCATCACGATTATTATCTGCTCAATATACGTTTGCCCGTTGATACTGAAATGAAGATGAATTTAAATATTGGACACATTCATGATCTTCAACTGACCACAATCTATCAGAATGGAGGTTTTACGAAAGTTTGGGTTTCCTTAAAAACAGTTTTCTTTCCATTTATTATTGCGACAATGATTTGGTTTTGGCATCGTGTCCATATATTGCAAAGAGCACCAGCCCTAATTGAAAGTATGCTACTATATCTGGGAACAACTTTGTCCTTTCTAAATAGTATGTGGCCCCTATTTGGTTTATTTGTGTTTTATTTTTTAATAAAATCATTTTTGTAAATTTCAGTGCCTCTGGAATATTTAACATTAGCAATTGATATGCCGTTCATGCTTTTATTAAGTGATATACATCAAGGAGTCTTCTACTCAATGTTGCTCTCATTTTGGCTAGTATTTGCTGGTGAGCACATGCTGGTAAGTATTATTGTTTTTATAGTATTATACAATACCATATGTACATATGTATGTATATTGGAGGAATAATTGGCAGCCTCTTCTTTTTGTAGCTAGGAGAGCTGTAAAGTTGATAGCTTGGATATATATATACTGAAATTCGATGAAGTTAAATGTATTCTGGAAGGCGACTATTTCGATGTTGTTGGTGTGAGTGAGACTTGTCTCAAGCCCTACGTTTCCTCTAAGTCAGTTGAGATTCCTGGTTATAGGCTTTTTAGGTACGACAGACTTGCTATCAGGGGTGGAGGTGTTGGTATTTATATCTCGGGAAGGATCAAGGCTAAGTTAGTTGAAAAATCAGGCTATCTCACTAATGGTAGTGCAAACATTTTTTTGCGAGCTTGCAATCGGGTTAGCCAAGGTACTTGTTGGTGTCTGCTATCTCCCTGATGGCGATCTTACAAAAATGGATGATGTCCTCACCGCGATATGAAAGCATCATTATTGGGGGAGACTGCAATAATAATCTCCTTGACTCGCATGCCTCGCTTAGAGCTAGGGATTTCTGCGCTGGTCATACCCTATATATTATTCATAATAATGCGCCCACCCATTTTGATGTTTTCCATTCTAGTAACTCCTTATTAGACTTCTTTCATAATCAGTTCCAGGTGCCGGGTATCTCAAGACATGCCTTCATATATACTTCATTCGATATTCCCTTTCCCCAGGTCACCGAAGTATTCTCCTATCGAGACTACAAAGGCGTTAACGTGGAGGCCATCTTAACCTGCGCGTTGTCAACAAATTTCTCTGATATGTATCTAACTAGTAATGTAGACTTGCAGCTTTCGGTTTTCAACAGTAGCGTTTTTTTTTCAACTTTCTAATCTTCAACTTTTTAATCAACACGTTCCTCTCAAAACATTTTAAAACAGACCGACTATTCACGAAGCAGGTATCGCAAGGAGGTTCGTAAAACCAAGATGGCTCAGGGAATAACAATATTTGGCGCATCACTTTCTACCAAGGCTCATGGTGTACTTTCTGACTCAAACTCCATGCAGCATGATATGGGCCCGGACGTAATGAACAGCTTCATTGCTTCAGTGCAAACTGATCCCACATCTAGGTACTTCTTCATCGAGTAATAATACTAGCACCGCCGACCACGAGGACTCCTTTTCCTATTCCAAATATCTCAAGTATTATGCGCCCTTTCGTGTGTCAAATCGGATGCAGTTGGTCTGGATGGCATTCCTTTAAAATTTCTGAAGCTAGTTTTTCCTGTCCTCTCTGGTCATATCCACCTATTCAACACCATTATCACTACTTCAATCTTCCCTTCTGCTTGGAAGTTAGGCAAGGTAATTCCTGTTCCTAAGTGTTCCAATCCTTCCCAGCCGTCGGATTTTAGGCCTATAACCATTTTACCTGCACTCTCTAAGGTCTGGGAAATATTAATCAGGAATCAAATAACTTCGGCATATGCTGTCCTCTATGTTATATACCCCAAGCAATCTGGCTTCCGCAAAGGTCATAGTGCCTCGAGTGCCATTCTCGACATTACTGAGACGGTAAGGCTCAACATGGAACGCAAGCTGACTAGCATACTAGCCTAGATTGCCTTCCTTGGTCATCCAATCAAACACCTTCTCGATTCCATCTCCCTCAATGGGGTTATTTTACTCTATTGCGACCGGGTGTACAGCTTCGGCTTCATCCTAGATGAGACTCTATCCTTTTCGCCCCACATTAATACCATGATCGGCAGGGTACATGTTAATATTATAAAGTTTGCGGAGACCAAAACCTCTCCGCAAACTTTATAATATTAACATGCACCTGCCAACATCTGTAAGGAAGGGAAGAAACTTGCCCACGCCCTGTTGTTTTCCCACTTCGTTTATGGGGCGGAGGTACACACTGGAACTTCCGCAGGAAATATTGACAGACTACGCACGTCTTTTAATTCAATCATCAGGTATGTGTGCGATCTTCCGCGGCGGGCATGATTTGCGCGATTGCGCGGTGGATTTTCTTAATACTACTTTTGACAGGTACCTTATACTCCGCAACCCCATCTTTATGTTCAAATTAATTCGATCTCGCATTCCACAATATTTGTTTTCCAGATTGGAGTTTGTTAGGCCATTATATAGCATTTATCGATAACGGCGAGGCACCAGGCATTGATGCGATTACGTATTACTAATTATCTTTATTAATATTCATTAAGCAGTTTCGAGTGTACAATTGAGAAGATAGGAAGTTAGGAATTAGGGTTGACCACTGCTACATATATCCACCAGTCGATAGATTCATTTGATCAATTTAGAGAACATAAGATTCAAGATTTATGAAAATTATCAAATCGCTGTATATGGGCACAGTGTCGCGTTCCTTACGATGGAAATATTTCCGATTTCTATCAGAACTGGTTTTAAACTGTGTCAATTTTGTTTCTCATTATTTAATATCAGCGACTTCGTCGATGTAGAGCTGGATGTAGGAAGGAAGTAGAGTCATGTAGTTAGACCTTGGTCAGTACCTCTAAGGTTTGGACTATACGAACGAAATCTGTCTCCTTTTCCACAGAGGATTTGAGTTCGATCCAATCTTGTGTTGTGAATAATTATAGTCTTAAACACAGGACTACTTTGATAGCACAATCACCATAGAAGGAGATAGAAGTACAGAAAAAGAAGCAGGCCGGTATAAACAAGGCAAGAGGTGCTCTTGCTTCTATAACACCGGTTTGGAGAAGTCAGAAGTAAAGTGCGGTCGTGACATCATATTGTGGCCCTAAGTCAACATTGTTGTACTGTAGATCGCTTTTGGATCTGCCACTGTAGGTACTGAAGTTGGGTACACCTGATGATAAGGTACAAAGAAGTTATGTGCCCACTTGGGCGATACCTCTGCGAAAGAAATTCGATTTTTTGACTCTGTGGGTACTGTAGTAATGTGCGGTGGTAACGAGGTCATGTACGAAGAAACTATCTGCACATGTAATGTCAGATATAATAAAATCTCAAACATAACACTTGGGCAGGGACCAAGACAATGATAGTTGATGGATTGAAAAGTTAAGCATGCATAATAGTAGTTCTTATGTTTTTAGTATGCATGGCAGCTATAAGATCAGGGGCTGTAATTTCTAGCCTCGCCAGATTTGAATGGGAATATCTTAACCTTCACGTGGTCCGCGCTAATACACCGAGTGCCAATAAGATCTTAAGCTCGAATGGACTAACCAGTCCCGTTTCATAAAAGGATTTCTGCATGAAGATACAACTGAGAGTAACCATGGTCTTATGGTCAAGAGCAACGTTTTACTATTCACTTCGACTCGGTTGTAGACCCCTTGATGGGAGCTTTGTGGTGGTTATGGTAGCCCATAGGCGAGCAAATAGAGAGTCTTAAAATCTAGCTTGCGTAGGTGCATTTACTCTAGATATGAGACAAGTATGTCGCTTGCATAAAATGCGTCCTGGAACTTAGGATTTGAAGTAAAGAGAGAAGAAGAGAGCCAAATATATGAGCATGCAATGTGTAAGCAACCAACGCATTGCATGCTCAGATATTTGGCTCTCGGCGTGGAGTTGTGCAAAATCATCTGGATGATGTGACCTACAGATTGTTGGCAGAAGTTTTAGACAGGTCTCGGTCATAACAATAATTCAGTCAAGCCATGCACTGGCCAAACTGTTACTCATAGGGACAAGATATATTCTGTTTCATGAGGGCGCTAATTATCGTATAGTAGCTAATCCGTGCATTTAGAGTGCCGTGGTATTAAAACTTAATAGTCAGGTGCTCACGTAAAGCCACTGCGCTATCTGTGGCCCCATGTTCCACAAGTAATTACAGGAACTAGCTAGTTATAAAGTATGGATCTAGACAAATTCCTTAATGCATGTTGTACCTAAAGGATCTAGCGTACGGTCCTTGTTATTCAGTTTTTTTTTATAAACGTGCCTACTTGAATTACCATGAGAAATATGCGGTTATGGATGATTTCACGTAACTGTAAATATGTAATTAAACAATTTTTGTTTTCTTTCCACAGATCCAAGAAACTGGAGGAAGGAATTCCCTGAAAATCTATTGGAAACATTTAAGTGCTGTCGTTGTTGGTTGCATTTCTTTGCTCATTTTTGATATGTGCGAACGTGGAGTACAACTAAGAAATCCTTTTTATTCTATTTCGACATCAAAAATTGGAACAAATTTAGCGGTGAGTATATCTCTAACATATATAAATGAAGCGAAATAATCTTCATTAATTAAAAAATCTAATTTATGCAAAAAAAATACCAATATTGATATCAAAAAATAAAAACTTATTTACAGCTTACTTTCATTATTCTGGCTGGAATATCTGCAGGAATATATTTCCTTTTCCTTTGCTACATGGTTTGGAGAGTGTTTTGTAATATCAGCATTAAACGATTATCGTTGCCATCAATGTCTACAGCTCGTCGGCTACACTATGAAGGAATTATCTACAGATTTAAATTTTTAATGCTCGCAACATTACTATGCGCTGCCTTAACTGTGATTGGTTTTATCATGGGACAAATTGCTGAAGGACACTGGAAATGGGATGACAATCTTGAAGTACAACTTACTTCAGCTTATTTGACTGGTGTCTATGGGATGTGGAATATTTACATAGTCGCGCTTATGATTTTATACGCACCTAGCCATAAGAAATGGCCCAAAGACTCAAATTCAAATGGTAAGATGTAAATTGGGGTATCTCTATGCGCAGAAGTCTTATTTTCGTCCATATAAATTCTGTCGGTGAGATCGATCGGTAGCAAAGTTAGATAGACTGAGTTCCACATCGACTTGGTTAGATATTTTTAATCTTGTCCCATCAGGGACTCGAACTCACAATTTTTAGAATCGGTCAGATGGAATAGAAGAATTTTTAGAATAACTCCCAGTCCCGGCTTCAAAAACCGGATGTTGCAGTGTTTTTCTCTTGTATTTAATAATTTGATTTGAAATCGCAAAAATAAAAAAGTTTTCCTAAAAATTCTTCTATTGGTTAGATACTGTTTCTCACCTAGCTTTATTTCGGGTTTTCTAGCAACTGCTTTGCCTATTTCTCTTCTATAAACTGAAATTCCTCGTAACAACTACAACAATAGAAATGGAATTATGAGAAGTCTAATAACTGCCAGAATTCATACATTAAATGTGGACGCATAACAAACATAGCTCTAGATCTTCACAGAAGATTTAGTGTTATTCGCTTTATCAAATAGTTTTCTCTAATTTACAAAAATGATGTTCTTTCAATATATGGGTTAAGTATAGGTGGTATGTGCACTAGTATGGGGCGAGAATATTGAGACCATGCCCTGCAAGTTGCTAGCCTGAATGAAAACTGGTGACAGCTCTCGATGTGTTTTGAGATGAGAGAGAAAACAGAAATCTTCCTTATTCTATACAACAGCAATATGGTGCGTTTCCCGTGCACATTAACTTGATGCATTCCCATTTTAACAATCGTAACTTTATAATCTTATTTTAACCACCTTCAAACTTAAATTAAAATATTGCCATCTTCCAATTATTTCTTTTTTTTTTCAAACGAATTCCCGGAGAGAAATCTCCCTAAGTAAAGGGTTCTGCTTGAGTTTTCTGTTTTGCTGAACTATCGTCGACAATATCTTTTTGACTGCTTTTTTCATATTTAGCCCCACGATAATGTCGGGACAAAGACCCTTTCTCGGAGCAAGGTTATTATTCAATAGGGTGCGCCTGTGCCCTAAGGAGATCGCTAAAGCTTTTTCACCTATGCAGCCCTCGGCACGATGACATTTCTACTGTTGTTCAGTGATTTTTTTTATAGATTTTCTCCCAGGGAAGGCGATACTTAGTTAAATAGCTTGTTTATTGCCTGAGGCGGCTTGATTTAGGTGACGTGCACACGTGAAAGTTGTGGCACTCACTTTTTTTTATGCAAGGGGACGAGAGATCCCAAGCGCGGAGGCCAGGGCGGTCCATTGTACTAACTTGTTAGAAACCTTTTCACCAAAAACCTTCCACTCCTCTTAATAAAGTGCAGCAGGTCTTGGTGAGGAAAGTTTTTGAGCTCATCCACAAATAGGAGGGCAGACCCAAGCGTATCCAGCCTGCTTCGATCAAAGGCCGAAAAAGCACACAGAAAGTGTTCGGCTGTCTCAGGCTCTCCTTCCAGGCAGGATAGCCAGTCAGGGCTGTCAATAACTCCAATCCTCCTTGTTAGATGAGCTTGAAGCGAGCTGTGGCCCCTGCTGATGCCAACCACATCTCCTTTATTTATTATTTATTTCGTTTGGTCAAACTGGAAGTCTGTTTGTCACTATACAACTTAAATTTTAAAATTGCACTATACTCTGCTTATAATTATAATTTAAAAGATGAGGACAAAAGTAACGCAAAAAAATCTGTCTGCGCTTTAAAAATCGCACTATCACCCAATAACAAATTAATCACCTTCCTATTCCTATTCCAATAGCGTGTTATGCAGAAAAAGTCACTCTTACTCGTTTACAGAATGTCCTTTTATTTTTAAACAACCAAAAGACAGACCACATATTTATACTATTGGACAAACAATTTTCTTTTAATCTTCCAAGCTGGAAATGTTATCATATCATCATTCAAACCGGATTTCTTCTTTCGAAAATATGATGCATGTCTCTATATTGTACACTTTATAGGACATTCGTAGAGGCATATCCTAGAGAGGAAGCAGTTCAAGCTTTTACGTGTGCTTACCCCCTAGCTTGCTTGGAAGTAATTTTTGGACACTTTATGGAACAAATGTACAGTCATATACTTGGCAAATCAAAGTTTTTTGTGTGCTTCCTTGGAGGGAAAATGGAAGCAAAATGGATTACAGACCCATGCATATTGAAAATAAGTTTCATTTTCCACAACAATTCACAATTAAATTTACCCTGTGCAAGCTAAAAGACAACAACTGCGTGCACTTGATTTCACAAACGAAACACAACTGGGCTTGAAATCATATGTACGTTGTACCTTCAACAAGCTTCTTCCGGGATCAACCTGGAATGGATCAAATATTGTTCAGTTTTATCATCTTTTTGCAATAAGTTTTCCTGCTTGCACAAGCATTCACGTGGAAGGCTAACCAGATTTTCCGCTGGGTTCTGATTCGAAAGAAAATGTTACTACCAAAACGCAATATAATGCATGTGTTAAACTTAAATGGGTAAAATAAACCCAATTTTAATAACCAATCCTGTCAATCAGGCACTTTAATAATAGAAACAGAATATTTAAATTAATAATGGAAATCAGGCTTCTATGAGCATAGAGAATATTTTCAATTGATATTTAAGGCCTATCCCAATATAAGGCTTCGTCTTATTATAACAGTAAATGACAACACAGTTCAAAAGTTGATAAAAACTAATCTAACCTGTCCCAATTCGTTTTTTTACAGTATTTATTTTAACTAAACCAAACTGAACAGGACAATATCAATCAATATCGTAAATTGATGTCAAGTGAATTGTTGTTTTGTTTATCAGCCCAGTAGCAACATTTTAAATCTTGCATTGGGTCAGAGTTTGATTTCATGTGACGTTATTAACTTTTGTAACAAAACGAAGTCTTTGAATAGATCTTGAACACCAAATATTTTTGCATTATAATTTTCTCTTATATCCAAAATATGTCTGCTCTTTATTTACAGAAAATATTGTCAGCGAAGAAATTGAGTTTAACAATTTACCGTCAGACTCAAATCCAAGTGAAATTTCGTCGCTAACATCATTTTCCCGAAAGGCTGCATTTGATTAAACTTGTAAGTATAAGCATCCTGCGATACTTATATATAAAAAACTTATTTGAGTAAGTAAACTGTGAAATAATCTCTTAATAGATATTTAATGTATTTCTTATCAGTATTATGAGGTCTTTCCTAGAATGAAAGAACTATGTAGAATGTAAGCGCATAACAATTTTTAATTAATTATTTAACAAGCTCTCACAGTTTGAGTATAGGATAAACCATCGGAAAATACTTCCCGAGCTAAAATATTTGTAGTGTTTTTATGTAAAACTGGCAAAAGTTTGATTTGAATAGCTCCTGCGTCCTAAATTACTATTCATAAAGAAAAATGGTCTTCTGATAATCTTAAGGTTGCTTTCATATCTTCAGAAACGTAATGAAATATTTATATCTTTCTCGACAATATTAATTGAACAAATTTACTTTACCCGAATGACTACCATTCCCCAAACAAAAACTCTCAACTGAGTAATAATGGTATATGCAAAGTGCCAACTATATTACTCAGCTTAGTGTTATTTTTAATCAAAACCATTTTATTATTTTGTTAAGTAAGGTATATAGTAAGTGTAGCTTTTGGGAAAGTAAGGAGCCACGCTTAAAATTTCTGGAAGACTATTTTCCTGTGTGGATAGTAGTTTAGGCTCTACAGCATATACAAAAAAGTAAGTTTTGGTACAGGTCAGTGAAGTTTAGAATTTTCTAAGTGTATATTGCGTCCAAATGTCAAAGGATATTCAGTAGTGGACAGTAACGCACCCAGGATTTGGCTTTGTGGGGGGGGGGGGGGGGCATAGGGGGGCCAAGTCCTAACGAGACGGAAAAATAGGGCTCTAAAGTCGCATCCTGCACCCATATGAGCACTTAAGGACTGCTATTGTAGATTAAAAAGTTTTATTTTATTTTATCGGACTTTGTAATAATATACAGACCACATTTTATACGTAATTTGTAAATTATGTTCAGTAAACTGACATTCTGGAGGGAGACCGGTCCCGTTCGTCCCTCTCTCTTTGTGCCCCTGGTAGTGGAAACATAGATATATGTACTTATAAAAATCAGCTATGAAAAGTGTGTGAGCTCGAGGGAGAGAGAAATAGATGCGTGAGCTGTTTTGTAATAATTTTGTAGACCAATGTGGATAATAATTTATTCCAAAGAGCAGCTGGGTAACCCCCGCAAGATACAAGCCATGAACAAAGTCGAAAAAAGAGAGCAGCGGGCCGGTCAGCAGGCGACATCCACAGTCTTCTTGCCTTGTCTTACTGAAGGAGTTTTTCATATAAAAGTTGCTTGTATTTTGTTCAAACGCTATAATTTCCGTAAATTTGTTCCTTCATTTTGCTGTGGGAGCGACAGTTTTGGGCTTTAGGACCTGTTTAAGATGAAATTTTTGTTTTTCCTCCATGACGAGTATACAAAAAGCAGTGAGAGTGAGCATTGAATAATCGCCGCTCACTACTTGTCGCTTTTCTGTTTTGCTTTGATCGTCGCAATTGTGTAAGCCTTTATTATTCGTCCGTTAAGTTGAAAACAGAATGTGGCGCTGGCGCTCGTAGCTCGAACTGTCAAACAGCACGATTTTCGTATGATAGCGACATAATGCGTAGCTGACGCTGGCGCTGTCACGCAATTTTGCAAGCTTTTACTTCTTGCCGTACGCCAAGATGACATTGTAATTTTGAAGCGGTTTGTTGGAATGAAACAACATGGAAAATTTTAATACAGAAAAGTTCATCGAAATAATGAAAAAAAAAAAAGATATATTGTGGGATCTATCGCATCCCTTATATAAAAATTTAAAAAGAAAAGCGAGTAGTATAGAATGAAATGTCAAATTAGGTTTGACAGAACTAAGCTGCAGCAGTGTATTGGGAGTCAGCTACAAGGTAACCGGTAGACTATGCGCTAGCAGCACATTCTGTTCTAGTGTGAGGGGACTCACACATCAAAAACGAGAATTGAAAAATGTAAACCGAAAGACTCAATTTAATCAAAACTAGATTTTTGCGTGTCTGAGATTTTTAAGAAAACACAACTTTTATGTTGTATACGCCGGTTTCCACACTGTTGAATATTTCTCTTAACGTTTCTTTTAAACTGTTTACAAAACATTTTTAATTTGCCAGGAAAATGTTTTTTTTTAAAATAATATGGATAGCGATGATGTGTAAACAAAAGCGAATTTTCGGTGTTCGATGTGCAAGTGCCATTGAAGATCACACAATACACTGTTCCTTCCAATTCATATGATCATTCACAAATTATTATCGCCGATTTTAAAGGATTTTACTAATACCCTTTACCATTCAGAAATCTCTCGTCTTATTGGTGCTGACATATCATCCAAAAGCGGGTGCATCGAATTGGTTTAGTTGGCTGTAAAAGTCTTAAGCCTGAATTGTAATGTGACGTTGTCGCAAGACTCGGTCGCTGTCTTTAAGTTTATTTAAAAAGTTCAAATATATGAAAATCACAAAGCGCAGTTACAATTTTCCAAAGTATATTTTATTACATATGTGTGCGTATACACAGTATGACAAAATGACAAATAGTAATGAATCCTTTTTGCTGTCTCAAGCTTGAGTTATTAATTAAAAGTGAAATAATGGAAAAACAATCGACAAATAATTAAAAGAATTGTCAGAACCACCCTCTAAACATTTGAGAGTATACACCTAAAGCGAAACGAAAACGTGAACTTTACGAACCGCGTTTTACTAATGCACCCACGGCTCTATAGTACATGAACACTATAATTACAGCGTAACAAAAACGTATTGAAAACGTACCTCCCTCTAAGCATTTGAGAGTGTACACCACCTAAAGTGAAACGAAAACGTATTGAAAACGTACTTCTGGATTTATTGACCTGTGTCATAGAACCTGACAGCAGACAGCTGTGTTGTGCATGTTAATTTGTTTGGGAATAACATTCATTTTTATTTTATTAAAACTTTGGAATGTCAACAAATTTGAATAGGTATACTTATATTTTATTATTCAACTTTTGTTAGTTTACTCATACTTATTTTGTAGTCTATCGATAATTCCAATTATCTAACAATTGTAACATAGCGTAAGCTGAGGTTCTTTAATGAACTTTTTTTGTTCTATTCTTATTAAGGTTTGTGATGCTAGAATAGAAAAATCTGTTGTTTTCTTCAAAAGCCATTGAGTCCACATGCAAAACGTTTCGTAAACTAAACGTAATTTTCATTCCGAAAACGTAACACTTTAGAGTACAGTTTTGCGAAATATAATGTCAACTACCACTACAGTGACAGTCTACGCTTTTCAGTTTCACTTCTCTTTGGACTGATGATTCGTTTCTGTTTCGCATTCACAACACCAGAACGCTTCTTGTGCGTACACTTCTATGCAAGCATGTGTTTACATTTTCGTTACGTTTTTGTTTCGCCTTGCTTAAAGTGCACTTCCATCTGAAAATGACAAGACAATTGACAATTAAAAGAACTGTCAAAGCGTTTGCCGCGCGTTAAAAGTAGAAAATTGTTCTACTTTCGCGTCGAAAGCGTTAAGTGCGGCAGGCATGTATTCATGTAACATGCTGTGCATTTGTTTCGAAAAGTCGCACGTTGCATTTATAACTTTTTTAAAGTAAAATAGACATTTCCAAGTACTACAGCCATTTTCACATGGCTTATCTACTTTGCACAAAGTGGTAGTTTCCACAATTTAACAATATAAAACACTGAAAACCTATTTAAACTTTCAGAAGTAACTAATAATTTATACTAACTCGAAATCAAGCATTTTCAAATAAGTATAGTCATTTTCACATGGGTTACCTACGATATTCACGAACTGTTAAAACGATGCGACACCTTCCGTTTTCATTAGATTTTCGCCATAAGCATTTTGCTGACGCTTGTTGCGTTGCGTATACCGATTTTCATCGATCACGATTTCTAGCAGAACTGTTACACACTTCTTGTAGTGCTACACTGAAATCGTTCCATAGACGTGCGCTGCTAGAAAAAGTGTACGTCAAAATAATCCTGGGGTGCTACCACGGTACAAAGAATACAAGCTATTCTAATTACGAAATTCCCGCTAGACGGCGCTCATAATCAAGTTTGTGGTTTTATTGAAATGTTTCCCAAAGCTTTATTTCTAGACTTTATTTAAGAAATATTTGCTTCCATAATATAAAATTTATGCAACAAAAAAACAATAAATGCCGTTCAATGCTTGCGTTATCATTTTATCTAACTAATACTTAAGTGTTTTAAAAATCTTTACCTTAATATGTATGTATTTAGCCCTTTCAGAGGTGCACGTACAATTGTAATCAGTTTTTTTATACCTAACACTTTAAGGTTTGACTATAGTTCTTTACCTAAAAATTTAAGCATTTTTTTAACTGTATATTTTATGTAGAATTTTGTACTTAATATTTACTATGAGAATAAATAAATGTGTCAAGTTATAGCAAGATATAATAATAAATATAATGAAGAGATATGTTGTCTCTGTCAGTCAATTTACTTCCTGCACTTTTCATCCCTTCCTTCAATGTGCCACATTTTAGGTGACCCTTGTGTTCCTGTACAACATGGTCCTTACGGGTGCCAAACTGCCAAAAATGATACCGGATGGAGTAAATAAAATAGGTCCAACAGGAACATTATAAATTAATCAATGAGTGAAAGTAAATTTCACCTGCAATGGAAAACATCAGTTATGATGATCATTGGAGAAAATAAAAAAATACAAAAGTCTGCGAAGAATTGAGACCTATAAATATAATGGAAACACAAGACAAAATATTGGAGAAAATAGTGCAGGAGCAATTGGAAAAATATTTTGAAAATAATCAGCTCATCATAGAGTAACAATCTGGATTTAGAAAGGGTCACTCATGTGAGACAGCACTGAATTTGGAAAAATATTTTGAAAATAATCAACTCATCATAGAGTAACAATCTGGATTTAGAAAGGGTCACTCATGTGAGACAGCACTGAATTCGGCATTGCGGCGTTTATTAACTTGCAGCGAGCGTTCGAACAGTTAGATAGAGAAATCTTAGAATAAAAACTGATTAAATATGGAATCGGTGGTAGAGAAAAACAGTGGTTCGAATCATTTTTGGCGGGAAGGAAGCAAGAATTGAGGGTAAATGATAAAGTTATCAGAGACAGTATTGAGATTGATCCTGGAGTTCCACAGGGAAGTATATTAGCAACAATATTATTTTTCAGATATGTTAATGACATTAAACATGTTGTTAAATACTCAATATTATTATTGTCTGTGGATGATACATTAATCGGGAAAAAACTCATCGGAATGTTTGGAGAGATTAAATGAGGACTTAGAAATATAAATGAATGGCGAAAAATTAATAAACTAAAATTAAATGTAAATAAATCAAAGTTTCCTGGTTATGTATAAATGGGGAATACGATGGTTCAGTAAGTATAGAGGCAGAGATTATTCAACAAGTGAAAGAAATAAAATACTTAGGTATTATGGTTGATATTGAATAATTTAGGCTTTAAGAGCCACATGAATTTGATCTGTAAAAAAATTTGTATAAATTTACTATCAAAGGGTAATAAAGTAACCCTTGAGATAGTACAGGGCACGAGGTTCCTGAAGGTAATGAGGCTGCTGACGACTTCGGTAGAAAAGGAGCAGAATCTCTATTTACCGGACCCGAATCCTTCTGCGCCCTTACAAAAACGCACCTAGCGGGAGAAATAATAAACAGGAAAGGCTCACTATCTAAAATGGCGGCAGAGCCTTCAGTCTATTCACTGGTTTGATTGGTCTTTACCTACTTGAGTAGGTACAAACTTAGGAAAGCGAACAGAACCACAAACGATAACTGCCTATTTTGTAACGAAGAGGTAGAGTACACAATGTTTAGGTAAGGGTTTTGTAACCCTGTTAGACATCCGGAAACTGACCCTAATAGGGTAATAACCATTTTAAGAAGGTTGACATAGACTCTTATCTAAGATAGGGCAGGGGCATATCGCAAAAGATCTTTTGGGCCGCGGTACCTAGAGGTGTGATTTCATATAATTAAAATAAAACCTTGTGGTTGGTCTGTCTCTTGGCAAGAAGGAGGCATTTGCGCATGCCAAGGAAATTCTTCTATATAATTTCGGTTACATTTGTCTATTCAGTCAACGGGGATTTTTTTAAAAGAATTGGGGGTAAATTGGCATTTTTAAGTGGAATAAATACGTTAAATACAATGACCTGAAATGATTAATTTTTACCTGTGTGTGATATATGTACGCAGTGAGATGTGCACTTGTTTTTTTGCAGCATATAGCGAGTAGAGTAATTGTGTGATCTTGAATCGCACGATACTTCGAATCGCGTGTCTATTTCGCTTCTCTGTATTTTTGTCATAGCAGGTGTGCAGCATATTTACCTTACCTACCCGCATATGTTTTGGTTTCGAGCATTTTATATTTTCTCATAGTGTTACGTTTCTCTCAAATTTTCATAAATATTTTTCTCTTTCTTATATTTTTTTTATTTCAAATGCAATGCGGTAGTGTGTAAGTGTATTCTGTGTGACTTGACCGAAAAGCTAAATCAAGTGGAATTTATTAAAAAGAAAATAATAAGGAAGAGCGACATAGAATAAGTTAGCCTCAAGAAGGCATCCATTCATCTTACCTGATTAACGATAGGGTGTCAAGAGACCGCTTAACCCCCGTAAGTAGTCGCAGTAGCAAAATCACACAAGTGGGCGCATGGGGTCAGCAGTGACCCCAATTTTTTTCTAGAAATTTAAGTAAACCACAAAATTTTCAAAAACAAAAACAATGCAGTTCGATAACTAAATCTTATTGGTTTAACAAAAACTGATGAAAAACAAATAACTTGTCATTAAGTTAACACAAAAATAAAATAATAATTATTTTTTATTACATACTGAATAACTTCTTGCCGGTCTTTATAGAAAAGTGAAAAAATAATAACCACTATTCGAAGTAGAGTAGAAAAGCTACACTATTCACTCGAAAACTACAATCTCAACATAAATTTTATTTATTTTCGCTAGAACTCATCCGAAAGTATTATAAAATGTCGAAATTTCGGAAGATACACCTAACAAAACTTACCTAACGAACAAAATTACGTAAGTGCGTACGTTGCAGTGGATCGAGTACGACGATTTATAAAATAGCGTTCTTAGATGAAAAGCTGCTGGAAGACGCAAGGTCAAGGGAGATTGCGTTTTACATTTTTTTCACGGCTAAAATTCCTCTGACCCCATGCGCCTACTTAAGGGTGAAACCCCTCTTAGCGGATAGTATCCCTCTAATTTTGCGTTATATTTTAAATTTTTTTTTCATAGTTTTCCGGGAGTTTTGAAAATTAGTATTTTTCTAGATTTCGATGTACTCTTTCCGAATTTTCACTATATTATCTTTTCCGCTCGCGCTGCCATTTAAAAAAAAAATGGCGCCAAAAACAGTTTTTTATGCAAAATCTCCTTTCCGACTAATTTTACGACGAAAATATTTATCTAATAAATTAAACTACAAGAAATTTCCTATAATTTATGTCGTAGTCATTTTATTTTTGTAAAATTCGTGGTTTCAGCGTACGAGCGCCGCAAAGTCTACTCCAACATGCGTATTGACAGTAATATTTTTCGTTACTATACGAAATACGCGTGTTGGAGTAGACTGCGCCGCTCGTACGCTGAAACCATTTATTCTACAAAAAAACGATGCTTGAGACATAAATTATAGGAAATTTTCTCTAGTTTAATTTATTACATAAATATTTCCGTCGTAAAATGAATCGGAAAGGAGAAATTGCAAAAAAAAAACTGTTTTTGGGCGCCATTTTTTTAAAATAGCGGCGCGAGTGGCAAAGTGAAAATTCGAAAAGAGCACGTCGGAATCTATAAAAATACCAATTTTCAAAACTTCCGGAAAACTTTCCAAGTAAAACTACTAAATAAAAAAATTCTAAAAGTTAAAATAATGTTAAGATGTAAATAAAGAAATAAAACTAAAAGGAAAATGTAAAAAGAGAGAAATAAAAAGAAAAAAATCAATATACAAAAAATAATTAACTAAATATAAAGAGCGTGAATGAACTTAAAACTACAACATAAGAAAAATCATAGAAAAAGTAAGACTAAAGCCCCATTCAGACACGGCAAGTTACTTGCACAAGTTGAGACCCTCTTCACTTCCCTCCATTTCCATTACCAAATTATATAACTTGAGTTATATAGACTAGTACTCGAAACCTCTTTTTAGCAACTATAAACTCCTTATAGAGCTTAAATGAAGGATTATATAAAGGTTACCGTGACTTGATTTAAGTAACGTTCTATAACTAAAAGTTTTATAAAATGAGAAACTAAAATATTCTGGTTACCTTAATATAACTTCTTATATAACCCTTATATAACCCAGGGTGCTCTCGATTAATTTATTTTGGTCATAGTAGTGGCTGCAGTAATGTTTCGGTTACCTTTATAAACGTTGTTTATATCTAATACGTTTCCGCAAGGCTTGGAACTGATTACTTTTACTGATTGAAATGTTAGGGAAATTACTTTTTCGTTACCTTTATAAAACAATATAATGAAAATATTTACGCAACCCATCTTGACATAGAATTTCGATATTTTTTTGTATTGCATTTTTATGATTTAAGGGTTTAATATATTTAAATCTTAGAATTACAACTTTTCGTCATGTACGTGGTGAAATTCAGCTGCAATTCAAATTTTAATAGATACTTCTAAAAAATACAGACCGCTCCAAAAATAAGCGATATTTAAAAATTTTAATTAAATATAACAAAATTTAAAATTTTCACTTAGGTTATATTAATTCATAAAAATAACAACATAATTTAGAAATGTTATACAGGGTGTCCCAGAAATCAATGTCAAGCCGGAATCTGGCAATAGACAAAGTCGTAACAGAAAAATATAAAAAAAATAAGTCATGTATTTTTCAAATTATAGACATTTCTTTTATTTTCGAGAAAATGTACACCCTGTGATGGTTTTTTAGCTCCTGTTGCTACAAATGTTTACTTTTTTTCAATTTTACTTTTCTTATGTAATCCCGAATAGTGCTGGAACCTGAAAGTTATCTGCCCTCAGAGTCATTTGGGTGGATGGGGCAAGCAGAGGAGGCCGAACATCTGTGCCTTCCCAATGGATGTAGGTAAGTGGTGTAAAAGTCCCTTAAGGACTGAATGTGTGTTACAGCCTTTTGGATTAGTAGGCAAGAAAATTTGTATATAGCTGGTGGCAGCGGCAGGTCTTCGTGGAACCTCCCCACACTCTCCGCCAATAGCCGAGGCGAGTTAGCGTGCCGACCTGCAGTCAACGCTGTCCACCGAGTGATCTGGCAGCTCATGCTGGCAGTCTGGACTTCACGTCCGATGTCAATCACTCAACATACATCCATAACAAATTGGCCAACTGTTCCAGCTTGGAAAAATGTCACATTTTGCCGAACCAAGAATAGAAAAATAATATTTCACGCAAATTTAACTGACTGTAATGAAAAATAAAATGTACTACGCTAGTTTGGCAAGTAACTTTAAAAGTTGACACATTTAATAAGGATTCTAAAATGGTATAACACTTGCTGCAATATTTCTTAGATTAGGGAAAAAAATTGTTTCTTCAAGAAACCCAGTTTCGAAAAATTTCTTTTCACCTACTAAAAATGATTCTAGTGTACCCAAAGCTTGCCGTAAGACCGTAGCTTTAAGCTTCTAATTTGACTGAGATGGAGAGTCATTACATGAAGTGTGAGTGAGACAGATAGTGACGCTTTCAAGTTAGAGATCCTAACTTTTTGTTAAATTTAGGACAAATTTTCCTTAAGTTTAAAATTAAACACCAATTACTTGGATGCTAAGATTTATTATTTACAAAAGATGTTCAAACTGCCTTCCTTCAGCTGCAATTCAAGTTCGACATCTTCTTAAGAAAGATCGGGTTATCAGACGGGCAAATCTTCCATTGTTGACAAATTCAACTGCTTCCGTCATTATTATGTAAAATTCGGTTAGCTATACTTTTAGGGACTCCTGTGCTTTCCTGGATTGCACGTACCAAAGTACTTGGGTCTACGTCCTCGTAAGGCAAGGAACTCTTCCTTCACCATGTACTTGGTTTGGAAGTCGGCCCTCTGTGGAGAGTAGACGATGCACATTTGTAAAAACTCAATAATTTGACGAGCTAGCGTCACTATCTTCATCACTCACATTTCATGCAATGACTCTCCGTCTCACTCAAACTAGAATCTTAAAGTTGCGGTCTTACGGCAAGCTTTGGGTATACTAGAATCATTTTTAGTAGAAATTTTTCGAAACTGGGTTTCTTGAAGAAAAAACTTCTTTTTCCGTAATCTAAGAAATATTGTAGCAAGTGTTATACCATTTTAGAATCCTTATTAAATACGTCAACGTTTAAAGTTACTTGCCAAACTGGCGTAGTACATTTTTTTCATTACCGTTAGTTAAAGTTGTTACTTGCCAAAATAGTGTAGTACATTTTTTTTACAGTACAGTCGGTTCAAGTTAGGTAATGTAATTATTTTGAATGTTGGGCAAAAATCTAACTTTTCATTTGAAACTGAGGCAGTTATGTTTTAACTTTAAACTTTAATTTATAGAAGGGTTATTCATGGTTACATTATAGAAAAAAACACTGACGAAAAGTTAATATTTGCAGTCACAGGTCTTGAAAGATCATCACAGGGTGTCAGTTTTTAAGATTTCTTCTTGAATCCTTATAATTTGAGAAGTCACGACCAAGATTTTTTTTCATATTTTTCTGATAACTGTTACACTGAAAGAAAAAACTATTGTGAAATTTCCCAAGTTGGCTAGGGCAGACATTTTTATATGGGAATGAAAAACTTGTGTTAAATTATACTAGTATTTTTCTAACTTATAACTGGCTTAAGGTTAGAGAATTTTATTAAACTGCCTTAAATTAATTAGGCATCGCATCAAAGCGCTTGGCAAAACTTTATCTAAATTTTAACTAAGTTGCCGAAGTAAATGTTCAAATTAAACAATATAATGAGGTTTTATTGATGTACCCTGTAGGATTAGGAAAATTTCCTAAGTTCATAGAATTTTACGCAATACATCCTTTCCAAACACTCTAGCTTTGTATAAGATGACCAAAGCTTGGGCAAATTCAATTCACCGCAGCATCGTTAGCTAAGCTAATGTAAAAAAACACCCAAGCCTTAGGTGATTGATACAGGCACAATTGTACATTTTATTGCGTTGATGTTAATTCTTGATAAATCTTGCTGAAATTCACATAAGGTTGCTGTAAAACACCCAAAATTTAAGGCAAATTTTTTTGGGTTCGTGTTTATAACGGATTTGTATTCTGATTCTCTAAGTTGGGTCGTTTTCTACTCGGAATATTTGTGCAGTTTAATTTAAAGTGTTAAACAGAGTGCAAGTGCAATCGGTCGGCAAATTAAACGCAACAGTGAATAATAGTGAAAAAAAGTGGTTGGTGTATGATTAAATACATTTATTAATTATTTGTTTTATGGTAAGTGTTTTATTAAAAAATTTAATAAAATTATTCTAAATGTGTGTAATAATATATATATTTGCTTTTTGTGCTCTTTTTGATACTTTTGCTTTCATTGTTATCATTTTGTTGTTTTAGTCATGGCTAAATGCAGCGTTTGTAAGCGCTATTTTAAAAGTGTAAAGCTTCTTATTGGTCATTTAAAATAAATTCATGGCTATAATAGAGGCAGATCCTATCAAAAACATTTACATAAAGTGCACGACCGTATTTCTGACCTTAATGTTTCTAATTTACATAATTCAACACAAGAGGCAAACAGCCGCCTAAAGGGAAGCTATGGGACAGGTACCAAGGCAGAAAACGCGCTTTAAGAAAATTTCGGGTCAGCAGTGAGCTGCTGAAGCAGACAACTAAACAAAAATTACAACAAACAGATGACGTTTTAGATGAAGGTTAAAATTTAGTTCTTTCTGTAAAATATCAACTACTAAACGTACAAAATAGGAATAGATAATGCAGAATTACGGGAGTTCGCGCAAACCCTGAAACATCTAAGAAGATGGGATGAAGTTTTAAAATTATGGAGAAAAACGCTTGGATATCGACGTGCCCAACTCAGTTCTGATATAAATCTTGCAGAGATATTTCAGGAATGGCCGCTTCTAAAATATTCCAAAGCTCCTGAATTGGTAAGATTTTACACTATGAACAAATACAAATTTTACATTATGAACAAATAACTTACCTTATAGATTGATATTGATTTTCAATATTTATTCCCTGCCAAAAAAATGTCAATTGTTAACTGGGAGAGATTTTCACAAGTCGCCAAGAAATTACTACAGGACAGAATTAAGGATATATCTGCAAAAAGTTCCCTGCAAGATTTTATAGAGAAAGAGAGCACACTGGATACAGGTAATAATTAATAATTGTAGTCACAAATTTAAGTTAACTATAGTCATAAAAATCTTAATTTCAGAAACCAAAAATATAATACTATTTGAGTTAGTACATGCTGTGTTAGTTCCTTCATCGAGAATCATTGAAGGGAAAAGAAAAAAGTTTACGATTCGGGATTCGCAATCTTCCTTTACGTTGGTGGCATCCCAAACTAATGAAATCAACAAGTTATTGAAAGATAAACGGGACGGATGTGCTAAGCTGAAAACTACCCTACAGCCCCTTGTGATTGCGGTTGGAGATTCATCCAAATATGAGCATTTCTACGTCAGTCTCGATGGAGAAAAATTCCAGTTTTTGTCATACCTAGAAGCAATTGAGTACTGCTTTAAAATATTTTTCGTTTTAAACTTAAAATATCCTGCTGAATGCATAGCAGTTTGGACTTTTTTCCAAAAATTTTTGATCGAAATTGAAGAAACGCTGGAACGATTTCCAGTAGTCGACACATTCATAGCGGATATTAGGCATATAATTAAGCTTAACATTCCTTAAATTTTGTTAAGTCAAGCGAATAAAGTGGTTTCCTTAATTTCAAAATTTGTTATTTTTTTATTCATTCGTTCTAAGAGTTTTACAATTTTTATTTTGTTATTCACTTCTGATGACTAAAGTACTGGGTAGGATGGCGTTTAGTATGTCTTCACTAATTTTATACGTATACGTATACGACTTGGTCTAATTCCCGATTGCGGCTTGACGTTGATTTCTGAGACACCCTGTGTACATAAAATTATGTATTTTCTTCATATAAAAATAAAACGGAAGCCATATATCTGCAATTAAAAAAATTGGGTTAACCGGCATTTTCTTTTTTATCTGCAATGTACAGATGAAAAAATGGCGGCTAGTACTTAAATGAACAAATTACCATTATAAAACTTCAAATATTTTTATATAAACTCTGGCTCTATTATACTATAAACTGAATGACTCTTATAAAACTTTTAGAAATATTATATAAACTAAAGGAAAATAGTGCTTATATACCCTTTAGTCATAATATGTAAAATGTAATTTTTATAACAGTCACCTTCGTTACTAAAGCGTCATAAATAAATGAAAACAGTTTTATAATGGCTCCATTCGACACTAAAAGTCATTTGTTTTTATAACGATCACCGTAATTACTAAAGGACCACCAAAAAATTTTACGATATTTTATAGTGGGTATATGTGTTGCCGAAAGCTCTCAATTTGATATTAAAGTCACCTAAATTACTGAATGTTGTCGAGTTATATAAGGGTAATCACGGATACAGCAATAAACACTTATTACCAATTAGTAATATTACGTGGTGATGAAAACAATTGTAAAACATTTTTATATACCTTCTAGTAATGGTTACTCTAAGTTATATAGACCGGTGATTGAAACATTTCCGTCACAAACTTATAAAACCTTTAGTAACTTACTTCCACGATAACCATTCTAGTAATCTTAAAAAACTCTAATATAACTACGTCACCAATTGGTAATATTATAAAACTCTTATATAACCAGTCAAATTGTTATATAACCCCGAGTAACCATTATATAACCCCTTATAAAACTACCCATCAACTTCAGTCACCAAAAATTGGAAACTTTTTTACTTGATATGCCTCTCGTAGTAGGTCAAAATGTTTACTTGCGACAAGTTGGTAATCTAGTTCCACTCTTTTCTACTTTTTAGAGCAAATCCACACTTTTTACTTCAATTTTATGTGAATTTTAAACATGGCGGATGGTATAAGTCGTCAGATGAACTAGATTGTGCTCCACTTTAGTTCCATTTCAGGCAAAAAGTAGTTCGACTTCAGGCGAATTCCCGCAAAAGCACCTACTTGACAAATATGAACATGCACTTGCCCAGCAATCTAATTGTGCAAGTAACTTGCCGAGTCTGAATAGGCCTTAGAATACAACTCCAAAGTGGCAGTCAACAGTACTGCCAAATAGTTGGGAAATAAGTAAGGTAGAGCATTAGAAAGAAAAAAATTATGACAAAAAAAGTGTTAATAGCCGATCTCGCAGAGTACTAATTTTTTAAAGGTATAAGGACGATATTAAGATGCAAGAGAAACTATGAATGATACTAATTAAGTTTTAATTACTTACTTACTTAAGACTATATAAATAGCAACAAATTATTGCCTCCATAAAAATTTCTCCAAGTCTTTCTCCTATATGTTCGCGCCCCTTTGTTTGTAATCAGTCCTAATAGATTAGTGAGTGTCTCACTGTCAGCCTCTGAAGAACCATTAGTAGACTCGGTAGAGATTTATAACCATCATAATCCATGCAATCATACGTCGAGGTGTTAACCTCTAGCCCACTGTAATTTCAACATATTTTTTAGATTTGCGGTTATGTTTTAAAATTTGCTGTTCCTCTAAGCGATTACAGTATACGATCTACTCGCATGATAGTTTCTATACGCATTCGAATTCATAAATTCAGTAGGACAAAAAAAAAACAAAGTCAAAGCTACCAATAATGGCGACTTGGCTCCTATATCAGTAATTGGGTGTGGTCTGTCTATAACCTATTGAACAATGGGCAGGTGATAGTTTGTCCCTAAAACATGAGCATATTAGATACGCGGATGAGAGCCACTGATTATATTCGTTCCTGAAGAAAATTAATCTTAGGCGGGATGAGACCACCCATTCACCCGTCCAGTTAGTTTACGCTAAGCAGAAACGGTCTACCCACAATTCACATTTTACTTACGGTAGGAGCGCAAGATTGAAGTTATCTTAACTGGATGCCAACGACGCGATGTCTTGTTCTTTTGTTTACTGCTTGTCGAGGCCGCCTAACTGAGTTAGCTTGCTTACGCGCACTCAAGATTCAAATTACCTCGCGCGCATCCAGATCCAGGTCCAGGTCCACTATATAACTACTACTATGGTATAGATAGCACCAGGCATAGTACCACCGGCAGGCGCAGAGGGAATTCTCTGCTACCCATTTTCAAGACATGGAGCTCCGACTGAGCCGTAGAGCCGCTGAGACGTGCACTGTGTGCCAAAGTTTAAATGGAAGATAATTACATGCATTGACTTTTTACTCTTTACGTGATCTGCCTGATACGCTGATGCCCTCTAGGTGGAAGCTACAAAGTGTTTTCCGAGGAGTCGTCACTTAGGGGGCATGGATAACGCTGGCGGCTATTCTGCGTGAAGAGATGAACGGGAAACGCAATTACAATTACTACCATAACTACCGCGCGGATGAATGGAGTCCGCCAAGAAGAAAAACCTGGAATTTATTGGAGCGGATTTAAATTTTTCGATAACGGTTTTAATTGAAATTCGATTAAAATGATTGGTAAGTGTGATATGGAGTATACAGCCCGTAACAGACTTTGGTAGCATAAGACCGAAATGATAACGGTGGGAGTGGTAGTAAGTAGGTATGTATATGAAATGAAACATAAATAGAAAATTTTCGAGGGATGGATACCAATTTTGAAGGTCTTGTTTACTTCTATTATCAACGGGATGTCATCTTGATTGCTGCTAATTATAGAAATCATATACAGTTTTTTAGTGCGCACACACCTACCTACCTACCTAGTACTTGCTAGGTGACAAGCATTGGATTTAAATTAGAATTCCTTTATGAACTGTCGATGTGAGTTAATATAATTTTTAACGTTTAAAAGGCACAAACAAAGTTCTGCTATAAAGGCATGGGATAAATGCGGGTCTCACCTGTTAATGTAGGTACTTAGATAATGCCGAAGGGATTCGAGAAAAAATAAATTTTTAATCATGTCGTAAAATTCCAAAGAGTGCAAGTTGTCCCTGCATTTCAAAGTTCGTCGCTCTCCTAGGCAAGGCAATGTTCGAGGTCTGAAATTTCTTGATTGATTTTAGGATCAAAGGTCCATCAGATGCTGAGATGTTGTAATTTCACTTATTAGATCTGAACGCGAAGACTCAGGCTTTCTTACAGATGTCAAATTAATGGGAACATGCTACCCCATCAAAATATGGAAATTCTAGATTTCTTAGAAATTGGCCTAAAGGTGAGAGTTTCGGGCGACCGATTAAAAAAAATTGTTTTTCTAAAGATTCACCCTTACCTTCCCTACATCAGATCCAGGCATCGTGGATTTTATATTGGAGCGAATCCATTGCTGGCTTGCTACGGCATCAAGACGTCAAAACATCGTTGATTTTATATTCTAGCGAGGCGTTACTGGTTATTCTACTTCTCTTTGCATGTCACTATCCCTTGAACGCTTTTTTTGTTTTTCTAAAGATATCACTCTTGCCATCAGGTCCAGGCATCGTGGATTTTATATTGGAGCGAAGCCATTGCTGACTTGTTACGGCATCAAGACGTCGAAGCATCGTTGATTTTATATTCTAGCGAGGCGTTATTGGTTATTCTACTTCTCTTTGTATGTCACTATCCCTTGAACGCTTTTTTTGTTTTTCTAAAGATATCACGCTTGCCATCAGGTCCAGGCATCGTGGATTTTATATTGGAGCGAAGTCATTGCTGGCTTGTTAGGGCATCAATTCGTCGAAGCATCGTTGATTTTATATTCTAGCGAGGTGTTACTGGTTATTTCACTTCTCTTTGTATGTCACTATCCCTTGAACGCTTTTTTTTTGTTTTTCTAAAGATATCACTCTTGCCATCAGGTCCAGGCATCGTGGATTTTATATTGGAGCGAAGCCATTGCTGGCTTGTTACGGCTACAATACGTCGAAGCATCATTGATTTTATATTCTAGCGAGGCGTTACTGGTTATTCTACTTCTCTTTGTATGTAACTATCCCTTAAACCCTTTCTTTGTTTTTCTAAAGATATCACTCTTGCCATCAGGTCCAGGCATCGTGGATTTTATATTGGAGCGAAGCCATTGCTGGCTTGTTACGGCATCAATACGTCGAAGCATCGTTGATTTTATATTCTAGCGAGGCGTTACTGGTTATTCTACTTCTCTTTGTATGTCACTATCCCCTGAACCCTTTTGTTGTTTTTCTAAAGATATCACTCTTGCCATCAGTTCCAGGCATCGTGGATTTTATATTGGAGCGAAGTCATTGCTGGCTTGTTACGGCATCAATACGTCGAAGCATCGTTGATTTTATATTCTAGCGAGGCGTTACTGGTTATTCTACTTCTCTTTGCATGTCACTATCCCTTGAACGCTTTTTTTGTTTTTCTAAAGATATCACTCTTGCCATCAGGTCCAGGCATCGTGGATTTTATATTGGAGCGAAGCCATTGCTGGCTTGTTACGGCATCAAGACGTCGAAGCATCGTTGATTTTATATTCTAGCGAGGCGTTACTGGTTATTCTACTTCTCTTTATATGTCACTATCCCTTGAACCCTTCTTTATTTTTTCTAAAGATATCACTCTTGCCATCAGGTCCAGGCATTGTGGATTTTATATTGAAGCGAAGCCATTACTGGCTTGTTACGGCATCAAGACGTCGACGCATTGTTGATTTTATATTCTAGCGAGGCGTTACTGGTTATTCTACTTTTCTTTGTATGTCATTATCCCTTGAACCCTTTTTTCATTACTTCAGTTGCAGAACTTTTAGCGAATTAAACTAACTAACAACAACAAAAAAGACTAAAAGTATAATGCACAATGGTAAATTAGAAAATTACAGTAAATTTATATTTAAGCAAGGCAACAAAACTGATGTTAAAACTAGAAGAAAACGAAAATTTAAAATAATGAAGAAACAGCAGTGAAAGAACAGAAACAGACAAAACAGGAAGAATTGTAATGGCAAAGAAAAGGCTTAGCCATTAAAATAAAAATAAAAGTGAAAATAGAAATAGAAAAAAAAGCGCAGTGGAGTGGTGTGCACAATGTCAGAACGCATGTCCCTATCCGAAGCTAAATGACGAGTAAGCAATACTCTCAATGAACTGGCCGAGCTCATATGCTTCAATGCTACTGGGAGTCTATTCCTGGACTTTGACTTGCTTAGATCACCTAATAAGAAAGTTTCCGATTAGTGCTGCCGAGGTAAAAGAAATTCTGAACTTATCCAATAGGACGATAAGGAGCTTAAAGTGGCTGCCGCATTTGAAGGCTTTTGAAAATTCCTGGAGTGTCAGGACTGACTCTTTCGATGGCTTTACGAATATCGGACGTTATTCTCAATAAATCAGCTTCACAATTATGAATGCTAAGGAGTGAGCATATGATTCGATTCTAAGTACAATAATAAATACCTAGGAAATGTGGCCTTAGCAGAAGAGCATAATTGTACATTGGAATTTGCGAGAATGTCAAACTCGCATTGAAAATGTGGAGGATGGGATAAACGAGTTATAGAGCAAAATAATATTGAGAAAACGAGACGATATTTGATCGAGTCCCATTGCCTCCGACTTGACAGCACTAATGGCGTTAACAACTTGAACAGTATTAATACAGCTAAAGCTGAAATCACCTAATTTGCCAGAGAATAATGGACCTCCAACCAAACCGAAGTCTTCGAATTCTGTATGAAATCATGGTACGTCGTGGAAAATGACTTCTTATGAGAAAAATGTTCACAATAGAACACTAATGGCCATGGAAGAAAGAACTGCAACCATATATACGAAATGTAGTAGTTGGGGTGTATGTGACCCAACTGCATGAAAATGGGTTTTCCGCCGGCAAAAATGTCCCGAAAAACTTTTTTGAATCGGGGAAAAGTACACCACCCGATTAAACTTAGCGAGACCTTTAATTTGATATGCAACATACGATATTGGAACCAACCCCGCCGGGGGCTCCTACCACCCCCTGAAAATATGCCTCTATGAACTGTAGCTGGTAATGAACTGAAGAGATAAGTGAAACCCGTTTTCCGATCAGCCATAACCTTATCGAGTTAGAACCGATCTAAGGTGTGAAAAATCTAGTACCTCAGTTGGAATGAAAAAGACAGAAATACTAAAAAAGGGAGTATGGGGATGGCTATTTAAGCTGCCGAGTATAAGACTGTGGGTACTCAAACTTCTCCTTAGGGCCTGAGGAATTCGATTCTGTACTAGAGTTTCCGCTCACTAGAAGGAGAAATAATTCTGGTTTTCCGTGGATGAACTATCGGTTGAAGAGACTGAGGAATGCACAGAACAAGGCTCATAAGAGATTCAAACTGTCTGGTGTGATTGAGGATCACATACTTTTTAAAAGGTTGCAGAAAGAATATGATTTCTTAAATAAGTTTCTGTATAGTCAATATTTGGCATCGGTGTGGAGGCTAGTATAAAGATAAATCCAAAAGCTTTTTGGTCATTTCTAGACAGTAAGAGTAATTCGTATGGAATTCCTTCTTCTATTGGCTTTAAGAATAAAACTGCGGATAAAATTTCAGATTCATGTAACCTTTTTGCGGAATACTTTGAGTTTGTATATGTGGAGGACTAAGGCTTTCCCAATGACACTGAGATTACCACACATATCTTCTCACGGATCAACTTGGGTTCAATGTATGTGTCTACGGAGGATGTAAACTTAGCATTGGCCACTCTTCTGGTCCTGACAACATTCCAGCGATATTTCTAAGTCAATGCCGTGATCCTATTTCGATGCCTCTTTCATATATTTTTAATTTGTCGTTATCCTCGGGACTGTTCCTCAATGAGTGGAAAATTTCATTCGTTCGTCCTATAAATAAAGCGGCTGCTAAAAACTGTGCCAGTAATTACCGTCCTATTTGTAAAATCTCTGCAATTCCGAAGCTATTTGAAAGTATTATCTCTGAAAAAATTTCTTTTGTAGTTAAGGAGTACATTTCTATTCACCAATATGGGTTTGTAAAAGGACGCTCTACAGCAACCAATTTAGTTTCCTATGTCAACTTTTGCTTAAATGACCTAGAACAAAGTGGTATACTGATTTCGCAAAAGCATTTGATAAGGTCAATATTCGCCTGCTTTTACACAAACTTGAGGCGTTTGGATTCCATTCTGCTCTTCTTGCATGGTTCGCTTCCTACTTGACTAATCGCATACAAATTATCAAAATTAATGAGGTGTACTCTCGGCCGATTTTGGTACATTCTGGTGTGCCTCAGGGGAGCCATCTAGGGCCCCTTCTTTTTATTATATTTATCAACGATGTCTTTAACATCTTTGAATCTTCCTCTGTTCTAGGTTTTGCTGATGATCTAAAAATTTTCATGGAAATGGTTGATATGTCTCAAGTTTGCAATTTCAAATCAGAAGTCGATAAATTTGCAAAATGGTGTCATCTTAAACATTTGTTGATAAATTCTTCTAAATGTAAACACTTTATGGCTACTAAAAAAGTATCACCAATTAATTTAGAAGTGTCTAGTGATGGGATTAATATTCCTAAATGTAGTATAGTTTCGGACCTTGGTGTTATTCTAAATAGTAAATTTACTTTCTCCTACCACATTGATTATGTAGTAAGTCAAGCTAATTCTCGGCTTGGTTTTGTTAAACGTCGGGCTAGTAAATTCTCTGATCCATACACGCTTAAGGCATTATTTTCAGTTTTCGTTAGACTTATTTTGGAATATTACACGATTGTATGGGATCCTTACTATGTGACGCATTCTAACAGAATTGAAAATGTGCAAAGGAGATTTACCAGGTTTGCTCTTAGGAGACTTAACTGAACCGGTGATTTACGTCCTTATAATGCCAGATGCCAGCAGTTGATTGGCTTACAGAAACTGTCTCTCAGACGAAAAATTTATAATACTATGTTTATTAGAGATGTTATTGAAAACAGGATTATTTCTCCTGATATTTTAAAGTTTATACATTTATATGTGCCATCTAAGCAGATTAGACTGCGCCCAATTCTTTTTGAAACTTTCCATACTACAAATTATGGCCTCAGTAGTCCATTAAGTCGTTGTATTCGGCAGTTTAATTTGTGTAGCAGCATAATTGACTTTATTCAAGATAGAGTTTCTTTTAAAACCTCTGTTTCGGACTTTCTAGAAAGCTTGCTATGACTATAATATTAGATATATTCATATTTTTATATTAGTTGATGTTCTTACCAAAACATAATTTTAGTTTTAGTGTATGCATGGTCTGTTGATTTGTAATCTGTAGACTTAGAATAATAATAAATAAAATGTACTAGATCAAAATTTGAACCCACCCCCTCCTCCAAACCTTCCACGCTTAATTGAAATAAACATTGTTAATAAAATATGTTTAGAGTATCATAATGCATCATTTAATACACCTATCATGTCTGTTGTTGTCTGGCATAAAGTGGGCAATTCTCCTCATTTCGAATCTGGAAGTTTCGTGCGATTTGCTTCAAAATTCGTTTAGAGTTCGCACGAAGTTTTTGAAGCGACATATTATGCTGCGTTCCTTTTCACATCCTGAATGAATCTCTGTGAATCGACAAAACGATGTCATAATTTAGTTCTGTGTAGATAGAAAAGGAACGAAACAGAACCATTTAAGTGTGTGACATTTCTTCAATTTAACAAAAGCAAGTATAAATTCGTATAAATTGTTGTACCTATATCAAAAACAAAGCCATTTTCTAACAAAGAGAACTTTACCTCAACTACTACCCCAGAAAAAATTTAAACAACACATTCACGCATCCAAAGTAAAATCATTCGGCTTGAGTAAAAGAATGACATAACATATCATTAATTCCAGTCGTACACAAGATTAGACATCTTTTTTTGTACAATGAGTAATAAATACGGTTCTAAATACATAATTTAAGGCGAAAATTACAGAATCTTTGTAAGTGCGCTAAGAAAGTTCAACTAGAAATTACTTTCAGCTGCTAAGAAGATAAGTAAAAGAAATATGGCAAAAATTTAAAGGAACGAATATCAACAACTATATTATTTGTAAACTAATGAGCCTCTTGAATGCGATCAAGGAGTTGGCAGATTGGATATTATGGATAGGAATATTATTCCATAGGCGTGAGATCTGGACAAGATAAGAATTTTCCATAATCGTCTTATAAAAACAAGGAGTTATTATATTCCTATTGCGTTCAGATGTTGCGAAACTGAAGAGCTCTCTGAGATACTCTAATTTGCCTGACTTTAGAAGGTTAAAGAAGAATATCAATGACCTACGCTGAAGGTAAGAAGTCAGAGGACACCCAAGCAATCTTGTCCGAAAAGGGGAAACATGATCAAACCTGCGAAGACCAAATACAAATCGAACGCTACCATTAAAGGCAACCTCCACTTTGCGGGCACAAAAGGAATCAAGCTTAGGGTAAATCGTACTACAATGTGTAAAATATGGCATGAGTAGCGTCTTTACAAGCTTTAGACGAGCAGGTGTTGTTAGGATACTGGCATAGAGCCAAAGTCTCCGAAGGCCGAAGTAGACTTTTCTAATCAATGCGTTAACATTCTCACAGCACTTCATGTCTTGGCTTAAAGTGACGGCAAGATTTGTAACTTTACTTTGCATCACTAAATTGGTACCATCCAAAGCGAGCGGAGGAATACTATTTCTATCAAAAACGTTGTTGTAAAAAGCAATACACTGCGACTTTCCTGGATTCAGTATCAACCGATTTTTCTTAGCCCACAAGCCTATTCTGTCTAAATCATCGTTTATGTGTGCAAGGCAGTCTTGAATAAGTCCAATGGGCCTACTCAAATAGATTTGTACATCGTCAGCATACATATGCACTTTGACGTCACGAACTACTTCAGGTAGATCATTGATGAATAGGCTAAATAGCAATGGGCCCAGAATAGAGCCTTGTGGTACGTCGTATAATAAGGTGAATGAGTTTGAGATATTATTATTTACCTTAACGCGTTGGTGACGACGAAACAAAAAATCTTTAATAAGAGTAAGAGCTGAAGTACTGAATTTAAAAATAGCAAGCAATTTATGCAGAAGGATGTTATGATCAACACTGTCAAATGCCTTAGTGAAATCTAGCAGTACTAATGTACTAAATTTGTTTTGATCCAGGGCCAATCTAATGTCAGTGGATACCTTTACCACCGCAGTCTTGCAGCTGTGAAAGAGTCTTAACCCTGATTGCCAACGTGTAAGCAGCTTATTATCATCGAGGTACACAAGCATCTGGCGATACATTAACTTATCCAACAACACTTTAGAAAAGAAACATAAGATGCTTATAGGGGAAAGTCGGCAGGGGACTCGGGACATTTATTCTTCGGTATTGGGAGTACTATCGCAGATTTCCAGTCTCAAGGAAACGTTGATGTCGTTAAGCATGAATTGATCACATGAAGAATGTATTTACCACAAAATAGATACAATAATCTGATAAATCGTGGAGTCAAACCATCGGGTCCAATGGCATCAGATTTGATTGAGTTAATGGAAATTGACAATTCATTCAGGTCAACACAACGAAAGGAGAATGCATTATGATTGACCAAGGGTGCGACCTCGCTCAATGAACCACCATGAGGAACTTCGAGCGTTCAAGCTTGATTTACCATTGAACTTTGGTTAAGTGATACAAAACATGCATTAAGTTCATCGGGGTTGAATCCACAATCGACTTCGGCTTTCCCATACACATCAGCCTGTTGTAGGTTGTGCCATAAAACTTTGGGTTGTAGATGGCAGTTCAATTTAGAACTAAAGTACTGACGCTGACATGGATAGAAACAGATTCATCGTGAACAAGAAAAGAAACGAATCAATAAGAAATTTTCGATTTCCTTCAAAATTCGTTCATAGCTCGTCACAACATTTCCGAACAAACTTATGAAATTTTCGAATATCATAGTTCGATGGGGTTTCCTTTCATCAGAATTCACCAGGACATTTCTCCGGTTTGCTCTACTCAGAAGAGATGGGTCTCATTAAGAGAATTAGGATCAGTATCACATTCTGAGGCACCTATTCAATCCATTTTCCCATTCCATTATTATTTCTATGCATTACAAATATAGGTGGACAATTTCTCGTCTCTACAGACTGAAATTCACTGAGAATAATTTCAATGAATTGTCATTGGAAATGCAGAAAAGAATTGAGTTTTTCGACCCAGCGATCAGATAGGTCTCATCAGTATGGTTATCTCTGCTCGCCTACCATAGAAGTTCGATAATCAAAAGCAAGTGTGAATCATATGGTAGGACCTAAAAGTTTTACTTGGTTTATCCAGTGCCAAGGGGAATACTCACCTAATTTGAAAATTGCAATAAGAAATCTTGCTTTTGATAAAAAAAAAAGTATTTGTATGGGCAATTATAGGTGACCCTATTATCGAACTCCCATGGTATGTGATCAGAGGTAACCATACTGATGAGACCTCTCTGATAGCTTGGGTCGAAAAACTCGATATTTTTTCTACAAATGTAAGCATTTTATCAGGATGCCCATTAAAGAGTACCCCAAGTATCTCTGGATATCTAATTTTTTTTACAATAACCATAAAATTTTATGAAAAATGGGGAAAAAAAACATTATTTAGGTAAAGATCACATTTTAGCCAAACCCCTTCCGTCACCTTCTACCAACAAAAGACGTAGAATGAAACAATTAGATGAAGTTTTTTGTTTTGTTCTGCATTTTACATTTCCTTGACTGTGGCTGAGTATGCTCTAGAGAAGAAATGCATGGCGTTGAAAGATTATTATCTTCTTATTGTTATCTTACCACCACCACGCTGGGCTACTGGAGTGCCTTTTGATGTTTTTATGGATGTGAGGCGCGTATCCGCCGCGTACCTGCCTGTGATAGTTAACATTGCGCAAAAAGTCGAAATGAAGCGAAATGATTGAATGAATGATGAGCAGCATGCCGTAGTACGACCATTTGCCTGCCGTCCGGTCCTTTCCATTAAACACACGTCCGCATTTATATATTATAACGGCCTTGATTACATTGGGGCTCTTGATGACCGCAGCACCATTACGGAAAAAGTTTGCATTATATTTCTATCGAATTAAGTTTTTCTGTCTTACGATTATTAGTTCTCCAGAGAGCTGTGTAGATGGATGCTATTGCACCTGAATAAATGCAATTACTCAAGACGTAATTAAAATGAATTGAAATTTACACGTCTACGATCTCAAAGAAATATGTAGAAGCGCGCTGTTACTATTGCGAGTTAATTAAGATATGCAAAATCAAATGAGCTCCTCTGGACGACGCTCCAATTGTGTTTTTTATTCAGCGAACAAAAAACAAGTTACATTCTCGCATTATGGGCGCATAGTGATGAGTTGTTAGTTGTTCTTCTGCCTTACAAGCCGAACTAATATTTGTTCGAGATTAGTCCGATAATTACTCCATATATCCTTTTGAATATTTTAATTAATAAAAACGTTAATTCATTATGGATGACGTCGTCTTCACGTATGTAGTGAAAGCAGATTTTGTCCACTTAGAGCAGATGAACTCGAATTTCGTGTTATAGGCTGGGTGATGTCAGGGCCTCTAAGAAAGTTAACTAAGTTCAAATTATCTCGTGAAGGGGTCTCTTGCTTAATAGATCTGATGGTCAACTATGCAGCAAATAATGCAATAAGACTGTTGAGGGCAAATCTCCTCAACACATGCAGTCTGCTCGGCCACCTCAAAGTCCTTGAAGAATTCCTAGAAGACCAGATAGACAATCCCATTTCAGACGGTTTGCCGAAGCGCTATAACTTTGAAACACTATTCAATGTGATCTTAAGGGATCGTTAACATCCTTTGAAAAAGGTTATCTTAAATGGTACAGGGATGGCCAAATGGAAAATAGAGCAGATGTGGGCATATATGTGCCAAAATACCGTTAAGGCACTGGGATGCTATAAACAGTTCGTTTTTCTGAGGGTGTTAAGGTTTACCGTGGCAAACCGTCCCAATCATTACCGGTGGGTAGGAAGTAGTTGCTACGATTCAATCGGCGGAAGCGGTAGCTACTGGGCTGTAGTTGCTTGTAGAGTGGCTATTCTGACCTACAGCGGTAGATGCTACTTTGTAGTTGTTTGCAGCGTGTTTATGTTGCAAAGATGGTAAAGTTGCTTGCCACAGGCTTGAGAGCCTGTAATGCTTGTCCTAGAACCTAGTCATCCATATGACTATACTTGGCTACTGCGTGTGATCTGAGGTCGGATAGGTTATCCTACAAGTCCAAACAGGCTGGAATGGTTAAACATGGGGTAACTAACCTTCCTGACCAACTTTATTACATATCAAGAGTGTTAATTTGAAACAAACCTTTTTCTATAGGTTACCACAAATGCATGAGTAGTGAATGATGAATCTTGTAGATGTGATAACCTGCGGAATTAGACTACCATCAATCCTCTTGATAGACACCTAGGACACCAAGGCTAAGAGTAAAGAAATATTTGTTTCAAGTAATTCATTGGGTATGTGCAAATATTCTGAGACGTCCTTTCCTCTGCTGCACATGCAACTACGCGAACTAGCAGGATCTATAATAATGAAAAGGCTATTGGCGTAACTAGGTAAAGGCCAGGGTGGGCCTGCCCCCTCCCCACAGAATGAGGACTGCCCCTCCGCAGGAAGTTATAAAAATTCCCAAAAAACATTCGTCAATTCTTGGCCTAAGTTAGGCCTAATTAAATGGAATCTGTTCGGATCGGAATTGAAAAGGCATTTCTTTAAGAAAATTGATTGAAATCTTTTTAAAATTTTCAAAAACTGTTCTGAAATTGCTCTGATTCCACTGAATTTTGACAAAGGCGTGCGAAGGTGTATTCCGTAGGAGCACTATTTTGGCAGTTTGTGAGGATATTTTAATTGATAAACTTTCATATAAATAAAATTTTGAAAATTTCGTAAAAGTTTGTATAATTAGCCGAACAAAATGTTTTTGTAAGCTTTTTGCTGGCAAATCGAGAAATTCTCATAAAAACAAGAAATTTTCTAGAACCTACTCGAGTCTCGAAAAGGAGAAGGCCACCGGAGGGAGAAAAAGACTTCGTGATTTATTGGACTTGCCATCAGATACAAGGCCTTCCGAATATTGGAAGATACATATTTACAGCCTATAGGTAGTGATAGACAAAAATTTGTTTGAAAATCTACCTTTGGCACAATCAATTGACTCATTTATAAAGTTGTACCTGAAACATATGGAGAGGCATTTGTAGAAAATTATAAAATGTTATCAATGTAGACATTTCCATCCTACAGGCCGAAACAAAAATAATGAAGAACATGTTATAAAACAAGAACATTGTAATAAATTTGGAAAGATTGAAAACAGAGATTAATTAAGACTTTTGTCCAAATTTATACAAGTTGCTGCAAGCAGCTCTTGGTCTTCTCGAACGGTTGTGAACGGAGCAGCTTTTCCCTATGCGTCTAGTTAAGAGCAACTCTGCTTCATGCAAAGGAACAGCGCAACTAAATAAATTTGCAAAAAAAAAACCGCAAACTAATATTTATATAGAGTTTAACTAATATGTAGGTATCATCTTTATTAGCGCTTAATAAAAAAGCGTATATAATTGTTCTAAAATGTGTATCTAATAACTATATTTTTTGAAACACATGCAGATGGTATAAATCAGACCTGTAAAGTACTAAAGACATTGGTATTGAAGTACTAGTACCAGTACCAGTACCAAAATATGCACTTACTACAAATCAGACCTGTAAAATTGCAAGTACAAGTACCAGTACAGTACCAGTACCTGGACTTGAAATATTTTAAGTACAAGTACAAGTCCCGATACTGGTTCTTAAAAAAAATTTCAAGTACAAGTCCAGGTACTGTTACTGTTACTTGTACTTAAGTACCAATGTACTTAAGTACTTTACAGGTCTGCGTCAAATACCACCTTAACGCAAAGTACTTCAGCGTTTCTAAATTATTTAAATATGGCTTATACAGGGTGGCCTAAGTAAGACTGAAGGGTTAAAATTATTCATAACTTTTTTGTTTTTTCTCTTTTGCAAGTTATTTATTTTTTATATACAGGGTGTCCCGACGTCAATCCGGAATCGGGTGATAGACCAAATCATAACAGTTATCAGAAAAATATAAAAAAAATCCAAGTCATTTATTTTTCAAATTATAGACTTTTCGTTTGTTTTCGAGAAAATGCACACCCTGTGATGGTTTTTTGGCTCCTGCTGCTTCAAATGTTTACTTTTTTCAATTTTATTTTTCTTATGTAATCCCGAATAGTGCTTATGTAACCTCTTACTTTAAATTCTAAGCCAACTGTTCCAGCTTGGAAGAAAATGTCACATTTTGCCGAACCAAGCATAGAAAATTAATATTTCACCCAACTTTAACTGACTCTAATGAAAAAAAAATGTACAACGCCAGTTTGGCAAGTAACGTTAAAAGTTGATGCATTTAATAAGGAGTCTAAAATGGTATAACACTTGCTACAATATTTCTTAGATTAGGGAAAAAAAATGTTTTTCTTCAATAAACCCAGTTTCGAAAAATGTCCTTTCACCTGCTAAAAATGATTCTAGTGTACTCCAAACGAATATCTGCGTCCACCCATGGGGAACCCTATTATTCCACAACGTCCATGGCAATTCATCAACATATGTACATCTCCTGGGGCCATATCTACGCTCTAAATTGGGGAATACCACGCTTACTATTGTTTTAGACCAGTTTACTAAGTTCGTTGTTCTTAAAGCCGTACGTAAGTGGAGTCCTTCTTGAAACAAAATATCTTTCACCTCTTCGGGGTTCCGGAAGGCGTGACCTCTGACAACGGCGCACAATTTACCGCAAATGAATTTAAGGTATTCCTCGAAGCGGATGGGGTTAAACACCACAGAACCGCCTTCTATACTTCTCAAGCGAATGCATCGGAACGGGTAAATAGAAGTGTACTATCCGCGATACGGGCCAATTTCAACGAAGATCATCGGACCTGGGATGAAAAGATCGCCTCAATAAGCTGTGCCTTAAGTAACGTTGTCCATCAATCTACGGGGTTTAACCCATATTATCTAACCTTTGGCCGTAACATGATCACGCACGGTTCTAACTATAAACTCTTACGGAATTTAAGCGCGGTTGAATGTGGAGACTTTTTAGTCAACAGTCCTCAATATGCATATGACCAGTCATATGAAAGGGTTATCAGTAACTTAAGGCGCACAACAAGACTACATATTAAATAAGTAGTGACGCGATATCTGCAATTGGTAATGTAATCTTGTAAGTGCTCAGAGCAATGGATAAAAAATTCCGGTCATTAGCTGGGAATAGCCATTAGATGGTATACTTCGCAAGGCTGAATAAATTTGCAAACATTTCGTTCAGACTTTTTATTTTCCACAATTTTTATGATATTTATTTGAAAACTTCGGCAAAACATTAGAAACTGTTCAGTTCAAATGCTACTGGTCTTAAATTTTTGAAAAAAAATTTACTTTTTTCAAACCCGTGTTATTTTTCTCCCACACCTAACCACTTTTCATGTTCACACCAAATTTAATTATTTTTTGTACATATAGGTTTTCCAAGCATATTTGTAAATGCTACCGGAGCTGTTTTTCCAAATTTGCTAATTTTTTTCAGGTTATAATAACTTTTATAATATTATGATTGAGACTCCTGTAACTTGAATAACACAAGAATGAATATTCAGGTAATTTTATTCAGTTGCCCAAAAACCAGATAAGTTTCGTAAGTAGTTTATTTTATAAAAATCAATTTGTAAACCTCTATCGAGATAAAAATCATTTTATTTCTCAACAGCCTCTCGTGGTGACGACAGGATAGTCCAAGCAAATATGTACTCGGTTTTGTATGTATATATTTATATAATTTTGAATAGTACTTTATAAGTATTATTGGCAGGCATTGCTACCCTGGTAGAAATTGCCCTAGTAGATATATCATGATGAGCTCATCAATGAGTTTCTCATGAGCAATCAGATGAACGGACTAATAATATATATCCGCGTTTGAATTAAAATCGGGAATAAACTTATTTATTAACTTACTCACAGATAGTGTGCATGAAAATTGCATCTCTTTCATTTATTTAGAAATGTATGCTGTGCTTCTCTTTTGTGCATTTAACAATATTAGATGAGCACCTCGATGAGTACATAATAAGTGTTACGATGAGATTATTAATGAGATTGTCAATAGGGTCTCGAGGAGCTTTTTAATGAGCATGTCAATGAGTGTCGCGATGAGTTTATTAATGAGCATAGCAATGACTGTCACGATGAGCTTATTAATGAGCATGTCAATGAGTGTCAGAAAAGCAATTTCTATATTCCTATTCACCCGCCGTCAAACATTGGCGTCACTAGGATTTTATACTGGGGGCTTGCAGGTCTCCCAGTCTTTCGTACATGGCAGAAAATAAAGTTCTCGATTCCGAGCTTCCAAAATTTCTCTTTCACTTATTTAGAAATGAATACTTTGTTTCTCTTTTGTAAATGAGCAATTCGACGAGTACTTACTTAATGAGTGTCACGATGAGCTTATTAATGAGTGTGATGATGAGTTCATAAATGAAAATCTGATTTTACGATTGATTTCATATATTTTTCCGAATTCAAACTCCGGTTGCAAATCAAACTCTGAGTCGCTGTAGCGTAAGAATTTTGGCATAACGTCTTGTTCAGCATATGGGCGACAGTTTTTTTGGGGAAAACAAAACAACAAATTAAATAATTTAAAAAGTTAAATAAACCACAAAAATCAATTCAAATTTTCCTAGAAATGTCATCTGGCACGGTGATGTCAGGAATAAATATTTATTTATTGCTGGTTTAGTATATAGGGAGCAGTTTCATGATATCCAATGAGCCCTTCGATGAGATTTAACGAATGCTCATCAGACGGCTCATCGGGACTTAATTTTCTATATGTTTCTTCATGAATTGCAAATACCTTGTAAAACTTTTCAGTCAAATTAGTATTGGTTTACATACTAACTGCCCTTTGTGGGGCAAGAGACAAGGTAAAACTGTGAGCAATTTCTACTAGGGTGCTCACAGTTTTACCTTGCCTCATGCCCCTCAAGGGGCAGTTAATATGTAAACCAATACTAATTTGACTGAAAAACAGCAACATGCAATTCATATAGAAACATATAGAAAATTAAGTCCTGATAAGCCTTCCGATGAGCATTCCGTAAATCTCATCGAAGGGCTCATAGGGTATCATGTAACTGCTCCCTTATATGCTAAACCAGCAACATTTTTAAATTATTGATTTTAAACAAGACGTTATGCCCAAATCCTTACGCCTCAGCGTCTCAGAGTTTGATTGCAACCGAAGTTGGAATTCGTAAAATTATATGAAATCAATCATAAAATCAGATTTTCATTTATGAACTCATCATGACACTCATTAATAAGCAGAGTGCGGAAAAATTCATTCGCGAATGCAAAAAATACATTCTTATCATTCTTATTCATTCGCGAATGAATACTTGGAGCCGAAAAATTCTTGAGAGAATGTTTCCTGCCGAGAATTTTATGAATACATTCTATTCCTGAGAGAATGAAAATGAGAGAATATTCTTCAATGGCAACAAAAGAATGAGAAAGAATGAAAAGCAAACATTCGGAATGAAAGAGAACATTCTCATATTTCATTCTTTTACTGTCGGTGAATTCGAGTAGGTCGTAACAGATATATTGTTAGGTCAAGATTATATTAAAAGTTGAAAGGTTTTCTTGTGATTTTAACGTATTATCATGGGTCACAAATCCAATATAGATAAAAATAAATTCGTGACTTATGATAAGAACACTGATTCCTCAAAGTGCTTGTTATGTGAAAGGGTTTTAAAGGGAAATTTACTAGGAAATATTAAAAGACACTAAATTTTTTCAGGACAGAAAAGGATATATACATCCATTTGAAAAAATGTGGAAAATACACTGAATGAAAGCCTAAAATCACCATTATATAAATCGGTTTGCGGGGTAAAAGAATGAAAAAGAATATTCTTTTCCACTCTTTATCATTCGCGAATGCAAAATATATTTATTTATTTCATTCTCTCGAGAAAGAATGAAACCGACTCAAACATGTGCGATTCATTCATTCGCGAGAGAATGAAAGCTAAAATTCTCCTAAGAATAGTCTTTTAAAGAATGAATGAATTTCGATCATTCTTCTCACCCTGATAATAAGCTCATCGTGACACTCATTATGTACTCATCGAATTGCTCATCTATACAAAAGAGAAACAAAGTACACCTGACCCTCGATTTACACGGTGGATTCGTTCTCCAAAAGTACCGTGTAAACCGAAACCGTGTAAATTGAAATTAAATTCATCTTATATATTGAAAAAATAGACATCTAAAGTAAAACAATATTACACATTTATTAATATATTTTGATATTGTAAGTATGTAGTTTTTCATAAATAGGCGAACATACATATTACAAAAACTTTTTAGTATTACATGAATTAGTTCAATAAAGTTAGAGATTATTCGCTCTATTGAAAAAGCTTTCCTCTGTAAACAATCTACGCTGGCTTTTTTTATCGAGGTAGAAGGTACCTTCATATAAGTTCACTGAAACTCTAACAAAACATGGAGTGAACCGGACCCTAAAACACTGGAATGCACACATGTCGAACAAAAGAACCTGTTGTGGGTGCTCATTGTGGATAATCTCTAACACTCTAAGACTTACCCGGATGGGCAAAAAGAAGTATGTTACGCCGACTACCAGGTGATCTTGGTCACCGGTAAGTACGAATCTGAACTCTGCGAACTGTTCCAGAATGCAATCCGAACGGACTGGGGTACGAATTTCGGACTTTGCATTAATCCATTGAAAACAGATTTATGCCTCTTTCCTAAGAAATAGAACACTCCACTGAAAGACAGAGTAAAATATCTAGGTATCATATTAGACAGAAAATTAAGCTGGAAACCACACATTGAGTACAGAGTGAATGAAGCTCTTCGAGGTTTCGCGATGTGCCGCAGATCCATAGGGAAAAAAGTGGCGACTTAAGCCATGGATGATCCTTTGGATCTATACTAGCATCATCCGACCCATGCTAATCTTCCGTGCTGTGGTGTGGTGGAAGGCAATGGAGCTCGTTAATCATCGCAAGATATTGGAGAAGATTCAAAGATTGTGTCTTCTTAGTGTAAGTGACGCTCTCAAGTGAACCAGCTCGAAGGCGCTTGAGGTCAGCCTCAACACACCCTTTTCATATACACGTCAAGAAGGGGGCGTCAATCGCTGCACTCAGGCTGCATCTCAATCGGAGCTGGATTCACACTGGTACAAGGGTTCCACATGAATCCATCTTTGAATTGGTGTAGTCCATCGTACTTCCTCGAGACAATGCTGAGGAGCAACTATAAATCGAAAATTCCAGACAGGGCAGAATGGGAATCATATTCTGTGCTTCAACCATTGACAAACTCTATCATATATACAGACGGCTCCAAACTGGAAGAGTACACCGCAGCAGGTGTTTTCTGTGAGGAGACTCACGTGAAAATTTCCATTCACCTTGAAAGCCATGTAACGGTTTTCCAGGCGGAAGTCAAGGCCATCCTTGAAATGGGAAGGTATCTTCTAAACTCAGGTACAAAGAACAAGGAGATTGCTATCTGCTCGGACAACCAGGCAGTTGTCAAGGCGTTGACAAAACCTTTTACAACCGCCAAACTTGTATTTGAATGTAAAACTATCCTGAATTCCCTTTCTCGGAACAACGGGGTACTGGTGCTTTGGGTGCGAGGTCACAGCGACATTAGCGGGAATAAAAGGCGGACGAACTTGTTCGTCTTGGTGCAACCTCGGAGGAAATCTCCTGCACAATTGGGATCGCACCAAAACACGTTTGCCTCTACTATCTCGACTTTGCCAAAACAGTCGCCTTTGCTTGGATGACCCAACCCAAATGAAACGAAAGAGTTACTGAAACTAAGCAAGCCAATCCTGAGAACTGTAGTATCAACTCTCACTGGACACTATTTTCTCACGGGTCACCAGCATAGGATGGGGCTTGTTGAAGATCTGGAATGCAGAGGATGCGGAAAGGAAACTGAAACGGTGACATATTCTTTGTAACTATTCGGTCCCCTCAGGAAAACGTTACAGATTCCTTGGCTCACACCTCCTGAAAGAACTGCATGAAGACGGAAGGAAGGGTTGGAAGCCAATTTTGAATTTTATTAGAGCGTCGGAGCAATTGCTCATAATTTTGGGGGCTGAATAATGGGCTATGTTGTAGCCTACGTTCCAGGAATCCTTTTCGGATTCCAACCTGGATTCAATCCAATCCCAATCCATCAATATTTAATACACTAATACACGCCCCATAAAACATTCCTGGAAAACATTGTTCCTATTGCTGCAAAAGTCTGCCGTCTGCCATCGCAACTGTGTTTAGCCCTTAATTCTGTTGCATTGTGGGCGTTGTACTTCGCTTTTGAAAGCTCAGAGCTCAAGCATAAATATTTTCAAGCTCATTCAAATGAAACGATGAACGCACAAGCAACCCCATAATATTTCATTGCAATGCATCCTATTCGAACTAAATAGGCGAGATAACTTTTTTATAATTTCAATTCTAAATTTGCGCGATTGTTTCAATTTTTTTTTTTTCAAAAATTTTTGTGACCGTGTTAAAGTGAAAATTAGTTATACAGGGTGGGCCAAAAGTCACCATGGGGGCTAAAAGTCACCATGGGGTTTAAAAATTTAATAACTTTTTCGTTTATATATTTTGTTTATTTTTTTTTTTTAGATTATATAAATAACATCTGGAGAATAAATAATGGAGAGATTCACAACTGAACAAAGAACCAGAATAATACAGGGTGGGCCAAAAGTCACCATGGGGTTTAAAAATGCTCTTTGCGTTAAAATAATTGATCGCTGATTTAAGTAATAAAATTCTATTATTCTGGTTCTTTGTTCAGTTGTGAATCTCTCCATTATTTATTCTCCAGATGTTATTTATATAATCTAAAAAAAAAAAATAAAAAAAATATATAAACGAAAAAGTTATTAAATTTTTAAACCCCATGGTGACTTTTGGCCCGCATGGTGACTTTTGGCCCACCCTGTATAAACGGAAATTTTCCTCATTTTTTCAGTCGTGTTAAACCGAAACCGTGCAAATCGAGGGGTAGGTGTATTCATTTCTAAATAAGTGAAAGAGAAATTTTGGAAGCTCGGAATCGAGAACTTTATTTTCTGCCATGTACGAAAGACTGGGAGACCTGCAACCCCCCAGTATAAAATCCTAATGACGCCAATGTTCTACAGCGACTGAATAGGAATATAGAAATTGCTTTTCTTATTATCTCTTCCAGAATGACATCAGACTAAGAGAATTTGTTTGTTTTCTTACACCAAATCAAAACCTGGCTAGGCCTTTCAGCATTCAGCAAACTGTTACTAGACGCAAATTTCTAAATTAATTTAGCTGTTTTACAAAGTAGTTGGTCAAGTGCTCGGAAATGTACGACCTGGCATAGACGCATTACCACAACTACATCAAATTTCCCCTTTTCGTTAGTAAATTTTTGACATTTCAAATTGTGTACTTATTCTGGATGTCAAATTCGTTAATCAGACCCGAATTCGAAAAATCGTTTCAAGGTTCGTGTCACTAGTCTTTTTAAGAGAGAGAGAAAGAGAGAGAGAGAGAGATGAGCTTTGTATAACCTTCAGATCAAGGAGGAGTCTTCGATATAATTTATCTAATGACTCAATCTGTCCAAATTAAATGCAAAATTGTGCCCAAGACGATACAATCTTACCACATTCCAGGCCGTCTACTAATTCAGGAATATATCAGGAAGTTTTAGCTTGTGTTCTACATATAAATATATATGTTTTTTTTAGAGATGCTTAGTTATAGTGAACCAACGGGAAACTAGCTTCTAAACAAAGATTTCCCATCTTAAATTAATCTCAAATGACAGATGGCGAAAAACATGCTACGGAAAACGGATGTACTTCCTTTAAATCATAAACGAAACGAAATTATTCAATTTGTAGCGCTGTGTTTGATTTTCTATCGTGAGGCTTCAATATTTTCTTATGAAGACAAATTTCCTTGCTGGGAAGGGAACTAACTGAAGAAGTACGTGAGCCGTGAGCATGCCATAAAAACCGAGATAGATTAATAAAAGAGGTCGCGCCGGAGGGCATGTGCGCAAGGCACTTATCTCACGTTTGCATTTGAACTTATTTTCCTTTAAAAATATCTAATTTCTGTATATGGTTATAAGTTGTATATATATATATATATGCGCTTTTATTATGTATCTTTTTATTTATATATTTATTTATTGATGACTAGAAAGGCAAACGCACGGTTGTTTGTTCGTTTGTTCGTTGCAAGCAAGGTCTACAGTTGAAGAGGCCGACTGAGACGCGACCGGTAGATAGCAAAAAAGCAGTGCTGAACTGGTCTCTGAAATGAAGACTATCGAGGCTGCCGCTGAGCACTTGTTTAACTACTACCGGAGATCTTTATTTTATTCTGCTACAGTTTTTCCTAATCCGCGATACCCATACCTGCCTGAATGGGACGACGCGGCGGTCGGGTCGGGGCTACCTTTACCTATACACCAACTGTCGTCGTAGTCGTCGTCGTCGTCGTCGTCGTCGTCGTCGTCGCAGCATACTATATCGCCTCATGCCATGGCTGCCAAGACTATAATATGCACAAGTTTACTTATTTACAAAAAGTACAAGACGCCTGGTAAATGGCGATACAAAAAGCAAAACACGAACCCAACAAGTGGCTACCACATTCTTCTGAGCTGTTTCTTAGCTTCGGACGACTTTTTGACTTCTGACTTTACCTGGCCTGGCGGAACATTTTCGCTCCCCGTTGCCCCCCGAACACCACCTGTGTACTCCTAAACCCTATCGTCTTAATGCCAACTCTATATACCTATCGGTATGCGAGTCATACCACGTCTCTGTTGTTACATTTGCTGTTGCTGGTGCTCTGATTTCTTTTACTGTGCTGTGAGACAAGTTCCTTCGGAGGTTCGATTTGATCAAATAGTTACGGTCAACATATTTTCCACGTCTTATGATGACGACGATATCTGATGCGTTCATTTTGGTTTTGATATATGTAGGTAGGTCTGTAATGCTTGGATCATTAGCCTGATGGCTGAACTAAAGATATCCGCGGACTAGGTTTCACTGGTTTTTCTGTAAATATTTATAGCATAACATGAGCGCGCGCATATAAGAGTCTCTATGTAGTATAAAACGTCAGTCAGCGAAATTTCTTTTGCATCTTTTCAGTTTCACAACACACACCAGAGTAATGTGACCGTAAAGAGACGTGTATTATTTACACATTTCGTGTGCATCCATCGCTATCCATTAAAATGACCCGTCATTCGTGCTCTAACGTCCCACTTCGATTCGGTAATTTATTTAAAGCAAGTATTTATGGCTTTTGGACCTGATCTAATCGAGGCTTATCATAAAACAGCTAAAAACATTTGGATCTCATAATATTGATGCCATAGCGGAAGGATCACTTAGGAACTGATTAACGTAGGTAATGACGGTTTTCGTATACTAACCTTACCGAAAACTTTACGTTCAGTCCAGTTAATAGGTTCGGAGAGGACTATTAACGCGCACCTGCATATTACATTGCACAAATGCTTGCCTGAGGGTAAATTCGTATCCCATATAGTGCGAATTTCCGTTGCTCTACCAGTAATATCGAAATTCCCACCCGAGCGAATTTCACCCTATAGGGGGAAACATAGGGTGTACTTAGCTTGCCATTACGTTTGTAACACCTTGAAAGATGGTAGAGCAAAATGGATTGGACGCCCTTGCATAATTTTGTTTTTTGCATGTCCGTCCGTCCGCACGTCAACTCGAGAACGCGTGTATCTAATGAGCTGAAATTTTGCATATGGCTTTAAAAAACAAAACAAAAACAGTAAAATGAAGTTCGAAAGTTGGGCAAATCGGGTAACTCCCTTGTAGGGTTGCCATACAAAAATTTCGCTCTTCATTATATTATTTGGACACTACCTGAGAACGCGTCAACGTAGAAAGCTGAAATTTTGTACACAGTATTTTTACAAAAATAGTAAATATTTATTTTAAAAAATGGGCTAAATCAGGCAACCCCTTCTTGGTGTTGCCATATAAATATTTTTGGATTTTTACGTATATTGTGAAAACGACGTTTTTATTTACTGTCTGACGAACTGTTCTAGAAATATATGCAAAAAACCACTTCAACGATCAAAACTTGCACTGATTGGTGACCATACGAAATTACATACGGGAACTCATATAGGGTATCATAATATTTGGTCTTAGACCAATTCTAGCTTTTTACTTGTTTTTTAATTAACATGCACATACAATATCAACTACAGTATCCACTAACTTAGCGAAAAGCAATATTTCAAAATATCAGGTCCGACAACAGCAAATCTGTACCTTAAGTAAGAAACGTTCATATAAACAGAATATTATCTTGTAAGTAGCTCAAACTTCAAGTTCAAGCAGTTCAAGTGTGAGCATTTTACAGAAGAAATTTTAGATGGTGCGAGATAAGGTTTTCCATTTAAAACAGGGGCTGCGAATGCCACAGGTGCAATTATTAGAAGCAAGAATAAGGGCATTATAAATCAAATAGGGCACGAATGTTACAGGTGAAATTTTTGGAAGTTTGAGTTACAGTCTTCTAATTTCAACAGGGTGCGAAACTTATACATTCAATTTTTAGAAGTTCTAGCGATAATGTTATACCTTAAACAGGGTACGAATGTAACAAGTGAAATTTTTAGAAGTTCGCGTCATAGTCCTCTACATTCACACCTTATTTAAAGTAGAAGCCTATCACTCGAACTTCCAAAAATTGTACCTATAAAACTCGTACCCTATTTACCAGGGATGTAAACGACTCACATTTTGACTCAACTCATCGCTCAACTCAAACAGTGAGTCCGCTCAATCACTGGGTCCGCTCAACAGTTGAGCGGTGGTTCATCGCTCGAAATTTGAACGGACTCACTGGTTGAGCGGACTCAATCGTGAGCGGACTCAGTCTTGAGCGAACTCATTGCTTGAATGGACTTGAGCGGACTCAAGTCTTGAGCGGACTCACTGCCTGAGCGGACTCATCATTTGAGTTGAGCGGACTCAAATCATATTTTAAATAAGGAAGGAAGGAGGAAGAAGAAATATTGGCTAAGAAAATTAGCAAAAGCTAAATTAATAAAATATAATATAACGAATGACTTTTTTATAAGCTTTTCTTATTTTATTGAAATTTCAGTTTCAATTTTAATTAAATCAGATTCTCTTTATGTTATTTAAAATATGATTTGAGTCCGCTCGACTCAAATGATGAGTCCGCTCAGGCAGTGAGTCCGCTCAAGACTTGAGTCCGCTCAAGTCCATTCAAGCAATGAGTCCGCTCAAGACTAAGTCCGCTCAACCAGTGAGTCCGCTCAAATTTCGAGCGATGAACCACCGCTCAACTGTTGAGCGGACTCAATGATTAAGCGGACTCAAGTCCTGAGTTGAGCGATGAGTTGATATGATAAATGAGTCCGCTCACTTACAACCCTGCTATTTACCCTATTTAAAATACAAGGTTATCGCTTGTACTTGCAAAAATTGCATGTACATATGAGACTCGCACTCCGCATAAAGTAGAAGAGCTTCCAAAAATTGTACCTGTAACATTCGTGCCCAATTTGATTTATAATGCCCTTATTCGTGCTTCCAATAATTGCACTTGTGGCATTTGCACCCTGTTTTAAATGCAATACCATATCTCGCACCATCCACCTATACATAGGGGAAATTCGCACCATCATTTTTTCGATTTTTAGGGATCCCTACCGTAACAACGGGAGCCCTATTACTAAGAGTTCTCTGTCCGTCCGTTACCAGATTGTATCTCATGAACCGTAATAGGTAGACAGTTGAAATTATCACAGACTGTGTATTTCTATTGGCGATATAACAACAAATAATAAAAATAAAATATAACTAAAAATTAAAGGGGGCCCCCATACAAGAAACCTGATTTTTGGGCGTCTTTTTCCTCGTTTAATTCTCATTCATTATTATTATCATAAGTAAGTAGTCATAATTCTTTCAAATGACAGCATTATTATTATTTTTTCAAATGACAGCATGATTTTTTCAATGACGCCTACTCTCATTTGAAAAAATAAATAAAAAGTAAATAGTGTTAAATTTTGGACGATGGTACGGAATCCTTCGTGCGCAAGTCCGACTCGCACTTGGCTGGTTATTTTATAGGTGCATTTCAAGTTAAAAAAAATTATGGTGCGAATTTCTCCTACACGAAGTGATTTGTATCCTTCACAACTGAAGAAGGAGGCGATATTATTATTATTTATTTGTTCAAAACAATGCATATTAAGAATATTTCGTCGTTGTGATGGATTAAATGAATCTTCAACTCGGCTCGGCAAATACCTAATTCACTTGAAATCGTTATGTAAACGAGGCATAATTATTTTATTAAGTTAAGGATAACTGACAGTCTGTTATGGTCAGCACTTCAATACAGCAGAAAATTATCCATTAGATATTAGAAATGTTATTTCTTGGGACATAAACGCTAAGCCCAGATTTTGAGTTGTCTGTATTCTACACCATTGATCCTTACAAGAAGAAGAACTCGCTAGTTCATCATTGTTGGTCCCTAAGTACCACGGTAAGATGGCCGTTAAAAATTTCTTGGTTCGTTGTGGATTTTATTAGAAATTTTGATCATTACCTTCACACGTACTTCATTTAGGGAACTCAGATTTGATTAGTCTCCTGATAGAAAATGTTCGCCCTCACTCACCTTGACAAAACATTGGGAACAACTTCACCAGTTTTCCATACCTTCATTACTTAACAATGATGAAGTGGTTGTTGATTTCCTGGATAAAACTAATATTGGGGCTACATTTCTGCGCAAATTATTCTATTTATCTTAGTCGAAAAAAATTGAGGTCTGCGATTGTTCACTTCAATTCTTTCAAAAGTCTTAGATATTTTAAAGGCTATTGATAAGAGTCTGCCATCCCGCCCCTTTATCCAAACCTAAAGGATTTAGTTTCTCCCTCTTCTTCTATAATGGATTGAAAATGTTATACCTAGTCATCCAATACGTGTTATTTAGATGGGCGTTAGATCTGAACTATAAATGCCGGTGTGCCCCAGGGTTCCGTTATCTCTCCGTTTTTGTTCTTAATTTTCATCAATGTTTTGATTTCCCTTTTTTTTTTAATTCAAACACAGGGACACGAGAGATCTCAAGTACGGAGGCCAGGGATGCTCATTGTGCTAACCTGTTAGAAACCCTCTCACCAAAACCTTCCTCTCCTTTTAATAAAGCGCACCAGATCAATTTGAGGTAAGCTTTTATTCTCATCCATAGATAGGAGGGCAGACCCAAATGTATACAGCCTACTCCGGACAAAGGCCGGACAAGCACACAGAAAGTGTTGGCTTGTTTCAAGCTCTCCTCCAGGCAGGACAGACGTTCAGGATTGGCAACAACTCAAATCTTTATTAGACGAGCGTGAATTGAGCTGGAGCCGGTGATGATGCCAACTACAGCTCTGCATTGCTTCATTCCAAGTCCCAAGAGAAAGTCAAATAAATTCCAATTTGACCTATCAAGAAAAAGTTTTGTTTACCTGCATGTGTTTAGATTCGCCCATCTCTATTTATGCTTCATACAAACATCCGCTTTGATGAGAGACCCGATAATTGATATGGCAACACCTACAGCGAGTTCCGGTCCAGAGAAGAGAGAACCAGAGCCAGACTTGGCTAGAAGGTCTGCCCTTTTATTCCCCATGTGCCCAGCATCCCATTAAAGGAACACCTTGTTGTGGATACACAGCTTATCCACAAACGACCACCAGTAACTTAGATATTATCCGAGGACTGTCCCTTACTTTCAATCCCACCCATAGTTTTGCCGATGACATTATCCTTGATTTTGCTTACTCCTTTGACACTTGTAAACTCCAGATGGAGTCTCAAACGAGATTGCATGATTATATCATTGAAAATCGACTTTTATATAGCTACATGCATAGTCAATATTCTGATAAAATATCTAGTCTGATCCATTATAGACTAATTTTAGTCTATGCACGCAATACTCACGTTGCAAGCCGCACACATCCTTTCATCCTTCAAAATACTTTCGATTGTACAGTAAAATTCCGTGATGTAGTCTCATAATTTCTTTATAGAGCTTGAAATAGCCTTCTTCTTCACTTTTAGGTGCAGTGGTGAGAGATTAAGTAAAGCCTCAATGACTATGGCTCATAGCGCCCGAAACACCAATCTTGACACATTATGAAACTAAACCTGTTTTCTTTTATTTGATTGTTGGTCATCACACGAGAGCTCCATATCACACATGATAGTCATTGCATATAACTAATACATCATTTTTTATTTCAGTTCCTCCCTGCTAAGGTATAGATGTTCAGGGATAATATTTTCTAGGTGGAGCTTCGTTTTTCCGAACAATCCTGTTTTCCTTGAAGGTTTCCTTAGTTCCTCTCTCAGACCTTAGTTGGACTTGTTGGGTTGGTTGGTCGTATGGGATATTACGAGACCATGCTCGAAGACTGGAAATAACGGCGAACGATTTCTGCAGAAGCTGTAAGACTTCGGATTAAATCTTTTCAAGTCTGGGGGAGCTACAATATAAATAGTTCAGATGTATCCTGAGTTTCCTAAGGAAAGCACGATAGATCTAGGGCCGACTTAAAGGTTATCCCATGATGTCAAGGGGCACAATGGATCCACTGGAGGTCTAAGTGAAGCAGGCTAGGCACTTCTAGCTACACTCCTACCTACCTAACCTAATCTAACCTAGACTCGTTGACCGAAGAGAGTTTCTGTATTTTACAAAAAAAAAAACATTTCATTCAATCACATGCATTCCTTCATTTTGATCCTCGATTAGATCAATCGATCATATTACCTTCACATTTGCTCTTTCCCAACACTTTAGGCCCTCAATACGTCGCAGTAGCTTGATTGCAGAAAGTGAGGATCAGGCCCCTCTGCAAAACACACAAATTTCAGCTTTGCAGGGCTATGTTTTTGCTTCGCAATTTTCTAAAGAGGGCATTCAGTATGGCCTTTACCTGTCATAAATGATGCATTTATATCATGTGCCATTATAGAGAGAAAATGTCGTTAGTTTTGCTACTTCCGGCTACTAGATGGAGCCTGCTTCTCTATAGGATAGGTATATTATTTTTCTGCAAACGTTTTTGATAAAACTCAATCCGTTCATATTTGTAGGTAACATCCCATCTCCAGTTTGGGGCCTTTAAAGATTATCCAGGAATTGAGAAAATTTCATTAAATCGCGATCTGTTTCACGCACAATTAAATTAATAAATTGACAAAGAGGTTCAGCTGACCGAATCATATTATCATGGCGGATCGATTATGTATTTCATCATCGATCATTAATTCTGACTTTCTGCCATGTAGTTGAAGGCTACTCTCCTCGATTATTATCGATCGACAGACTTTTGTTGCACGGAGGTGCTAAAGAGCGAAATCTGTCTGTTTACTTAATAAAACTTTTGCAACATTTTTCTTCATATTCACTACGTACTTACTTTGCTATTGCTCTGCTCCGTGGTACTTTCTTTAGCTGCCCCTTTCAGAGTTTTTCTACTCCTATCCCCACCGATCATCGGGAACGGAATATCTTATAAGACTAATACGAAACTGGCTGACAGAAACGGCTGTGTTGAATGCGCACAGATCAGGTAGACTATATAAGTGCGCTGATATGAAATGCCATTAAGGTGTAATACGGTGTAGTGACCTCAAGTCGTAAATTCCAAATGATTCCGCAGCTTTGCCTCTGATTTCGTTCATTGGCTCGCTATATCGCTACATATATGTATGTACGTCTCGTGAAATTATTATAATTTTAACCTTTGCTGAGCATATTAATTGGTTCCGTATTGCTTCTGTCTCGCACTGTCCAGCTGAAAAGTGCCTCAGATACGATTCGTTTTTGCACTTATTATTTATTTCAATGCACTTTTTGCTCTACAAATATTTCATCCACAAGTAAAAAGTATCTTTTCACTCACTGAGTAAAGCTTCAGATATGTGTAGTTTTTGCACCGTGAAGCGGAACGTAGGTATTTTTCACGGATTCATTGGTGGGTTATAGTAAAACATGTGATTATTAAATTTACTATTTAGTTGGAATAAAATTAATTAAGCTGTAATTTCACTTTGCATAGTTTTATACCAGGAAAAGATCATCGATGGACCCCATTAGAAATTAATTCTTACAATTTGAGATCACTCTTCATTATCTTTCGTGGATTTCATGAAAACATAGATTTGGTTGAGTAATATTTCTATGAGTGTGGGTTCGAACCGCACAGGGGCGCTGTGTACGCAGGATTGATTTTAGCATTCTCAGATTTATTTAAACCGTTAACAAATGAGTTCAAACTTTGAGCAAATAAATTTAAACCTTGAACAAATGATTTTAAACCCTTAAGAAATAAATTTAAACCTTGAACAAATGATTTAAACCCTTAACAAATAAATTTAAACTTTGAACAAATGATTTTAAACCCTTAACAAATAAATTTAAACATAGATCAAATGATTTTAAACCTTTAACAAATAAAATTAAACCTTCAACAAATGATTTTAAAGCCTTAACAAATATATTTAAACCCTTAACGAATGAGTTTCAACTGTTCACAAAAAAACTTAAACTTACTCTACTCGCCTGTGTTAAACCCTATCGAAAAATCGTTTAGTTTTAGATGACATAAGTAGAGAACATAATCTTCTTTCAGTAATCGGAGATAGCCTGCAACAAATCACACCTAATGACTGTTCCAGCAATATAATGGATTTTGTTTTATTTACTCCTAATGCAGTGGATGGTCAACCGTTGCACTGAAAAGTCAAAAGTATTGCAAAAAATATATGCACCCAAAATTAGAGTAAAAAATTGTATGAAATGCTTACTTAAGTTGAAATAAAATATTTTAAATATAAATTTGTTAAGAGTTTAAATATATTTTCTAAAAGTTTAAGATTTTTTGTTAACAGTTGAAACTCATTCGTTAAGGGTTTAAATATATTTGTTAAGGGTTTAAAATCATTTGTTCTCAAGGTTTAAATTTATTTGTCAAGGTTTAAAATTATTTGTTCAAGGTTTAAGTTTATTTGCTTAAAGTTTAAACTCATTTGTTAATGGTTTAAATAAATCTGAGAATGCTATAATATACTCTCACTCAATCACAGCAATATTAACATATTCTAGAAGAATGTCTACAAGAGGTTGGCCAACGAAAAAATTATAAAACGGAAAACAAAATGCAAACGAATCAATAGGACAAATATCAGCCAGATAACAGTTAACCAGTTAACATCACTATAATAAAGTATAATGGAGTAAGATTCAACTACCTCAGTAATATCAACATTACTACAAGTGGAAGATCGGTTGAAGTCATGGAGAGAAGCAAAAATGACTTTCGATAGACTTTAAGGGGATAGTGTTCGAATCCACCTAACTTACGAGGACTATCGACTAGAGAATATCCAACTCTTGCGTGAACACAATTCGACTATACATACGCGAAATATGGCAAAAGAGTTAAGAGCTTACTTCAATTATAGTGTTCATAAGCAAATCCCTATACCCAAATAACATTGAAAGTTGAATTTCCTATCATCGAGGGTCGATCGACCTATTTTGATTAAAATTACGTACCTAAACTGTCACCTGACAGACCACTCTTCTATGAGGTAAATTAGGAAGAAAATATTAATTCCTCAAATTAGGCCTTCAAAATAATCTTAACTTTTGTAATTATTAATTAGGAAAAAAGAACGTAATAAGATAGTTGGTCACAATTAGATGAAGGATAGATATAATGTATGTCCTGTAAGCAGTACGCACACTACACCTGCGCTGAAGTTGACTATAATAACGACGAGACAGTTCACCTTGTGCAAGCCTGAAGAACGATTTTAAAAGTTATTTGAACTGATTTGTAATAAATGAAATCAATACTCATTTTGCCCAGTCGCGTATACAGGGGGAGGTTCACGGGGGTCATGACCTCCCCCAAAGCGCCACCTCACCTTTGCGATAAATTGAATGTGGTGCTGAGCTTTAGAGCGGTTTTAAAATTCTAACAGGACGATTTTCGTATGGACACAATGTGTCGTTGGTGCCAGCGATTAATGCTGGTGCTGTAACGCACTTCTCCAATCTGCGGCGACAGATAGCTCTGGGTTGGGCGTTTGTGTGTCTTCTTTTGAATAGTTATAGTGGAGTCTGGGTATAATAGTCATTTGGTCGTAGCTCTTCGTCTTTGAAACGTGTACGATTTTTTTGGAATACTACATATTTATTTTAGCAGGGTTGTAAATGAGCGGACTCATTTATCATATCAACTCATCGCTCAACTCAGGATTTGAGTCCGCTCAATCATTGAGTCCGCTCAACAGTTGAGCGGTGGTTCATCGCTCGAAATTTGAGCGGACTCAATCGTGAGCGGACTCATTGCTTGAATGGACTTGAGCGGACTCAAGTCTTGAGCGGACTCATTGCCTGAGCGGACTCATCATTTGAGTTGAGCGGACTCAAATCATTATTTAAATAACATAAAGAGAATCTGATTTAATTAAAATTGAAACTGAGATTTCAATAAAATAAGAAAAGCTTATAAAAAAGTCATTCATTATATTATATTTTATTAATTTAGCTTTTGCTAATTTTCTTAGCCAACATTTCTCCTTCCTCCTTCCTTCCTTATTTAAAATATGATTTGAGTCCGCTCAACTCAAATGATGAGTCCGCTCAGGCAGTGAGTCCGCTCAAGTCCATTGAAGCAATGAGTCCGCTCAAGACTGAGTCCGCTCACGATTGAGTCCGCTCAACCAGTGAGTCCGCTCAAATTTCGAGCGATGAACCACCGCTCAACTGTTAAGCGGACTCAATGATTGAGCGGACTCAAATCCTGAGTTGAGCGATGAGTTGAGTCAAAATGTGAGTCCTTTACATCCCTGTATTTTAGTATAAGATTGTTTAGAAAAAAACTCGCAATAGGTACTTATCAGCCCGGTTAATATGATGCTTTTATATTTTTGTTGCGCCGATTACTCCTACTATAGATGAAAAGAACACAATTTCGAGATTTGAAAGTCTTATTATTTCTATGAAATTGGTCAGTGATCATAAATTTTTTTTTACCTATCTGATTTTCCGCCATAAAATCGATAACAGGACAACTTGGTGGGGAGCTCGCAACAGAAGCATAAAAACTGACTTAACGAATTTTTAATTAGGATTCTTCCAGTAGAACCCTAGTTCCATGCAATCAACGTCTACCCACCCGTTGATTTTCCATGGCGAACTGATTCAAGCCTGAGTTGTTCAAACGTTTTACGTTCGTAGGGAAGCATTAAAGTTTTTTTTTTTAAATATACTTGCAAATTGTTCCTAAGAGCTTTAATGAATAACTATTCACCGACATAGCCCAAACGAATTGGTGGATCACTCTTTCGGACAAGGGCACAAGCATTCAGTTTACTTAGAAAGATTTGATATTTTTTCTTTAGATTTGTCATGCACTACTGGGGCCGGATTCTGCAATTCTGAGAGTTTGGGAGTTTGAGAGATGAGAATTTTCCTTTTCCCCGATTAAAACTCCTTAACTCTCCATTCGCGATACTTGGGTAGTTACGGAAAACGTGGGAAGTATCGCAATATTGAAGGACGGCTAACTCTATGTGGGAGGGTCGTAGAGCATTAGGGGTTTTTCCTTCACATTTAAAGTCTAGAGTACAAAAATATAGATGCCAAATTTTTGGTGGAGGGGATTTTTTGGAGGGGGGCGTACAACCCCTCATTGGGGGTTATCCAAAATACGTCATGTTTGCTATCAAATTAAAGATGGAGAAGCGAGTAATATAGTGGTGTTGTTTTTTTTATCATGTTAACTTCATATCTAACTTTTTACCGCCGTAAGACGGATTTTTTGCATTTGAGTCATATACTCCCCAGTTCCTATATTTTGCACGTCTATTAGTAATCTATTGTGAATATTTTTCTCATGGAAAGTGAATTTCCACGACTTATCAGTTCTTCATAATGATGAGTAGAAAATATGTCCATTTTTGTACCAAAAAGCGGCCACATTTTCTCAAATTTAAGAAGGACTGATTCACTTCTTTTGCAGTTATTTCCAAAACCATTTACCGGACTCAAAAACTAATTACATACCGATTAGGGGACAACATGTAGATGTGGTTTAATCCTATCTACAAGCTTTAACGTGTATATCTTAATTTTGTATAGCAACTCTTCTGTACTGGAAGATGATCAAATTAACCATTTTCGCGTGATTTAAAATTTTTAGTGGGTACCTTGAGACACCAAAATTAATATTACAAGGATTTTCATCAATTTCTTTTGTAAATATAGCCAGGATATGTGGTAGGTCCATAATTTAATTTGAAAATCCTAGGTACCTAAGGTACCTTCACAAAACACAACTAAAACAGCGAACACTGTCAGTTGAGAATAATTCTTCTTACTTCTCGACAACTAACACAGCCGAAAGTTTTGTCGAGTTTCAGAATTCCGAGTGGAGAGTTAAGTGTCAAAAGAACTCTCATCTTCACAACTCCACAACTCTCCGTGTTAGTGAGTCCGGGCCCTGGTGGCCAACCATGGTTCCAAAGAGTTATATTGATTCAGGTGTCTTCGCTGGTCCTGGTCGCGAAAGGTATTTATGAGCGTTGGCTATCATACATTTTGTTGTTGGAAATTTACTTGAACTTTTTCTTTAGAATTTTTATACAGAATTTTTACGGCATAACTATAAAAATAAAATTCATTCGCTGTCCTCTGCGGTAGTTGGCATTGCTTTGCTTGTACTTTCGCATTAATTTAAGTAGTGTTGTTTAATTTAACTTCACGTTTACTTTTAATTTGTAAGAGAAGGATAAACTTGCTATATCAGTTAGCGATGGAAGTAGAAATAGTAGCGAAAGTGTAAGGCAGAAGACTGATAAGAGCATTGACAGCTTTTTTCAGAAGAAAGCAAGAACAGTTAAGTTCCCATCAGAAGAAATAGTCAGTAACATATCATGCACTCCTACTCCCATTCCTTTAAATGTGACTCAAGGAGCCAAGCTCACTCTCAGTCAATTACTTCACCCGTGACAGAATCGCTTGCCTCAGCAGCTATTTCTACAATCTCTGCACGAGCAGTCGTATCTGGTTATGAGTCCTTAATGTCCGCCCTGAGATCGACATTGATGTGGATAATATTATCGATAGGTTTTACAAATCAAACTGAAAATTGGATTTTGTGATATAACGTAAATATGATTAAAAAAAAATTGAAAGCGACTTCTGGATACGCGCCTGATTTTGCCTCCATGCACACCTCATTATGCCCCAAGTGTGATGCAAAACCAAGCAAATGACTTATTTTCCTTTTTGATATTATTATTTAAGAAGCCGCTATTTATTTTATCCCTTATTGAGGACTAAATTATTAACTGATAGTCATGGCTTTGTGGTATAAATAAATATAACAATTTAAATCGTTTTCAAAAAATTTCCCTACCGTTATGCTCCGTGTTCTCTTAAATATTCCCTGAATAAATTCCTATTCGTTTGTGTTTGCCCTCAAAGTCCGATATCCGAAGGAAGTTAACCTCAAGGCAAATTGGACTAAATGGACATGTTTACCGAATTTCCCCATAGTTGAAATTACGTATTTTTTTTTAACATAGACCCGCAGTCTTATTGTGAAATAATTAAATATAAAAAGCTCAAAAAGCTTAACCTTATCTTCTGATTATTTTTGAAAAGTTAAGTGTACTTTAAAACACGACAAATCAATCTTCAGTTTAGATAAATCATAAGCTGATTTATATTCAAGTGCAATTAAAGTATCAGCTGCTTTGATAGCATCATTTATAAATAAATGTTGATTACAAAAACAAATTAAAAATGTAGATCATGCTCTACAATTCAATTTTGTCAATTGTGAAACCTGTTTTGCCTATTTATGGCAAAATTCCATAATTTAAGGCCTAGGTAGACGGGGAAAATTAATGATAATTCGTTTGTAATTGAATTTTTCAAAAATCGATTTATCTTTGAATTTTAATTTTAAATGGGCTGACAATTATATTATAAAAATTGACAGAACTTTCGTTTTAGTTCACAAAACCTTGGGTAACCTTGGTACACCTTTGTCCGTCTGCCTACGTTGAAATATTTTTATAGGAAAAAAGTATCGTTCATTTTCTCCTCATAGTCGAAAATTTTGGTTATTTCGCCTTAACGTCCATGCAAGTGCCAAAGTAAAAATTTTAAGGCAAACCAATTTTTAGGTCGATAAACGCAATTTGCGATATATTTATTTAACAAAAGAAGGATATCACCCATATTAAGAAAATGAAGAGGAAAATTTCATAATAATAGTTACTTTCAGAATTTCAGAACGATTAAAGAATATTGAAATTGATTTCAAGATTCTACATTTGAAACCAAAGAATAATTTTAAAAACTATGTAATTATTTTTATTACAATATTGTTATTGTTGTTATTTTTCGAAAAATTATTTCCATACTTATGAATAAAATTTCTGTCGTTTCAAAACTGAGCACTTAAAAGCTGAGTGAGTTAGTTTTGAATAAGTCCATAATTTCTATATATTTTATTAAAGCAATACTTTTCATTATCATTCAAATTAGAATGTCTTAGAATTGTCTTGTTCATAATATTTACACTACCTACTAGGGATAATATACACACACAATGCTTATAAAATGAAATTCCTTCTACATTAACACAAACGTTAACATGAGTTAAACTAGTTAGGAAGTAGGTCGAGATTAAGGAAATTTTACGTAAACTTGACGTGGAATTTACGTTCAATTTACCAAATCAAGAAAATGTGTCCTCTGTCCTATTGGGAAATATTCACCAATTTCCCTAATATTTACATCGCGATACGAGTGACGTCTTCTCATTTTCCACTTACCAAAATGCGACGTAAATATTAAGTAATCTCAACTTAGAATAGACGTAAATTCGACCTGAAAAAGGGGGGAAATGTTGATTGGGTAGGAATTATATCTAAGACATTTGACCAAGATAAAACACAAATGCGGAATTCCGGTCAATAATACACCGACAGCCAATAGTACCTACTTTAATATAATAAAATTACATAAAGCCGACAAGAAGAACAATTAATAATCTGCAACCATTTCCCTATACACCAACCATTTCCCTGACATACCTCTATTTAAAAGATTGAAATATATCAAAGCTGTTTTTTAACAAAGTCGAGAACCTGAAAGCTTTATTTCTAATCAATGCTTTTACCAGAGAACAACGATTGTAACAAGTAGCAAATGAAAGATTTTTCTCCCAAGAGAACGAGATTACTCGTTGAAAAGAAATAGATGCATGATTTAAAGAGCAAATAAAATACTTAAACACGCGTACGGATATCTACAATAAAAAATAAAAATCCATTTTTCAATAAAACTTGCATGTAAAACTGAAAGAGAGAAGTAGTCATTAGCTATTTCATGCTAAAAGCATTCGAATAATTGATAATAAGTGCTCAGAACGATTTACCCTATTTATGCATTAAAAATCGTTGAGTGGAACCAATCAGAATAGTTGTTATGGTCGTAGCGTACTGCATGTAGCAGTATGCTACACTGAGGCAATATGCAACATGTATGCCGGCCTGGTGGCAAACGGACGGAGAGTCTGTACAGCTCGAACGCACCCAAAATCAAAGAGCTCTTCCTATTGGTTAAAAAGAAGAAGAAGAGCGTGTTCCTTTTATTGTGACTTCGAGGTTTTCTGCTGGAGAGAAAAGTGAGTTAAGCACGAAAGACAGAAAGAGATGGAAATCTAAATCGAAAAAAATCCAACAAAGTTAATTGGGAAATTATGTTTTTTTGCGATCAACATTGAAATTTTGGTAATTCCAATAAAGCGAATAACTGAAAAATTACGCTCAGAGTAATCAGGGACACATGCTCAGATGGCTACTTCCAGGGCTTTATAAATTCACCAGTACATGTGGAAAAGTATATGGAGTCCTAACTCCTCGTCATCTGCAAAAGGGTGAAATATTCCGGCGTCAGAGAACGATTTCCGTAAATCCCGAAATACAGAATTAAAAGGGTTGCTGCATAATTTTTGACGTACGACGTTGCAATGGAAGTCCACCATGATGGCCCAGAAATTTTTATAAGTGCCAATCGTGCACATTGTGTTAAAGTACCTAATTAGAAGGACGTCATTTACCACAAATTAGTGGTGAAGGTATTACCAATTATCCAATTGGTGTTGGTATTAATGCAGCTGGAGAAATTTTAATTGCTGGCAATCATAATAATTTTAATTTAACCATATTCACACAAGATGGTCAATTAGTTTCGGCGTTGGAATCATACCTGTTGCACATAAAATAGTATTGTACACAAACTAAGCCTCACTTAATAATAAGAAATAAACTGAGGAAAACCAATTCCTACACTCCGAAAAAAATTCGTATAGTGTTTGCGTGGTGATTTTAACTTGGACTGATGTTTTCTCTTATGTTTGGGTCCACCACGAAAGCACCGTATAATTCAAACGCGACGGTAGCGTACGACTATTTTGAAATTTAAGCTCCATTTTTTGACATACATTCTAGCAACACTTTTCTCAGATTTTCTTTCACATTTGCGAGAAGCTCTTGAAGAGCGAGCAACTATCCGAGAATTTTTCGATTTTACGAATTTTTCTCAACATAAAATGTTTTGACCTTCAGGTTCAGAGAACTTGCAGAAAAATCTGAAAATTTTCCGTTTTACGAATCTCTACGAAGAGGTTCAAAAAAATTATGTGTACATGATTTTTTTTAGATTGTGCATAATAACGCAAGCGTGCCAGCGTCATTCTTTTTCAGTGAAGTGAGTGTTGAGAAAATAAAATTTGCATTGGGGAAATGTTAAATGTTTCTCATAATTCACTTATACACTTTCAATTGGATACTTTTCACAAATCGTAGTTTATTTGTTTATCCAATTCAAAATTGGTTAGTTTTTACGAAGAATTCTCGACAATTTATGACCCTTATTTATAGTATACCCGAAAAATCTTCGAAAAAGTACCGAGAAAACGAATCGATATCAAGCTGTCATTTCGATGTGAGTTAGCTTTCGTTTTCCTTCGTTTTTGGTTCGAGATCGTGTCAAAGTCAAACTTAGTGTGGCGAGTCGATTCTGATTTGATCTCTAATCTTTAATATTTGCTGAAATATCCCAGCAAACAATTTGGCAAACGTTCGCAATAGCGAAACTTAAGCGACAATAGAGCTGCACAATGCCAAACATTAGAGTAGGTGCGACAGAGTTAAAAATTATTTATGTTATCGAAGCGATATAAAAGCGAAACGAGCGCGAATATAAGTTCTGTTCTCTTTTATTTATCTTGCATGCGTGCTGTTTAGTGCACGAACTTCTGAGCATTTTACAGTTTTATAAGATTTTCGGTTCTATTTTTCCATTCTGAGTTTGCATTTCAGCGTGAATAGATCAGAAATTTGTCGTGTTTATGTTTCTATCAGTCAATTGTAAAAGGTGAGCAATAAAAATTATATTTAATTAACATTAAGGGTAAAATGAGAGGCTACATTTATAGGTGACTGGATTAGGTTAATAAATTATATTCATACGTAGATGGGAAACGCTGATATCGCTAATGATTGAGAAATAATTTCATTTGCGAATCGCTAAAGTTATCGCTACCACAGTGGATGAATATTCACTTTGAATACATTTAAATTTATCACATTTTGTCGAAAAAGAAAAGCAAAGTGAATCCGAAGTGATACTACCAATGTGAGACAATGTTCTGTCAACATTATTTGCTGCCGCTCGACGTTTCGCTTTCATATCTCATTTGAATTCACTATGTTACATTTTGTGATATTTTTGCGATTCGCATTGGCTTCGCAATTTTTACGATGACTTTCTTTTATATGAGTAGGTTCCAATATGTGAGTTTCATGGTTATAAGTATATTATCCCCAAAACCTTAACCTTTTTCCGATTGTTGTATGATTGTTCAGTCCACGACGGTTTTAAGTTATGTTTTCTTTTGTTTGTAAATGAGACAAAAGCCGTTTTGGCTGTGACTTATGCCCATCCCCTTACTTTCGAGGGCTGTTTGTATATTTTGGTCCTTTGTATAATCGTCACCTCACTTCATACGACTACATCCGCTGTAAAATTCATAAAAACGAAAGGAACCAAAGAAACATAGACAGATTTTAACTGAAAAAATTTTGAGAATTATCGATAAGAAAAAGCAGATGGCCATTGACCAATAGTATTGTTACGAGCGTGGCAGTTCGTTATTTAAAACACAATATTTCGGATATATGTATAGTTCATAAGTTCTTTCTTTATTTAACTTTACCGTTTAATCTCACAAATTCAGCAATAATTATCAAATCAACTCTTTATAGTTATCGCTAGTACTGTACTTCTAATTATCGCAATCCAAATAGTCTACTTCGTTCACTTCACTGTCTGAAATTAGACTCCGCCTTCTGGATGTGAGAAGCGCCGTATTTATTTATACTCTACGAATTATCCTAGAACCTTCCTGAATATTCCGTTCTTCGAACCCAAAGTTTACTAAGATGACACTAACTTAAAGTTGTTTGTATTTCCAGCAGATGTCGCTTGTGTCACTTTGGGGGCGCGTAACAGTATGTTAGTCGAGATCTCGGGGCACATTTCTCTCTGTTTTCGCTGCTGTTTATGTTTGATTTCGTTTGTTATGTGTTCCTATGATTCCTATACAGTTTTGACACTTGTGTGACGCGACTATCATAATAAGGCACATTGCCTCTTTAGAAGTCGTCCTAAAACTAACCTATTTAACTGATCCTTGGCTAGCGCATTTCCGAGTCTGCATGGTTTTGGAAAGTCCTGTATCTTTTATAGTGGATTTTTCAAGTCGTTATTTTGGATAGTCTTAGCTCGTGACAGTAGGATTTTAAGGCTTTTTTTTTTATTTACCACATTAATTGGTCGCTTGTCCTGAGCTCATCAGACTAATGGTTTGGCCGCCTCTACTATAAGATCCTTCATAAAGGGATATTTGTATAAGCATAAACAGTGTCATCTATACTTGGACGTGTCCACAAAGAAACTTGTTCAAGATTTACTAAAAAACTATGCAGAGCCTAGTTTCGAGATGTTACCCGTTAGGCTTGCGTTGATTTTCTGAATGTCACGCTGTTTGTACCTAAGCATGAACAGGATACACACTTCGCATACTTTTTTAAAAACAAAAGCAATCAGAGATTAGTAAAAACAAGTCGGCCGATTTCCGTTGATAAAAATATTTTGCCTTGAGATGATTTAACTGTGCTCTTCTGAATTGACTTGCAAAATTGCGGAACTATAAGTCAATTTTTTGCTAAACTCATAACTTCTTCCCCTTCATAACATAATCAGTTGCTCTATTGTCGTTGTTTTTTTTTTTTGTTTTTTCTTCATAAGAAGGCCAAAATCCTCCCTCCTTTAAGGTTCACATATTTTTCTTATATCGTCACGTCACGTTGGCTGTTCATTAAGTCTGCGAAAATTCTTCTCGACAATTCACATGCGCTTACTACACCTTTTAGCGCTCATACTATAAATATAAAAACGATTAAAAATCCCAAGTGAAATACATATAATTGAATAACTTAAGTATGTCCAACGGATCCACCGCTCCGCTGCGCCGCCACGTCCTTCTAAAACTGCATTATGCTTGTGCTCTAAAGTGACTCGAAAAAAAAAACAGCATTAATGTATACACTGTGGGACTATGGGACCAGGAGAACTGTGTTAGTGCGCTGCTGACTCAGAAAAAAACACATTCACATTGACCTTTGAGAGCTTGACCCGATCGCTGCGGTTGATCTTTTGTAAGTTTTTCACTACAAAAGTCTCGATCTTTGGGTCTGTTTTTTTCTTGTTTTGTTCTAACCAAAACAACCAGTCGCACTCTATTTGTCGACTCAGCAGACGCGAGACTCTTGCAATCTTTTAACTTAACTTGGGTCTCATTCGCGGCGTTCATGTTGCCCGTAGCAGCGCTGATCTCGAATTCCCATAAAACGCCCATATCTGGGGGATTATGAAAGGTCATTCGATTTGTAGAGGGCATCACTGACATTTGCATTGCATCGCGGCTTTTAACTCTATATAAATATAACTACTTACTACCACATGAAAACAGGCGATAATGACGGTTTGTTGGAGATGTCTGAGGTCTTAGGCCGGGGGGGGGGCATCATATCGAGCTATCCGCGCCGCGCCGCCGCCGTAACCGTTCCAATTTTTGTGAGAATTGTCTGAGTCATAATATGTGTGGGCCTCTTCAGGCCAAAGTGTGACTGCCTAAATTGATTGGACCCTAGGCCAGGTAAATTTTATTCTGCGACCGACGATGGGAAAATTATCAATCAAGTCTATGTATATGCGGTCAGGTAGCACCAGGTTCTAACGAGGTTTTTATTTATTTGAAATCGGTGGGAAATGCAAATAAATTGATGATATGCTCATTGGCACCTTATCTGTTGAATTACCTGTTAGCTATGGTGTACTCCATCTATATGTAGGTACATAGGTAACCTATATATATATAGAAAGAATTATTAGTTTTGTGCAATGTTTTTTTTATAATAGAACTCTCGGTGAAGGACGCATGTGCGTTTTTCTTAATTTTTCATTAAGATTCTATAAAAGGCCTTGGAGCGCTTGGTATGGGATAAACTACATGCTATTTTCGTCTTTAGTTAGAATTTTATTATTTATTTCCATTTTACATTAGAATTTACAGCTTTAGATCAGCATAAGTTTCATATTCGGCATAGCTATAAAAAATACAATAAAATAACGCAGTTAGGACAGACAGAGAGAGAGAGAGAGAGTATTTCCTTCTTTCTAGATAAGTTTCAGGATTATGTTTTTTCGGCTATTTTTATAAAGTGGACGCGCGAGTACAACAAAGGAGCATCTTTTCGTTCTGGTAATGGTTGTCATGTTAAAGGCCGCAGGAATTCTGGTTCATAGGTGTCGCTATATACAAGTCGAAAAGACACAGCTCCAAAAATTTCTAATATTTCCAACCTGAATTTGATGCTGGATCTAGTGCAGCTCTCGCCAGTCCAAAATACTTTTTAGAAATTACTGAAATAAAAAATAAAGGGTAGCTACTGATGATTATTACTTAATGCACGCTTTAACTCTCTAATTTCCTAACACTAACCGGGAAAGAATGATTGTTTTAATGCCAAAACACAATACAAACTGCAGTACAAACCAAAGGGGGATATATGTAGGGGAGTGTCGTCAGGGTTGGACACCCTTTTGACTTTTGCACATATCTTCCGTTTAAAGAAGAATTTGGTCAATCAAAGCACATCTTTGGAAAGGTCTGGGAAAAAGGAACACTTTTGCTGAACATTGCAGATTGATTGGGTGAAAGGGAAAAAATATAGTCATTTAAAAAAGAAGTGAAATGCTGTCAAGGTTGGCCAGTCGACGAAAACTGTGGTGAAATGATTGAAATTTATCTGGAAAAACTAATTGAATGAAATAAAAAGTTGAATTTGTTGCATTTTTCTGTTTTTTAGCAAAATTTGAATGGTAAATTCTTCGAAACCGCATTTCCGAAAAAATGACGTTATATTGACGAACTTCAAATGCACTTCTCTCTTGTATTGTCCTAAGAGGGCTTTCCTAGCCTATTTTGGCGGGCATCTTTTCCTTTAGTTGGTGTTTTATTGGCAGAATTCCTTGGGACTGGTGTTGGACATTTTTGGGCCTCTTCCAAACACACAATCACATTGGACCAACCCTGATTACACAAAGTGGCTAACCTTGACGACAAGCTCCATTGGATTGAATTTTTCTCTTGGTTTATTTTCAAGCATGAACCACATAACACATTCACCATGCTAACTCTTGGCGATTGCATATATATTCTCCTCACTTTCTGGTCGTATTCACTGCTGCTAAAAAAAACGTTGTTTGGAATTTCAAACCACTGAGTGCACAACACAATTGACCTTGTGTTCACGCTCCAAATTTCTAATTTCCAATTTCTAATATCGTGAAAAGTTGGCTGTTACTGAAAGAAGTTTTTCAGCGCTCGAACATTGGTGGCGCTAGTGGTCAAAACTAAAAAAATCACAGACGGCTGACCCAGACGACAGGCAAACCCTGACGACATTCCGCTACATATACGATTTTCAGTACGATATTTGAAGATCATAAAGGGGAATGCCCATTTTAGTCCCGAAATGAACAGACATGATAGATGTCTGATGATACTCTGAACATATTTTATTAATAATGTTAACTTCAATTAAGCGGGGGAGGACTTAGGGGTCAAATTTTGATCTAGTACATTTTGAAAAATCTATTACAGAATCGAATTTCTTAGGTGTTGAGACGAAGTTTGAGTACCCACACTCCTATACCTACTTGAAGGCTTAAATAGCCATTCCCATACTTCCATATTTAGTATTTCCTTCGTTCGTATTCGAACTGAGGTACTAGATTTTTCGCACTCTAGATCGGCTCTAGTGTTATGTCCAATCGGAAACAGGTTTCACTGTTCGCCTCCTCAGTTCATTTCCAGCTACAATTCATAGAAGACAAAATATCTCTACATACTTATAGAGTGGGCTAGAGACCTCCAACGGGGGCATAGTTCCAATACGGCATGTTGCATATCAAATTAAAGGTCCCGCTGAATACTATGGGGTGGTGTACTGTTTCCCGATTCAGAAAATTTTCTCGGCACGTTTTCGTCGTCGGAAACCCCATCTTCATTTGGGTCATATACACCCCAGTTACTACATTCCACATTTATTTTTGCAGTTCTTTCTTCCATGGCCATTAGTCCTCAGTTGCGACCATTTTGCTCATAGGTAGTAATTTTCTACGACGTACCAATTCCGCGCAATTACGAGAAATAGAAAAATCCACTTTTTCATCCAAAAAAGTCGCTCAAGCTACCTCCGATCACCAAAGCTCATCCCCGCTTGATTAAAATAAACATTGTTAATAAAATATGTTCAGAGTATCATAATGCATAATGCACCTCTCATGTCGTGCCTGAAGTTGTTTGAAATGTGAGCATCCCCTCTAATTTAACCAACACATGGTTCGGTTTTTGAGTCTCTGCTTTTTTATGAGCGGCTATAATTTCTGTAACAGGAACTCAAACTGTCAACGATGGACCCTTAAATGATTCCTGTATGTTTCTGGATCTCTCAAAAACCTATTTGATGCTCCCAAGTCGTCATAAAATCCAATCTCAATTTCCTTTATAAATATTTCGACAACAACATTTTTCTATTTTGCAATTATAAAGAATCCTTTTCCATTTCCTCACTACTTAGAGGCATTTAAAGAAGAAAATGCTTCAAACCGGAGAATAAGAAGGCACCTATCAACCATTGAAGCTTTCATCAACATTTCTGAGAACTATGGCAAAAAGCGAAAAGAAATTACGGTAGATAGGGAGCGTCGATCTACATATTTCAAGGGATTTCTGGCCTGGTCTAGCCTCTACACACTACGCTAAAAAGTCAATTGACAAAATGTATCAGTTGAGCATCCCATATTCGAAGCGAAGGACTATAATTCCAGAACATATCACAGCGTCGATCAATAGAAGACTTGTGGGTCAATTTAATGAGTAACATATTGCTACGTGCATGGTCTTTGTTCGTTATACAAAACATTACATTATTTCAAATATAATTCCCGAGTTTTCTTTATTATACTCTAATGTTTACTTTTATCAAATTCATAAGTCAACTCTACTTTAATTATCGCTAGTAGGTATCGCAATCTAAATAGTTTACTACGTTCACTTCACAAGACAAGACTCGTACTTGGAGTTTGACAATTTGCTGTATTTATACTCTACAAATCTAGAATCTTCCTGAAGATTCCATTTCAGAGATATCGATTCTTCGAACCTAAAATTTGTTTACTGTTTGAACCAATAGATGTCGCTTGTCCTCTCCAACCCTAAAATTGTTCATATGCGTACTTACTTCATTTTACGCGAGGTATCCATTTCTAATAAGTGTTGCTAGACCTTTCTATTGCACGTAACAATATATACAATATGCAAATCGATTTCAGACCAAAACAAAGAAAAATATCGAAAATAGGATCAGGGCCGTGCTCAAAACTCTAAATATGTATAGCAAGGGCAATGCCCACTTTTCATATAACTTTAGGCCCGACATGAACAGACATCAGAGATGTCCTAAGCGATGCAATACGACACTATTTAGCGGGGCAAGCTTTATGATCGGTTGTATCTTGAGCGAGTTTCTTGGGTGAAAAAGTGGACTTTTTTAGATCTCGTGATTGTGCGGAATTGGTACTTCATTGAAAATGACATCCTATAATAAATATGGTCACAACAACTGCAAAAATATACATGAAATGTAACTGGGGTGTATGTGACCCAAGTGTATGCAAATGGGTTCCGGCAGCAAGAACGTCCCGAGAAAATGTTCTGAATCGGGAAAAAAATACACCACCCGATAGTACTCGACGAGACCTTACTTTTGATACGGACCATGCCTTATTGAAACCCCTTGCACCGGAGGTTCCTACCCTCCACCCTACGGGGGCTTCCTACCCCCCCCCCCCCCACCCATACAGCATCCAGAGAAAAGCTTTCTTCTACGAAATGTAGCTGTTAATGAGCTCAAGCAAACAATGAAACCCGTTTGCCGATAACCCTAACGAGTTAGAGCGGATCTAAGGTACGAAAAATCTAGTACCTCATTTCGAATAAAAAGAGGGAAATATTAAAAAAGTGAGTATGGAGATCGCTATTTAAGCCTCCGAGTATAGGAGTGCGGGTACTCAAACTTCTTCTGAGGACATAAGGAATTCGATTCTGTACTAGATTTACCAAAATGTACTAGATAAACATTTTACCCCCGCTTAATTGAAATAAAACTTGTTAATAAAATATATTCAGAGTAAATGGGTATACCCTTTTTTACTACTGAGCCTAGAATATCCTTTTCAGGCGAGAAAATTATCATAGACTACATGCGGGATAATAGCAATAACCTTACAGACACCGCTATACAACCAATTTCTATACATATATGAAAATACGCGTAAACGTTTATATTTCACAACACGTCGTCAAATTCTATCTTCTTTCCTCAATTCATGAATTGTGTGTGCAAATTACCACATAAATCTATTCATTGACCTCCAGTTTAGTATAGCAAATGAAACAGAAATTTAATGAATTTTTATTTTACTCAACGTTGAACATATTTTACGCTTCCACTAGTCGCGCGTAAATATAATCGCGAATATCTTGAAACAAAATCCTTTTCCTGAGGGCGGAATAAAATTGAACCAGATCCAGTCCAGATCTAGAGAGTTTGTCATAATCGCAACTAATATCTAGAACAGATTTATGGCGCTCAGTTCATATTGTCATTATAAGCGATAATGGAACATTTGTTATCTATTTAGTATGTATAGGTATACATGTAGGTAGATATGTATAGACAGGTAATTATACTTGGATGCATATAGGTACGTTTTCATTACGATTGTAAAAATTGCTTAAAAAATTTGTCTCTAATCTAGCAACTAGAAATATACTAGTATTAGTTTCACCCTAATAATAATAATTTATCACTAGATACATATAACCCGTCTCGCCGTCACCAAGATTGACCTGACTTGATTGGTGCTTGACCCCGAAGTCACCAGCACGTCGATCGTCTGTCACCTTCACGTTCACAAAAGTGACGTTTTGCTTAAGTATCTCTCTCTAGTATATATTTTACTCTACTACTATGTAAATATTATATAGATACAGTAAAATATAAAAATAAAAAAAAAAAAACCGATACGAGATACGGCGGACAAATACAATCCCCATTCGTTCGTTTGCTCCGACATTGTCGTCTCTCCACCATGTAGCCGCGAGTAGGTTGACCGCGGCCCCAGTGCCCCAAGCCCCATGGCTTTTCACTGTTTTTCTTTATATTCACCTCACCAACTCACTCATAGTCGGATTTGTCTGTATATTGTGTGAGCTAGCTCCGGCGAGCTCTGTTATTCTGTCTTAATTGTATTTATACTGCTACGGCATGCAGAGAGCTGCTCCTCAATTTTCAAACAAAACAGCCATGCAGCGACTCTTATGTATTGGTGAAAGGTGAACGCGAGAAGGCGAAGGTAAAAATTCGGGCTTGTATTGTGCTCAAAACGAATCGAATCAGTCTGTTTGGTTGCGTTATTGGATTAAGACTGTCGAGTTATTATCGAGTTTGATCTTGATCCATCTTTATACAATACGTGTGTGTACTTAAATAATCCAAAAAAAATCATCATATGTGCTGTTGCGATATACAATCGGGCGTTATTGTACTTAAACAGAATCGTTTTTTTTTGTTTTTTTTTTTAAAGAGATACAAATCTATCTAGTAGTTGTACCAAGAGTGTCCTCATATGTCGCGAGGTGTCAAAATAAATTCCGTCGCAGGTTTCGGTCAACTCATTTCCGGTAACTTCCGTTTCTGTAAACTTTGCCTGCCACATACAATTTGAAATGATATGAATATGAATGGTTGTGGTGCGTTACTTACTTATTTACTACATTGAATCAGTGGTCTAAAAATCAAATGTCGAGGATTCTGGGTTGTGGGTTCCTTCACATACCAAACCACACACTTATGTTGTTGTTGTACAATTATGTTAAGCTAAGCTTTGCCACCATAGCTTCTTCATAAAAAAAAAACACTCGTCGTTTATTCATCGTATCCGGAGCTGATAAGGCGCAAAGGCGGTTAAAAAGTGTTGTGTAGAGTACTTAAGCAAACAATGAAAAACGCTCATCATATGCTGCTGCCAGTGCCGACCCACCACACCACACATATACTAATAAACTTCTGAGCCGGACAGTTTTGTGCTCGTATCATTCATAAATGATTATATTTGTGCTTTTGCCATATCTATACCGCGGCGACATACATAGTGTGGTAATGTCAAATTCAAGTGACATGCGCGGTCGATGGTTTGTTTATTAAAGGTGTGTACTCAACTCCAAAGGTGTTGTTCACTATATGAAACGCGAGTTTATCTGAATTTTTTTTTTTTTTTGTAAATTTTTTTGCTGTTTTCTTTTGAATTGTTATCTTTTTTGTCTCTGTTACACACTCATTTACAATATAACAAAAAAAAAAAAAAACAAAAAAAAACAACAACCGCGCAGTGATCTTGTGAGGTCGCGACTTATGGTTGGAAAGATCAAAGATCGCACAGTTGTAATCTTGTCTGTCTTCTGGATGGAAAGGAATCTTTACTCTCTAGACAAAAATAGAATAGAAAAAATATAACAAAACAAAATATAAAATATATTCTTAATTAAAAAAAAAAAAAAAAATCAAAATCAAGTGTGCGGCTGTGTTAGACACCCGGAAGATATTATAGTAGTGATCATCATCGATTTATTAGGGGTAAGTGTAAATTACGATGATCATTTGAAATGTGAGATTTTTAAAAAGAGTTCTTCTATGTCTGCCGGAAGACCTAAAAATAATTTTTTGCCTAAATAATTCTAAAAATAAAATTTTAACTAAAAAGCGAAAATTCCTACATAATATACTCTCGTAGGTATACATATAACCCCGGGAACTGACGACTTGCGTACTCTTTTATAGTAAGCATATATACTACACTGCTTCTTCACAGGCGCACATAATAAAATCGGACCTTATGACCTATGTTCCCCGGAGTTAACTTGGGGATCATCACACAAAACAGGCATATTACATATTGTATATGGATATGAGTTTGTAGTCAGTCAAAGTTGTGGAGAGTCAGTCGAAGAAATATTCTAAAAATACCCAACGACAGATACATATATATATATATATGTAGGTAGTAGCTCCACAACGTTTTTCGGTGGGCTACTACGACGGCTATCGGTGATGGCAGGGAGTAGAGTATTCTATAATATTTCATACATTTTGTATACTGAAAATGAATATTTTCAAAAATATCTGCGATCATCTACATGTCATTCATGTGCGCCCTGATCCGCGTGCGCATAAATAAACACAGAAAAACATAATAAAACACAAACGTGTCCGTCCACCCCATAATCCAAGTCACACAAAACTTTGCGCGATTTATTTAAACAAAAAACAATTTTTTTTTTATTGTTATATTTTTTTTTCTTACAGTTTTGTGTCGTGTTGTTAATATTTTTTTTTCCACGCTTTTATAAAATATAACACTTGGTAAAATAAGTGTTGTCGTCGGCGTATAATATAAACTATATAGTGACACACTACTAGTGTATAACTCCAGCTCTGTGAGAAAGTGTTTGTACTATATTATAAGTAGCTGTGTGTGTTTGAGTGTGTGACGGCGCATTTTTAAACAACGAAAACAAAAAAAAAATAAAAAAATTCTTGAACTATGACCGATGACCCATGGTGCCCCCGCCGTTCCTTTTAGTGAGTGCATTATAATGTAGTTGAATTGTGGAAATAATGTATTGAGAGTGAAGAGTAGTAGCCAGTGTTAGAGGGCACAATCTCAGTGGCGCCGTCGGTAAAAGTGTGCAGTGTTTAAAAAAAAAATAAAAATAAAAAAAATAATAAAAAATAAAAAATTTATTGTGTTTTGTTTTGTTTTCTCGTTTTATACTATTTTTTTTATTTATTTATTTTATTTGTTTTTTTTTGCATTTTTATTGATTAACCTGTGATAACAACAACAACAACAACAACAACAGCAAATAAATTAAAAGGGAAGTGACCCCAGAAATGGTGGTGTAGTGTGGAGAGAGAACGAATTTGCTGAAAACAAATTGACACCTCTCCTCTGTGAAAAAATGTACAATGAGGGAAATTGATACCGAAGCACAAGTTGTATGGCCTGCATGGTGTTACTCAGGTGAGTGGTTATCTACTTGTTTTTTGTTTGTTTTTTTTTTTTTATCTTCTTATATTTTTTAAGTATTTAATGCACTTAGAATCGTATTCGACTTCGATTCCCTTGTGGTAGGTATGTAGGTATAATGATGTTGTGGGCCTGGCGGCTGCTCTTTACGAGGGTTAACAACCTGTCGCTCGCACCTTTTAAGCAGTATTAATCGAAATCCCACATTTTTGATTTCCCATTAATATTAATGAAAAATTTTGTCTCTCCCGCTGATTGGTTTTAGTAGGTTTTTTAATAGGATTTACACAAAATTTTAACAAATTTTGGGGAATTACTTTCAAGATTTAATTCAAAATAATCACCACTCTGTACTGGGGGGCCGCATTACATTTTATAAAATTAACTCAAAACATGATCCTTTGATTTGAAATAGTCCAATCACTTAATGTGACCCATATATTAGCCCGAAGACCGCTATAGTCAAGTCAAGTCAAGTGTTCTTCACACGCGATTAACGAAATAAAACGAATTATGGCGAATTTATCACCGAACCGATATCCCGGGATATTTGAAAATGTTTACGTACAGGCTTTAATTTTGGCCTAGAATTCACTTTTGTCTTTGATTCACTTTACACTTTATTTGTTCGAATTTATATTAACTTAAGGTTACACGATGTCGAAATTATTACAGCCTGTTGCGCGGCGGCAAGCTGTGTTCTTGTCTGTTATTTGATAATTTTGGAATTTAGAGGAATAGGGAAGTGGGATGGTAGTGGGAAGTTGTGGAATGTTAGAGATTTCTCTAACTTGTTGTAAGTTGGAGACCGGCGTTTCTTCCAACATGGTGAGAAATATCCCGAAAGTCAAGAATGGTCCAGCGTTGATAAATCCCACGATGATCGAGATGCCTGGATGTTGTCCTATCCACGATGGTGGCTTCCTGCACTAGTGAAGAAAGTAAATCTTTCGCCCAGGTAATAAATGTTTCTCGTTTCCGAGTTGATTAGGTGGAGAGGTGATAAGTAGTGGTAGTTTTCAACTTGAAGTTGCGTTGAAAGCTGGCTAATGAGAGGGTTAGGATGTTGAGAGATCTTCTCAAGTTGTTTGACCGCGAGAGAAAGGAGATAGTCCTCGATTGGAGTGATGTTTGCACTGTCATACAAAAAGATGTTGGGAAAGTAGTGTCCGTTAGGTTTTCTATACACTCCTGTACAGGCCCTTAGGATCTTTCTTTCGAGGGCGCTAATTTGCTTCATATAGGATGGTGAAATGGTGTGCCAGATGGGGAAGCAATAGCATATGATTGGGCGGATGAGCTGTTTATATATAAGCAGCTTTGTATCTTTCGGGAGACCGTTTCTCCTTCTGATAATAGGGTTGAGTAGGGAGTAAGCGTAGTTTGCTTTCCTTAAGGTTAGCTTGGCGTGGTTGTTGAATCTCAACAGATTATTGAAAGAGACACCAAGATATTTGGCGTTCTTTGAAGGCTGGAGCTTTTCGTTATTGACTTCAATTTCTATGTTGTTGGCTCGTGTGGCGAGATTGGGTCTTCCCCTTGTGGAGGGGTTTCGGATGCAAATCATTTCAGATTTGTTAAGGTTAATTTTGATGCCCCATTTTCTGTAGTACTCGTCAAGTTTGAGGACATGCCGCTCCACTTTCGTAGCAGCGAAATTGGATGACATGGAGTGGGCGTACGTAAGGGAGTCATCAGCATAGAGTAGTGTGGTGGAATTTGAGTCGTTGGTAGGCTGGTCATAGGTGAAAATATTGAAGAGAGTTGGTCCGAGGACCGAACCTTGGGGGACACCAGCACTGACTGATATTGCCTGAGATTTGACATTCTCAATTTCTATGAAGAAATTCCTGGATGACAGAAAGCTATGTATAACCCGGGTGAGATAAGGCGGGAACTCGAGGTTTATAATTTTGAATATTAGCCCGTTTGTCCAGACTGAGTCAAACGCTTTCTCTACATCAAGGAAGCAGCCTACTGTCTGCTCCCTTTTGTTGAGGGCGTTTGTAGAATCAGAGAGGAATTTGAGCAAAGCGTGAAAAGTGGAGTGCTGGGGCTTGAAGCCGAATTGGGTATCTTGCCTGATATTTAGGTCGAGGCAGGTATTTTCTATGTGTTGGCGGACTATTTTCTCGAAAAGTTTGCCCAGGTTGGACAGAAGAGAGATAGGGCGGAACTCATTAAGGTTTTTCGAGTTTCCTTTTTTGGGAATTGGAACTATGCGTGCGGTTTTCCAGACATCAGGAAAGTAAGAATTATTGAGACAATTATTGAAGATAATTGTCAGAAATTCTATGGCGACAGGTGGGAGGTTTTTGATAACTTTGTTTGAAATGTTATCAGGGCCGGCGGACTTTTTACTTCTGATAGTCCTGATTAGGGCGAAAACGTGAGCAGGATTTGAAAAGATGCTTAAATCATCCGGATTTAAGGACGTGTTTGTGGAATTAAAGATTGTTGCGGAGGATCCCACTGCCTGTGCAGTGAAGTCATCAACGGTCGAGTCAACATTGGTCCTAAAATTTGCATCGCTTAGAGATGAGTTGTCTTTGAAAGTGGATTGGAAATATTCCGCGAAGGCGTTGCATTTTTCGTGGGGAAGGTTGTAAGCGTTCGAGCCACTTAAGATGGTTTTGGGGAGTTTTGCTTTCCTGTTGCAAATCCTATTTATGTCCTGAAAGCAGTGTGGACCGGGTTGAATGGAGGCCAGTTTATTCCTAAACTCTTGATCGAGAAACATTTTCGTTTGTTCCTCAATAATTGTTGACAAGCAATTAATTTGCGATAACACGGTTCTGTAGGCTGAATTGTGGCTATTAAGGGTTCGGTGAAAAATACGGTTAAGTATTTTTCGAAGTTTCTGCCTAAATTTATATAAGACCGCTATATATATGTATGGGCAGAAGCGTACTGGTATGAGAACTGTTATGCTTGCGAAGATATAGGTAATATGCGCCTGCATAATTCCTTGTAAATTTTCTTATATCACCGTTGATTGTTACGACAATGATGTTTGATTATCTAGTCGTTTACTCTAAGTATTGTTATTTTGTAATTAATTACCTATACAGTAAAAAAAAATTCCCTAAAGTGAGTGGCAACAATTTGTGCCACACGGGTTAGGCATTTGTCGATATGATTAGGGAAAGCTCCACCTTGGAAAACTAAGATTAGGTTTTTATCCCTAAAATGTAGGAAATTTTGGTTTTTTCCCCATAAAATTTAGGGAATATTGCCTAAAATGTAGGGAATTTTCATATTTTATGTTTTTCCCTAGATTTTAGGGAATATTCCCTAAAATGTAGGGAGCATTCCCTAAAATATAGGGAATTTTAAATTGTTGTTGTTTTTTTCCCCTAAAATGTAGGGACTATTCCTTAAAATTTAGAGAATATTCCCTAAAATGTAGGGAATAGGTGATGGCACCGCACAACTCTCCACCATAGGTGAAGGTGATAGAAGACCACCCCTTTTAAAAAACATCAGAACGAGCTGAATAGCTCATTTCTTATGGTCCATACTACTAAGTTAAGTAGTATGGAAGTTATATTGGTGCACTGGGCACCAGTGCTATCGTTTTGAAAAGTTCAAGAGTATAGTATCGTTTGCTCTCAAGGCGGAGTACTTTTGGAAAAAACAAAGTACAGGACTACAAAATTAAAACCGATCATAATAAACTAAAATTTTATAATTTTTGTTAATATATTAAGAATTTTGAAATTAAAAATTACATTAAATGTTATTCGTTTTAGTACCTATATTATATTCAGTGGGATAGCTAGCCCTGAGAGTTAAAAATTCTTAGTGTCAGAAAATAAAATATAGCACTCGCATAAACAATCTATGCTTGAAGCTAACAAAAACAATAACAAATATTAAAAACTTCAACTCTAAAAAATATTTTAGTGGTGAAGTACGTACTTTTCTATGCCTTATTTGGTCGAACGTATTTAATTGTCCATAGCTGAAGAATATTTTAAATGCTCGAGTTCTTCTTTTTTATGAGATCTTCAAGAATCCAGTAAAAGTTATTACAATCATTGATCTCCTCATTTTAACTGACTTCAAAAAGAGGAGGTTATCCGTTGTTCGACAGATTTTTTTTATGGATGTTACCTCATATTTCCAGGATATTTCTAAGCCAATTCAATTTCAAAATTTGGTCAACATCTGATAAAAATCTTCGGATATGGAGAAAAGAACTCCAGAACGGAGAAGAGTATATAAACTGCGATTAATGTAGTTGAAACATTGTAGATATAATGTTTTTTTTTTTACAAACAGCACAACAAACACACATTAACCTATTTCGCTCCGATGCTCTTATTTGTGACATTCTAGTTTTCTCCAAGTACATATATGTAAATAAATAACTGACTTTGTACAATAAAAATATTTTGGTTGACAATATTATTTTTGACATCCCGTTATCAATGTTTATTTCACAATAAAAATCAGTCATTGTGGCACGTTTTTAATCTCCAGGATATGAAATTCCAGAGGGCATACTAACTTGGTCATACGTTTGATCCACACAGAAATAATGATGGTAGAGCCAAATGGATTTAGACACCCACTCATAATATTAAAAATTATTTTGATTTTTGCATATCCCCCACTGTTCGTATGTCCATGCGTCCGGCGGTCTATATGTCTGTCTGTTTATCCTCATGGAAATTTCGTTTTTTTCCACGTGGCCTATTTAAAAAAAAAAAAACATTGTAGATATAAGTTCGAAATTGGCCAAATCGGGTAACTCCTTCATTGGATTGCCATACAGAAATTTCGTTTTCACTATATAAATTAATTAGGAACGCATCAGCGGAGATATTTGAAATTTTGTACACGGCGTTTTCATAAAAATAGTAAATACAAAAATAGACTAAATCGTAGAACTCCTTCTTGGTGTTTCCATATGAACATTGTGGTTTTTTACATATTCACAGTATACTTACTGTCCTATATGTTTTAATCGTACTGAAAAATTCTTCAGAATATAAAATCCTATAACATTGGTCATAATCATTTTTACGGCCAGACGAACCTTTCTAGAAATAGTTGTGAAAAACCACTTTAACAATTAAACTTGCATACCGTACAAAGTTACATACAGGGTATCGTAAGACCCTGTCTAAGACCATATCTAGCTTTTGTCTTTATTATAATATAAATAACAATTTTTTGCTACAACGCGTTTTTACAACAATTTGGAATTTATAATTTTTACGTCAATTGAATTTGGGGTTTTAGTTTTAATATTGACCGACCGACGAAAACCTTTTCCCGCATTTGCAGAGAATGTGATAGGCACAGAAGGCAGCTAATAAATTTTTCCAAATTGGGTAACATTTAAATAATAGTTACTATGCATTGGACGATATTCTTCGTCTAACGCATCGATATCACTCCGAACATTAAGGTTTGTGAAAAGTGTGATTAAAGGTATTAAGCTTGAAGTTAAAAAATTTTGATTGATTCCTGCACGATTCCTATACGATGTAATATTCTTTTACATTAGATAATATAGAAATCACGGCATTGTTTACTTATTTCTTGTATCTCTTGTCCTTAAAGTAGTTTTTAATTCCTCCATTTTAGGAAGTAAACTCAACCTTCCATGAAAAATATTCAACGGATTTGGATTTGAGCGCGGTCTTAAAGCAAAATTTAACTAAATTCTTCGAGATTTAGATTTGCATAACATCCTGTAGCTTCAGGTAACACAACAGCAAAACATTACACAAGCCAAGCCAGAGAAACGAATCACAATGACATAGAGGACATTTCATCTTTGAAATTACTTTATTCTGAATTCTCTCCTTCTTTTCAATAAGAAATTTGTTCTGGATCGAATTTGGTATATCTCAACGTCGTACCACGACCAAACCGTCCTTTCAACCTGCACTATGTACTCAGTCCCCCCTCACAGGTGAATAAAAACTTTTGAATAAACTTGGTTTCTAAAGTTTGAAAAATGAAATGGCCTACCTAATACCAAAAACGGAGTACTTTTACTAAAGGAATAGTACCGGAGTACGCTATTGGATTTCGGAGTACAAATACTCCGATCGGAGTACAAACGACAGCACTGCTAGGCACGCTTAAACAAAATATTGAAAAGCAATATAGGACTTGTTTTCAAAAACAATGTGTGAATTATATAAACGAAAATATGTTTCGATTAAAAATGCAGCATAATACCTAGTTTATTGAATGTTCTCTTCCTCATATCCAAAAGAGCTAACATTTCGCGAATTTTACTTACTTTATAGGTTTCTAGTGCCAAATACCTAAATTAATTGAATGTTCCATTGATTTGGGGAAATTAAACTGATTTTCCCTTTCTATCAGAGAAAATTACATTTAGTTTTAGGAAAAAACGTGTCTTAAATTTAGGGAATAGTCCTACAATTCTTACAGTGTAGGTAGAATGTGTAAGGGGTATTTGGCTACTTAATGTAAAAAAAAGTAGGACAGTTACCTAAATTTAAGACACGTTTTTTCCTAACAATAAATGTAATTTTCTCTTATAGAAAGGGAAAATCAGTTTAATTTCCCCAAATCAATAGGACGGGACCAGTGTTGGGCGTAATCTGATTGCAGTGTAATTTAATTAATAATTCCATTACAGTTTAGTCAAATTACAAAGTAATCTAATTAAATTGTATTCGATTACATATCAATCAGATTACTTATGAGAGAATATATAATCTATCAAATGTGTAATCTGTTACAATATAATTAGATTATTTTGTAATCTAATTACATTGTAACAGATTACTTTGTAGATTACTTAAAAGTAATTAATAATATAATGACATGAATCGAAAGAAAATGGTATTGTTCTCGTACGAAACTAGTTTTAGGGAGTTTTATGAAGAATTAGAATACAAATATCTTAAATATCTTAAATGTCTTAAATGTAATCACATTAATTAGATTAACATGTAGTGGGATTAACTTGTAATCGATTAATGTGTAATCAGATTAACTTGTAATCACATTACACGTTAATCGATTACATTATGTAATTATGGAAATGGATTACATTAGTAATCTGTTACAAAGTAATCTGATTACAGATTACATGGTTAATTGTAATTGTTAATCATTAATCAGATTACATTTTGCCCAACATTCAATAAAATTAGATATTTGGCACCAGAAAACTTATATAGTACGTAAAATTCCCGAAATGTTAAGCTTTCTCGGATTTAAGGAAGAGAAAATTTAGTAATTTAGGTATTATTCTACATTTTTTTATGGAACACTTACAAATATATTTCGTTAACATAATTCGCACATTGTTTTTTTTTAAAACAAGTCATATATTGTGTTTCATTGATTTGTTTGAGTGTGTACAGCACCCCAGCACTAACTTCCATACTATATTTCTCAAAAGCTTTTGATAGCGTTAGCCACTCTAAGCTAATAGATTTAGCTTTACAGTAATTTTAAGTTCTCTTCCTCTGCAATCTTCTTAATCGATAGTTTCCTCACTGATAGGTTTCAAAAGGTACAACAAATTGGAGACTCCTCATCCTCCGCCTACTCCCCCTTTTCTGTGGTGTACCCCAAGGATCTGTATTGAGCCCACTGCTGTTTTCTTTGTTTATTAATGACTTGCCAAAGGTGATTCAAGATGTTCAGCTTCATCACTATGCTGATGATGTACAAGTATACCTAAGTAGGCCTATTGGTCTTATCGAAGATTGTATTGCTCGCATCAATAATGATCTTTCCCGTATATACATATGGTCAGTCAACAATGAACTCACACCAAATACTGACAAATCACACTGTTTTGCTATATATAATTCTTTGTATGACATAAGTGATATCCCATACATTTTTCTTAACAACTCCCCTCTGTGTTTTGTGAATTCTGTCACCAATCTTGGGGTCAAGTTAAATGGACAGTTAAGTTGTTGTGATCACCACGTCAAACTGATGCTCTCTAAGATATATGGGGGATTACGCAGACTGTGGCTATCTGCAGGATTACTGTCAACAAATGTCCGCTTGAAACTGGTAAAAGCTCTTCTATTACCCCATTTTACCTATGGAAGTTTGATATATCTCAAACCTGATAGGGTATGCGCGCGGAAAGTTGAAGTTGCCTTTAACAATTGCATTAGATTTGTGTTTGGCATTAAACGTTGGCAGCATATAACTCCGTACACACTCTCATTGGTTGGCTGCTCGATCAACTCTTACCTAAAGCGCAAACCTTAAAAAAAAAAAAACAAAAAGAGCTCTACATTTTGTGGAGGGAGGGGGAGGGGCAAAAAAGACTTGAAAATTCCCTACATTTTAGAGGGGAATAGAAAAAACTTGAAAAATCCCTACATTTTAGGAGGGGGAAACAAAAAAAAATTAAATTTGCCTACATTTTAAGGAAGAGCTTTCCCTAATCTTATCGAAAAATACCTAAGCTTTGTGGCACAAATTATTGCCACTTAGGGAAACATTTTTTACTGTGGCGGTAAACAATTGCCTGATATAAAATTTTGTATTTTATTACCAAAATGTTCGTGATCTGCGCAGTGCCATCTTTACGCATGGGTCCTCTGAACCTGGTCGCATGGCCCCTCGATCCATGGGGCTCCTATTCTCTGCGATAGTAGACCAACCGATGTCCAATTTTTCGACCAAGAAAACAACCTAACCTAACCTAGGTTAGAATTTGGCTACTAAAAGAAGTTTAGTAAATACTTTCTGTTAGAAGATCCCCAACTTGGCACTGCACACTAAAACTCATCAGCTTTACCTAAAATCTTTTAATCTTCCCGTGGACATGGCTTAAGAATTCCTTTTCGTATGCTGAACTACTTGACAATGACTTTCAAATTGTTCGTCGTGATCGCTACATTGATGACACTTCTTTATTATGCAATGAGTGCAGTGCTTACACTCTAAATTTAGTAAGGCTTTTAATAAACTATCCCACGACGTACTCGTATTGCTCTATAAGTTGCGACTTACCGGTTTTCCTACGTTGCTACTCAAAATTCGTAGCGAATTTAATCAATATGAAATTGACGAGCTGCGGTCTTGGCAGCAGCAAAGTCAGTCAATTTCATATTGACTAAATTCGCTATGAATTTATTTCATAGCAAAACTCTCTATGAAATGCTAGGCCCGCATAGGGTTAATCTTACTAAGCATGCAAGTAAATACCTAATATTGCGCCTCATATATAATTCACACTTGGAAATTATTTTAAGTCCATATATGAGGTCAGCTTGGCTGTGCACTTTGGCGTATACGGCAGGTAGGAATCAAGCCGTACTGATGAGTATTCAGTTCCTGCCAATACGAAACGCCTGTTTTCTTAAGATTTTTCGATTGTAAGAGTTTTTTTTCCTTTAATATTGCTATATGCATCCATTGTATCTACAAAGCAAATAAGACCTGTAAATTGACATTAATTCCCGGTAAATGAATATTAAATAACAATGTATCCAGGTCAAGAACCATTAAAATCAAAAGGCAATATGAATTGACTTTTTTCAGTATCTTAATGGCAATGGCGGTAATTGGATACTAACGTGGACACAATAAATACCACACCGCGCTTAGTTTCCATGAAGATACATGTAGAGAGCTAACCTTTTGATGAATGTTGGATTCTATCATTTAATTCGCGATAAAATAGTTCCGAATAACTATAACTCGTCGCTAAAGTGTGTACGCAGATCAAACGACTACACAAGGGAATTTCTGATAGCAATTAGATGATAGCGGACATTTCCGTCAACAAGTACTCCACTGGCTGTGCACATTACCAAGGCCCTCCGATAAATTGAAGTGATGTTGGCCTATATATTTTGCTGATTATAACGTGTTTGATTTGATTTTACTTATGTGAATTACGTGAAAGTAGGCTAAAACTAAGGCAAAGACGTTTCGGTGATTGGTAAGGTCTACGAAGAGGGTAGAATTTATACAAGCAAGATTTAATCAAACACTTCAAGTAAAACGACTAGCCTCCCATGGTAAAGGCAACAACTCCTCTCAGTATTGGGGGATTCATAGAACAATAGTGTTGAGGATTTGCGTGTTACCGAGAATTCAAGAGAAAATATTTTTATATGACGAACATTTTGAAACATTAAAAAAAAAAGATGTGGTGCTTCCAGTGCAATCCAGGTTTTTTAATCAGCTGCATTCTTTCTTGGATCCTGATATTTGAATCGGCATCAGAATCCTGCGAGCCTCCTGCGTCGATTTTATTCAGACACCATCGACTTTAGTTAGTGCACCTAGACCTAGATTACAGGCCGCTGGACCACTCTTAAGTGCTCTGTATAGCCCATATTAGTTCACGATATACATCAGTCTCTCAGCAGTACACACAAGCCCCTGCCGTATAACCTTGCTATGTATTTCTGGTACCTGTACGTCTCATCATAACCAGTTTTCCTACATGCCAACGTTCCTTGTTAAATAGCGGTATATGAAACTACCTTGATTTAGTCAATTCCTACACGAACTGTATGAAACAGTGAATGGGAAAGACTTCTGTCGTGAAAATCTCTGATAAGAATATGAGAGAAGGATCAAGTGTTACATCACTTTACTCTTTTTTAACAGCGGGTAAAAGTAGTTGGTTCATTATCCTGATAGTAGAAGAGGATCAGTTCCATTCAATAAAAGATCTCTGGTCATTAGGAGAATTGCCTTCACATCTATTCATCCATCTTCTCTATCTGATCTCGCTCGATAGGAAGAGTAACTGAATCAAACATTTGAAAGGTAGTCAGTTCAGCGTGTTTGAACGTGATTTTGGCTACTGTTGTATTTGTCCCTATTGGCAAAAGTATCAAATCGACGTGTTTCATCGCAACCATATATGTTGTTTGGAATAGACCTTGCAGCAAAACACCTTTCATGTAATATATCGGTTTGGGCCGATCATCTCCAATACACTCGTCTTTGGTTAGATGACCCTTCGGATAGAACCACAAACGAACTGTGGGTAAACCCAGCTCAAACCTAACAAATAAGCTCTTGGGACTAAACAAGCTAACCCTGAGAACTCTAGTGTCAATTCTTACAGGGCGCTCTTTTCTCAGGGGCCACCTAGACATCGGGACTTGTTAATAATCTTTGCACGAGATCCGAATATGAATCCGAGATGGTGACTCAGGAAAGCTTAACAGATTTCTTGGCTTATACTTCCTGGAAGAACTACATGAAACCGGAAAAGAGGTTTGGGAGTCAATACTGAACATTAGAAGAACGTCCGGTTGGACCTGCGCATAAGTCTGGAGGGTGAACATTGAACCCCGATGTGGTCTACGTTCTAGGGTCCCCTTTGGGCGCTTTAACTTCTTTTCAATCACCATCATCAAGTTGTTTAGAATATAGACCTGGATCCCATGAACTTCAGGAAGACATCGAAAGCGGTCACTCTGGATACAGAGTTCCCGTACTAGCACCAACTGTAATTGGAGTTTTTTTTTGCGGATATCTACAATGCATCTTCCTAGTAAGTAGCGCGAAAGTTTTCCTGGCGTGTTGTTCATTATCGGTGTGGAATTTTGTATTTTTGCTAACGAGATACACCCACATTGGATTTCTTATCCATTTTCAAAATCATCAAGGTCCTCTTTTACCTTTTCGGGCTTTCAGTCTTTTGTCAAAGTGTTTCAAGCAGTTTGTGGTAATCAGAGATTTTGGATCTTGAATCTTTTGATGTGGTTCTCGAACCTTTTGATTAGGTTCTTGAACCTTTTGATTTGGCTCCTCTCAAACCTTTTGACAATCTCACTGAAAAGAATTGGTAGAGTGATGCAAATCCGTTGTAGAAGTAAGAAGTCGATTTCTTGTCAATAGTTTCCTTTATGATTTCCTGTATTGAAAATTGTGGGAATTGCTCCGTTAACAGCATGCGAATTCCTATAACTATAACGAAAAGTAGGCGTATAGTGGACCAGTAGCCTGCAATGCTCTGCGTCTGAATTGCTATTTTGTGAAAGTCGGCTGGAACTAGCTGTCATTGCGTTCTTGTTAAAAAATTTTGTATAAGACGAACGAGTGTCCATCCTGACGAGCTCTAGCTGTATTCGTCGAAACTGCAAAATATTAAGATCGAAGCCAAGAGAAATTACCGATTTTTCTTCGATTAGATACGCATAGGGGTAGGTAGCTATTAATCTTGTACATTATGCGACCTGAAAATCTGATTTTCTAAGCAGCAGGTTCTTCTGCTTTTTTGTCAAAGGTCATGATAAATTTTTTTGCTTTATGTAAACTTTTTTTTTTCTTTTATACTTTTAGGACACCTTTGAAGTAGCATTTAGAAAATGCTGCAAAATTGATCTGATCTTCAATAAAAAGTGTCTCCGCTGCTCTTTTTGCTAGACTATCAAAAACTTCGTTTATCCCGTCATTCATATGAGGATGATTTTGTTTTATCTGTTTTTTAGGGCTTACGATACTTTGGATTACTAACGAGATCTTCTGGGTTAAATTGTTTCACCATTTTTAATCTAATGACACTGGAAATCACCTCCCATTTGCACTTGAATCTACTAAAGTGGAAGATTTTGTCAGGCATGTATATCTGCCATAGAACACAGTCATTGAATTTTTTGCTCTTGAGTCTGAGTTTTATTTTGACTGGTTTTTAGTCACCGCATGCGAGTACCGCATAGGCAATAATTATTTTTTTAGTTTCAGACGCAGTACTCTGCCACTGCAGAGACAAGATCGATACACGGCCGAGTTTCTTTCATCCTAGACAGAGTATCTATAAACCTACCTTACTTTACTTGCAAAAATTTATTTCCATGTTATCAAGAGATGGAGCCATTAGTATTGACTCTTTTTTTCTTCTCAAAAACGAATCGGACTCTCTACAACCATGTGAAATACTCTGATCGGTAGCTTCTATCAAAATAGTGAACATTAAAATGATATGCGGCTGTTTAATCAGAGGATCATTAACTGTAAATGTTAGAAATTGTGATTACCTACAAAAAATGATTTATGTGTGATTCTGGACTACCAATATAATAACCAATGATGGTTAGTGCTTAAAGTCTAGTAGAAATAATCGTAAAACATAAAAACCTTGGTAGCTGGATATGATATGAAATGGAATGGAACCTACAGGTGTCCAACGGCGCAGATTATTTATATTAAAATCCAAGACTCTTTGCGATTGAAGTCTATGAGAACTGTGATAATAAAAATAAGAAAGAAAAAAATCTCAATTTCTCGGCAATTATTTTCTCACGAATATCAAATGCATAAATTTACGGACATCTTTTGTTTAAATTCATGAAACTTGTGTACACTGCATGCAATAGATGTATGCTTGCGATTATTATTGGTGTGCCTCTATTAGAATATGATAAGGGATACAGGTGTATCACTTAATGTGTCACTTACCTTATTTCTACATATTATTTATAATACTTACTCGATTTCCACTCATAACCAGTAGGACCTTAGAAAATGGTTTTCATAATTTTAGTTTATTTTTTTTTTTTTTTTAGAGATATACCTTTCCACAATTATCTACACTTAAAACTCGAACCATAAGGTACAAGTTTAAATGCTAAGCTTCTATGGTCACATATTGGGTATACACCTCAAAGAAAAGAACCCGTCAGATTGGCGTATGAATAATAAAACAGAAAAAAAAAACAAAAAACATTTCTTTTAGCATCTTGAATTCGAACATAATCATTTTCATATGGCAGCATCACCTCTCATCTTACTGAGACTCGAATGCTTTTGTGCATCATAAGCTGGCAATAAATTGATCACTTTATGAGAATATTTTGTTGTCTGGACACAAAATGAAGAAAATATCAAATGGAAAAATCACACTACCACCATATACCTAGCATACCGCGAAGAATTGGCTAATTTTTATACTTTTCTACTTAACTTAGAGAGGCTTGACCTTGAACTTCCCACAGAACAGATACAGATACAGAGAAGAGAGAACTGGACAGCAACGGATTTCTATATCCGCTCGAAAAATTCTAATTAAATGCAGTTGGTTGGGGTCTTAAAAGTGTGATAGCGCTGTGCAGTAACGATATTGCTTAATAGTAAAATTTATTCAAAAAAAAAAAAAAAACAAAAAAAAACAGTACACACCTAATTGAGATGTGCATTTATACTCTGGGAAGTTGTGCTGGTTTTAGCGCAGGTATACCTAACTACATAACGGCGCCAATCACCTTTCAAGTGCTTTCATATTAAATCCACCGTCTTTTCACATTATCTGTCTTAGCTAATGCCAAATTATTGCCCTGAAGCAGGTAGTGTGTTTCGCTACGAATCGCTACTATCTCTCGGCTCGGCGATAAGACCAACTTACCTCTTCAGATTTGAACACATGAAAGACAACAGAAACTCAGGTCGGGAAGATTGAAAACGATTTTGCTCTAGGTTGTCGTAGGCACAAAAAAAACCTGGCGATCGTACACCACACGTATATGGATAAATTCGCGCATTTATCTAAGTAATGTGCGCAGTACACTTATACGAACTGTGAAAAACCTTGACTACTCTACTGAGCATATTTTATTATATGGCGCTGCTAAAATTTATTGTTTTATAGTTTAGCATGAAAGTGTTAAATGTTAACTAGTGCACGTTGCTCACTTAAATATATGCGCACATATCAGGATAACGACAAGAGATCTGTTTTTAATGACTTATTTCTGGTCAACAAGAATCTAATATCTGAATACACATATACATATGTATCTAGATAATACTAATACATGTAGATATTGATTAACAACAACAATATAATTCTGTAATTTTATTATATTAGTAATAAGTTTAGTTAGTACACTTTGTATATTATTATACTCTTTTTTGAGTTCAACAGATTACTGCAGCTGCGCCTACGGAAACCAGCAAGCAATGAGATATAATTTTGCGCAATTGAAAAGTGGATTTACATGTTCCTGTTATGCTAAGAAAAAAAAACAGTACATCGCTGAATTTTATGTTTTTGTCGACTCTGGAATCGGCACTAAGTGCCTGAAAATGATCGTGACTTGAAAGTGATGGGAATATGTTCACACCAATAGTAATATATAGTGTGAAGTATAATGATTTCGGTGTATTTATGCTGCACACACACCATTTCTTCGGTTCATGACGGATATCTTGATTAATTGAAAACGTATTAGAAAATCATTTATCTGAGCATTAAATCAAATGTCGGAACTGCTCAATTATTTGTTTATGCGAAAATGTGAACTTTTTCAATTTATTATCAACTTGGTAAAACTTCAATTCGAACAATTTGGAAAATTATTTAAAAAACAGACCCTTCCCAACGAACAATTTTTGTCCTATACAGGGTGTCCGGTCGAGATGGTAAAAAATTTTAAGGGTTGAAAGTACAGGCTATTTGCTATCGAAAATGTTATATAACTTTTTTTTCGAGTTCGCACTATTTTCGAAAGTTATAGCCGATTTTCGATTTTTTCGAAATTGTGAACCTTAAGTGACCTTTTTGACTATAACTCAGTTCAGACTATTCACAGGATGACCATTTATCTTTTGTTTTATTCGTATCATTACAGGCTCTCATTCGTTGTAACTCGGTTTTGAAAACTCTCGCACATAATGGAAATTATTGGCGATTTGTTGCCGAAACATTTTTTTTTTGGTCAGAAATTCAACTGTTTTCAAAGTCATAAATCGCGAAAAATAACCATGCCAACAGATGATCCGGTTCTCATAGAAAACATCCTTCATTTATTACCTTTTATAAAAGTGCAACATGATTAGTCCACCTTAAGTGTTGCCAGAGTTACAGTAAAAACTTGCCTGCAACATGCCTCTCATAACTTGAGCAAAATTAATTCGAATTGCATGAAATCTTCTAAGAATGGAAGAAACAATGGACCTGAGGCAAAACTCTCACGATTCCTTAATTGCAATAAACAAGATTTATTTCTGAGACTGTTGGCAATTTTTTTTCAATCATAAACCCTAAACGGTATTTACCAAACCAATGTTGATCTTACGTGCGAGTACGTCTTCTGACACCTCTATGTGAAGGTGAAATAAGATGAAGAAGATTTGAAAAAGGTAACAAAAGTGAACTTATTTTGAATTTAAAAATCTAGGTAATACATTGAAAGTAAAAACTCAACCATAAGGCAAAAGACCAAAACAAATTAAGTTTTTTCGTATAGGAATTTATTTTAAAAGCTGTTCAAAATTCTCTCCATTTTGATTGACATACATTTGTGCCCTCCGTATTAAAGATTTTTTAATTTTTGTTATCCTCAGTTCTCTTCTAAAAATTTCTGCAGTGTGGACAATTTTTTCCAGTAGCATTTCGCGTGATGTTATCTCATTTTCGTACACTAATGCCTTTATGCGCCCCCAAAAATAAGAATCCAAAGGTGTTAGATCCGGTGATCTGGCAGGCCAAGGAATGGGACTACAGATCGGGAAAAGTTTCATTCAAGTACTCTTTTACTTGTTTGCTTGAATGAGCGGGAGCGCCGTCATATTGAAACAATATTCTTTCTCGCACTGATCTGGGGACTTCAACTAGAAGATCGGGCAGGTTTTCCCCAAGAAATAAGTAATTCTTCGAGTATAATCTTGCTGGTAGCTCAACAGATTTCCTATTATACCGGCCCAGATCTTCACGCTAAATCTCCTCTGAAAATTGGTCCGTCTTGTTGAATGTGGATTAGATGATGATCAGTGATGAACATTATGAAAATTATTAGTTCCATCCCTGGTAAATGTAACCACGTCTGTCCATTAAACATTTGGCTATTGAAGCCCACCACAAAAATACCATTCGAGGTTCAAAGTCTCTCAGACGTAGAGCTTGCACACGCTGGTAATGATACGGATGCAAGTGTTCTTGTCGAAGTTCTCGGTGAACCTAATGAATAAGAAAAGTTACAAAAGTAAGCATTACTGCATATTTATGAAATTATTTTTGTAGGTATTACCTTTGTATTTGGGACTCCGATTCTTCTAGATATTTGACTGACGCTGCAAAGTAGCAAAGCGCGGTGGCATAGACATGGATTCGGATAGTGTTTGACTCGATGTTATGTCACTAGCTGTAATAACAAGATGAAGACGAAGACTTGGATCCGGACATGCACTAAATATATAAAAATCCAGTGTCACTGTGTTTGTACACGCTAATCTACGAAATCGCCCAACCGCTTTCAATGGAATTTTGTGAATGTGTTTGGTTGATTCTAGCTTGACAGATGGGATAGTTTTGGGCACGATAGATGGCGCTGTTGTCGATACGTAAAAAACTGTCTGACAACGCGTAGATGTGGAAAGCTGAAGGGTTTTCATAAAAATTGGAAATACATGTTAAAAAATGGACTAAATCGGACAACCCCTTCTTGGTGTTGCTATACAAAATTTTGGTTTTTCACTATATATTTGGAAACTGTCTGAGAACTCATAGACGTGGATAGCTCAAATTGTATGCATGGCGTTAAAAAAAAAAAAACATGTAAATTTAGGTTGAAAAATGGGACAAATCAGGCAATCCCTTCTTGGTGTTTCCATACAAAACTTTTGTTTTTCACTATATACTTGGTAGCTGCCTGAGAAGGTGTCGAGGTGGAGAGCTCATATTTTGTACACGGCGTTTTCTTAAATAAAAATTGTAAACACAGTTCGAAAATGGGGGGGGCCAATCTGGCAACTGCTTCGTAGTGTTGCCATACAAAAATTTCGCGTTTTACTATATATTTGGGTACTGTCTGAGAAGCGTCGACCTAGAGAGCAACACTGTCCTACACATATGAATGTAAGCACGCACACTCATACACAAACACGGGCGCGCACACACTCACCGAGTAAGGCCCTAGAGTACGGAATCGAGCGATCGAGGCAGGTAATAGCATAGATATTATGCATCTTTAACCAAACCAAACCACACCCACCTTCACTCATCTAGGTATCTATATTATCGCCGGGCAATGCCGACGGGCTGCCCCATATTTCTTAATATTAAAATTGATTTTTCACGAGGCATATGATAGAATTTAACAACGATTAAAGTTTTACTGTTAGTATCTAACAAGCTAGATAAAAAAAATTAAACAAAGCGCCTCAAAATAAAGAAATAAATAGAAAGTTTAATTAACTGTGGTTAAAAACAGTTATGTTCATTTAGCTCTCCAAATAAATGGAAGTAATGTGTATTTATTTATTTTTCAATAAATTTATCAATATTATTTTCACTTTTCTAAGCTAATTTGTACCTAAATCTTTAATTCTAAAAAAATGCGCTTTTCTTTTTTTTTTGTAAATGGCCGTCCAAATATTCAGCAAATATGGCCTACTGAAAACGGGTACATAAAAAAGAGATGATATAGGATTTCAGTTCTCCCTTAAAGATTAAAAATCGTGATATAATAGAAAAAATTTTGTATCATGACTTCAACACCTACATAAGCAGGAATAAACGCTTATACATATATAGGTAAGAAATTCCTATATAAAGATGTAAATTGCTGTGTTGAGAATAGATGTTTATAGCATTTGTAGTGCTATATAAAATCATAGTAGAGAAAAGACCAAAACTCCCAATTTGGTGGGGAGAATTCCGATCGGACAGCGTGGTGTGCTTTTAAAGTCTTCCAGATGCACAATGCATTTCGGAAGGCATTTTACAATTGAGTAACTATTCGGGAACATAGATACTAACGGGTGTTTTTTTTTAAAGCCTGATAGAACGTAAAATTGTAAAAAATAACACAAAAAACCAAAATTTAATCAAAAGTGTTTTTGAATTCGAAAGATCAATTCATGACATTACAATTTAAAAATGATTTCGTGCATTTGGCCACCGCGGCTGTTCTTGACGAAGCGCATTCTGGACGTCTAATTTTGAGACACTTTTGCGAGTACTGCTGGCTGTATATCACGAATAACACGAACAATGTTGAATACTTCCAAGGCGTCAATTGTTGTTGATTTATTACCATAAACCAGTGACTTCACATAACCCCACAAGAAATAATCCAGAGGCGTTAAATCGCACGACCTTGGATGCGCCAATTGACAGGTCCATTTCTCGAAATCAACTTATCGTCAAATATTGATTTCAATAAGTCGATGGTTGCTGTCGCCGTATGACACGTAGCGCCATCCAGTTGAAACGAGATCTCAACCGGATATATGGCATTCATATTTTCAAATAAAAAATTATTGATCATGGTGCGGTAACGATCTCCATTGACCGTAACGCGAACTCCTGCCTCATTTTTGAAGAAATAAGGCCCGATTATACCACCAGAGCGTGTAAAATGCACCAAACGGTGCATTGTTCTGGATGTAATGGGGTCTGTAGTATCTTTTGTGGATTGGTCTAACTGCGGCAATTTTGCTTATTAATGAAACCGTCTAGCCAAAAATTAACCTCATGGCTGAGGAATATTTGGCGATGATAAAACGAGTCACTTTCCAACTGTTGTAGAGCCCAATCGGCTAAAGAACGACGCATATGATGGTCATGTTGCTTTACTTCCTGTACCACCTGGATCTTATACGGGTGTAGACCTAGATCTTTGCGCAAAATTTTCCACGTAGTAGACGGGCAGAGCTCCAATTCCAGTGCCCGCCGACGTTCCGATAAGTTTGGATCTTCTTCTATACTTTCGTTTACAGCGACGATATTCTATTCACAGTACACACATTTCATCGACGTGTTGGTATTCTTGCATCATCCAGAAAGTATGTGGTACTATGCACAGTTCGACGGATGGCTTGTTCAGATGGACGATTATGTACACCATAAAAATCACGCAGTCGTCTATAAGTTGCGCGAATCGACGGCTGATTTTCAAAGAAAATTTGAATATCTTGGTAGCGTTGTTCAAGCGTGACTCTCTCCATGATAACTTGTCAGAGTATACTGATCATAAATATCCAAAAGTGGCAGCAGTATGATAGCTCGCTCGACAGTTAAACCTTTGGAAAGTTCTGTCTAAGCAAAAAAAAAAAAACACATTATATCTCGATATAAACACTATGTATGTATCAAATGCACAGGTTCTGCAACTAAAAAATCATATCATATCATATTGAAGGGAAGCCCATGCCGCGACATGACACTTTAGCATCTCCTATGAGCTTTGATATAGGAACACATTTTCCAAGTGATCCCCTTGATCCTGAGATCAGGATCCGAACTATCTAGATCCCGATCCGAAGTATCCGGATCCATATTATATTTTCCCAATAAAACAATGCAACCTGGAAGAAATGTTGACCTTTTTTTGTTTAGTCCGGATCTGGATAGTTTATTTATTTATTTATTCTAATGTCAACATTATCATCATTATTACTATTAGCCTTAGTTACAATTCCTTAATATCCTTTTTTTTTTCAAAATCCCCCTTTCAGACAGCTTAGCTGGTTTAAGAAAGAGGTTGAAATTCATTTAATTAACTACAATCTATTTATTCCTTATATATAGCCTAATAAGAATAGCATGTTCTAATTCAACTTAGTTATATTTCACGAAGACTACATATATGGTTTCTTACTTTCTTTGTGAAGATGTTTATATTCGAACTGATTTTAATCTGAATAGGAAGTCTGTTGAAGATCTCACTGGATGTCGCCAATAATCCTTTACGAACCCTTTCTGTCCTTGCTGCTTCTACTCTTATATCATTCCTCTGTCTTGTATTGTGCGTATGGAGATCTGTTGCCGTAGTGATTTTGAGGTTTGTTTTAATTTTTTTGTTTTTCAACTTATAGACAAATTTAGCTTTCTCCACGAAGATTATTTGCTTTAGACTAAGTTTTTCCGTTCTTCTTAGTAATTCCTTTGTAGACGTTAGCCAAGGTATATTATATAATGTTTTAAGAGCTCTATTCATAGTTATCTGTGTTCTATTAATTATATAGTTGGAGCATTGGGACCATACAGGTATGCTATATTTTATGTGTGATAGTACATGAGCATTATATATTAGATTTGCTGTTTTGTTATTTAATGTCAAATTCATTCTTTTGATAGCGCCCAACATCGGTATAATTTTATTAATTTTGGTGTTTATATGACTGTTCCACCTTAATTGCTCATCTAATATAAGACCAAGATATTTTATTTCCTTAACTCTCTGCAAGCTCATGGATCCAATTTTTATCTGTGGGTCAATATCTTCTTTATTGACTTGACGAAATATTATAAATTTGGTTTTTTCTTCGTTCAGCGAAAGTTTGTTTCCATCTGTCCATTGCTTATATCTTATGAGATCCCCGTTCATAGTTCTTTGAAGGATTTCTTTTGTTTTTGCCCCATATATAATGTTTGTGTCATCTGCATATATATGATAGTCTCCTTTAATTCCTGCATTCTGCATGTTATTTATGTATAGTAAATAGAGATTAGGTCCCAGGATGGAGCCTTGTGGTACACCAGTGCGGAGAATCTCCGGATCGCTATGTATTTTTTGTATTTTTGTAAACAATTTCCTATTGGTTAAATAGCTTTCCACCAGTTTATTGGCTATACCCCTTATTCCAAGCTCATCCAGAAACTTCAGAAGAAGATCATGGTCAACTGTATCAAAGGCTTTTCTAAGATCTACAAAAATTGCTCCAGTATATAGACCTTCATCTAGGTATTTGTTGATTACATTCATTGTCTCAGCTGTGGCTGACTCTGTTCCGCTGTATTCCTGAAAGCCAAATTGTTTCTGATCATATCCTCCAGTTTTGTTTATAAAACTCCTGAGTCTTTTTTCAATTATCTTCTCGAATATTTTTCCAACACAACTGAGAATTGCAATTGGTCTGTAATTACTCACATCCTTTTTATCTCCACCTTTATATATTGGTAGTATTTCAGTCTCCTATAGTTCGGTTCCAGATCCGGACAGTTTGGATCCGGATACGGATAGTTGGGATTCGGATTATCCGGATACCCGGATTTGATGAATCGGATCCTAATTATCTCGGATAATCCGGATACTTTCAGCTCTACTTGATCCTATATAAAAGTTCACTAAGTACTGGTGAAAGCCCCACAGGAGGCACGGGAGACCTCAACAGGAATTTAATTCCATATTTTAACTAAGTGTTTCTTAAAATTTTCTAAACTCATTTTGTTAACAATCGTAAGTTTACTGAACATGTATTCCTTGTATATGCAGAAATCAAGAGAGTTTAGGTCTGGTGATGATGAAGGTCAGTCTTCCTAAGATATGAAATCCAGCAAGTTGGGTCTCATCCAATTCTGAACACTGTTAGCGGCATGCGATGATTCTGAATCTTGTTGAAAACAAAAATAATCTTCTCCAAATAATTGAGTAGCATTAGAAATCAAATGATTTTTCAAATTTTTTCCAAGTAGTATTTCTTTGTTATTTTTAATCCTTTAACGATAAAAGGAGGGGTAACTACCTACAGCACCTCACACCATAACAGAGCAGGCGTTCTGATATCTTTCAATTGCTCTTACGTTGGTAGGGATATCATTCATACTAACTACATACAAACTATCATTCTGCACGTTGTGTTGTTTTTGTTGATGTTGTAGAACAAACAACTTTTCATCAGAGAAAATTATCTCAGAATATGTGTGCCATTGAAGGAGGTACCGACACTTTTCCATCCTGGAAACTCCCTACTTTTCCGTCAGACCATGAATTTTCTTTTTCTTATAGGCCTTCATGTTTAAATCCTTTTTTTTAAGTATAATGTTACAGACACAGACTGAAAACTTTAAAATTGTTAAGTCTACAGCAAGTTTTTTCATTGATTTATACTGATTTCTTCGAATTCTTTTCTGTATTTTTTTTTCTTGTTAATCGCAGTCGTCCTACCTGATCTTTTTCTACCAGGATTTTTTATTTTTTCTATAGTATCTACCCGACTTGCTGAATATTGCAACTATTTGCTACACTAAATCTTTTGTATACACCTATACTTTTTATAAAACCCGAAATATCTTGTACAGTTTCTTTTACCACTTTTATGTAGCTGTAAAATTCGCTGACGTCTAGGTTCCATGATGATTTATCAATGACTGTCTGATTTAAATGATGCAAAAACTTTACAGTATTATAACATTGAGTAAAGGTTAATTTCCAAGAAATTTAAAAAAAAGAGATTTCTACAGAAGTATCTATAATCATTTTTTGCTTGCCGAAAATAATTTGTGGACACGATTAAGTTTAATAAAATAATTTCATCAGCGGTAGGTACCTCAAACCGCAAGGTCACACGTTAAACTTCAAAATATCGTTATACATATAAAAAAAAACTCTGAACACTGAAAGTTTGAAAGACGGAGGTTTGAAAAACCACTCCACCCCCAACCTATTTCTCTCTTCCACTTATCCCTCATCTTCTATGGAAACCCAACAGAGTCCTTGGGGTTTGTTTATTCAAAATTGCGACATTAAAAATTACGAAAAATAAGTTCCCAAAAATCAAAATCCAGATCGTTTCAAGTGTTGCAAAATTCGCACTTAATCTCAAAAACTTCGAATTTTGGAAAGGGGTTTCTTACCATATTGTTACGCGCAACAAAGTGACACAAGCGTCATCTGTTGGAAATGGAAACAACTTTAGGTTAGTGACATCTTAAAAACTAAAAAAACTTTTTGGATTGTGATAATTAGAAGTACAGTACTAATAATGATTTGTGAATCTGTGAGAGTAAACAGTAAAGTTAAATAAAGAAAGAAATTTTGAGTTATATCTGAAATATTGTGTTTTATATAACGAACTAAAGCCACGCTCGTAACAATACATTGAAATTTACAAGAGAATATCTAAAAAGGAAATGGTAAAAACAAACAAACAAATTCGAAAGCATAAATATCAAATAAGAAACATAAAACGCTCCTTTGGCAACTATTTTTAAAAAAATTGTTTCGTTTTTTTCCATGATCCATTGTGATGCCACTTTATTGGGACCCTACCTGGAAAAGATGTTCAAATTTAGGAGGCACGTTGAAATAATTAATGAACTTTACCAGGCCTCACAAATCCTTGTTTGCTAGTAAGCTACCAAGAGTATTTCTCCTACGCTTAGCAAGGTTAAGGGCATTCACACAGCAGGTGCGCTGAACGCTATCAACCCCCTCCACGTCCATACAGCATTTGCAATGTTGTATGGAGTTTGCATCCGCTGTGCATATTTACCAAAGAGGCAGTATCTCGTGATAGCTGAAATAAGATTTCGTACGTCAATTCGGTTTCGCCGTAGCAAAGATTCAGTCTTCTTAAGACATATGACAGGCCACAGCTGTCTTGAAATCACGCATGTGGTCAGCTCCACGGTACAGAAAATACAAGCTATTCTCATTAAATTTTGACATATGACCTGTGACGTAATTTCGTCCACTAATGTAGATACATTTCTATTGAAAAAGCAGAGAGAGGAGAGAGAGTAGTTATTGTATTCCTTGTACCGTGGTCAGTTCTCCCCATCTGCGGTTTGCTAGCTTACAGGCCTGTAAATCTAGGATCTTCTCCGCTGATTCTAGGGCCGACCTATAGATTTCTCCACTAGACATATATTCATAGTGGAATCCTTTCTAGCCAAAGCATGAGGTGCCTTGTTTCCGGGAATGTCACTGTGACCAGGAATCCAGCAGAAAATAACTGTGTAGTTCACACCCAGGTTCCCGAGCTCACAGCTATACCGTTATACTAGGCGCGATGTAATGATTCCTGACTAGATCTTTGATTGTAGCTTGGATACCAATACAAAACCTAGATAACTCGATCGCTGTGTACATTATGTTATATCCAGCAGACTTGCTGTTTTACTGATGGCTTGAACATCGGCTTGGAACACACTACAGTAGTCCAGTAGGTTCTCAGCTTCCACTCCCACAATCATTCTCGAACCATTTGCAAAGACACATATATCACAGTCATTTGCTACACGATTAGCTTCCCACTTCTCTCTACTAGGAATGCCAGTTAAAAAAGCTTTCTCAAAGTCTAGCCTAGGAACAATGTAGTCCGTTGCTCTCCAGAGCTGCGGATTTGGCAGAAAACTTAGTAAAATTTCATATTGACTAAATTCGCTATGAATTTATTTCATAGCAAAACTCTCCCGCATAGGGCTAATCTTGCTAGCCATTCAAGTAAATACTTAATATTTCGCCTCGTATTAAATTCACACTTAAAATTTATTTTTAGTGCATATATGAGATCAGCTTGGTTGTTCACTTTGACGTATACGGCAGGGAGTAACTAAGCCGTACTGATGAGTATACGGTTCCTGCTGATACGAACGCCTGTTTTTTTGCATAGAAACTTTTTTTTAAAGATTTTTCGTTTACTAAACAGTTTTTTTCCAAACTTCGAAATAACTAAGCCGTACTGATGAGTACACGGTTCCTGCTGATACGAAACGTCTGTTTTTGCATAGAAACTTTTTTTTTAATTTTCGTTTGTTAAAGAGTTTTTTTTCCAAACTTCGAAATAACTGCAACAATCGCCAACAACTTGTCAGAGAAACTTATTTCACTTTTCCGTGACGATTGTTGATAAATTCCCGTTGAATTGACGAATTATTTTCGTTCTCTGTAAAAACTACAAAGAATGAAGAATCTTCTGTCGGTTTTTTTACTTTTTGTTTTGTGTTTTTTAGGAGTATCTGTTAGGGTTCTACTGTTTCCCTAATCTACATCCACTCCACATATTTTAATCTACATTTCAGAGTATGGCCTTAGGAAAAAGTCGAAAGTCTGCTGGTGAAATTAATCCTACTGTTGAAAATGTAATACTGCGCGTTGGAGCTACTAAAACACGAGATGATGTTGTAAATGAACCGTCTGATTCTTTCAGAGGTTCGAGATATCGATATACCAGTTATTTTCATCTTCTCCGAAAAAGCTCTCATCCAGCGGTCATATCACTATTTACTTGAGATCATTTTGTGATGTTTTGAATGAAGAAAGTTTTTTGATAAGCTTTCTCTATTACCTGCATCCAATCGTTTATTTTGATTGGCCTACTGTCCATTCTTGCTAGGCCTGGCCTTCTGTCCAATTTCGGTAGGCCTATCATAATAAACGATGTGGTGCAGGTAATAAAGGAAAAGGCTTATCCAAAAACTTTCTCCACCCAAAAGAATGTCCTTCGTTTGGAGACTTATTATAAAAGGTCTTATAAGCTCTGAATACTGCTCTATTCATGGTCTGTAATTTATGGGAAGAAATCAAAAGAAATGTAAGCAAAGCAATATGTCCGAGGCGGCTGCATTGATGATATCCTGGATTGGAGTTTAAATGTTGCACACAACTTTGTTTAAACTCCTGCGCAAATTATTTCTCCTGAAATTTGCCATAGATATGATGACAGCTCGGAAGGATTGTTGGAATCGTCTCCTTAAGGGAATCATAAATTATTGCACTAGAGATTTTCTAAGCTTTCGACAAAGAGAGAGCGTCCTGCAAATATTGAATTAATTTTTAGCGGAGACATCTCTAGAACGAATATCAAAATGGATTCTTGCCCAGTGCAACTAAGCAAGGTGATTATGATGATGACCCAATTTTAAGGTTCTTCTTCGGCATATTAAATTTGTATTAGTAAATTACTATAACGGTTCATATAACCTATCCTTCTACTCTTACACTAGCATCTCTCTATACAATACCTGCTAAAATAAAAATAAAAATAAAAACAAATTCTTACTTCGGCAGTTAAGTATGGATTTACTTGCGCTGTGAAAAACAAGAGACGATCATGCGCACCTAAAGTTAATATTTATTCCAATCACAGCACAACTTGCGTCTGGAAATTTCATTCTTTTGTGTTTGCGTTTTTTATTATTTCCTTAAGAGGTGAGTTTTTATGCCAACAAACGTCCACCAAAGTTATTTGTATATGCTTTGAAGTTCGTCAGAATTTTTCAATAAAAGAATAACAGCGCAAAAATTTTAACCTTACGCTTGTCGCTAAACGAGGTCACATCCCCAATGGCGTTAACTAACCGTCGTAGGTAGGTAGTACTAGTAGCCAGCTTCATAATCTTCGTGTGTTGGTTGATAAAAGACAATAACCTTAGCTTGATGGATGAAAAAACTAAAGGAAATATTTCAAGTATTTTTCGTATCAAAATCGTGGCTGGAATTTATAAATTCCTCTTATAGTTGGACAATAAAATACAAAAGCACTATGGGGGCAAGTATATAAGTAATTTATTAAGTATTCAGGTTGCTAGCGAATCAGTTAGAAGAAGGCTGCCATTCCATTTCTCTTTTAGTCGTCTTTTAGTGCAGACTAATTGCAATGTGATGTAACGAAAATAAAGTGTGACTGCACGCACACGTTATATTCGTGTTGTTCTTTTCAAGCTATATATGTATAGGATTGCGAGTTTGATTTGAATTAGTATTACAGAAAGTTTGGTAGCACAGAGCTGCCATCTAAGGAGCGACAATAGCATTACTGTTTTCATGTCTTCAAATTTATATTATAATTGCGTGATTTTTAGTAGAAATTCTTTTGTGTTATTGGTGAAGAAATGAAGGACACGGGTATTCATTTCATTCTTCTCTCACCTCAAACCCGAGAAATGCAAAGTAAAGCAAATTTAGTCTTTACACTTAATCAGACACCGATCCTTACTTTGCTACACCGGCTATATAAAAGTTTTGCTCACTCTATTGTAAGTCACACACACACTGCCCAGCAAACCCCCTTCGCTGAGATACAACCTGAGGCTCTTTTTCGTTGCGTCTAGGGTGTCTTCACTGCACCACGGCTTTTTACACTCTACTCTACTTATTTTAAAAATAATAAAAACTCTTGTCAAATTCAACTCTTCTTCTTATTCAAAATTAATCAGGCAACCACGCCTCAAACTGCTCCCAGCCACGATGGCGGGCTGCTTTCACCATTTCAACAGATGGCAGCAGTTACTTTTAAATTCACAGGGCTTTTGTGTTTCTGTAAAATTTTTTGTCGTTTACACTATTGAGGAGTATGAGCTGTCGATCCGCAAAGATAAAGGTTTTTCCAATAAGAGGTGTTATTTTGATATTCAAAGAAAAATGCCATTTTTTGAGATAAATGATCGGATCTTTATTTCATTATAAAGAGAAAGGTATGCCGTTAATAATGGAAAATAACATCAGCCAAATGACCACCACGACCACGCCTACAGGGCCATATCCTTTTCATGAAATTTTCCATAACCAAATCGCAAAGTGGCTGCCCTATGTCCTCGATAGCCTCACGAATTCCATCTTTGAGGTCTTGAATCGACGCTGGGCTGTTGGCGTAGACCTTCTCTTTCACGTGGCTCCAAAGGAAGAAGTCGCAAGGTGTTAAGTCACAAGATCTCGGTGGCCAATTGTGATCACCTCTTCGAGAGATAACACGGTCCGGAAACTTTTCCCGTAAAAGATCAATGGTTTTGTTGCTTGTATGGCACGTAGCGCCGTCTTGTTGAAAGTAAACATTGTCCAGATCAATACCATCCAATTCCGGCCATAAAAAATCATTAATCATCTGTCGATAGCGCAATCCATTCACCGTAACTGTTGCTCCAGCCTCATTTTCGAAAAAGTAAGGTAAAATGACCCCGGGGGACCATAAACAGCACCAAACAGTCACACGTTGAGGATAGAGAGGCTTTTCAACAATAACTCTTGGGTTTTCCGAGCCCCAGATGCGACAATTTTGCTTGTTGACGAAGCCATCGAGGTGGAAATGGGCCTCATCACTCAAGATGAGTTTTCGATGGAATTCCGGATCATTTTCATGCATTTCAAGGACCCAATCAGCAAAGACTCGACGTTGTTGATGATCAGCCGGCTTAAGTTCTTGTGTTAACTGAACTTTATAAGCCTTAAGACCCAAATCTTTATGCAAAATACGGTGTAATGACGTTTGTGGAATGCCTAATTCCAAAGAACGACGAGGAATGGACAAACCTGGGTTTTCTTCAACACTTTCGGCTACAGCAGCAATATTTCTGTATTGCGGTCCGACAAGGTGCTTCACGACGACCCAAAAATGTTCGAGTTTTACGAACCGTCTCTGCCACATTTTCACCATATTTATAGTGAATTTTAATAATTTCAATGCGTTGTTGAATCGTGTATCGTTCCATTTTTATTAATGGCGTAGTTTCTACTTGTCAAATGTCAAAAAATGACAGCTCCAAAAGTGACATCTACCGAAATAGCGGACTAATTAAAATAACACCTCTTATTGGAAAACCCTGTAGTTTTGAAATTTTTTTCATACTGAACCAACGTATTATCACGTGCACCAAATTAGGACGATGCTTAACTTACGAATAGTAAAAGTAAGAAGAAGAATAGCAAAAGCAATTTGTAAATGCCTAGGCGTACACGTTCCCGTATACTTCAACGTTGTTTAATTTTTTGTGGATGATTGACACTAGGGAGGGGGGAGAAAAATTTCCTCCCCCGACTGTCTCTCATTCGTGTACGTTTATATAACGAGTTTTTCTTTTGAATAGAATATATGCTAGAAATTCGGAAGAAACTTTAGACAGCAGAGATTGAGTTTTGATTTAGGTAGCTAAGTGTGAAAATAAGTGATTTTGTTGCAATTAAGAAACTGAGATTCAGCGGTTGCATGTTATCCCGTAAACATGTTGTCACCATATATCCGATTAAAAGATGACACAAGAAACGTGCTAATATTGTCCGTGAATTGTTATTATATTGAAAAATTGTTAGGTTTCTTGTAACAATGTGGCAACATGAAAACTATATATCGGAACGATTTCGTAAAAATCATGACGTGACTCTATTCTTCCTTTCAAGATATAGTTTTATTATCATCTGTGATATTTCTCTGAGGCTTGGAAATTTCAGTCTTATTACCTGTGGGGAAAACCATGTTGTGCGAATGCCACAGATGTGTTTCACGAGAATATACAAACCGGACCTGTAAAATTCCAAGTATAAGTACCAGTACAGTACCAGTACCTGGACTAGAAATATTTTAAGTACAAGTCCCGGTACTGGTACTTAAAAAAATTTCAAGTACAAGTCCAGGTACTGGTTCTATTACTAGTACTTAAGTACTTTACAGGTCTGATACAAGCATCTGCTCCCAAATAATGAGATTGAAACCCGTAAGGAAAGTCTTTCAGCTAAATTCCCAATCATATAATAATTCTAGCTAGCAATAGTGAGGCTAAAATCTTTCATATGAATTAGAGCTGTAAATATCAGTCAGCTATTAACAGTTTTTTACCAAAGTATTTTACGAGAGTTTAATTGGAGGGTGTTCCGTATGTAGGGGTACACCCGATAGCTGTACACCCGATCGCTGTGAATAAGTCATGCTTAGACAAACATTGAGGCGGGCCGTGATCGAGGCGGTCTCCAAGATAATCGTTTTCCTCCTCCGTTTGGAGTTTATGGCTCCGAATTTTAACTCGGTTTGTTTTTTTGTGTAACTGCTATTTTTATCAAAAAAACACGCCATCAACATCAATTTTTAATATTTGATTTAAGAAGCCAAAAGGCTTCGCTTTAAAATGTCCTATTACACTATGTACTCAAATACTAAGTATAAACTATCTTTTCGGATAGTTAGGCAATCTTGACAGCTCTGAGTAGCCCTCGGATAACATCTAAGTTACTGGGGGATTGCAGGTCGTCTATGAATAAGCTGTGTATCCACAACAAAATGTCCCTTCAGTGGGTTCCTGATCACATGGGGATCATGGGAAAAGAGCTGACCTTTTAGCTAGGGCTAGCTCTGATTCTCCGTTCATGGGACCGGAACCCGCCGCCCGTAGGCATTGCCACCTCGAGGATCGGATCTCTTATCAAAGCGGATGTTCATAGGAAGCATCAGCAGAGATGGGCGAACCTTAGTATTTGCAGGTGCACAAAACTGTTTCTTGATGGACCCAATAGGGATAACTCCGATTTACGTATGGGGCTCGGAAAGAAACAATGTAGAACTGTGGTTGGCATCATCACCGGCCACAGCTTACTTCGCGCTCATCTAACAAAGTTGGGAGTTGTCGACAACCCTGAATGTCTGTCCTGCCTGAAACGAAAGCCTGAGACAACCGAACACTTTTTGTGTACGTGTCCGGCATTCGCTCGGAGCAGGCTGGATACTCTAGGGTCTGCCCTTCTATCTGTAGATGAGCTGAAAAACCTTCCTCACCAAGACCTAATGCACTTCATTAAGAGGACAGGAAGGTTTTGGTGAAAGGGCTTCCCTGCTTGGGATGGGATCTCCTGTCCCCTACCTTACAAAAGAAAAAAACAATTATATACATACATATGCTCATCTGCAAGGCTTTGTACATCAAAGCAGATTTCGACAATCTCTGAGCAAAGAGACCTGATAACTATAACTAGGATCGGTCAAACTGGAGTTAGCACAGGCGCAGTCCGGGTTCGGTTCTAGCCATTAGTAATTCAATCAAATATTTACAGATGAGCAAATAGACTATTAAAACTATTGTTGAAGATCGATCTCGACGTCTTATACAGTGACCAACTTTGAGTTTCACCAACTCTGGACTCTTTACCTATTCCTTATCCTACTTTGCTATCGTCAAAGAGTTCTTCGTGGTGCCTTGACTATACCATATAAAAAAACGGTAGTAAAGTATTGACTTCAAGCAGACTACCGGCATTTAGAAAGAGAGAGAGAGAAAGTGAGCTCTCCCCGCTTTTTTTTTTAACCTAAAGCTCCAGGGAATACATTTTAGGATAGGAATAAGGAAAAAGCAATTTAAAAGTGTCGATATTCCGGATCGGCTGCTGTGCCAATAACAATAACTGAAACTGAAGCTATCCAGCGACAATTCTAAAATTGTGGTATATTGTACCTCGCTCATACCCACTATACAATCTAACGTCATCCTGGTCTTTATCTAAATTTGTATAGTTCTCCTTAAAGATTCTAACAAAGGCAGCTAATAGACTCATTAAACATCTATTAAACAACTAACTGTCGTCATCTTATTAAGTGTTAAACACTTTAGATAAGTCGACGGAGGACGAGGGCAAGTCCGACAGATGTCAATTTGTGACGAACTATTAGGGCGGACATGTCATTGATGTATGTAAAAATAACAAATGAAGCTGTTCCACATAAAAATTAAATCAGTTCTGCTCTATAATTGTGAAACATAGCGCGATGTTTATCACGAGTCATCTGTTGAAAGCCATCTTAAACTGAGACATTTGTCGTATAAGTCGCATTGCGCGCTGTTCAACTTCCAATTAAACGTCGAATGACGAGTTCACACCTCGAGAATTGGAAACACCTGTTTCGTCTGTCAACGTCGATCGTCTCGATAGAGACCAATAACGTCACTGTAGACGTAGTTATCCGTTGACCATCACATCAAATGGAGGCATATATATTACAGCCAATGTGATTGCCCAAAATACATATACATTCCGGTAATTTATTGATGATCTACGTCACATGATAAATCAATGCAAATTCGTTAAGATAATTAACTTCGTTAAAATATTTAACTGTATAAGATGTGCCTGTCCAGATTTTTTGGTATCTTATACATATAGATGTAGGCGTCTATTTCCATGTTCCTTGTTAATCTTTTTAAAAAATTTCAAATTGACTTTTCTCTCACATTCCATTATGCAATTATTTAGCAACCTTGTAAGCGCTAAAAAGCAACACCACACCAATCTTCACATGTATGTAAAATGGCAAAATTCATTATTGTTCCCGGGTCTCTGGATATAGCCAAAAGGGGCGAAAACCTAAGACGCCCACAGCTACCTATCGACATGACAGAGGTCGTTGGTTGATTTATCGTCGATGTTAGGCAGTAGGCACCACCAAGCAGCACCACGTTAGTACTACGACGATGCCATGCGCGGCAATTGAAGATCGTCACAAAGTTGAACCCGCAATGAATGCTCAGAGACTCAGCCTCAGAGTCAGTTCAAAATACCAATACCAGATAGCACCAGCCACCACAAGCAGTTTCTGCGCCGCCGCCACACGCTGATAGAGAAATAATATAGGAGGAAGGAATGGCACGGATCGGTCGGATCGGTCGGATCGCTCAATATCTATATCGCGCTATGTTGCCGAGTGCACGAAGCCAATCGCGCCGTACACATGTTAACCTCCGATGTAGTCGTGTGATATGCTGTTATTGATTAATTGTTTACTGCCTCGCTTAGTTGAACATCACATGCCAACTGCTATTGATGCAAAGGGAAAACAGCTCGCAGCTAAATCACCCTGGCCTGGCACTTTATTTACTGCAATTCTGTGATCGGTGCTCACATTTTTTTTTTTTTTTTTATTGAAGTAATAATGCGGTTGCACTGTTGTATGCAGTAAATATTGCGACGATGCACTGTGGTAACTACTGCGCATGCTTTTCGTGCTATGCGCGAGCGCAATATTCGGCTCCAGTTCCTCCAGTGCAGTGCAATGTAGCGTTCGTTTCGTTATTACAACGCAGTGAGTTCGAAGGCAGCAGGCTGCCAGCAAAATATCAATCTCTTTTCGGTCGAACCGAACTATCTTTTGCGGTCTCATTACAAAGAAGTAAGAAGCACACACGTTGCGTCGCCTGCCTCCAATCCAATCCAATCCAAGTATCTTTCTTGCCTTACCTTACCATGCTATGCGCCATTACCAAGTGCACAATGCATGTTTTGCCCTCTGAATAGTGCAACAGCGCAAGCCATAAACGCGTTTTGATTTTATTAGTTGGAAAGGTGCGATCGTGGTAAAATGAAAGTGGTAAGTGGCAACATCCGGTATTCAACTGTTTGTGCTACCTTTTACCTCAAAATTTTAACCGAAATAATTGGACCTTTTCAATTATGTATTTTGATGCTCAGAAGCTGAAATTTGTAACACAAATTTGCATTAAAGAGGCGGACCGCATTAAGTCGAATCAATGTTGCCATATAGAGAAGATAGATAGCTAGAGAGAGAGAGAGTTCTTAACCACACGAGGCTATCAATTTATTACGCTAATCTCTTCAAATTTTCCAATTAACGAAAATAATTCACTTTAAAGTAAAAATATACATAATTAAGTAGGTATGACGGTGTGGTGTAAAATTAGTAAATTCATTACTCTGTATGGCGCCTGATTGAAAGTCTTCACTTTTCAAGTCACAATTAATGTGTGCTTGGCAGCAAGGCTCTAATCTAAGTTCATTGCACTATGACTTTTCGTGATATTCACTTGCAGCTTCTACATATAATCCTTGGAGTAAAATAATGCGGAAGTGTCGTGAAATAGCATTTAACTCACTCCATTATCCCTCAGTTGATTTGTTTTCTGTTAAAATGATTCTAGAGACGATTCTGCACGTCAGTTATAACGTTTTGAAGCGTGCAATCAATCGAATCCTCCTTTAGATTTGTATATCGATCCTATTTTTACCTGACAGTCTCCAAAGTTCTTCACGTTTGAAACTTGGTCAATTCAGGGAACTTTGAGGATTCGGCGTAGGAACGTAGTAAAAAAAAAACTTTCCATATCTTGCTGCCGTTATATTCAGAATCAGCAACATCAAAACAGGAAATTGCGTTGATATGAATTCGAATACCTCGTTCACTCGTGCATAGCGTCTCGTTTTCCTGGCATATTTTCATGGTGCAAATTTTAGTAAAGTTCGACTTAGCTCTCTCTCTCTGTGAAGACCAGAGCTTTCAAAGTACAGCTCAATATCAGGGTTAGTTTTCTATACTGAGACCTGCACGTGGACTCACTTTGAATGCTTGTGAAGTCAACAGCTTAGGCAGTAAACAAATTTCTTTTAAAGTTTTTTAAGAAGTTGTTATTATTCTAGAAACGTATCCAAAACATTTTTGAGCCGAGTAATATTATACTTAAATATAGAAGGGGGGATTGATTTTTACTCTTTCGAGACACATATACAGTCTAAAGGAAATTTTTTAACCAATACTGTATTAAGCAGAGAATTAAAAGCCAAGTACTAAGGTAATTCCAGTTTGTTGGCATAAAGCCAAAAATAAAAATTTCATGAAGAAATTCTGAGAGTATACTGTGTGTTTCACCAATACATGGCGAGCTCATCAGGACAGCAATGAAACCCTGAATTGTCCATACTGTGTCTACTCTACATTGAACTCAGATGCCTAAACGTTGATGGTATATTATACTTAAGTTGTACTTAAGTTACATTAAATCCTGCAAACTTAATACCTTAGACATGAACAGCTACAGATCTTCAAATGTGATCCTCAACAGAAAATACCGTAGATTACAGAAAATGTATACTGTAGGTTGTTGATTGGCGAAGAGGTGATGTAGGAGACTTATAAAAATAGAAATTCATGTATTTTGTGTACACAATCCTCCAAATCGAGCCTCCAGAACCGGTAAAGAGGTTAGTAGAGTTTTCACAATGATTAGGGATGATCAGGCCTCGAAACATGCAGGAAAATTATTACAAGCTAAACCGGTGTTCTCTCATCCACTCATACATTTCACATTACCATATCCAATGTGTGTAACAACACATTATATAGTTACTAATTTTTTCTTGAATGCACCAACACCTCACACACTCTCGATAGAGTACGGTAAAAAATTCCAGGTTCTTGCCGCTTGAACAAAGTAAGAGCCCTCTTGAACCATTCTACGATAATGGGGAATTAGAATATTACGATGGTGTGACGAATTCAGGAGTTGGATGCTATTCGCAAGGTAATCAGGTTGTCCCGTATTAATGAGCTTATGGACGAAGCGCTTTAAATATAGATCGAGAAAACATCCGACTAGTCTAGTCTTAAAGCTAGAAACGTGGTCAAATCTACGACGACTGAAGGCGAACCTCACACAATCGTTGAAAACAACGTTGATTCTCCGCAGACAGGTACAGGCTAATTTTGGGATGATTAGGCTCCCAAAGATAAAATGTGGCAAAATCAAAGCTGTGATGAGCCTCAGTTTGGTGTTCGAACAATTCTAAGTGCGAACAGTTAGAGCCTGCGTAGCCCATTATATACCTTTCCCAGAACCGATCTGACATGATCACAGCACCTCATATCTGCATTGAGCCTAATTCCATGACTTGTGACTTCATCAACATATGGTAAAGCTTATTCCCCGAGAAATATGGAGGGGATAGGTCTGGTCAAAGTACCACCACCTGAAATGAGACATTGACACTTCTCAGGACTACGAATTAGGTCATTCGCTAGAGATCAGTTACGGGTTCTGGCAAGATCTCATTGACTCGCTCCAAGCAATCCTCGAATAACCCAATTGGTCCACTACTTTATAACTGCACATCTTCGGCGTATAAGTGGATGTTGACTTATTGGATAACACTAAGTAAGTCATTGATGTATGAGCTGAACAGCAAGGGTCCTAACATATACCCCTGAGGAAGCCAAGAGGTACAGGCAAGAAGTCTGAATCACACTCGTTAGAACGAACTTGTTGGTGAGGAAACTTTTGATCAAGTTAAAAGCCGACTGGGAGAAACCAAAATTATTGAGTAACTGCAAGAGTAGCCTTGAGTAGTTGACTCTGTCAAAAGCCTTGGACAAGTCAAGTAGCACGAGAATGCCGGCCTTACCCTTATCCAGGCCTTTCCGCAGGTCGGTAGAAACCTTTAATATGGCTGTTTCGCAATTGCGATTTGTGCGGAAACCTGACTACCAGCGTGTCAGTATGTTATTTATTTCGGCATATGCTAGGATTTGCTCATACATTTTCTTTTGTAGTAGTTTGGCTAAGAAGCACAAAATCTTAATAGGGCGAGGATCAGATACTGTAGCGACTGAATAATTTTTAAGGATAGGCCAAATCGTGGCCAATTTCCAGTTAGTATGGAAAATAGATTACGTAAGGTAATGATTTAGTATATGCAGGATATATTGACCTATATAGGGGAGCAATATTTTTATGAATTTATGGTGAGATTTTATCAGGGCCTACAGATTCAGATTTGACAGAGAATAGTGCTATTACGAGCTCTTGGTAATCGATTCCGTGATTGTGTTGAAAGTGGTTCATAGGATGAGCCAATGGAGTGCTATTATATAAATTACACGAAGCCACAGGAGCAAACACAAAAAACTCGGTAAAATCGATAGAATCAAAGTTGCTATTGTTCAAAGTGCCTTGTCTATCACATACACCAGCTTTTCGCAGATTCCTCCACAAAATTTTCAGGGAAAGATTTGCATCAAATTTATTGCTATTATAGCGACGTTTTACCCCACGGATAGCAGTGGTTACCCTATTATGGGCAGCTTTATACAGACAACGAATGTACAGCGCTTTGAGTCAGGATGAGCACACTTCGGATGCGTGTGTAGTTCCATATTCACCTCAAAACTCAAGGTCTAAATCAAATCGTTACTACCCTACCGTCACAGAACGCTCTTGTTTATCTGCAAAAATTGACATATCCATTTTTAATGCGGCAGCGATGTTGGGACATTTGGTCTTGGACCAATTGGGAAGATGGGAACAACATGAACCTTCCACTTTCACTCTCTAACCATAATAAAAATTTTACATAAATCCCGATTACCCAAATGAGAGAAAATCTATACCCAACCCATCTTTATGACTTCAAGGATGCCATCTTTGATGTATGCTATCTTTTCCCCATACTTAACTCCGAATTCGTAAGTTCCTAATTTCCATCAGGTTAGAGCATCCAGAACCAAAACTCATAGACGTTAAGAAACTGTCACATAAAAATAGGATGAAGTAGTTACCAATTTTTTGAGCTTATACCTTCCACTTCTTTCACAAAATGAGTGTTGTCGAAAATTCAATGGATCGTCGAAAATGTCAAAGTATAAAGAGTTTTCCAATAAGAGGTATTATTTTAATTAGCCCGCTATTTCGGTAGATGTCACCTTTGGAGCTGTCATTTTTTGACATTTGACAAGTAGAAACTACGCCATTAATAAAAATGGAACGATACACGATTCAACAACGCATTGAAATTATTAAAATTCACTATAAAAATGGTGAAAATGTGGCAGAGACGGTTCGTAAAACTCGAACATTTTTGGGTCGTCGTGAAGGACCTTGTCGGACGGCAATACAGAAATTGGTAGAAAAATTCGAGCTATCGGGACAAGTTAGTGATGTGAAGAATAAAACCCGTGCACGTCGCTCAAGAACAGCCGAGAATATTGCTGCTGTAGCCGAAAGTGTCAAAGAAAACCCAGGTTTGTCCATTCCTCGTCGTTCTTTGGAAATAGGTATTCCACAAACGTTATTACACCGTATTTTGCATAAAGATTTGGGTCTTAAGGCTTATAAAGTTCGAGTCTTTGCTGATTGGGTCCTTGAAATGCATGAAAATGATCCGGAATTCCATCGAAAACTCATCTTGAGTGATGAGGCCCATTTCCACCTCGATGGCTTCGTCAACAAGCAAAATTGTCGCATCTGGGGCTCGGAAAACCCAAGAGTTATTGTTGAAAAGCCTCTCTATCCTCAACGTGTGACTGTTTGGTGCGGTTTATGGCCCCGCGGGGTCATTGGACCTTACTTTTTCGAAAATGAGGCTGGAGCAACAGTTACGGTGAATGGATTGCGCTATCGACAGATGATTAATGATTTTTTATGGCCGGAATTTGATGGTATTGATCTGGACAATGTTTACTTTCAACAAGACGGCGCTACGTGCCATACAAGCAACGAAACCATTGATCTTTTACGGGAAAAGTTTCCGGACCGTGTTATCTCTCGAAGAGGTGATCACAATTGGCCACCGAGATCTTGTGACTTAACACCTTGCGACTTCTTCCTTTGGGGCCACGTGAAAGAGAAGGTCTACGCCAACAGCCCAGCGTCGATTCAAGACCTCAAAGATGGAATTCGTGAGGCTATCGAGGACATAGGGCAGCCACTTTGCGATTTGGTTATGGAAAATTTCATGAAAAGGATATGGCCCTGTAGGCGTGGTCGTGGTGGTCATTTGGCTGATGTTATTTTTCATTATTAACGGCATACCTTCCTATGTATAATGAAATAAAGATCCGATCATTTATCTCAAAAAATGGCATTTTTCTTTGAATATCAAACTAACACCTCTTATTGGAAAACCCTTTACGTAAAAAATAAAAATTTATGTATGGCAACACTATGCAAAGGTATTGCCCAATTTTGATGATTGTTGATTGTAAAACCGAACAATTAAAATGTTTTTGACATACATATGTACACCCCCCACTTAGCGTTTTTCTTGATTCACATCATCGCTTGTCAATAAAGACCAAAAACAATATTTAACGCATCGCGTAGGATTCATAACGAACGGGGAATCCAATATTATTGACTTATAGTCTCATCGCAATTCGCTTTGGATCCGGTTGTTGTGAATTAAAGCGGTTTGATTGTGACACGATTTCATTTGTGATCTCATAACATTTTAAATCATACCAAGATGTTTTACAGTAAGAAACGGTAAATATATTTATTTTTATTTCAACCGGTAAAATTTCACCGCTGTATAGTGTGTCTACTTTCTTAAGAAATCATGAGTAAAAGCAATAAAATCACCAAGCGGATAAAGAAAACTCTTTCACTTAAAACGAAAATCGGAGTCTTAAGAAGTCTTTTGATGCTTGAAGCACTACGGATAGCCCTAAAAAAGTGTGGGGGTATTTATAATCGGAATTTTGCTGAAATACGGCTGCTGCAAACAAAACAAATTAGACGAAAGACGAAATTTAGGTTTCATATAGTTACCAATCTAGATTTCAATAGAACGGAAATAGATTGGAATAGATTGAAATCGAACTCTTCACCTACTTTAGCTTGAGTGTACTGTAGCAGTTGTATCCATGATAAGGACAGGACGTAATCAGGGATTTAAGGACGGTAATGAATTTTCTATGTTACTTCCTCTATTGCTTGAAGTACCAAAAGGGTCTGTATTAGGTTCATTGTTGTTTAATTTGTTCATAATAACTTGCCGAAGCCAAAATGTGAAGGCTGAAAAAGCAATGGGATAATTGACGAAAACGTGGCTAGTCCATTTATAGTAGAGGGGGAACATTGAACAATAAATCAGTTCAATTTATACTTTAATTTCTGTTCCTATTTTCTTACGGTTTCAGCAAATGTCCGCTTCTGTTGCTGCTTTTTGCTGTTAATTGATTACGAACTTTCAAAATAGGTTAGAGGGGGGTATGCTGTTAGAAATATGAAATGTGTTTAAAATCCCATCGAGATGGGTATTCTAGCTGTAGATCGTAAGATTCCGTGTATGGGGCCCTTTATATACGGTCACGCATATGTTGGTCAACTCCAGTGGGACAACGATGTGTCACGCAGATTTGACAGTATATATGGCTGTTTGACGGTGTGACACGCAATATGTCAAGCTGTCGGACGAAAAAGTTAGTCTTATTTTTAGGGGCGGTGCTACGTGTCTGACTGTATATTGTGAGAGGAGTGAGAGGAGAAAACAGACAGTCTCTTGGTCAGGAAGGGGGGGGGGGGGGTTGGGAAAGGATGTCTTAGTTGATGAATAAGTTGATAAATGACGGAAATCAGGTATGTATGTTAGTAGTGCTCATATGGTTAGTATGCATGGTCAGCTATAAGATCCAAATGGTGAATCTCGAAGCCTATCCAGACTGAATTGGGCATATCTTAACCTTCACGTCGTCACCTATGACAGCGACCATAATTGTTGTATTACCTGTATAGGTCAAGTACAATTCCTTTAGACGTTGCTAATAAGATCTAGGCCCGAATGGAGTTACCAGTACCGTTTAAAAAAGAATATCTTGCATGAAGGTATGAAACTGGGTGTATTCATGGTCCTTGGTACTACGGGGTTAGAGGAGCCCTGGATAACAAGGTTTTATCCACCTCAACTTGGGATGGCCCCTTTATGGGAGCATCGTAGTGGCTGTGGTGAAAGGTGCCGTGACCCTAGATCGGCAGAGATTGGATAAGTCTCGCTTCTACCAGTAAGTTGATGTCATGTCATGCTCTTTTGGCATACTGGTACTCATTGTTACGACATGAGGAACTTGATTGTCCATTACAATCCGAGCATGAAGAATGCCGTGAGATTAATCCATAGTTGGCAGGTGCTTACGTAAAACCATGACAGCTTTCTGTATATTGTACCGTGTTGGGCGATGTTTGTCACGCATTCGTCATTCCTGAGTGAACTCTTTATTGAAGAAAAGATAACAGTTAACAGTTCTGGTAACTCCTGATATGTGTTCCTGTCGTAATGCTGGACAGCTTGTTTGACAGTGTATGGAGAAAAAGCTTGCATGTGTGACAAATCATCAAGTTGGACAACATGTTCGCTGTTTATGTAGCTGTAGCCCCGCCTCCAAAAATCAAACTAAATAATTTGACTTTCGTCCAACTGCTTGATATACTGCGTGCCACACCGTTAAACAAGCACACACATACATAGTCAAATCTGCGTGACAACATCATTGTCGTGCTCGAGTTAGCCAACATGCGTGACAGTGTATGGGTCCCTTAACACACAGCGGATGGAGGTCTCTTGTTACGTATTTAGCCCCTTTTTCAGCTAATTATTTTAAATATTTTTTTTTTCATTAGTGTCTTTGTCTTAGACTAATTAATTGTACCACGGCCCAATTTAGCTATACTACAAATTAGCTGGAAAGCTGCAGTCAGCGGCTATTGCAGAACGGTGGAAATTCTAATTTTCAACTAAAGCTTCCAAATCTTGCAAGAAAATGTAACGGTTATCAGGCATTTTGGCGGAAAAATTTGTTAAAATTAAAAAAAAAAAATTAAACAATTTTTTGGAAGTTTTTTTCATTTGATGTTCTATAACTAGGGACATGGAGTGGAATGGAGTGATGGTTGGACATTCGTTGGAAAACTTTAACGGTTTTCTATCATCTAAGCGAATCATCTTTATAGCTTATACGGCATGTGTCATGAAAATCTAGCATATTTTCATAATCATCCCATAACTCAGAAATGGTTGAGATGTCTCCCCACCTCCTCTCCTCTGCCATACAATTTTATGTTGCTAACACTTCAACCTATCACCTGTTTCATTTATGACCACCAATTACTAATCCCTCTGTATTAAGGAATGTCTGCAGAATGCAGATTACTGCCTTTCAGTAAATCCTAAACTGGATACGCAATATTTTGATTGGATATTGCGACTAAAATTGAGGCCTATATATTTTGAACTCCTTATTAAAAATAATTTTACGTAAAGAAAGAAAATCTCCAATCGCATTACCAATTTCAAAAATTTGTAGATTCTGTGAGTAAAAAAAAGGTGTTGTCAGATACTCTTGGTAAAAGTTAAGTTGGAAGTTGTTGAGAAAAATGTTAGGTTATATTCCAGGAAGAAATGAATAAAAGAATATTTTTTTTTATGTAACCCTTAGCTACCTACGAGTGGTCACCGGCTTGTGTGCAACGTACGTCAATGTGCTTCCATGTACTTTTTCCACACTTCATCCAGTGTTTCCTTTTCTTTTTTATTTTGTTACAACAGTTAAGACGCTAGACATCACTTTTATTTATTCACATTTCCCATAATCGTCCAAGATTTAGAAACAGCTACAATAATTCGTCGGCGGTCACCATGACCACACGTAGGTGGTTAAAGGACGAAAATTGGGAGTAGGTAGTTAAGGGTTAAGCTTGGAATTTATTGTTCCTACGAATTATAAAAATAATACAAAACAAAAACAATTTTAATTTCCTGTCAAATCACAGGGGGCAAAACCGGAGAGCAAGGGGGCCATGGGACATTCCTTCGTAAAGAGATCAGGCGGCCGGGTAAAATTTCATGCAAAACTTCGCGTAAACGACAAGCAGTATAGGATGGAGCCTGTTGCAAACAAAAGACTTCTGTATCATATTCCCTGTCATACTCTTCCATTTTGGTTTGCAGCCCAGATCTCGAAGCATCTCCCAGTAGCGAGCTGACGTCAAAGTCATAGTTGAGCCTCTTTCTTCAAAAAAATAAGGCCCAGTTATGCCTACCTATCAAGGACACTGGCATTATCGGGCTCTGAAGTATTCCTTAGTACAGTTCGCGTTGCTCAGTAGCGAAAGTTTCGCTTTTTTACTGTACCGCTAAGGTGAAAATGCGCTTCGTCGCTTGTCCACACAATAGCGCCAGCTGTTAGGATTGCATTGCATCTCTACGGTTCACCCAGCCTTATGGACTCAATTCCTGGGCAATAATGATCTTGTAGGGGTGTATCTGTTTGTAAAATTCGCCTTATCATTCTGGACAACATTCCAAAAGCAGCGGCGTGTTTTCGTGCAGAACGCATTGAAGATTGTTCAATAGACGCTCTAACTGGCTCGATGTTTTTCGGAGTTCTCACACTTTTAGGTCACCCGGCTGGTTTTTTAGGAACTGCAGATCCTGTCGTCCTTACATTACTGATTCATTTCCGAATGGCTTGAGGGTCAGGAACACTGTCGTTATGATTTAAATTGATCCGCTTACGAAATGTCCTCGGTGTCACCACTACACTTTCCCTGTTCTTAAAAAAAAAGGTCTCCACAACAATGCCACGTTGCTCACCTGTCCATCGTATCGTGACTACTGAAAACGGCGTTGTTACCCCGATCCCATATGGCACTTATCCCATCCTACTCTAGAGCCCGTCGAATGAATTTTTGGGACTAGAGACTGCATTCTGCCCACCCCACCACCATATTTTACTATGTAAATTTAGATGCTGATTTTTTCAACTACATTTCTATTTCTTACAGAACTTTTAATATGACGGTCAATTTTTGGTTTACGTACAAATTATCCCTCTAATTGTACGTTTTGATCGTCAACGTATTAAAAACAAAATTTTCTTGTGTAATATTGAATAGGAAAGATAACTACACAATTGTCAAATTATTACGCAAAACTTGACAACTTATATCAATTGCTCAAAAAGTCGTAACCTTTACCATTTCTGAAACCAGATATTGATTTAGATAATAAAATTCTTTATCTTCAAGATAACGAATATCTCCAGACTTTTTTATCGGCGTAAGGTTGAAACACGAAATTGAGGTCTCTTTATCAACTTTTTGCACAACCACCATAAAATATTGTTGCGTTTTTTGGGAGGGTGTGTGCAATCAATTGGGGAAGCTACTACTATATAAGTAGAGAGTAGATAGATAATGAAGTTTTATCAGAATTTTTTATTTTTAGAAATTCTATTTTTGTTCTATTTTTCCAATGTTCAATAAGATATTATTTTATTTTTCAGGGAATTCGGATGATTCAACGTTGAATGTGATTGGTCGAAAAGGTAAGGCAGACAGGATCAATTTGTGTTTATTTTGTTTTTTTATTTTAAGTTTGTTAATTTTGATTTACTCACTCACTTTCTTATTATACCCCAGGGGTGGTAATTATTTTGATAATATTGTTGCGAGCGTGGCCTTTGGTTCGTTATTTAAAACACAATATTAAATATTTAATACACAAGTTCTTTATTTCACTTCTAATCTAATACAATTCACAAACCTTCAATTAATCAACTCAACTTTAATTATCGCTAATTCAGTCCTTTCAATTATCGCAATCCAATTATAACACTTTCGCCTGTTTATTACTTTCGCTTGTTACCACTGCAACGTCTAAGGCAAAACCTTTTTTTTTCTGGCGGTGACAATTGTTATATTTATACCCTAGGAACTGTCCAGATTATTCTGGAGTGTTCTATTCCAGAAGCTTCTTGACTATTCTATTCATTCTATTCCTGAACCTTCCCGAAGATTCCATCATCGATTCTCCGAACCTGAAGCTGTTTACTCTCCATTGCCAGTAGATGTCACCAGTTGTCTCTTTCTGTTGCACGCACGTAACAATATATTTGGAGCAAGTTAAGATATATTTCTTTCGGTCATTAGGCCTTCTTTCATTCATTCTAGCCTTAGAAGAGGACCGGACCGGACCGGAGAAAGAGAGACGGAAGCTAAAAATTTTACATCACAGACATCTTAATTAATATACAGGGTGTCTCGTATGTGGTGTGAGTCATGCTTAGACAAGCAAAAAATTGTATGGGTGCGGTGTAGAGAGGGGGGGGGGGGGAGCTAACGGTTTTCGAACTAATAGGTCTTAAAGATATTTGCGTATGTTTTTATAGATCAGCCTGTAACTTCTGAACGTTACGCTCTTCGGGTCCCAGATCACATACACCCTGTACACTTCGATTGTTTTTATACATCAAGTCAATGTAAAGATGGATTTTAAGGAATTCAAATACATGAAAAATTATGGCACAAAGTTAAAAAACAAATTAGAATGTGTTGCAATATTAAAACAAATATTGATTATCAAAATATATGGGAGAACTATATGCAAGGTTTCTTTTTCTTCCTCAGTTATATGTAACTGTAAAGGTCTTCTGAAATGGCTATATATATTTTAACTAATTGCAGCTCAGTCGATTTAAGAAACACAATATTTAAAAAAAAAACTCTAATTCAAGCGATAGTTTAAAACAATATTCAATCTACACCATTTTTTCTAATCACTGTTTTTACTTATCGCTTTTTCCCCCTTTTTATTATTAGTCTTATGCCGCATTCACAATGCAGAGTAAAGTTGTGCAGAGTGGCAACGGGCATCCTTTTTTTCGCACACAGTAGTGTGCCATCTTGGTATGGCTCTAAGTAGAGCAGAGTGGAGCTGCATGAAAATAGGTTCTACTCCTATGTTCAAACTGCCATTTCTGAAAGCTTACGAGCTGCAATTTCGACCTACTAGCATGTAGATGGCGTGGAAAAAGTTCCATACGTTCTTTTCATCATAAATAACATGTTTTCATGTTACTTCCTGATTTAATTTATTTTATGAATTCTAATAATAAAACAAAAGGGGTATTTTTGCAAGCTTCATGATTTAAAAACCAAAAAAATTACGTTAATTTTTAGCTAGTTTCGAAGCAATCTGATGGTGCAACAGGTGTCTGCTTTTTCGAATTTATTATTTTGACAACGACAAGTATGGTGATTTGGCTCGATTGTGAACAGTTTCGCTATAGACTCAAATGTTAGATAAATAGAAATAAATAGAATAAACCTGTTCACAAAACAAAAGCACATTTGACAATCATGGCTCAATTTTGATAACATGGTCCCTCGCATTTCATTTACTCCTATGTATGATGTCCTGCTCTTAAAATAATTACGCTCGTGTACACGATTTAAGGAGGGTTTACATTGATGATATACAATTTTTACAGAAATTCTGAGGTAGATAGTACATCGTATACGGAAATTTATTTATGAGTAACGAGAGAAGCAAACGAGTCCTAATTTTTTTCCGGACGACGATTTGTCACTGAGTGCGTGTCCGGAACCATAAAAAGACCTCAAGTATAGGGAGTTTTTATAGTTACTGAAACTAAAGCATTATTATTTGGCAACCCTAATTTGTCAATTTCGAATCCTCGTGCTGCCATATTGTTGTTGTTATTATAATTTTATAGAAAATATTTATTAAATCATCTGTCAAAAATGGAAGAAAATAAAAGTAAGCTTTTAATTTGTAATTAAATATTGCGAAATCGAAAGTTTTTACATATCTGTTTATAGAAAAGGTTGAAGTTATTTCTGATATAGGTTTTCGTCCATTTTTTAACAACAATTATTATTACAAACAATTAAAAAAATTTACAATCTACAATTTTGTACCATAAAAACTGAGTGGACTGTGGCAGCATTTAAATTTCAATAAACTATCTCCTTCACAATTTCTGTAAAAATGCATGCCATCATAATGTATGTAAACCTGCTTAAGTTTGAAAAAAAAAAACAATTAGTTTCCTATTTTGTCTTTCAAAACAAAAAACAATTTCAAAAAAGAACTAACATAAAAAAAGCTTACATTTCAAAACAGCGATGTTAAGTAATCGGTTATAGATAGATCGTAACCATTTTGTTTTTTGTAATGGTAACTAAAACCAAAGAGTGTCTTTCTCAAGTTTTTGAACGAATATAGAAGTATTTAATTTTTATTAAAGATTCAGTTCAGGATTTCTGGCTCTGCTTCAGACCGTAGTCGCTATACAGAGCGGTGCAGTATAGAGTCACCTCTATCATTCGATCGGCCAAGCGATGGTACTTCAATTAAATCCTGCTTTGCCCGCTAGAAATTTGTGGAGTAACCTGCGCAGGCTAGGTGTGGCTCTGCTCCTTGTGAACTTGATCCTAATGACCTAAACAACGCTTTTACATCTATTTAATCCCCAGTTAATTTACCACATCAGCAGCGATTGGGCACTAATGAAGTAGTTCAGATTAATAGTGGTTTCTCGTTAAGATGTGTAGATCTCCATGAAATATTAAATGCCATTAGTAGAATTAAGTCATCTGCTACTGGTCCTGATGATATCTAGCCAAGATTTATAAAAATTATTTTTCCATCCATTTCTCATATTTTAGTGCATGTGTCTAACTACTTCGCAGTTTCCATCACTTCAGAAAAAAGCTATTGTGTTGCCAATTCCTAAGTCTCGCAAATGCCTGCACCAGGGGATTTTCGGCCAATTAGCCTACTCTGCTTCCTCAGCGAAGTTCTTGATAAATTAAAGCATTCTCAAATTACTTCCTTTCTCAATAAAAATACAAACAATCTTTACTATCTTGCTGGCAGTCAGGTTTCAGACCACGGCATAGCTCTGTGTCGGGATTTCTCAAAGTCGTGTCGGACATTGGTGACGCACTTGACAGAGTTTCTCATCTGCAACTATCTCTCGTATCAAACATTTTCTCCTCTGCCGTAGCCAATCAATTAAGACTCAATCAGTTTCATCTCCCTTTACTCTTTACTGCGGTATACCGCAGGGTTCTATTTCCAGTCCTCTTCTCTTTTGTCTATATATAAATGGTCTACCCACGATTTTGTAGGATACTTCGGTTCACTTGTACGCTGATGATGCACAAATTTATTTAGATAGGCCAATTTACTTAATCATGGACGGCCATCCGGCTTAACAATGACCTTGATAGGAGCTGTGATTGAGCCAGTCGCAATCAACTAATTCTAAATCCAAGCAAGTCAAATTGTCTATTTGTGAATAGGGGGGGACTATGACCTAAATGATCTACCAGTATTTAAGATCAACGGTATCGTCATACCATATACTAGGTTGGTTAAAAACCTGGGCGTCGTGCTAAATACCAAGTTAACCGGTTGTGATTATATATGTATCTATTACAGTTGGAAAGGTGTATTCTTCCCTGAGAATGTTAAGAATGTCTGCGCGAATATATTGTCACAATGCATGCGCATGAGGCTTGCAAAGGCTCTCGTGCTACCTCACTTTATTTTCGGGAGTCTAATATTTCCAAAACTGGATTCTTGCTGTCAGTCGAAATTAAGGGTAGCTTTCAATGACACGATTCAATTTATATTTGACTTTGCCCAGATTTTCTCATATTTCATCTTATGTCGACTCCTTCTTTGGATGCTCTCTCGAAACATTCCTCACGAACAGAAGGCTAAAATTTTTGTACAACCTGATCTGAGCTGGTGCAACACCCAACAGATGTCCCTGGGGTCGCTAGAAAGATGTTCAAGTTTGAAAGATGATCAAATCGGCATAACCAAAATCAATATTTAAAATGTGCGCCAACACGAGGACTGTATTTTCAAGCGGGGGGGGGGGGATAAAAACGGGCCGGAATTTCTGAGATCGGTTTCAAACGCTATACGTTAACATTTTATTTTATAACATGCTGGCGCACTGAAAGAGTCATCAAATGTTATGAAAGAGCCGCTTTCTATGTTAATAAATGGAATATATCAAAATTAGTTTTATTAAAATATCTTTATAAAAAGAAAAACCAAAAACGCAACTTCTTCATATAATTTTCAATATTTTGTTTTATAATTACATTTGAGGAGAAGAAAACTATGTTTTTTTTATATATATCCTAAAAGCACTTTTGGAAAAAATAATTTAGTACCCCTTTTATAGCACATGATTCATGTGCGCAACTATAAAAAATTCTTACGTTGGAACCACTTATGCCTACTCTTTTTATAACTTCCAATGGGCAATATAAAATCGTTTATCTGTTTTACCATCAGCTTTTCTTTAGCATATTCTTTTTATTTGTGTCAATACTTCATTGTCCAAATCAGAAGAAGTGAATCATCCTCCAGTAGGATTATCAGAACGTTTTCACTACTATCATCACTCGTTTTAGTCAGTAACGTACCCAGAATTTGGCTTTGGTGGGGGGGTTGGGGGCACATGTGTCCCAAGTCCAAACGAGTTGGAAAAATGGGACTCTGAAGTCGCGTGCTGTGCCGATCTGAGCACTTAACTACTGCTATTGTATATTTAAACGTTTTATTTTATTTTATGGGACTTTCTATAATTACATTTTATACATAATTTGTAAATTATGTTAAAAAAAAAAAACTAACTTTCTGGGAGGGGACCGGTCCCGTTCGTGCCCCTCCTCGGTGCGCCACTGGTTTTAGTAGTCATTTTCGTAACTATGCCCGGAAATATTTACTTGGAACTGAATGTTTAGGCATCTCAAATTCTTTACTAGTAGAATCTCGGATCACAATCATTATCCTTATTTGAAACTACACCTTAAGATGGATCAGGACTATTAGTTGGATTGGGTGGCTCTACAGAAGCAGTCAAACTCAATGTTCTTCGTGGATATTTCATTATGATTTGAAAATATCCTCCCCTTCCCAACAATTCTGTAATTTCCATGGGTACTCCACAGCTCCTGTCTCTTTGAAGTAATTTGGTCAAGAGGGAGTTGGGGAATTTCGTATCAAAACTTTATCAACGAACGTTTAAATCTAATCCAAATTTACCTGTGATAACGGAAATATGAATGAATTGTGCAACATTGTTCTGGAACATTAGTAAATATTGTTATCGATTGTTGTGTTTCCCTTTCATTTAGCTTTATATTTCACACATTAACTGTATTATCAAAATTCAATAATATTCAAACAGGCGGACGCAAAAATGATCTTTATAAGAGTTCTTAGAAATAACACAAACAATTTTTTTATTCAGCAACTTGAGACTGACGAAAAAAGCTGCAGTTTTCCTGTTATCTATGACAACCAGTTACTTACTGCTAATATAAACATTTTGGCTTTAGAAATGTAGAAGATCAGGAGGGAACCGTATTTTTTCGCAGATTTCTGGGCTTCGGTTTTTCCTTTTGTTATACGGAACCCTAAACAGCAAGCAAAGATATTTCAATGGTCAGATTAGGTTAGAGCGGTGCCCCCAAAAAGGACTTAGTATGTTTCGCTTAGACTACTATCGGATTCAGATGGGATGTAGACCCAATCTCCCTCCTAGCATGGTTATCTATGGCCCAACAGCCCGCCAACACCCCTAATAGTTTTATGATATCTGCTGTGCTCCATTGTTTTCCTCCTATCATAATTGTTATTGGTGATGACGCCTTTTTGATTCCACTCAGGATTCTCATGATGATGAGGATCAATAGGACGTCACTACCTTTGGTAACTCTGATCCAAATAGAATGAGATATGAAAATGTGTATGATTCATCTATGCATCCTCATCCAAAGCATCTACATCGAAAATGTTTTTAAGGCCCCGAACACTAGGCCCGGACATGAAGACCCAGGACACCTAGGCGGTTAACAGAGTCTGGGTCCCTTTTTTAAATAATTTAATAAAACATAAATTTTGCCGTTATTTTTCATTTATTTACCGTACATCGTCCTTATAGAAAATAAACAACTAGACTTAGAAATATCACAAATAAGTACGAAATTATATGCAAAGAAAGTTTATTGCGTGTAAGCATACGCTTAGATTACCATGCGATGAACTTTCTTCTCTACAAAGGAACGGATTATCTCACTATTGTCCAAAAACTGCATCATTTCGGACTCTATATGTACAACACAGAGAACGAATTGAGTCTGATCTCCTCTGTGATGGATCTTAAATACTTCTTCACTCGTTTTAGCGCTGAAAACGAACGTCCTGATGAGCAGTTTGACCCTGGTGTCCGAAACAACATCCGGGGCGCTATTTCCACATTTGGATACATGTCCAAAAAGCCTTTTTCCAGAATGTACTTGTATAATTCCAGGGCCGATAATTGTTTTCCTCGTGTAGTCTCAACGTACGAGAAATGAGTTCGCAGTCGCGGACACTCGTAAATCTCCTAGATAGAAGGCTTCCAAGGTCCGTGCGCCCCCGCGTATATTTTTGATTCAAACGTACGTATAGCTTTATGAGAAAGTCAAACTTTTTACTCAAGTTCTCGGAAGCAGAACCACGTCTTTCTAGTAGCTACTGCAATCAACAAACCTGTCGATAATGACGTTGAAAACGGTAACTCTGAATCCGTCCCTGTCGAATAGTTCGACTTCGATCTCATTTTATTGTTGAGGCCATTCCCTAACTCGTACGCGATTTTGTCTGTCTATATATTTCGTTTTTACTATTTTCGACACTCTCGTAGACCCACTTTTCGTCATCAAAGCGAGCTGAAATTTGGCACACAAGTTCATGTCGCGTAACAATTGAATCTATCAAAATTTGAACAGGAAATTTCAATGGAAAACCCGGAAAATCGGGAAAAATCATTTGAAAATTTGGTACAAATTTGATTAGTGATAAATCCGTTTCAGGAAAAATGCAGTTTCCCGATTTTTCCGAAAAAAATTTCCGGAATTTTCCGAATTTTTCCGGAAAATTTTCCGATAAAAAAGTTTTCTAAATTATACAGGATCAAGTTCCCTATCAACTGGCATCATTACTTTCTCCCCGACAATGGTGAAAACTTGCAGAAAAAATCGAGGAAAATTCATATAAAACGCTTTTCCGGCGTTTTTCAGACCAAGGAAGCGTTTGAGCGTTTTGCAACCTAAGACAAAGTTGTAGAGCGAAATGAGTTCCATAAAGTTGCTTTTATGGAAAACTCCGTGGAAAACCCGGCAAAGCGGGAAAATCATCAGAAAACTTTTCATCGGTATGATTAGTGATAAATCTGTTTCAGGAAAAATGCAGAATTTTCCAATTTTTCTGGAAAATTTTCCGACAAAAAAGGTTTATAAGTTATGCGGAATCATTTTTTTTCCGTCCTACTGGCATCAATACTTTCTCTTCAACAATCATGAAAACTTGCATGAAAAATCGAGGAAAATTCATGTAAATTTTTAAAAAAAATCATAGTAATAGGAAAAGTCTGTGGAAAACATGGAAAATCGGGAAAAATTCATGTTATATGGGATCAAGTTGGAATACAGCTAAAAAGCGCTGTTTGAAACATAATTTAAATTTCAGAAAACTGTTGCAGCATATTTCAACGATTTGATACTCGAATAAATTTTTTGAAAAACTGGTAAATCAGTGTCTTTTCAGCCGTCATAAAATTGTTTTAAAATATCTCCACGCAGCACGTAATAATAATTTAGTTAACGTGAAAAAGGCAGAAAATAAAGTAAGTAAAAAACGTTTTTTCAAACAAAACTGAGGCCAAGCCGCATGAAAAAGTAGAAAATAAACTTTTCATCACACACAGAGGTTGGACTCAGATTTTATTCGCTGACAATCACCGATATATTTCAGTATGATCAATCAGAGGTAATAAGTGATTTGATTCATGAAGAGAAAGAATATTCAAGAGAAATGTTCCAATCAAAAAATCTGAGTCCACCTCTGTGTGTGAAGAAAAATTAATTTTCTACTTTTTTATGCGGCTTGGCCTCAGTTTTGTTTGAAAACTCGTTTTTACTTATTTTTTTAGTTCATCAATTTGCCGCCCCCAAAAATTTGCTACCCTGCTCTGTCTATTGATAATCCACCCGCTTCTGTATGTAGAACTAATTAAGTGAATTAATTTTTTTTTAATGTCCGGTATCGTATGTCCTCCATGTATACCATTTCGGCCCCTGGCGGGGCGGGGTTGAACCCCTAGGCAAAAGTTCGCCGTTGCCGAACACATGGATGTATAGAAAGCACCACAACTTACAGTAAGCCTGGCTACTTTGGACGACATATTTGAGTACCTACTTCATCGCAAGAAGTTGCTTGCATGAAACATCATCATTTGACAGAAGAGTTTGTGTAGTTGGTTTCAACGGGTATTGTCTAAGTGAGAGTACCCGAAGCAGGACAAAACATTAGGTCGCCTTGTCCTCCGTACCTCGCGGATTTTTCTCCTTAAGTATTAAAAACAAAATCTCAAGAAACTGTCTAATCAATTTCAACACATCACTTAAAGCATATGCAGATAAATTAAGACCACCTGTAACAAGATATCATCCTCACAAGAAAAATTGACTTAAACGTCTTCGATCTTGCAAAGAAATAATGAAAAACTCTACCAGAACTCATTTGATGTCTTTCAATCGAACATCGGACATGGAGTTCAAGCCTCAACTCTCATATAAATTTTCAAATCCTCTGTGCAAAGTACTTGTAGCATTTTGGCGGCAATTAAAATAAAAAGAAAACCAAAAAAAAAACACTCAAGTTAATTCCCCTCGAATTCCATAGAATCACAACGAATTTTGCTAATCAGTCACATCTTTATTGGCAAATCGTTTTCAAACACCTGTGGCCCAGGAGAGACAGGCACAGGACAGGTATCTCAAGACAATTTCATTAATTTCACGGCTTTGACGCCGATAAAGGTGCCTTGTTTTGCCTGACATCGATAGTAATCGCGTCCAGTAGGGAGCACAGTGGATTTTCTCTCTAAGGTTTCCATCCACTGCTTGCTACTATGGCTATGCTAAGCTAGCGCTAGCCAATTTGCTAAATCTTCTCTCATGTGCACGTTCACGTTAACTGTACGAGTACGGGGCACACTAACTACACTACGGAGCAGCAGGAAAAATTAAATTTAAAAAGCATTTAATTATCGAATTTAATTAATCTTTTGAACACGCTCTGATAAAACAGCAAATTGTTGTTTCCCTCGTGCACTCCGAGACCATTGATCCAAGCTCAACTTCTTCTGCAGGTACATCATGGATTCTGTCTGTATAGCTCCACCAGGAGTCACCTCTTCTTGTATGAATTTTTTTTCTTGTGCATTCGGAGATTATTTCAGTGAGCACTTAGCGAAAGGTGTTGTTTCAGTATAGGTAGGTAGGTAGGTAGGTAGGTACGTGTCGTGGTGGCTTTGCTTTGCATGATGCTTCGGTAAATAACCGCTGCTAATTACACTAATGAATATCTTACACAAAACGTTAAGCACGGAAGATAATGACCTAACTAATTGCATCTGAACGGTACTAAAATTTATTTTCACGGCGACAGTAGTCATTGTCGTAGTATCCGCATAGCCTAAAGGGAAAGAATTTCTGCACAACGAAACGTTTAGATATAAATTGATTGCAGTCGCTCAGACTATTTAGATTTGGATTTATTGCCATATTTTTAGTTTAGAATTTTTTCATTTTAATAAGCACCTGCTGGAGATGTTAACTATGCATAAGTTTTATGCTATGGCTTATAAAAAATTCACTGCTATTAGATGACAGTTAAAACTTCTGTGTTTGTAATTAGTGTGAATGTTGCTGAAGTCGTTAGTCTTATGAATAGAGCGTATATTCAATGTTTCGGAGCTGTCAGTATAGCCATAAAGGAATAGGGTGGGAGGGTGGGGGGGGGGGGGATAAATCTTAGACGGAAGGATATAGATGAGGGGTTTTATAAATAAGCGATATTCTGGCACATGCAGAGCGGAACTATTTCAACCGCAAAGAGTTTAACATGAAGACAACAATTTCTCTTTCTGCTTTATAATAATTTATTTGCGATGTTTAAGACTCCATTCATAACTCCTACAAACACATCCTACAAGAAGTAATAAAAATGAATTAAATTATGTTAAGTACGTAACTAGCACAAAGGAAAATTTGCTTTTTTTGGTAGATCCTTTGGCGTATTCGGCAGGTAGGAACCAAACAGTACTGATGAGTTTACGGTTCCTGCTAATAAGAAACGCCTGCTTTTGGATAGATATATATATTTTTTTTTAAGTTTTTCGTCTGTAAAAGAGTTTTTTCCACCTAAGACATTTCCCACACTCCCACACTATACAGGGTGTCCCGTATGTGGTTTGGCACCCGAAGGTTACGGATAGGTCATGCTTAGACAAACAAAAAATTGTACTGGTGGGGGAGGGGAAATTGTAACGGTTTCCGAGATAACGGGACTTTACGATATTTGGGTAGGTTTTTATCGATCACCCTCTAACTTCTGAACGTTACACCCTATGATGATGATTTAAACATTGGTAGATAGATAATCGTAGGACCTTTCCAATGATCTATAAATTTTTCCTCACACTTAAAGTTTTGAAGTTATGGCTCAACAAAGTTAAAATTTCGGATTTTTACTCGTTTTTTATTTAACTACTATTTTTATCAAAAAACACGTCATCAATATCAATTTTTCATATTAGATTTAAGAAGCCCAAAACCTTAGCTTTAAAATGACCTATCATACTCTGTACCGAAAATGTAACCCTTTCTACGTTTTTTGCACTTTTTCTTAAGCATCTCCAGCGAAAATGGTTGAAAAAGGTCATTTCCAAAAGATAATTGCCTACTTTCCGGCACTTATTGAATTTGTTCACCCATTTTCGCTGGATATGCTTAAGAAAAAGTGTAAAAAAGTAAGTAATTTTAAAGCTAAGGTCTTGGGCTTCTTAAATCTAATATGAAAAATTGATATTGATGACGTGTTTTTTGATAAAAATAGTAGTTAAATAAAAAACAACGAGTAAAAATTCCGATATTTTAACTTTGTTGAGGCATAACTTCAACACGAAAAGGATGAGAGAAAAGATGTGTAGACCATTGGAAAGGTCCAACGATTATCTATCTACCAAAGTTTAAATCATCATCAGAGGGTGTAACATTCAGAAGTTACAGGGTGATCTATAAAAACATATCCAAATATTTACATACATACAATTTTTTGTTTGTCTAAGCATGTCCTATTCGTAGCCTTCGGGTGCCAGAACACATACGGGACACCCTGTATATAGAATCTTCCAGCTGCTATCTACAAACTATCTGATTTTAGAAATGGACGGTCGAAGAGCATATAACAAATTGTTAAAATGATTATACTTACAAAAATGGCGAAAATTTGAAGAAAAATGCATGTAATTTTTGGACGATTTCAAAAATATTATGTAAGTGAACTGATAAAGTTAAGGACAAAGAAAATTCTGTGCACTATCAGAGTGAATAAAACCCATAGCTGAGGATTTTGTCAAGAACAATCATAATCTGTCGATTTCAAACCGTTCGCAAGAATTTCCCATTCCAATGAATGACCATCGTACAACGCCCCTCGACTAAAGATCTTCGTCTATACGCATACAAAGTTCAACTGGACCCGATGGACTACTTAAAACGCCCTGAGTTCCTTAATTGGCTCCGGAAATCAGTAAGTAGTTGACCATGGTTTTAGGAAGAAAAATCTACTGATCGATGATCGTATAATGAGGGATCCTAAAATCGAAGTGTTGTGCGCTTTTTGGACTAGGGATCCGTATTTAGTTGTATTTTTCTTTTTCGAAAATAATGCTGGAAGTGCAGTTATTGAAAAATGCTATCGTGCCATAATAAATACATTTTTTTGGTCTTAAACGACTTTTAGCTCCAACAGGATGGCACCATATATCAAGATAGTCGAACGTTAGAAATTCCTTGCACGCCCTATTTTTCGAAATGGAGAGACCAGTAGGCTGCCAATATTAATGACCAAATGACATGAAAAAAGTTAGTTATGATAAAAAGAAAGTATGGAGCTTTTGCCACGCCATCTATATGCTAGTATAGTTCCAAATTCCAATTAGTAAGTCTCGGAAATGGCAGCATAAACATAGGAATAGAACCCATTTTCATGCAGCTCCACTCTGCTCTACTTAGATCCATACACCCATATGCACTACTGTGCGTGCAAAGAAAAAGAATACCGGTTGTGACGCTACCCAACTCTATTCTGCTCTACATTGTGAATTCGGCATTAGACTTTTTCTTTAGTGGATCTAGAAGGGTTATCTGAAAAGTTTCCGCCGACTTAGCCAAAATACAAGACATTTTTTCTTCAAATTAATTTTTTTTTTCTACATATAGTTTCCATGTAAGTCTATACACTTCTCCCTGCGATGCTTCCATCTCTTCAACCCGTCCAAATAGTACTCGGAGTCTTTCTCTGCAAAATAGTTGCCTACGCAGGTGATGGCCTACTCATTCGACAAAAATCTCTATCGTCCGAGCACAACTTTTAGTTTAAGGAACAAACAAAAAAGTCGCTCGGGGCTAGATCTGGTGAGTAAGGAGAGTGGTCAACCAGTTCAAATCGTAATTCTTGGATTTTCCTCACGGCAACCGCTGATGTGTGAGATGGCGTTTTTGATCCAAAGTAAGCAAACGCGGCACCGAACGCGCGGATAGCTTTCTTATGCCAAAACCTTGATGTAACATGTGACAAACACTTTCTTTGGACATGTTCATAGCCTCTGATATCTCTATAACTTTAATTCGACGGCTGTCTAGCACCATTTGGTGAACTTGAGCAATTTTATCGTCAGTGGTTGCAGTTTTTAGCCGTTCCGAAAGTTCATCATCATCCAAGCTGGTACAGCCACGTTTAAATAAAGCTGCCCAAAATCTCAAGGTAGTAAATGATGGTACGGAGTACAATTCGTCTTGCTTTTTGTAGGCGTATTTCATTTTAAAAACAAATATTTAATGACAGCCGGATACTCGACTTTTTCATTTCCACAAAAACACTCACATCAACTCACTCAAATCATTGTCAAACAACAATTGCGCGTCCAAAATGGTTGAAACTTTAGTGAGTACCTTTCAAAGCATGCGCAAACACTTTCCCCGAAATTTTGTTTATTAGTGCTGCCATCGTCATGTTGAGGTTGGAAACTATTCAGACAACCCCCGTTCAGAAAAGCCTTACGTTAACAAACCCCAATCGATTTATAGCCTTTAAGACTATATTCGAATTATTATTCATATTTAAAATACTTTTTTAATCTAAAAAAAAATAAAATAAGACGAGGACAGCTTTCTCTTGAAAGAAAAGGGACGTTTCCCATTTAATTTTCACTAAAAAACCACCATTGGGCAATTTTTTCTATTGGGAATTTTTGTGCAGTAGCTGGCGAATTCACTTTAAGATTCGATTCACAAAACAATCACTTTTCGCTGATTTCCCTAAAACTACGACTGGATTGGCCTTTCTAGTTTATAAAGAAAACTTACAAAAGCACCAGAATTACAAATGTTTGAATCCGTTCAACTGAAAAACTGCTAGCAAGATTTGTGCTGGCAGGATTTTGGTTTCCTCTAAGACCTCTAAGATCGGCTTCTTCTGAGGGTCTTATATTTGACACTGACACTGTAAATTTTAGCCGATGTCACCGCAATCTCCTCGTTCAGCCTTTCATTTTTTCACATTTGATCCACTGTGAAGAGCTCGCCTTGTTAGAGTCACTTGATTGGATTCCTATTAAGGTGGCTGGTACACCATTTTGGGTGCTTTGGCTAAATTTTGGTAGCTGTGTCGCTTTGAAGAGTTCTTAGACCAATTCTTAGGTAAATTGTTGGGACTTTTTCGAGTTGTGCTATTTGATTCGCTAGTATTTATATCACTCTTATGCGGCCCAGGATTGCTGTTTGCACTCTTATGGAATTTCAAGATAATCAAGGGAGCTAGCTCTACCGTCTCCTTTTCCTTATGGCATACATACACTTTTGGGTTTTTAAATTTATCAACTTAATCAACTTTTTCGAGTCTACGATGGATAAGGGTCTCCTTTTAATATTACGCTTCATCAAAGAAATCTGGAAATGAAGAAAAAAATTGAGCTTTGAATGCAATCATCTAAAATTATTCCTGAAAAGGTATTGATCGGAGAATAACCATGCTGATGAGACCGTTCTCTGACGGTTGGGTCAAAATGTTGAATTTAGTTTTTGAGAAAAAAAATAGTGTTTGCAGTATATTGGAAAAATTTTCTTAGGGATTTCGTTTGATCTCAGCATTTTTCACAGAATTTTGTACGTGGATTTTGCGGGTGAGTAAAAATTACGCACAGAACCACTTTATCAACTTTCCGGAGATCCGTGGAGCTATCTCCAGTTGTATCAAATCAAGAATATGTATGTCTATCCTTTTTGATGTTCATGAGGATCTGATGCGCAATTGTATTATAAATAATCTTAGTATTAATAAAAAACAAATTTACAATAATTACTCAATGTTACCTGTACCACAAATTAATAAATTAAAATTTTCTTCTTCTTCCCATATCCTCATCTATATTTAGCTATAAAATTTCATTAAACATTCGTTAAAAGACCTTCAAACGTCGTCGCCTCACAGAAAAATTAAAGTCGAAAACAATACGCTTGTTTTCAAATCGTTTAAGCGTCGTCGTGTCGGTTACAAACGTATTGGCGGTAATTGATTGCTGCCGCCACCGGTCGTTTAGCCTCTTGCCGAGTATCATTCACCTTTCAACTGTTATTTTATATTCGTCACATCACTTTGGGTTTGTCCGCGCTGTTACATCCATAAGCCTTTATATTTGCAAGCGAGTACCTAGTGAGTGATGTATTGGGAATGTAAAAAAAAAAACATAAACGCAAAACAAGATTTGCATATCTTCCAGCTCTCCGATACTTAGGTAGGTACTAAGATGTGTAATTAAATTTTTAAAGATTGTTCGCGATCATAAAATTGAGAATTAACAATTTATGAGTGCAGCAGTTATTCAAATTGAGGAGATGAAATGTTATGTGTGGTAGAGCGAAATAGAATATCCAAGATTTAATAACAATTAAATTCCGGTTTTCAATCAGAATCCAGTTATTATGGTTTGAGATTACCTGCCCTTTGATTGTCCAACATCGAAATTGACATTTACATAAAAATATTCTATTTCGATAGTTTTCACTACGTTAAATCCAAGTATGTATGCAGTTGAGACACGGCCAAGTGTTGCGAAAGGCATCCTGGCTTAGTAGCCCCCAGGAGGGTGATTCTGATCTTTTGTCGTACTATTTAGTCGTCAATTTTGACATATTTTGTCGTACTTTTTCTTTTAACACAGTTCTTTTTGTGTCTTCACTATTATCTACCACAAAATGAACTATAATGAATTTTCGGTGAACAAATGTCAAAAAAACAAGCCGAAATATACGACAAATTAGTCAACTGCTCCTAGAGGTTGTGACAAAAATGTTACACTGGTAAATGGAAATTCTACGCTTAATTAGAAGTGCTTGAATTCGAAATATTATTTTGAATTTGTAATGTGAAGTGTCATTTTCAGTTCATTCTACGTCATGCAAGGGTTGCTGACCTGAATAAAAACACGAAAAAATCAGAAGAAAAGTTCATTTCATTTAGTCGTATATTTTGACATTCAAGTACGACAAAAGATCAGCCACCAAGCCAAATAACAAATTGTATGGCAGTGGGTGCCATCTCATCCGTTTCTACGAGTAAGAAAATATTCTAGTTTTTAAAAAAAAACACTCTTTGATATAAAACCTAGGAAGGTGATTTTTAGCTCAGATGATAGTAAACCGTTTAAGCTTTCCAACGGATTTCAAACCATCACTCCATCCACTCCTATTTAACACAGATAACATAGAATGGGTTCTAACCATCTTCTCGATATGCTCCATAGAATATGAGAGCACGTTCTCTGGATATACGAATTGATATCAAGATAAATGTTCTTTCTATCTGCTTTTTATGAGACTCATGTCCGCCCTGCCTGCCGAGTGATCTTCAGACATCATCGGTCCAAAATGATCGAGTGATAATCGGTGGTATACAGTGCATATCCAAACGACCATATTCAGAACGTATTCGAAAGGATATAAAATTTATAAAAACATATTCAAAACGTATTCAAATGATATTAAATAGATATGAACGAAACCCATATCGTTTTGAACGAGCTAAAAAATTGAAAAACCAAACCATAAAATTTGAGTGAATTGTGTATATTTTATTCGATTTAAATAAAATAAAAATTTTGGTATTAAATAAACGAAAAGTAATTAAATACAAAAAATAATACCTACATAATACATAAATTTTTGTATAAGATCTTTCTCGTAAAAACTTAATGTTTTGTTTTTTGACGTGTTACGTAATTATTTTTAATTATCCTCCTTTTAAAGCTTCAGTTATTGCTTCCACCACACCAGACAACCTTATATTCATGGACTATTGTGCATCTGTAAATTTATTTAAAAGGAACTATTTTTATGAATAGCTGTAACAATATAACTTACAAACGAACACCCTATACAAAACCAAAATTAGTTAAGACTTACTTACTTATAAAAAATATTCACAATAATTTTGAAACTTTCGAAAGATTTTCCCTTCCAGATTTTCCCTTCCAATTATGTAGGGAAACCCGGGGCGGAACGCGGTACCGGGCGGAATAGGAAAGGGATGGGTTGCTCAAAGCTGTGCGCGAAAGTGGCGTGTCTCTGTTATCCATACACGATTTTTTTATGATTTTTTGAGACTATTGCTAGGTTTGTAGGGCCGCGGGTTACAGAGTTATAACCCACCATAGCAATAGTCTCAAAAAAATCTAAAAAAATCGTTCTCGCTATTGAGGACAGCTTTCAGTTCGCTGTGCTGCGCTATACAGAATGGTCGCTGTCAGCGCGAGCAACTGCTTAGTTGTATTTTACCGAAGCCTAGAGAAAAAGCTTGCAAATTCTACTTTTCGCTCTGCGAAACCAAGGTAATTACACCATACACTATTCTTTATTCGGAAATTTACATTACATGTTTGTTTCAACATATTCAACAAGTATAACGTTACGTCGGGGCACAATGGGGTATACGTATACCCCATTCCCCCTGATAATATTTGTACATCTTAGAGCAATAGGCAGTTCTTATTTCATCATGAACACTCATCTGTGAACTCTGCCAATAATTGGTATCTAATTATGCCCCGGGTGCATTTCCCATTGTACCCGGGGAATCGGGCAGAATGGGAAATTTTCTTTTTATTTAGATACTGTTTTTGGATAATAATTTACATAAGTTTAGCTTTAGTCTCTTTGCAGAGAAAGATGTAAATAATCGTATAAATTGACAAATAATGGTGTGATTTCTTTCAAAACCTCCAAAATTGTAAGCAAAGCTTAGCTACCCCGTTCCGCCCCGGTTTCCCCTACATTCGCCTGCTCGTCCGTTATAAACTTTTGAAAAAACTTTTGAATTTTCCTCTTCCCTTTAACTCTTTTATATATACACAGCCTAAGAAATAAAAAATAATATAAATTTTCCCGAATTGACTGTATTCACCTGAGGAAACTGGTCTATCCGATATTAGATATCTCTAGGAGTTCTGGCATCTTTTGGCAGAGGCAGCTCATGTTTTTTTAATATTTTTATGTTAAACTTGTTTGTCCATATACGAATTTCATGCTAATACTGAAATAAATTAAAAATATCATATATGGAGTAATACTTACATAAAAGTGACAATTCATAATATGTAAATTTTTGTTTTAAATCCCACCAAAACATCTCAGTTTATAAAAAATATTGTGTAGTCGATAAATTAGTGAAACTCACCTAAATTAAATTATAATAAAATTAAAAAACAATTGTTTTTCCACTTAAAAGTTTGAAAACAGTACCAAAATTAATCTTTTGAAACCAACACACACCACACACTAGTAGAACTGACTGAAAATATCATCCGTGATCCCGTTTTAAAACGAAAATTCGATATAAAAGGAAGTATCGAAAACGTATCATTTTTATGACCGATGATACACAAGTACGTAAGCTGCTGTACCAAGACGGGAACGAACATTCCATTTGACAAAATGTATACCACCAAATATATATTCTATGCACATCCAGTGGAATAGTTTTTCCGAAAGTAAATGAATTTGACCGATTTGCATCCGATCGTCTATGTCCAAAAAGTATCTTTTCAGAACATGTTCCATTTTGATATCTGGGTTATAGCGCATCACAGTAAAAAAAAATATTGGAAAAATTTGCCTAATTTTTTAAATTTTATCTATATTCCCGCCAAAATGCCTGATAACAGTTACATTTCCCTGCAAGATTTGTAAACCTCAAAATGTTCGCCTTCATTTGTAACACATGAATTTCAAATTGAGTCATTATGGAGTCTGTCCATCTAGGGTATTATATCTACTTCACCTGTTTATGGCTATACGTGACATTCATAAGTGTGTGCACTTTGCACCTGTCTAGGCCAAATTTAAACTGTTATTTTCAAATCAATTATCGTATCTGTACTTTATATTTTTTGGACTATACAAACTGTAAATAGGTGTACAATTGACCATTTAGCTTACTCACCCAAACCGAATCAATTCTTAAATCCGGCTCGAAGGACCAGAATATTTAGAAAGTAATGCGGCTTTAAAGAATTATAATTAAAGTTTTTATTAAAATCTGGAAATATTGCAAGAGTTAAACAAGATTAAAAAAAAAAACGCAATATGGTAATAGGGCTCTCAATTGATTTCCATTAAATTAAGGTCTGGGATTCTAGCACCTTCAGGGGAAATTTCGTAAATATAAAGGGAAAGAAATATGCACAGGGAGAAAACTCAGTCTTGTGAATTGTATTTAAATTTTACAGCAGAAATTAAATGTTAACTTCAGACTTGAAAAGTTGTTTTGCTATGACCATTATTATTGTCATTGGCATATGTTTAAACCCCCTAGAGCTATTCTTATTTGAGTGTAATTTCATTCTAATTAAATCAGATACTCCATGTTACATAGTTAAAACATGACTTGAGTCCGCTCAACTCAAATTATGAATCCGTTCAAGCAATGAGTCCGAACAAGTCCACTCAACCAGTGACTCAAATTTCGAGCGATGAACAGCCGCTCAAATGTTGAGCGGACGCACTGTTTGAGTTGAGTGATGAGTTGAGTCAAAATTTGTGTCTTTTACATTCCTATATTATAGGGTATTCCATGAGCATAGCTTAATGAAATATAAAAAATGACGCACGTTTCTATGGCATGGATTTGTGCTCCATAAATAGTTGGGTAGGATCACAGGGCCTTATGTAAGTTAAACCTAGGCCCATATTGTACTCGCACTTCCACTATGCAGACCTAGAGAGTATCCCGAACCAACCCACGCTAAGATCTCTAGTGTTCAAAGAAAAATATAAATTTATGTTAAATTTCACAACAGTGAATTTTTTAAAACCCCCTAAATAAAAATCCTTTCTAAGAGGGTTGAATATCAAGAAAAACGTGAGTGTTTTTATATTTCGAATCTAAGGACCCGGATGTCAATTCAGATAACCTCAAAAATCCTTAGTTGTTTGAATGCAACATAAAACTGACGGCTCCCAAATCTGAGAGGCTTGGTGTTAGTTAAATTAGAGACTATTGAGTCAGTGACTTATTAAATAATCATACTTAGCAGTTTTTTATAAAACTATATTCTTGTAGGCGATAAAGGGGAATGCCCATTTTAAGCCCGACAAGAACAAACATAAGAAATATCTTAAACGATGCGTTAGATACTCTGAAAATACTTTATTAACAATGTTTATTTCACTTAAGCGGGGAAGGCTTGTACAGGTCAAAGTTTGTTCTAGTATATTTTGGAAAATCTATTACAGAATAAAATTCCTTAGGTCTTGAGAAGAAGTTTGAGTACCCACACTCCTATACTTGGAGGCTTACATAAATAGCCATCCCCATACTAACCCTGATTGTCCTTTTGATTCTGAGGAACTTAATCGGCACTTTACTTCAGGTCCAGCATCAAATTTATTAATTCTACAGCAACCTAGCATGTCCTTTCTTACTTTACGTGAACAAAGTGTGTGCTACTGGTTTTGATGAAATAAATCCTCGTTTTCTCAAGATCTTATTGCCTTACATTTTTCCGTACGTTCGGCACATCATGAACACTTGTCTAACTACATCTCAATTCCCAGAAGTATGGAAAATAACTAATGTTATTCCTATTGCAAAAAAAATGTCTGCTACTGAACTGGCACACTACCGTCCCATCAGCATTCTCAGTTTTCTTTCCAAAGTCTTGGAAAAGCTTATGCGAGCCCAGATTGAAAATTATGTAACATGTAATGGCGAAATATCAGTCTGGTTTTCGTGCACGACATAGCTGTGAATCTGCGATACTCAAGGTCACTACGGACTTGCTATAGGCTCTAGATGAGGGAGATCTTGGTGTGATGGTTTTGTTAGACTTCTCGAAGGCATTTGATTGTGTTGTACATGAAAAATTGCTGCGTAAGTTATATGCAAACTTTTATTTCTCCTCTTTAGCTGTTAAAATGATATCCAATTTTCCCTCAAATAGGTCGCAACAGGTGGTCATAAAAGGAGTTCCGTCTTCCCGAATGCATTTAACATGTGGAGCTCCTCAAGGTTCAGTCTTAGGACCTCTTCTTTTAGTGTTTACATTAACGATTTATGTGACGTCGTGCATGACGTTCAATTGCACACCTGTATGCAGATGATGTACAGCTATACTTATGTAGACCTCGTGGACTGATTGAGGACTGTATCTGCAGAATAAACGATGATCTCTCAGAAATTTTTAGGTGGGCAATTGACAATAAATCGCAATGTATAGCCCTCTCTAGTTTTGATCTTAATATTGAGGATCTTCCCCCAATTATGCTTATTAAAGTGGAACTACCTTATGTGAACTGTATAACCAATCTGGGAGTGAAAATTAATAATCGCTTGAGCTGCTGTGATCATATCAAATCTATATGGTAAGCAAAATTTATGGTGGGCTTAAGAGACTCTGGCTGTCTGCAAATATACTTCCCGTTGATCTGCGTTTGAGACTAGTTAGGACACTTTTGGTGCCTCTTTTTGCTTATGGTAGTTTAATATATATGAGACTAGACTCAGTTTGCAATCGAAAGCTTGAGGTTACTTTCAACGACTGTATACGTTTTGCTCTCGGTTTGCGTCGTTATGCTCATATCTCTCATTATAGATCATTGATTTTGGGTTGTACTCTAGATTCGTACCTAAAGGGTAAAGCACTGATTTTCCTGCATAATCTTATTCGCACAAGTGAGCCTGAGTATCTTTTTTGTAACGTCAATTTTCTGCAGTCCCTGAGAAGACGTAGACTTCTAATTCCTCGTTTCAATTCATCCATTCTTGAGGGATCTTACTTTGTTCAGGTTGCACGCCTTTGGAAGTCCCCCCCCCCCCATGCACAGAGTGTTACTTCTATCAGTGAATTTAAGAAGCTTATGACATAATCGTATTTCACTAATTACTAGCTGATTGTGTCGAACTCTTTTCTTCTTATCTTTCCACTGTGTTTTTCTTTTCTTTTTCTTTTCTTTCCCTTTCTATTTTTACTATTTTTCTAATCTATTGTAAATATTACGTTTTATTTTTCTCTCTCTTTTTATTTTAATCTTATTTTGTAGTTTACTAGCTAACCTAGCCGTTCTTTGCATTGTACTAGTATAAGATTCTAATCTTGTGTACATATCAGGTAAATAAAATGATTGATTGATTGATTGATTGATATTTCCCTCTTTTTTATTCGAACTGAGGTACTAGATTTTTCACACCTTAGATCGACTCTAACTCGGTAGAATTATGTGCAATTGGAAAACGAGTTTCACTCTTCGCTTCCGATCATTACCATCTACAATTCATAGAAGAAATTTTTTCTCTGCATTCTTTTAGGGGGGGGGGGGGGGGATGGTTCCAATACGGCATGTTGCATATGAAATTAAAGGTCTCGCCGACTGCTGTACTTTTTCCCGATTCAAAAAACTTTCTCGGGACGTTTTTTCCGCCGGAAAACAAATTTTAATGCACTTGGGTCACATACACCCCAGGTTACTGAATTTCACATATATTTTTACAGTTCTTTCTTCCATGACCACTAGTGCCATGTTGTGAACATTGGAAATCATTGGAAGTCATTTTCCACGACGCACCAATTTTGCGCCATCACGAGAAGTAGAAAAGTCCATTTTTTCACACAAGAAAGTCGCTCAAGCTACATGCGATCGCCAAAACTTTCACCTTGTTTACAAAATATGTTCGAAATACCATAAGACATCTCACAGTCTGTTGATGTCGGGAATAAAGTTATACGAAAAAAGGGCATTCCCCTTTATAAATTAAAAGTCTCTCAATATCTAAAATCTAATTAAATTTATTATATCTCCATGTATTTTCTTGTTATTTAATAAAATATATTCTCTTCATCCTACGTACATACATACATATATATAAGATACATACTATATGTCTACAGATGTATTGTGTAATTATTCCAGAAATTTGCCTTACACATTCCTTTGATGTCAGTTCAGTTTCCGCTTTTTGTTCATTTCGTAATTTTACCACTTTAAGAAGTTTAAGCTCATGTTAAATGTAACATGAGCATTAAAGGCTTCTGTTCTAGAGAGACATACATACTCTTTGTGACACTTAGCTAGCTATGTTGACCTGATTGAACTTTTAATCCTCTTATCTCAACCATCTCCAATATTTTTTCAAGAAAACTGAACTCTTGATAAATGCGGATAACCCTGTTTATGTAAACAATTCGTTTTATGCATGGCTTTTGTCCGTCTGTAAAAAACGATTATGGAGATTGTTATAGAGACTTGAGAAGTTCCTTCTATACAAATAAAAAAATAATAATACAAATAAATAATATAAAATGAAAATAATAATTTGAAATCCAAGGAATGTTTAAGCTTTACGTGATTTTGTTTCGCAGTGAGGTTAATCCACGAAACCCATAAAAAACCAAAATAAAATCGAGTTGAATGTTTTTTTTTTGTTTTAGAACATACTTAAAATTTTCGAATGTTAAAATTAAAAAAAAAAAAAATTCGCTTTTAAACAAGCTTCAAGCACCCCAAGTCTGTGATGCGAGCACTTACTGCTTTTACAAATAAATCTCTTAACCCCGGTATTTGCATTTTACCTCTAAAATGCACAATCAGCTCATTCCGCTTTATGTGAATGCTTAGGCTCGGATTACTCTCGTTAATCCACACCGCAACGAATTCTCATCCAAATATGATAGAGACGAGGACAAAAAAAAAACACATCAAGAAGAAGTCAGTCAATAATCAAGTTTTATCTACAGATAGAGGTGAATCGAATCGCCATCAAAACGTACATAATTTCCTGCTCTGTAGAAGACAAAGTTGTTTCACAGATATGAGAGTAAAAATGCAAAATCGAATATCGCGACCAACATAACCGCTTTATTATCGTAAGCACTTACCTACTATGAGATAAGAAAAAAATAAAAGATAAATAATCTTCGGTCCAGAAATTAGCATATTCATTGTGGAAGGACCAGAAAAGTTGTAGAGAAGTCATCGAATTGGAATAATTTTGTTTTATGGAAATTTCCTACTTGGTGGAACGAGTGGTGCCATAATAAATTCAAAATTAATTGTGATACTCTCGCAAATTGATTGAGAGATTTTTCTTAATTAAACGTAATTAAATTAAATTTTTATGTTGAGTGTTACAAATAAAAAAATGTTTTTCGAAAAATGTATTGAAATCAATTTGGTTTTTATATGAAATAAGTATTTAAATGAAATGCAACAGTTAAAAAAAAAAAAGTTAAGCTTCGTCACCTTAGCGATCAGCGTAGCTTTTTTTTCTGTGATCGCCTACCACGGAAGTTCAACTGCGAAGGTCACCCAGTTGCCCAAATATATAAAGAGTTTATTTGGCTTGTATGAGTTCCTGTAATGGCGAGACGGGGGGAGACTTACAATTGCTTTTGTTATGAACAATTGGATGACCTCCATCATTGAACTATTGAAAAATAGCCACACTGATGAGACCTTCTCTGATCGCTGGATCGAGAGGTTCAACTTTTTTTTCCGATAGACTTTCATTACTAAATCTGATTGCAAGATGTCAATTCGTGGATTACAAGATATCTAGGCAGGAGACAGAATGTTCCAAACTGTTACGATCAATCAGTGGAAATATACATTTTGATGAACGGTGACAATATCGCAAAATAAATACCTTACTCGAAACCAAAAAAAAACTCTCTGAAGAAGAAAGATAATGCAAGAAGTAGGAATATTTGAAAGATTCTGGACAACTTTTGTTTCTATCCGATGTTCCGTGAGGGATAGATATTTTAGGCTTGAAATCGGGAACCTTTTCACTTTGAAATCCGTATAATATACTAGTCTACTTCATATTGGCAGATAAATTAAAGACGTGTACCGAGGTACTGTAAGTTGAGTCGAAAAAAACTCTTTTACAAACGAATTCACACTTAAAAATTATTTTAAGTGCATATATGAGATCAGCTTGGTTGTTCACTTTGGTGTATATGGCAGGCTCAGGAACCAAGTCGTACTGATGAGTATACGATTCCTGCTGATAAGAAACGCCTGATTTTGCGTAGAAATTTCTTTTTAAAGATTTTTCGTTTGTAAAATATTTTTTTCCACTCAATTCTCGAGCTGCGGATTTGGCGGTAAACTCGGTTAATTTCATATTGACTAAATTCGCTTTGAATTTTTTCACAGCAAAACTCTTTATGTACTGTGAGTTATTGATTTCAAGCCGAAAATGAAAAAGTCATGAAAAAAACATACAGTACTACCCTCAAAATTGAAATTTTAAATTTCGGTTTAAAGTTATTACTTACCAGACCTCGGCACATGTCTTTAATTTCTTTCTTTTTTGTATATTCAGACAAAAGCTTTTACCCTTCAAAATCTATTATACCGAATCAAATTGAATATTGTCAGTGTATTTTGCCTCCGGAAATTCATCTCACCAAAATGCAGATAGAGTCTCGAAATACAAAATAACGAAATAAAAGTCCCAAAAATGAAATTCTAAAAGAAAACCTCAACAACTCCAAAATTCCAAAAGCATCAATATCACGGAGAACTACCTAAATCCCGTATTCCCCGCAGGAGCTGCATTGTATTTCCCTATTGTATACAATCCATAATGACCACGAAATACAAAAAGTGTCCCGCTTGACCCACCGATAATTACCTTAACGTAGCTGTCGCTGGTGATGTTGCTTTTTAGAGTTCCGATCGGGATTCTCCCATATGATATTTCATCTGAGCTATCTATTTCGGAAACCTGATTTGCTAGTTCATCCGCTATCTCATTACGCTTGAGGTTTCAATGACCACTACCCTAACATAGGGTCACCTTATGCCGTATAGAAATCTCTTCTAGGTTGTCTTTACATACCTACACCAGCTTTGATTTTATCACCACAGAATCCAACGCCTTAATGGCCGTTTGTTATATATGCAAATGTGTAAATCCGGGCATTTCTTGGCAGTATTTTAGTAGTAGACTGGACTCTCTATGCATATATTTAGATAGCAGCAGTATTGCATGGTGAATCGCCACCACTTCTGCCTGAAAACCACTACATTTATTAGGCAATCTATTTTATTCATTCCGGTCCCGATTGCTAGAGTATACTCCCGCTTCTGTACCTGTTCTTGTTTTCGACCCATCTGTAAAAATAAAATGGAGATGTCTGCTGTTACAAATCCTTCAGTGCCCACACCCAGGCGCTTCCAGTGGGTATCAATATATTGAAAACTCCTCTAAATGTTACCATCAATGCAGTCTATTACCCGAAGGCTATTTGAATGTCCATAATGTCTCCCTTTCCACCAACCCATTGCTTTTACCCTGATTGCACCAGCAGCCGCTAAACCCCTACAGTAGAGGTCCATTGGCACCCTGAGCAGAGCTGCTTTCACCGAAGTACTAGCAATACATATTTGTCTGCCAAAGCTTGTCAAATGATTTATGTAAGAGGGAATGTCAGGCATGCAAAAATTATCTGTCAATAGGTTTCTTGCTGTAAATGACATTTATTTCCAAATGACGTAGTAACGCAAAAATATCCTCTCGAATCGATCATACCTTGTTATCTTTGTATCATGGTTAGGGTTGGCCTGTCATCTACATAGGTCGGTCAACTGCGATTTTTTTAGATTTGACCAGTAGTGCCATTAATGTTCGACCGCTGCAAAATATCTCTGAGTGACAGCGAAATTTTCGTGACATTGTAGATTTGGTAAGCACGTGTTGTGCACTCGTGGTTTCAGATTTAAAAAAAAAAAAATTGTAGCAGCAATGAATACCATCAGAGAGTGAGGAGAACATATACAATCGTCAAGGTAAGCATTGTGTATGTATTGTGTGGCTCATGCTTGAAAACAAACCAAGAGGTCGTCGGTTGGCCGATCTTACAGATTTGTTAAATGCCTATATTTTTTTCATTTTTCACCCAATCAATATGCGATGTTTAGCAAGAGTATTTCTTTTCTCCAGACCTTTCCAAAGATGTGCTTGGATTTCTCAAATTCTTCCTTAAACGAAAGTTATGGGCAAAAGTCAAAAAGGTGGCCAACCCTGACAACATTCCCCTACATATGTTTTGCTGCCTGGAGATTTTTTTCTCTAGCGATTTTGTGTCTATGGATCTTGTGTCTTGGCGATTTTTGTATGAGGGTTTAGCGTTTGGAAATTATATGGTGCTCTCATCATTTACATGTCTCCTGCAGGGGCGCACCGAGAGGGGGGAAGAACGGGACCGGTCCCCCGTCAGTTTTCTGAACATAATTTCCAAATTACGTATAAAATGTGGTCTGTATATTATTACAAAGTCCGATAAAATAAAATAAAACCTTTCAATCTACAATAGCAGTCCTTAAGTGCTCAGATGGGTGCGGGACGCGAATTTAGAGTCTTTTTTTTCCGACTCGTTAGGACTTGGGACACGTATGCCCCCCTCCCCAAAGCCAAGTCCTGGGTGCGTTACTGGTCTCCTGTGGATATTGTTTATCTCAAAGGCTTTTATATATCATTTTTAATGAATATTTAGGACTACGCAGGTTTGAAAAAGTTTCTTCTCTAAGCTCTAGAATACTGAGTTGATTGTTGTAGATGTTTTTTAAATGCAGGGCATTGATGCAATTTCTCATATTCCATAGAGAGGTGTTCTCATATAATTCATACAAATTCTACACATTTGAGACTCAATAAAATACATTTATTAGGTGCCAAGAAGTTGAAGACCTCTATTCGAGTGCAAGAACTGTAGGCTTTCGGAGAGATATGCAATTTAGTATAAATTAATCTATGAATGAAGATAAGCCTACGACGAGTCAGATAGACATCTACAAAACTTCCGAGTAGGGATACAGCAAGAGCAGATACATAAACACTCCGAGTCTAGTCTGCTAAAAATAAGGCTCCCATAGTTAAAATGGGAGCAATAAGAGTCATCACCAATTTTTTGCGTAAATCCACAGACAGACAACTTGGAGCAATTATATAGTTGACCAAGACTACCATCAATTTTCCCCATCAATGCGCTGATGTAGTCTCAACAACAAAATTTAGAATTGAGTTGAATGTCTAAATTCTTAACTGACTCAACATATTCAAGCGTGGAATTATTCAACCGAACTGATGGAAAAACGCTTTTATATATATCTAGGTAGTTATATATCGGCATATAGTAACACTTGTTTGGATTAATTGCGAGCTAATTAGCCATTGCACATTCGTATACGTGCTGTAGGTTATCATTGATTCGAGCAATGCTAGTCCTCCACCAGACTTATGGGTCTGCAAAGGTAAAGGGTTTTCCAATAAGAGGTGTTATTTTAATTAGCCCGCTATTTCGGTAGATGTCACTTTTGCAGCTGTCATTTTTTGACATTTGACAAGTAGAAACTACGCCATTAATAAAAATAGAACGATACACGATTCAACAACGCATTGAAATTATTAAAATTCACTATTCCGGAATTCCATCGAAAACTAATCTTGAGTGATGAGGCCCATTTCCACCTCGATGGCTTCGTCAACATGCAAAATTGTCGCATCTGGGGTTCGGAAAACCCAAGAGTTATTGTTGAAAAGCCTCTCTATACTCAACGTGTGACTGTTTGGTGCGGTTTATGGTCCCGCGGGGTGATTGGACCTTACTTTTTCGAAAATGAGGCTGGAGCAACAGTTACGGTGAATGGATTGCGCTATCCACAGATGATTAATGATTTTTTTATGGCCGGAATTGGATGGTATTGATCTGGACAACGTTTACTTTCAACAAGACGGCGCTACGTGCCATACAAGCAACGAAACCATTGATCTTTTACGGGAAAAGTTTCCGGACCGTGTTATCTCTCGAAGAGGTGATCACAATTGGCCACCGAGATCTTGTGACTGAACACCTTGCGACTTCTTCCTTTGGGGCCACGTGAAAGAGAAGGTCTACGCCAACAGCCCAGCGTCGATTCAAGACCTCAAAGATGGAATTCGTGAGGCTATCGAGGACATAGGGCAGCCACTTTGCGATTTGGTTATGGAAAATTTCATGAAAAGGATATGGTCCTGTAGGCGTGGTCGTGGTGGTCATTTGGCTGATGTTATTTTCCATTATTAACGGCATACCTTCCTCTTTATAATGAAATAAAGATCCGATCATTTATCTCAAAAAATGGCATTTTTCTTTGAATATCAAAATAACACCTCTTATTGGAAAACCCTGTATAACTGAATGTCATCGGTATGCAAGTGCTCAGAAATGCTATTCACAACAGAAGGGAGGTCATTTATATAGATGGAGAAGAGAATAGGGCCTAAAACCGAACCTTGAGGAACACCAGCGAAATGGGACAATGAAGCTATGATGGAATTCTGCACTTTTACAATTTGCGCGCGATTCAAAAGGAAAGCAGAAATTAAGCCAACGGCCGATGTAGAGAAGCCATATTTTGTGTCAATTTTGCAGATCAACTTTACATGACACACCGAATCAAAGGCCTTACTGAAATTGAGAAGGACCAGTACTGTTAAATGATAATCATTGTCAGTAGTCTTACGGATATCAGAAGTGACCTTTAAGAGTGCAGATTAACAACTGTGACATGAGCGAAATCCTGATGGCCAGATTGACAATATATTCTCTGCCACACACACTCCATGATTTTTGTGTACATATTTTTTTCGAGTGTTTTAGCAAGGAAATTGAGTACACTACTGGGGGCGGAAATAACTAGATAGGGAGGGACGAGATTTTTATTTTTGACTGCTTCTCTTCAGCAAAAAACAGACAATAAAACGTTAAAGAGGCTCTTTCGTTGTGATATTATTTTTTCGCTCTACTACTTATACCACTTTCCCTTTTTGAACTCAGGGATACCAAGAGCCTTATAATTAGTTCAAATATAATCTAAAATAGAAATTAATAATTCCCTCAACACTAACTTTCCTTTTAATTACTATTTTCCATATCACTTCCGCATAACATCTGTTGGCTTAATTTTTGTCCGCCAAAAAATGTGTAACAACCGCCAATTGAATCCATCTAGATATCAAAAATTGAAACGCGGAATGCCTCTACATACATTGATCGCGACAACGACAACAACCACAACAAAAACAACAACAACAACTCATAGATGAATCTGAGCAATTTATCTCCAGATCAATTATGTTAATTCCACTCGCAATCAAACGATTGTGAGACACACGCTAAATAAATTTGTACCGCGCCGCGCTCCAATATGGCCAGCAGGCAGGCAACAACCTGAGTACAGTACCCGGCAATGCATCATTTGACATTTGAAAAGAAGGATCATTTGTCACCGCGGATTCTTTGCATAATATGCAAAACGTACCCGACCTGTCATAATAAATAAGATGTTTTCTGTGTGTTCTCTCTGTATACGGCAACCGTACGCCTCGTCCGTTCAACAACGAAGATCCGACGACGTAGTTGGGATCTGGTTGGTTTGTGGTACTGGGGGGATTGAATTGGGAGGCTGGCGTGGCGGATCCGAATACCTATACAACCAACAAACGACAACGACGACGATCAACATCTTGGCACAGGAGGGCAGATACATCTAAATACGAACCGTATTCGATCGCGGAAAGCGAAACGAAGACATTCGCAAGGAGGATATTTTCGATAAAACCATCCAAAGAAAAGAGATAAAAATTTATTGAGTAATTGAATATGGTGCTTATCGGCCGGGAGAGAACGGGTCGCGTTGTTTATGTGACAACATGAGTAAATTTGTTGCTGATTTGCAGGAATTTATTTGTCGACTTTAGTTGCAGCATCATCATCATCATCATCATCAGCATCAGCATCATCCGCTGATAGCCGAACTCTGCTGACTACTAAATGTCACCCATTTATTGTACACGAAACAAAGCCCTTAGTAGAGAGCTAGAATTTCATTGTTTTTCTTGAAGAGGATGTAGTTGAGGCGACTTTGATTTCTTATCTTTATAGCTCTCTTTGCGGCCAACATTCCACAGGCAATATGATCTTCGTTTGGACTTATTCTAAGATGAATTCCAATTTTTTTTTTTTGTCATATTAGTGAATTTTGCTGTGATAGAAACACTTGAATTCATTTGTACATAAGGAGAAGGTCTGACTAGCATCTTTTGGATACCATAGAACTACTTTACAGAAAGACACTTGCGGACTCTTGCATTCTTATTATATCTTCGCTTTCGAAATTCAATGAATGAAAATATACTTTGTGGCTTACGTTTCATTATGCTCTTGATACGAATTTTCTTCTTCTTCTTTTTTTATATATTTTTAAGCCAAGCTCAGGGGATACGCTCTGTGATGCAAAGCACAGCATGGCAGGAAGGAGATGGGGAAAGGATTAGGGGATATGAGTAGAGTGGCGGAGGTGCTAATATATGGCGCCCTTAAACTTTTGTAGATTGTATGCCGGAGAAAAGACAGAAGATGGTAGACTGGTCCACATTCGCACAGTGCGGGATAAAAAAAAAGCAATCCGGAATTTTATTCTATACCATCGAAATTAGTTTGAAGGGTAAAGGCGTTTATTGGGAGTTTGGAGTCAAACTTTAAACTTCCAAATAGCGGGCGATCTAAGCCAAGATTATGTTATCCCGTGTGCTTGGAATTAATATGGATTTGGAGATTTTATTGAAGAAATGCAGTTGTTGTAGAAGCCAAATTTCTCATGTCCAACTAGTTGAAGTTGTCTTCCTTTGTTGAGTTGGAATCTCCACAGTGAGTGCGGAAATCTGTAGCGAAAATATTTCTTGAATTCTTCACTTAGGGGGAATGGCCCAGACCTGTAAAGTACTTAAGTACTAGTAACAGTACCAGTACCGGGACTTGTACTTGAAATATTTTTAAGTTCCCGGTACTGGTACTTGTACTTGAAAAATTGTAAAGTATCAGTAGCGAGACTTAAACTTGAAATTTTTTTAAGACTTGTACTTGTACTTAAAATATTTCAAGTCCAGGTACTGGTACTGTTGTGCTGGTACTTGTACTTGGAATTTTACAGGTCCGGAATGGCCTATAAATGTCTCTGCTAAATATTTCTGTTTTTTTTTTTTTTTATAGTTCGTGTCTGAATGTTTCGGACATTTATTTCGATTGGAAAACTTGACATTTTATAGTAAAAAGTCATGTAGTGTGTCACTTGGTGTTCCGCCACCATAGGCGTTGAATATCTTAATTCTGTAATTGAAGCTGATAATGTTTAAGATGAGACTTTTATTGCTTCACTGACAGTGGCGGCTCCAGCGGGTAGGCGGGGTAGGCCCAGGCCTACCCATCTGTTTTATATTTATATGTTAAAATCCTTGTTCATTGTGTATTTATATACGTTCAACATTTTCTTGTGCATTATAGTGATACGATTGATTAGTTGAAACCATGTGAAGTTGCACACACTCTCAGATAAAAGAAAGGCGTTTTGGGTTTGTTGAATTGCAAAAACTCATTTCCTTATCTTTAGCTATCAAGATAAAACAGTTTTTGGAATCAATTGGTCTAGAAATTAAGAATTGTGTCAGCGAGTCGTTTGACGGTCCGTCTGTTACGTCGGGAAGATTTAATGAGTTGCAGTCATTAATCAGAGAAATGGCTACTAATAATTCTTTACCGTACGTGCATTGACATGCAGATAGACTGAACTTGGTCTTGGTTGACGTAGCTAAGAATGTACAAATAGTTGGGGAAACTATGGGTTTTTTAGAAGCAATTTATGCTTTCCAATCTAGCTCCACGTTTCGACATGAATTGTTCATTTTTTCCAAAGAGACTAAAACGTAGAGAAAAGTCATTACAGTACCTGAGCACAGCGGTACTAGATCGGTAGCAAAGTATAAAGGATTACAGTTCTTTAACAACCGACTTGGCTCTGTATTAAATGCTTTGCAAAAATGTGCGCAAAGTTCAAAACCAAGAGAGGCTAGAGGCCTTTCAACACAAATAAAATCTTTTTACGTGGCTTTCACTCTAGTAAGACTTGAGGGTATCCTACAGATTGTTAATATCCTATCAAAACAATTGCAGTCCTCGACCATAGATGTAGGCACATGTCTTAAGCTCGTAAGAGCAACAATAGATAAATTAGGTCAGTTACGAACGGATACAAAATTTTAAGAATTTATCCAAGAAACAGTACAATTATGAAAAAACTGTGAGATTGTTCATGAAAGAGGCACTAGCCGCCGGACACAAAAGTCAATGGCAAACCTTGATAGTTATTTCGTCATGGAGACTACTGGCAAGGGAAGATCTGTTTCAGAGAGTGAAAGTGATCACCAGACAAAATTGAAAGCAGTGTAGTTTAATGTTCTTGATAACATATTATGTGAAATAGACAAAAGGTTTACCGATAATGACATCCAAATGGGGCTTTTATCTCAGCCTGTGATCCAAAATCAAGAGATTTCTTAAATCTAGAAGTTTTGTGTCATTTTGCAGAACATGGCAAGGTTAGTGACTTTACATCTACCTTAAAAGTGCAGTGTGGTTTAGATAAACCAATGTTTAGCGATTCTAAAAGTAGTAGGTAAGAAAAAAACTCCTGCAATCGAAAAATGATTTTAATGATTTTCGATTGCAAGAGATTTTTTCCAGTAAACTCAGTCAATTTCATATTGACTAAATTCGCTCTGAATTTATTTCATGACAAAACTCCCTAGTATAGATATGTTGAAAGATTTAGCCGATTTTCCATCATTTGAAGAATTGCAATATCAATGCTTGTCTCTATAGCGACTGCTGAAAGTACATTCTCTACAATGAACAGGATAAAATCAAACTTGAGGACTACAATGACTGGGACGAGACTGAATAGTTTGGGAGTATTATCCATTGAAAAGGAAGCGAGCTATGATAACTTCTCAACCACCCTGATCCTGTCGCTGATAATTTCGCTTCCCAGAAGGGTAGAAGATTGCAGTTTGTCATGAAATAACTACTATATCATACGAGACGAGTACATATTACTGAATTAAGTTGTATTTTTTAACAACTAGTTTTGTAACACTTATGGACAATAAAATGTGTATTCTCTTGAAATCAAAAAAGATTTCTTAATTTTCGTAGTGTAATAAGCCTGGCCCCAAACTTTTAAAACTAATAGTGTGATATGCTTTTATGTTAAATGTTGCATATCTGAAATCAAATTAAATGTTCATATGCTCATAATATTATAAAGAATTTGAGAATGCACCAAGCAACAATAAAATATCAAATTATTATTCTTTTGTTTAGCATATTATACCTATTTACCTTGAGAGTAAAAATGCTCTCAAAAAGCCTTAAAACTCACCATTTTGGATTTCAATTTCAAAAAATTTCCGAGGCCTCCCTTTTACTGGATATTCTATGTATACCCCCGGTAGTCACGGCTCCCCTAAACTGTGCTTACCCAAAAAATAAATCTTAGAGCCGCCCCTGTTCACTGAGCAAGACAAATTCTTTTAGCAGTTGTAATAAGCTATAAGGACGCCATTTAGAATATTTTTAAATTAAATTTAAATGCGAACACAGTGCGTAGACATCTGACATCAATGAAAGCAGACGTCTCACAGTTTTTTCCTTTTCATTTCTTTCTTCCAAAGTATTTCAATTTCACTTATGAATTTAGGACTATGGAAAATTTCATTCAATTCGAAGTGCATTCGAGATTTAACTTCGAATTGGAGCCATAGAACGATTAGGATTGATATTGGTGGAAATTTCCTACAAAATCTGGAGCAGGAGCTAGTACCGGAGTGAGTGGTGGAGGTGTCACTCTTGAACCTTCGCAGATTACAAGTCCAAAGACAGACAGAAGCTGTTAAAATGGTTCACGTTCGCCGAAAGTATTTTGTAGGAATCGATATAAGTTATTGTCACGTCACCAATGAGCTTGAATTCTCTCCTTTGAATAATAACTAATGAAGCTAAGGCTCTGCGACCTGCTCTGGCACAGATATGGGAATTGTTTTCAATTCTGGCTCTGCTGATATAGAATTATAGATGAGCGATATAGATTAGAAATATTAATGCCAAAAATATTTTTTGACGGTGTATCGGAAATTAATGCTCCATCAAAAGAAACGGGAATGGTAAATAATGATGATTTTGGTTTAAAGAGATGAAACAGATTTGGGTCTTAAACATAAATTCGACGTGATCTGCTTTACCTCCAGCGAGGATATCATGAAGGGCGGTATTCAAAGATTATGCAATCTCGTTTGACACATACGGAAGTACGCAAGAGTGTCAAATGAGTATAGGCGAAATCAGGGGTCCTATCGACAGCAAAACTATGGATAGGATTGAAAGTAAGGGAAAATAGATTATTACTAAAAATTAAGAAGAGACACGGAGAGATAACAGAGCCCTGGGGCACACGGGCATTTATGGCGTGAGGTTCAGATGTAACACCAGCTAGTACAACCTGTAATTAGGCGACCAGGTAAAATGTTTGCAATACAAAATAGAAGAATTAAGTCTGGCTAAAAGGGCAGGATGCCAAACTCTATCAAAGAACTTTGAAATATGTAAGGCAAAGATTTTGGATTCACCAAAATTTTGGACGCTACGGTCCCAAAGCTCTATAAGAAAAGTCATGAAGTCACCAGATAGGCGTTCAAACCAGTAGCCATATTGATGATTGTTGATAACTTGATTGGTTTCTACACAATTTCATTAATTTGAGGTTAATGATACATTCGAAACCTTCGAAAGAATCAAATTGATTACAATGGTCGATAAATTGAGGGATCACTATCTTCTCTGTTTTTTTTTTTAATAGACTGAATGTGGGCTAGTTTCTAAGCAGTTGGAAATTATCTTGTCGAAAAGACAAATATAATAGTTTGTGGAGAGAATTAATAATTATCAAGGGCGAGAAATTGTCAGGACCTTGGAATTGGAGATGTTGTACCCATTTAGGACCTTGAACACATCTCTCGTATACGTACATATGTGTATTCGCTCTTTTATACACAACCACACGGGAAATGCAGAAAAGGTTTCTGTGAAGTGGATACAGAAAGCGAGAATTTGAAGCGAATGTAACAGCCAGAATATTAGCTTTATCTAGGGAGTCAACATCCACTTCAGCATTAAGTTAAGTAGTCGAAGGTATATAGAAGAACTGCGGTGAAGTTTTTCCTGATGATTTTGACGATTGATTAGAAAACTTTGCTTCCTTTGTATCTTGCTATACTATGCAGCAAAAATTATATGGTTACATGAAAATTATATTCATGGCAACCACTAACTGCAAAGCTTTGACACCTATTCAAAGTCCACTCTCATACCTATACTCTGTAAATATTTTTGAGCTTCACCTTAAAACATGACGCAAGATTTTGACATATCAGTTCATAACGTGAGTACTGCCATACTGTATTTGGTACGTGAACCTAGATGTGTCTATAAACAATATTTATCAATTATTTCAAAAGCGTCTATTAAAATTATCCAATACAACATGGAGGCGGTCTGATATTATTTTTTCAATTTCATCAAGTCTAGAGGAAAGAAACTGAAAAGTTTTCATTTTAAAATGATCAATTTTTACTCTGTACCCCAAAATACACCTTATTCTTAAGGGGTAACGCCACTGTAACGGCTAAAAAAAAAAGGTTTTTTCACGAATTTTTGCTCGCAAAATTAAAGGTGTTTGAAAAAAACCTTTTAAGGGTATTATCGGGCATACATTGAACTTAATTGATAAATTTTTGACAGTGAAAAAAAAACAAAATGGCGGCTCCACAGCCATCTTCCCGGGACATGTTTTGCTTGCAGGGCTCCGCGGCGCTCGTTTGAAAAAAAGTTTGTTTTTTGACGAAAAAAACGGCAGGTTTTTTGTTAAATAAAAATCAACAAATAAAGTTATTGAAAATCCCGCACGGCATTCTCTAGATAATGTTAATGTTCATATCTGGTCAAAATTTCAAGTCGATAATATGAAAATTGTTCGAGTTATGCTGCGTGCCATTTTGAAAAACCATGTTTCGAGAAAAACGCGTTTAAAGTTTTGAGAATAGTTTTTTATTGGGAAAAATAAAAAAATGAAGGTAAACAAATTTTTACCGTTAGTCTGCAATCTCAGTTGCAAATGTCAAAAAGGTCAGTTGTGTTCAATTCGGCTTTTTCTGTCAGCTTTAGAAGAAAGCTGGCGATAAAGCTGGCTGAAAAGTTCCAATTGTGTTTCAGGCTTCAGGTAGTCGTTTCGGAGCAAGTTTGACGAGCTTGGTGCCGACCTCCATTTTCAAAGGTAAAAAAAAATTTTCTCACACCGGACCTTGTTTTTCTTATTAGAGGGTTTAAACTATTTTTTAAGCCAATAAAAAAAACGGTTTTTCAAAAAATTTACAGTGGCGTTACCCCTTCATACAAATCCAATAAAAATAGTTTGAAAAGTTTGAAAAATCACCCTTAGGCGTTTATTGACATTTTTTTTTTCATTTTGGGCACAGAGTTTAATACAGAGTCAATGGTAGTTAATTCCGAGTGAAAACAAGTAAAAAAGCTAAAAATTGATCTAAGACCAACTCTTATGATAGCCTAGATGAATTCTTGTTTGTGATTTCGTATGGACACCTCTCTGTGCAAGTATGATTTTGTAAGTGGTTTTTCGCATATATTTGTAAAATGGTTCGTCAGACAGAAAAAATGATTATAACCAATTTCATAGGATTTTATATTCTGAAGAATTTTTCAGTACAATTAAAACGTCTAGAACTAATCGTTTTCATAGTATACGTAAAACACCTGAATTTTTATATGGCAACAACAAGGAGAAGTTACCCGGTTTGTCCCATATCCAAACTTAATTTTTTTTTTTTTTAAAGAGCGTGTGTAAAATTTCAGCTCTGTGCAACTACTCTGCGGAGTTAGCGGGGAGCTGGCAGTTACATACAAACCGTAATACGTTGAAAGTAAGTTCGTCCGAATCGCTTGACCAGGAAATTATTCAAGCTCAGACCAGTCTTCAATTGATTTAAGACAACCAACTTCTTCAGTCAGTATGTTCCTAGGAATTCAGTAACGCACCCAGGATTGGCTTCGGGGGGGGGGGGGCATAGGTGTCCCAAGTCCTAACATGTCGGCAAAATAGGGCTCTAAAGTCGCGTCCTGCACCCATCTGAGCACTTAAGGACTGCTATTGTAGATTAAAAGGTTTTATTTTATAGGACTTTGTAAATTATGTTCAGAAAACTGACATTTTGGAGGGGGACCGGTCCCGTTCGTCCCCCCTCTCGGTGCGCCCCTGCCTAGGATAGGACCCAAGATACCTTTGTGACAACTTGGAGGACGAATTAGGACTGCCGAATAGTTTAAAATTGGGGCAGTAGTATGGCGTTAGCTCACTTCTTTAATCTGGTTCGTTCTTATGACTGATTTGGCTGAGTCTTGCGTATCCTTGCGGTACCTATAACAGAGCACAAGGGGTCTCTATGACCCCTTGATGATTGAATATATGATAGCCTGCTGCAACTTAAGTCTTGTTTTGTTAGAGTAGCTCCTTTAGCCTATAGTCTGTCCTTTTGACAGTTTAATATTAAATCAGCAGAGCACTGGAGCTCACTTGCAGCCTCGGGTTACCAGTCCTTAGCGTTTTGTTCGTTGGAAAGCTCCAATGATTATCATTTTCTAATAAATTTTAAATCACCATCACACCCAACAAACATTTAGATGTCGAAAGCATGACAATTAACAGAATTTTTGGCGGAAAACGGAAAATTTGTCAGAGTTCAATGAATCTTTCAATCGCGCCTGTTCTGTCTATACAATCTATCTATTTACTATCGCCAATCTTCTACTTCACTTTCACAGATTAGATTTCACATGATTCATGAACGCAAATGAAATTTGTATATCCTTTTTTTTCAAAACGGCGTATACGGATATGGAAGGCATCCAAGTGTAAGTGACTAATACATGTTCAAATTAGACCGGAAAAGCTGGGTGGGGTTTACTATAAATGTCTTCTTTCGAAATTTAGCGCTCACGAAGTAATCGATGAATTTCGAGACAGCCATCCTTTCTGCTTTTCCTGCCTCTATGCTCTATAGAGGACCACTCATCATTTTTTAGAACATAGTTATACATAGGATCATATTCCACGTAAAAAATAGTATATAGTTTAAACCGCGTGTGTGGCAATTTGGGACAGCTTTTTTTTTTTGAACTTCTATGAGAGCCCTCACAAAAAGTTTCGAAATAAGAGAATTCTTTATGGGTCGTTGAGGCCCCACGCGACCGCATTGGGTGGAATGGGACAGCTACGGCACTGCATGTGTACCTACTGTAACCAAAAAGTGTAACTAAATCAGATTGTTCAGAGCGACACATTTAAATTTTTTTCATAAACGCGTATGCAAAAGGTCCAAGTGTAATTGGCTAATGCAAATCTGAAATTGACCACATGTCGCTGCCGTAGTCTTAAAATAATTTAAAAATACATGAAAAAAACTACAAAGAGACTTACATAGTCAGAATCATAAAAACGTCTCATAAAAATGACGTCTATAATTGACGAGCATGGTCGTAAATTGCTTGTTGGGTACAGCCTGTATCATTCAGAAGTAAGGTGGTATAGGGTGATTCATAAAATATGAACGAACAATCTATAATCACTCGTACCTCTGAAATCCTTAGGAATTCGCCTTTAACTTTTTCAATGAAGCACCATGTGATACCGAACATAATTGTTTTAATAGGTAAAAAAAAAACATTTTTTTATTAAAGTGCTGCCAATAATTTTCAATTTAATACCAAAAAACCAAGTTCGATTTCATCTAGGTATAATATTTCATCTCCTAAGCAATTTGTTTCCTAGATAAAATCTATAATCGATTTTATACTAGCCGCAAATATATAAAAATAAATTATAAATTTTTTCGATTTGAGAAAATTCATTTTCACTTTTTTTTTCTTTTCAGGAGAAATCGATTCAGCAATTTTACCTGATATTGAAAGTTCAACAGAAACAGCAGCAACAGCAGCAGCGGAAGTACTTGTTGACAACAAAAGCAAATTTAATCACTGCAATCGAGGAAAAAGCAAAAATTTCAACTTAAAACGACAAAAGCAAACAACAACAACAACAAAAGATTTTACAGCAGCTTTCACGGAAGCTGTCAAAGGCGAAATATCACATTTTCAGCAGCAAGGAATTGTGCAATCATTGCCGCCATCATTTGCACTCAACAAATTCTTGTCATCTGATAAAATGCTCAGTGATCGGATGCTGATCGGATTTAATGTGGTAGACAATAACAAGAAACACTGTGATAACCCAACAAATAACCTACTCCTTGACAAAGTCAAGAATGAGGTCCAAATGGATACCACAAAGAATGGTGAATTAGGCAATAACAATAATAACAATAACAATAACAACAACAGCGTGAATAATAGCAGTAATACCAATAATAATAACAACAACAATAACAACAACAACAATAGTATAAAAAGGGAGCGATTGAGCCCAACTACAAATGGCGATGTGCAGTCTTCGATATCCAGGTAACTATAGCAACTATATAACCTAAGATTTCACAATCTCTTATTATGCTCGTATGAGACAAAGATTGGCATACTATTGCCAGCCTTGTTTTGTTGGTCGTCGTTGTCGTTGTCGTCTGGAAAATATTGCAGCAAATTGCATGCCTCACGACTTGTTCATCAACTTCCGTTTAAATTGTTCCTGTAGCTCTAGCTCTCTTCGATTGTCACACACGTCCCACACTGACTGAAGCTATTTTAACTACCTACTAACTATATAAGAAATATTTGGCGAACCGACGAACTGATCTGAACTGCATAGCAGCAGCTTCATGCATCAGGTATCCTTCGCGTGAACTTTTCCTGCCCAAAGACGTAAAAAACAATTTGAATTGAAGTAAGACGTGACACAAGATTTGATAGTAATTTTCGTGCATTGCCAAATCTGTTCCACCGACTTGCTTTACTCTGCTGCACGCCCGCTGCCGCTTTCAGATTGTCTTGAGACCTGGATATTATGCAATATTAGATCTCATTTGATAACTACCTTGTGGAGCTGATGCTTGACAGAAAATGAATTGATTAACTAGAATTAAGCAACCACCATCATCTTTGTATATTAGTGAATCCACCAAAAGTATTGTAAAGCATAATTATGTAGGTCACTGTAGTCTTAAAGTTTAATTAATTTTATAAGAACTGTTCTTCATACTTACTTGAGGAATTTTAACTGTGTGCTAGAAACAGACTATCAAGAACCCATCCTGACTTTTGGTGGGGGTATCAAAGCAACGATACCCACCAGGAGTGACTGGGAGGAGAAGGAGGTGGTCGTTACATCCAATATTTCTATATTTACGGATGGCTCTAAGACGAGTGCGGGCACAGGGGCTGGAGTGTACTCTAGAGATCTCCAGTGGCACGAGTGTTATAGACTGCCTGACAAATGCAGTGTTTTTCAGGCAGAGATCACAGCTATTTATCAGGCGGCAACATTGGTATCCATGTGCAGAGAGCCCGCACGGCACATCTGCATATATACTGATAGCCAGGCAGCCATCAGTGCGCTGGATGCTGGGCTGGTAAAATCAAAATTGGTGCAGTTATGCAAAACCAGGCTTGAGGAATTGAGTGTAAGGCACAAGGTGACCCTAAGCTGGGTACCTGGCCATAAGGATATCTCAGGCAACGAGATGGCTGATGAGTTGGCCAAAAGGGGCTCCGAATTGGATAGCTCCGCAGCTGTAGCTTACGTGAGGATCCCAATCGGAGCTTTAAAAGAGGAAATCATCACCTGTCGTATTGCGAGGCAATTGTGGCCTGCATATGACAGGAAAAGGACAAGTGAACTGCTTAATAGCAGCAGAGCAAATACCAGGAATCTAGTAGGGGTCATGACGGGTCACTGGGCCATAGGGGACCATGCTAGAAGACTGGGAATAGCGGCGAACGATTTCTGCAGGAGTTGTAGGGACTCGGAGGAAATTGAATCCGTCAAACATGTGCTTTGCGAATGCCCCGCTCTGATGAATAAAACAGGTAGGCTACTAGGTAGCTACTTCTTTTCAAGTCTGGCGGAGCTTCAAAGTATAAAGTTCAGAGACATCTTGAGTTTTCTGAGTGAGGCAGGATGGATCTAGGTTAAAGGCCTTGGATATATCCTGAGTTTCCCAAGAAGAGCAGGATAAATCCGAGGCTTGAAGGGGTATCCCATGAGGTCTAGGGGCACAATGGACCCGTTGGAGGTCTAAGTGACGCTGGCTGGTTGTCTAGCGGCACCCCTCTTACCTAACCTAACCTAACTGTGTGTTGCTATTATCCTCTAATCTCTAAGATGTGGATTCATTATTAATACTATCTGCCCACTTTGGTGTTCTCCCTCAATACAGATTCGAATTCCCATTTCAATGGACATGCACCTCCTCTGAATTGTAGTCAGGAGCTCTGTTTAGTTCTTCCTTCCACATGATTTGCAGAATTTCTGTAGATCATACAACCTCAATGTTATTGTGTCTCTTCGTTTTTTATTTTGAACGATCAAACCACAATAACGTAATCGTGGAAACACTGATTAACTTTTCGGCGATCTTATATTTTTCATTCACAGGTAACGGAGGATCCAAGTAGAGTCCTTACCGCAGAGTGTATCACATGCAATTCCATGTGGGAAGTCAAACTGTATATATTGGTCTGGGACAAAGTTCATGGCGTTGTGAAAATAAATTTATTTAAACCAAATATGCTCCATTATTATCGACAATGTTTCGCCATTTTTCGGGTAGACATATGCCACCGCTGAACAGCTGATATGATTTTTGGTTGAAAACCCAAATTAAGTGGTTTTCACAGACTTCTTTTGAACCTAGGTTAATTCCACTCAGAGAGTTCTGCAGAGATCTATAGCCTCGTTTTGAAGCTAGGTCAATTCCATTGAGAGGGTTCTGCAATCTGCAAAGATCGGAACAAGTGATAGTCAGAGGGTGATGTCTGGACAATACGGTAGATGCATTAAAACTTTCCAACTAAGCTCTCGTAATTTTTAACGGGTCATCAAAGAAGAATGTAGACGGGCGTTGTCATGATAGAAAACAACACCTTTCATACTTTTTCCTCCGATCAATTGGAAGTTACTCATGGTGGACAATTTTCTTCCAGTCTCACCCACACACACGGTTTTGCGTCAATCCTGGCTTCGCGAAGGCTTGTAATGGCTCACAAACCCTTGTTCGCGATCTTTGACGCTTCCGATAGTCGTACACACTGACATATAATAAGAATGGACTGAGCCATCCTATCTAATTCATCTTTACTGTTTCTAATCGACAAATAATAATAAACTATGAATCGGTGTACAATTGTACGAAATAAAGGGTTTTCACAGCCTGTTCAATATTTGTGCCTTTTTTGAAGTAAGAACTCTCACTACACTCTTCTTATATGTCAGTGGTCCTACGTGACCCATTGACCATCGCCAGTTATCAAACGATTCAGAAATGGCTCGATTTCATTACGTTTCAGTATGTTTTCGTGCATGTTTCTCGCGCATGTTTTTCTCGCCAACTCTAGGAGGACCAATACATCGAGCTTTTTATACCCTCCACGTTCACTTAGGGAGCTGAAATTTTGCACACGGGCTTTAGAAAACAAAAAAACAAATTTAAATTCGAAAATCGAAAATCGGGCAACACCTTCGTAGGGTTGCCATACAAAAATTTCGTTTTTCACTAATATATGAACACTGCCTGAGAACGCGTCCACGTAGAGAGCTCAAATATTGTACTCTGTGTTTTCATAGTAAATAAAACTTTAAGAATGGACTAAATCGGGCAACCCACTCTTGGTGTTGCCATATAAAAATTTAAGTTTTTTACGTATGCTGTAAAAATGATCAGTCCTAGATGTTTTTATTGTACTGAAAAGTTCTTTAGAATATGAAATCCTATAAAATCTGTTATAATCATATTTACTGTCCGACGATGGGTGACTGTACCAAATTACATACAGGCAGTCATCTAGGGTATCATAAGAATTGGTCTTAGACCAATTCCAACTTTTTTACTTGTTTTTGTATTCAGCCTTGTGTAAATGGTTCAAAACAGTTTTGTGGTCAATGCCTAACTCCATGCCAATATCGACGCTGCCGATATGCTTATCTCGCTGAACTGTTTCAAGAATTTCATCAGGTTTTTCAGTTATTGGACGACCAGGGCGTGACTCGCTTTCACATCAAAATTACGAGTACCGGAACGAAAACGAGCGAACCATTTGTGTGCAGCAGATTTCGATAAGATCACCGTATACAGGGTGTTTCCCACTAGAGCGGGAGGTGATAGTACTCACCTAGACGAACCAAATTGTAAGGCAGGGGGGCATATCAACCGTTTAGGAGTTACAGGGTGATTAAGAAAAAAGCTAGTTTTTCACAAAACTCCCTGTATCTTAAAAGCTACAGGGCGTGCGGTCACAGTTAGGAGCTCATTGTATGCAGAACTTCATCACCCCCAGCCCTATACCCCCTTCCCATCAAGAATGATGGTTGTCTGAACTAAAAATTTCGGATTTTCTTATCTTTCTTTTTTTTTAATTTAACGTCTATTATTTTTGCAAAAAGGTCGTTAACATACCTTTTTTTTATACAAACTGTAAACTGTAGACTATCCTCTTGAAGTTGACTTATTACTTCTCTCTTATCTCTTTTTCGTAATAATATTGAAAAATATAGCGCAATTTTTCATTATTTTTCTCCATTTTCAAACGCAAACAAATTTCCAACCACTTCACTAATTTCAATGGCTACAAACTCAAAGTAACGCTAGCAGTATCACCTGTCAAACAAGCTTTTAGTGGTGTCGCTGCGATCGTGGTTCGTAAATTATTGATGCAGCAATTGGCGCCATCTATCGGAAAACCCCAAGAACTTTTTCCCAGACCATTATATATGTTGGAATGCTTGTAGCCACGAATTTATTCAAGACTTGATTACTCTTCTATGCTTTATAGCTAAACCGGCTGAATTCGATTGATGGAAAAATGGTTAAGGCCATACCAGTTTTTTTTATATGCAAACTACATCATTTAAGATCAGCTAGCACTTATAGCTCTTCCGCCCTATATTAGAGAGCAATAGTCAAAAAATGGGGACTAAAATCGCTTAGATAACTATAATCATACAACGGTAGACTTGTCGCATTTGACATATAAGTAGCCAGAGTTATTACCGTATATGCTAATCGACAACTTCAAGGATTCCCAATAACACCACACATCAATTGGATTCACTCTTTGTGCCTCAGCCCTCTACATGTCACGATTTCCGTGCCCACAGCACCACGTCGAAGGGCAACATTTACACGTTTAAAGTTGGCTACGAAAAATCTGATGTGGAGATACGTCTCTAAAACCATGTAAGATATCCCAAGGTTAGAGCAAGGTTAGCGGGCAGATAGGTATGTCCTTGACTCGTCTATAAAGGCACTACTCGCAGATCATTATTCGGCTGTCAACTTGACAAATGCTACGCTACCGTCATAGTAGTAAAGTAGTCTCAGCATACTCCCTATACTGAGGTACTGTCTGATGGGTGCGAGGTCTTGGGTATATGTCGGACAATTAAAGGGCAAATTTTTGTACCCATCCTACACGGTTTGTAGGTAAATTATATTCTCAACTCTCAGGTGTCAAGATATTGAACTATCTAAGAATTAATCACAGAATCACAGAATATTAGAATCGTTGACGTATTATTTTGGGAAGACCAAAATTGTTTCTCTAGTGATTCTAAAACCTTTGACATTCCCCTTTAGGTAAACTTTACGCATGAAATTTCCTCCTTTCTCTTCTAAGTAGTTTTTTATTTAATCGTCTAATATGAGTTTTATTAGATGGCATTACTTTCGAACCTCGTCATAATATTATCACCAATGCGCCTCACAACTCTGTTCTTTCGCGGAATCTTTTACTGATTTTATCAATGCTCTAATCTTCATTGCTTTCAATCCTATCCATAGTATTATTGATGATAGTACCCATTTCTTTAGCAGACTCCAGATGGAGCGGTAAAAGTCTCACTGTAGATAGCACGTTGAAATTATTGAATAGCAACACTCCTGAAATTTGACCCAGACTCATTAAGTTCCAAAACTATCTGATCTCTTTAAAAACAAAACCAGGCGACTTACACTGAAAGTTGCATACTTCCGTTCATCCTTTCAGAGACCTGGAATGATCTTGTGGCAAATCATCACTGGCTATATCCAATCTCGTAGGGGCTGCACCATCTCTACAACATCATTTTTCCATGTGTATATTGACCATCAGCTCCATCAAGACTACTCTCCAACTACTCTACTTCTCATGCGGAGATTTTTAAGCTTCTTTTAAACTTCAAGATGTCTTTTGAAAATTTCTTCAGGGATTGGGCAGAAAATCATTCTTAAAAGAGCACAAACCATCTAAGTCTGCTAGATTTATCGTAGTTTATAAATTTAATAGCCCTGAATGGAGTCAGACAACAGAAGGCGTAGTATGAGTATCAGAGGCGATTATATTTCCCAAAAAAAAATTACAAAAAAAAAGCTACAGTGTAGCTAATGGAAGTGGCGATCACTTCAAAAGTGAAGTTAATTTTTCTAACTCACGACAACTTTGTAGAAAGGACAGCGTACATAACCGATAATCGGGCAGAAGTTTGGCCTACAATTAGACCGTCAGTCATGTGAATGTCAAATGCAGTCGTTAATGTTTCGGTGGTTGTTTCGATGTTTGAATGCCTCTCGGAATGGAAAATTGCCAGAGTGCTATGTTTGGAAATAATGGAAAAAAATCACAGAAAGAGAAAGTTTTGATGTTTAATTTATCACAATCTCCATGACACAGCAGTTTAGAATTTTGATAATACCAAAGAAACAACCAAGCTCCCTGGTCGCGGTATCTGCATGGTCCTAGTGGCTTAGTCGCCCCTACTCTTAACCTAGCCTAACCTAAGGCATATGATAGATCTACTCTGATCGCGGTGTCCGCAGGGTCCTAGTGGCCTAGTCGCCCCATACACTTGACCTAAACTACCCTAAAGCACACGATAGATCTACTCTGGTCGCGGTGTCCGCAGGATCCTAGTGGCCTAGTCGCCCCTACTCTTAACCTAAACAACCCTAAAGCAAGCGATAGATCTGGTCGCGGTGTCCGCAGGATCCTAGTGGCCTAGTCGCCCCTACTCTTAACCTAAACTACCCTAAAGCGCACGATAGATCAACTCCGGTCCCGGTGTCCTCAGGGTCCTAGTAGACTAGACCACGACCTACACTTAACCTAACCTAAGGCACACGATAGATCTACTCTTATCGCGATGTCCTCAGAATCCTAGTAATCAAGCCGGCCCTACTCTTAACCTAACCCAACCTAAGGCGCAGAAAAAACTATTGAATCTCTAAAGCAAACTCAACTCTTGTATAGCCTGCGTTCGTATGCTTAATCGCTGACTATTTAGCTATAAAAGAACCGGAATCTTCATTTACTGAACTCAAACCTTTCTGAGGCCTTACAAAGACCCATCAAATGTCCAAAAAGCTGACTCTAAAGTGGTAATAACCTTCCTAAAAAGGGCGTGCATGGACTGGACCTAACACGACAGGGGCACAGCACAAAATATTTTTTAGATCGCAGTACGTGAGTGTTGGCTCTCCAGGCCCCACCCCCTACTTATATTGTATTAATAATAATAATATCCTCAATCGTCTCCACTCATACTTGAATTCGAGATCTCCTCCCTATATACTACCTCCAAAAATTGTCACCGACAATCCGAGTCGTTCTATATTAGGTTATTGTCGGTCCATCTTTTTAGTCAATTTTGTGTGATGTTCTATTGTAGCCATTATATCAACACTGTCCAGTCATTATAGCGCTACTCGTGCTTCAGGTACTTGTATCTTGTAATACTGAAAATGGTAGTAGGTCTAGGTAATCGAGTTGCTTAAAATTCAAACAATCTGTTTGTGTTGATTGTTAGGATGGTTTCTATTGTTTGTCATGTTCAATCATGATACAAGTGCAGAAACTCAATTGATCATTATCGCTTGAAATTGCAAGACGAATAAAAACGGGCAACAGGTACACAGTAATACCACTTAACAGTAATCCAGCCATCTCGCTCCAAAACATTTCATATGAATTTGGCGCTCTAGCATGCAAAACGAAGAGAACTAGGCTATAGAAATTCGTTTGTACCCGTTCTCTTGCTTGCTACTGCGTTGAGATCGTACTCCCTACGTTTGCCCGCTCATGTTCGTTATTGTGTTGGTGGATACGGGTTAAGAATCAATGAAGGGTAGTCTTAGTCTTACTGATTGAATTGTCCTACCACCAATTGTCTGTCATATGCGGTAGGCTTAAACCATAGATGGCACAAGAACTAGATGTCGCATGGCATACTAGAACAGAGTATACAGATTGTGAAATGGGTAGTGCATTCTGGAATGGGCCACAACCCGGTTTAGAGTATACCGAAAACAAATGTTTTTTTAACAGCAGTTTTGTATTCGTTTAATCGACCTCCTCAACACTTCAGATACGAAAAAATATGAATCACTCGACGTATACATCATTTCAAATGTTGTGGTCCATTCCGGAATGGACCATCCACCCATATAAATTTTGTATACTTTTTTGATACTGCATGCGACATCTAGTTCTTGTGCCATCTATGCTTAAACGTAGCAATCGTAGTCTTAGACAAGATAAAAGTCAGAATTTTAGTGGAGATTAAGTATAGTTGAAGAATTGCTATACACCAACCCTTGAAGGATTCAAATATGCAATGTGAACCAACGAAACCCTTAATACCAAATAATACACACACACACATATCTAGAGTTCAAAAGAAAACCAGAGAATTTCATTTCATCATAGATCCAAAGTAAACAAGATATCAAGCGTCATACAAAATCAACACAAAAATTGAAATAATGTAGTTTATGTTAATTAATTGCCCATAATAGAGCAAATTACACGAAAAAAACATTCAAATAGTACAAATATAAACGACAGCTATAATGATACAATCGTCCTTGCCTAGCAATCAATCACCGCCGGCCACATAAACAACAGCAACGCTCTCTTCACGTTCGCCTCCCGGCCACGGCTTGGGCTCACGAAATTTATGAATAAACCAAAAGCATTCATTCAGAAAAACCTGAGCCCCAGTTCGTTCCATCTTATTCTTTGGCCGTTTTACATACGTACAAACATACATACCAGAAGACGTGAAACACAGTCAATGTGGCCACTGCGCAAGGTGGCGTAGCTCAGGTAAGTCTATTGGCTCATGGCGGTCTCTATACACCGACCGCACGATAAACGCCAGATAATGAAATGACCGAAACGTAAACATCAAAGTGCGCCTGAGCTACATAAAATGTACGCTAAGCAAACGAGAAAATAAATCTTAATAAAAACCGGAATTCGGAAATAGTATTCGAGATTCAAGTTCACCATTCCGTGGATTATGTACCCACACAGATATGATTATGTGCGCATATGTATTGGATAGAAGAAAAAACCGCGCTAAATGCAGATTTACATTGACTCTAGCTTTGGTATATTCCGGAGGTATGTCTACATCTACATATATAGAAGAAATTTTATATCGAAAAGTCTCGAGTGCGAAATAGTTGTTTCGAAAAAAACAAAAAACAAAAAAAAACACTATACACGCAGACGCACAACCATGGTCTTGAAATTAATGGTCATGTTCTAGTAGGATATGTAACACTCAATAAATTCCAGAATTAAAGTACGCGTGCCAAGTGACAACTTAACGGCAGAAAAAAAACTGTTTCAATTTGATCCCAATTCGAAACTTGTTTATTCCGATTCGAATCTAATAAATTCGTGTTGCTTTAGGGGTCCAGTGGTTGGCAATTTTCCGTTAACATTGAAATAGCATTTTGCTCATTTCACTCTGGTTTTGTGCGCAATTCAATTAATTGCACATGCGCAGAGAAAATCTTAGACTTGTTGTTATACAGTAAGCCGACACCGGCCTTGCCGCTTTCTGATGGTGAAAAATTGAATCGTGAAACGCTTTTGGAAACAATTGTAACACAGCCTCATATCGGGGTCAGTAATTAGTTATGTATGGAAAAGCGGCTAATAACACTTAACTTAGCTTAATTTTGCCTCTCCTAAGGTAATTGAAAATTGTTGTATGTGATGAAAATCTTTACTTATACTATAAGTATGCATGTGTAGTAAATATCTACCTTTTTTATAGCCCCGCATTGGAGGGCTTACAGGGCCTTATCTGTGGGGATGGGGATTAGGGGTCCCTATGCGGTACACAGTAAAAAATAATTCCATAAAGTGAGTGGCAACAATTTGTGCCATACAGGTTAAGCATTTGTCGATAAGATTAGGGAAAGCTCCACCTTGGAAAACTAAGATTAGGTTTCTATCCCTAAAATGTAGGTAGGGTTTTCTCACTCAAATGTAGGGAATTTTGGTTTTTTCTCCATAAAATTTAGGGAATATTCCGTAAAATGTAGGGAATTTTCATATTTTTTTTTTAATTTTTTTTCCCACATTTTAGGGAATATTACCTAAAATGTAGGGAGCATTCCCTAAAATATAGGGAATTTTAAATTGTTGTTTTTTTTTTTTTTCTAAAATGTAGGGAGTATTCCCTAAAATTTAGAGAATATTCCTTAAAATGTAGGGAAATGTAGGTGATGGCACCGCACCACTCTCCACCATAGGTGAAGGTGATAGAAGACCGACCCTTTTAAAAAACCTAAGAATGAGCTGAATAGTAGTATGGACTACTAAGTAGTATGGAAGTTATATTGGTACACTGGGCACGCTTAAACAAAATATTGAAAAGCAATATATGACTGCTTTTCAAAAACAATGTGTGAATTATATAAACGAAAATATGTTTCCATTAAAAATGCAGCATAATACCTAATTTATTGAATGTTCTCTTCCTCATATCCAAAAGAACTAACATTTCGGGAATTTTACTTACTTTATGGGGGTATTCTAGTCTAGAAATTCGAAAAAATCGATTTTTTTTGTTTTCATATTTTCAAAGTTTAACTATTCAAGAATATGCCTACAAGAGGATTTTTTTAAATTTGTATCTTTTATATTTAGTGTTCACTTGCATCCAGCTGCTAACAGTTGAATTCTAACTTCCAAACCACGTGGACGTATGGACTTTAAGTGGTAACGCCACTGTATGTAACGGCTAAAAAAAAAGGTTTTATCACGAATTTTTTTCTCGCGAAATTAAAGGTGATGAACAAAACCTTTTAAGGGTATTATCGGGCATACATTGGACTTTATTGATAAATTTTTGACAGCGAAAAAAAAACAAAATGGCGGCTCCATAGCCATTTTCCCAGGACATGTTTCGGAGCAAGTTTGACATGCTTGGTGGCGACCTCCATTTTCAAAGGAAAAAAAAAATTTCTCGCACGGGACCATTTTTTTTTCTTATTCTAGAGGGATTAAACTATTTTTTAAGCCAATTAAAAAAAACGATTTTTCAAAAAGTGGCGTTACCCCTTAAACACGTTTTTCTCGAAACTGCCATTTTCAAGACGATGCCCACGATTTCTCAAGTTCTACTGGACCGATTTACTTGAAATTTTTTTGAGAGTCTTCTTTATAGACTTGTCTATGTCTGGAACTAGCTGCATACCCAAATTTCAATTTTTACTATTTTTAAAAAATTCGAAAAAAGTAAAAAAAAAGTGGTACAAAAATTGCTTTTTTTTCAAGCAGCGGCCATTTTGTGAAAAAAAAATTTTTTCAACTTTTCCCTAGTTCCGGACATAGCGACATTACTCTAGACTAATAATCATTTTTATTTTATTTTTTTCGGATTGCTAGGCGGGTTCGAATCGTGGGCATGATCACGCGCCAATTTTTTGAGGCCCCCCACTTCATCAGCTGCTAATTTTTTTAATTTTTTTTTGTATTCTTATAATTTTAATAAATAACTCATAAAAAAATGGATAGAAAAATATTGATTGCCTTTTTTTTACGGCACTTCAAAAATCACCTAAAATTCGGGCCTTTAGACTAGAATGCCCTCTTATAGGTTTTCTAGTGCCAAATACCTAAATTCATTGAATGTTCCATTGATTTGGAGAAATTAAACTGATTTTCCCTTTCTATCAGAGAAAATTACATTTATTTTTAGGAAAAAACGTGTCTTAAATTTAGGGAATAGTCCTAAAATTTTTACAGTGTAGGTTGACGATTATATAAAAAAAATTAAGTTTTTATTAGGCAAATTACACTAATCTCTCTCGTCATACTGCGCCTTCTTGATTTGGCTTTCCCAAGCAACAATGCTGGAACTATTCAATTGTTGTGAACTAAACCACTGTTGTAAGAAGGTATTCTTAGCGTCTTTTTTTCTTTTTTTTTGTACTATTAAGCAGCCAAGTTCAGGGGTCACCCTACGATGCAATGCACAGCATAGCCAGGATGGAGATAGCAAAGGGATTATGGGATATGACGAGAGTGGCGGAGGTGTCGTTGTATTAAACTTAAACTTTTGCAAAGGCTTTAGTGAGGAGACCAAACATGTCCAGCAAGAAAACAGTAAGAATAAATACTAAAAAATTAAGAACAAAAGTAAGATCTGCTGTTGACGATTGCGATAGTCTAAACTTTTATAAGCTTATCGAAATAATACAAAAAGCGAAACAAGAAGCAACTGATATCAAACTTGTTAGAACTCGAGAAAATAAGTGGATCACAACAGAGATAATAAGCAAAATAAAACAAAGGAATAAATTATATAAGAAATTAAAAGGGGGTTCAAATAATTCACAACTGATACAAAACTATAACAGGATTAAGAACGACATCACCTGGAATATAAGAAGAGCAAAAATAGATGTGGAAAGCAATCAACGAGACATTAAGAAATAGTAATTCGGATGACAGAAAAGGCAGTATAGAAAGAACAAATTGCCAACTATATGAACAAACCCATTGTGAAAATTGGAAGACAAGTGCAGGTTTCCATGTGAACCAACTAAAAATGTAACAAGGTCAAACTGTGTATTTATCAGACCTGTGAATGATGCTGATGTTGAAGGGTTACTATCTCAGTTGAGAGAGGACATAGCACCAGGATTAGACGGAATAAGAGTAAAAGACGTAAAGAATATCAAAGAAGTAATTACTTAACCTTTAACGAGCATAATAAATAATTGTATCGAAAAGGCGGAGTTTCCAGCCTGTTTGAAATCTACATGCATAGTACCAATCTTCAAAGAAGGAGATAGAAGAGACACGAACAACTACACACACGACGTCAGAACCTCTACATCACCGCTACACTTGATTTGTTTCGTTTCTACATATCTTATACCCACGACGGTACCGCAACGGCCAGCGACAGCGGCGCCACTGTGTATGCAAACAGTCTAAAGGTATTGAATTTTTATCTTTCTCGTAGAGCGTGAAGTGGAAGGAGTTTATCACCCGTAAATTTTCGACGCCTTCAAATAGGATTTGAATACTTTTTCCTAATATTAGCAATGGACTTTGAAAATTTATTATACCTGGTTACTCCCAAAAAAGAATATAGGTACCAATTTTTGAAAATCTGTATCAGATGTAGCAGACAGATGTCTACAACTTTCCAATTCTTAGCTACTGATGATAGTCACGTGAGTCTAATGTGTCATCATCGAATTCCTAAGTCTACTACATATATCCAGATCTATACCAAAATGCTTGTAGGAGAATCGTTAGAATCATTAGTTAGCCAAAACCATAAAATCGACGCTTGAAGATAAACGTCTACAGAGGCAGTACTTGTGGATTCAGAAAGGTCGATCCTTGAGTACGGACGTCTTCAGAGACATCTCTTGTTAACTGGATTCAGCTTCTTGGACGGTTCCTAAAGCTAAGATAGGAAGCAAAATTAAAGTAGCCCTTTGGAAATAAAAAATGTCAATAGGGTGAGTTACAAACTAATAACAATTTACTTTGCAATTTAATGTCTACTCTCTAATTCTGATCAAAATACCCTTACGACACACAAAACAATGTTTTGTAATTTAGAAACCACCTGACTACTAAGGTCCGCACTAAAAATTTTCACCGGCCCTCGGATCACATCTAAGTTACTGGGGGATTGCAGGTCGTCTGCGGATAAGTTGTGTATCCACAACAAAGTATCCCTTCTGTGGGTCTCCCTCTTGCTCGCCCTTCCTTGGACCGGAACCCGCTGTAGGTGTTGCCGCCTCGGTGATCAGGTTTCGCATCAAAACGAATGTTCGCATGAGACATCAGAAACGATGGGCGAACCTAAGCACTTGCAGGTGTATAAAACTTTTTCTTTATGGGCCTAATAGGAATTTTTCTAACTTGCTCTTGGAGCTCAGAAAGAAACAATGCAGAACTATGATTGGCATCATCTAACAAGGATGTGAGTTGTTGACAGCCCTGAGTGTTTGTCCTGCCTGGCAGGAGAGCCTGAGACAACCGAACACTTTTTGTGTGCTCGTCCGGCCTTCGCCCGGAGCAGGCTGGATGCTCAAGAATTTGTCCTTCTATCTGTATATGAGCTGAAAGACCTTCCTCACCAAGACCTGATGCGCTTTATTAAAGGGACAGGAAGGTTTTGGTGAATGGTGAATATGGCAGATATCGTGGATCTTTCTCAATATAAAAAGGATACAACAAATGATACCATCTCCGATTATTTAAAGGAAATTAAAAGGGTCGACCCACTTCCAAAACCTACTTATAACCTTTTGTACAGAGTGAAGAAATTTATTATTCTGTTAATTTTGTTCACTTTTATTTTGATTGATTTAGAAAGGGTGGCAAATTGGGAACCGTCCCGGGTGGAAAAAGCTCTAGGTACGCCACTGAATGCAATTGAAAAAGTCGCATTATATACGGGATAATCTAATACTTCGAAACCTTCAAATAACGAAGCGAAATACAATGCTCCAAAAAACGCTATATGATATTCATTCGAATAGAGCCGTGTATCAAAGCACGTTCTACCCTCAAAAAGGTGTACAAGGCCAGCTTTTATAATACATTACTAAATTACTAATTTTTTACATTGTTCTTCTCAAGAACATGTAAGAATGAGGACTTCCGGTGACCTTTTAATATGCATTTTAATGGATCCAAATAACTTACTAACTCAAAGCTACCAAAATGTAAAGCATAAAGAAGATTCAGCAAAGAATGAGGAAATGTTAACGAAATAATAATAATAATAAAAAATGAAACGAGTTATGGGAAAATTCGAAAATTGTTCAAGCAAAAAATTGTGTTCATGGAATTACGTTTGAAATGCATAAAGAATGAAATACGTCAAGATCATCATAGCAGCTATTATTAGCGTTTTGAACTCAACTCTAATGGCAGATTTTATCTTACGTTCGTAGGATATTTCTACGGGTTAAATACCAATACCAAGAGGTGATATGAATGCAAATTTCATTTAAAATTTTAGACAGATCGACACAATTAATTAGTGATAGTAGTAGCAAAGCCTATGACACTAAAGTCTCCGCCACAATGCAGAAAGATAATTGACAAGTCTTGTGTAAAAGTAAACCAGGCTTAACCCGAAAAGACAAAGATTGGTGCCGAAAAGTTGCCATGTCTAGAAAAAATAGGTTACTTCCAGCCTTCCAAAAAATGGTTACTATCACTATGTTTCAGAGCAATGACGACTTTTTTTTTTTATTTGAAAAATACGATTTTTCCAAACTGAAACACGAATACCGAATTCACAATACAGAGTGGAGCACAGTCTAGCAGAGTGGAGCAGGGTGAAGCAGAGTGAGCTTTGAGTCCAGAACGAAAGTGTTCACAAGGCAGCGCCATTGAATAAATAACTAATAAGGAAACGGCATAACGGGTGAAAACCTAAGCCACTCGACAAAATGTATTAGTGTGCTGCATTTGTATTCGTTTCGTCATGGCAGTAATGAAATCGTGACATTTTGAAAGGGGGACATTTTTTTATAATCCAAATTGCTATGTAAAATAAACAAATTTTTAGCGCCCCCTTATTTTTAGATAATATTTCTTGGCGTTGCCTTTGTATGACTGACATAATTTAGGCAGCAATTACAATTCAATTGTAAACAAACAAACCGGCATTGGAAAATGTTAAATTATTTGCCATGGCTGTTTATTTTTATAAATATTTCACTTTTATTTTGCTTAAAACACTATAATTAATTAGTAAAGCTTTAGAATGCTTTCCCACGACAATAACGCCGTTTGTTCCTGCAGCACAGCACAGCGCACTTCAATTATGCCACACTACTATTAAGTAAAAATTTCGTTTAATTATTTATTTATCACAATATCGATATTTCAAATCCGAACTTCTTTTCATAAATTATGAAATGTCAGAAATGTTGAACTGACTGTCATCCCCCCCCCCCCCGATCGTAGGTCATACTGTCTTTGAATTGCTTAAACACGTACACTGCATTTGCACGGTACCCCACTTCCTTATTAGTTATTTATCCAATGTGCAGCGCAGAGTGAAATTTAAACTTTGAAATTACCATAACAACGTCAGATCGAGAAGCATCCAAACAACTGTCATTGTCAAAATAAGATATTCGAAAAAGGAGACCCCTGGTTGCAGCATCAGATTGCTTCGAAACTAGCTAAAAATTAACGTAATTTTTTTGGTTTTTAAATACGCCTTTTATTTTATTATTACAATTCATAAAATATATTAAATCAGGAAATAACATGAAAACATGTTAGTTATGATGAAAAGAACGTATGGAGCTTTTGCAACGCCATCTACATGCTAGTAGCCCGAAAATGCAGTTCCTAAGCTTTCGGAAATGGCAGTTTGAACATAGGAATAGAACCTATTTTCATGTAGCTCCACTCTGCTCTACTTAGAGCCATACCAAGATGGCACACTACTGTGTGCGAAAAAAAATTATGCCAGTTGCCACTCTGCATTGTGAATTCAGCAGAAAGATTAGCAGCGGGACAGGTCAGCTCTGTATAAAAATAATTCACCTCATGCATGGCGCAGAAAGTTAAAACAAATGTCAAATGAAAGATTTATACCTTCCCTTCATTTTCGCATTTGGTTGTGGGTGAGCGGGGGCCCTTTTTATTGTAAACAAAAGTTTATTTCTTCGCCCACCAATATTGTTTCCAGGATGTTTTCCAAAGAATCAGCGCCTGACTACTTGAAAAGTGGAATGAATGACCACCGTACAGTATAGTATACTTGACACCCTGGATGGATTTTTTTTTTTAATTTCATAAAGGATCAACTGCACGAATTAACATTTGAAACTCTCAAACAGAAACCTCCAAAAATCTTTCTTCTGAGGTGGACTTAAACGCAGTGCTAACTTTTCCAACATGGCCAGCTTTGACCAGCTTTGACAGTTCTGTAGAATACATGTAAAGAAGTTATCTAGAACCTAATCGACAAATTGATGAGGTCGTCCAGATTAAGTTTGAACTGGACTACGTCTTTTTTCTACTCTGTTGTAACTTTGCCAGCCTTGGCAGCCAATTTTTTGTTATTATTTCGGGCATACATTATTTATGGAAAGAAGTGTACTGGAAATCTGTTAAAAAATTTCGGAAATATGTTTTCCATCAAAAGTTATTCTTGCTGTAGTTAAATCATTGCAAAATAACTGGAAATTCAAGCCAACAATAACCCAATTAACAGCTGTTAATTAGAAGATGTCAAAGCTTGTATTGTGACATGTACAGTTGACAGATATCGGAAGTTTCTTAAAGTTATACGGAAATTGAGGTTGGAAAAGTTAGCATGTTTATGTTTTCTGCTTAATGCTTTCACTATTGGTTCAAGTGTATGCAAAAAGAACAAAAAAAAAGATGAATATCTCGAAAAACAATATAAATAGAAAAATTCTGAAGTTTTCTAGCTGAAATTTGTGTTTTCATAGTAATAATAAAAAAAAATGAAAAATTGACTAAATCGGGCAACCCCATTTGGTGTTGCCATACAAAATTTTTAATTTTCATTATGTATTGCCTGAGAATGCGACGTAGAGAGCTGAAATTTTGTACACAGCGTTTCCATAAAAATAGTAAATAAAACTTAAAAAATTAACTAAATCGGGCAACCCTTCTTGGTGTTGCCACACAAAACTTAGGATTTTCACTTTATTTACTTTTAAGTAGTTTCACCGACGGCATAATATTATCGGTCTTAAACCAATTATAACTTTTTCTCTTGTTTTAATAAAAAATATCCGCCTCCAGAGAATACGCTCTACAACCTAAGATTCGACTTAAGAGGGACTAACAGATAACTGATTAGTACTAGAGTTCTCTGCAATAAAGGCAATTGGATTTTAAAGACCATTTGAAATGCGGAACAAAAATATTGCATATATAAATCGGTGCATGTGTCAGCAGGATTTTCATCAAGGCTCATTTCAGAGTAGGATAGAATAGGTGTTAGTAGATGATTTCTACTAATCTAAAGGAGGATGTACTTAAAATAGAGAGGTGCTAGTGTATAATTTAAGTTATTGAAAGAACAGATCAAAAACAAAACAAAAGAAAAAAAATCTTATATAAAAGAATTCAACTACAAAAATACAAAATAATTATAAAAAAAAATAAAGTAAATTAAAAATAATTAATAGGAAAACCAAATTAAACTAATTCAGCCAATATCATTATATCAAACACTAAATCTGAGAAATTTCAAATTAAAAAGATAAAGGAGATGTGTAAATTGTATATCTAAAATACTATAGTTCTGATTAGTTAAATAAAAGTAAGGAAAAAAAGAAATGATAGTCTTATTACCGCTGTGTAGAAAAAGTCTGATAAATTATTAAGTTTAAGTTCACAATATTTGAGTCCTGATGTGTTTTTTGAAAGCATTGACGGGGCCAACACACTAAGTATTAGATGGAAGTGAATTCCACAATCGAGCAACCTGGACAGGGAAAGAACCCTCCATTACCAGTCTCCTAAATCTTGGAATAATGATATTACGGTTACGGTGAGATAATGAGGTTCGGAAAAACTCTCGAATGTATTCAGGTTTCCCCTTGTGAAGTAAGGTGTGTAAGAAGATCAGAGCTCTATGCTTTAGATATGCAAGTAAAGAGCATCCAAGAAGCACATTTTTATAGGCTGAGATATGATCATACCTTCTGAGACCAAAAATAAAACGGATGCAATCATTAAATGCTACTTCAACTCGTCGGAGATAGGTACTATCCAGTTTGGAATATATCATACTTCCAAAGGTAAAGTGGGGTAAAATTAACGCTTTAACTAGCTTCATTCTAGTGTCTGTGGATACAAAAATTTTGCACAAAGCCACAATCTTCGCAACCCTGCATATATTTTACGGATAATCGAGCTAACATTATCGCAGCAGCTCATGTCTTCGTTCATGGCAATACCCAGATTTACAACTTTTCTTGAGTAACGTATAGCGACATCGTTTAAAAACACTGGAGGTATGTTGAGCAGCAACCCATGATGTGATGACCATTCAGTGATTCTGCTGAGTTCGCAATTGATACGCTCAATACAATCCTCTGAGAGCCCCATAGGTCTACTTAGGTACAATTGCACATCGTCAGCGTACATGTGCACAGTAACATCATGTACTACTTTGGGAAGTTCGTTAATGTAACAAAGCCGATACGCTTTGTCAAGTTCTGACATACTGGTACCGGTCATGATACTTCACACACAGACGCGTACAGGATAGTTTTTAGAGCCTGCATTGATACTTCGTGCTCACTTTGAGTGCACACCTACTAACTGTCTTGAAAGCTAATTTTGTCAATATTTCAAACAAACAGTAAAATGAACTCCATACATGTCTATCAAAGTAAATCTATAATCACAGATAACAAAGTCCCTCTAATGGATTTAAGTGGCACTAAAATAACCATTAAGTTTCTAGTTTTTGGGGCATTGCATGAGAAATTTGATCTGCTTGCTATATCCGGGTATATGTCATACATTTCATTGGATTACAGCCTATAAGTCTTGCCATCCTATTAACTAAGTTGTTTGTAGAAGGAGATGTTCGCCCGAAAAAGTAACAACCTTGGGCAGACCTAATAAATTTTATGTGCATAATACTTTTTCTCTATGGGACAAACAGATAGCTTATGGACTTTATTTTGACGCTCAGGTCAGAGTCTCCAAATCCGAACAAAACACCTGAGCAGGCATTTTCTCTGAGGAGCTTCACCTGGAAATTGACATAGATACACCTTGAAAGCCATGCCACGGTTTTCCAGGCAGAAGTCAAGGTCATTATTGAAGCCGGAAGGCATCTCCTTAACTCAGACATTGAGAACAAAGAGAAAGCTATCTACTGATACAACCAAGTAGCTGTCAAGCTGTCAAGGCTTCATCTAAACCCTTTACAATCTCTAACTGGAGTGTAAAACCACCCTGAACCCCCGACCTCTTTTCAAACTAACTTACTAACTATGGGCAGAGTCATTCCTCATCATAGTAGGTTTCACCCTCTTCTTTAAAATGTGTGCAGTTGATTATCGAAATGTCTCTGATGCTAAAAAGTAATACTAAAACCAAATCCCTAAGAACAAAACTTAGTATTGAGTATCTCGTTTTTTTAGTTCAATGGAAGTACTGCTTCTTTCGAATTTACCATGCAAACCCTTTTAGTAAAGCTGGTGATGTACAAACCGAATTATGGCTGCAATTCTTCTTAGCCGAGCGATCCAGATGTCTTCCCCATTTTCTACATTCAACTAAATTCCCAAACTCGTCCTAAGCTTTGTGATTATATGATTATCCGATGGGTGATAAAACTTCCAACTATGAGACCGATATCCCGCAATCCCGCAATCCTATGTACTGAAAAAAAATTCTTACCCATAAGCATTCTCACAAATACATTTCAATATTTCGTCAAATGGAAAACTTTTAATAGATAATCACTTCTCTTACATAAGTGTGCTGTGAAACAATTTAACACTTAATTTCTTCATTGCCGAGAATTTAGAGACCTTTATAAATCTCCATAACTACACATAAATTCAATGGCGTGAATAACTACGTTTCTAAAATGTTTAATAATTCACATCTATCTAAAATTTTCCATAGTTAGAAATTATAAGTGTTGCTCTTGTATGACAAGATCTGTCTGTCCAACAGGGCATAGTTGAAAAAGTCACCTTTACTCCACACTTCCTGTCCAAAGAAACAAACTCCATATAAAAAAAAAACTTCTGAACTATACGTTCGAAGAAGTGGAACCGAAAAAAAAAATTAATTTTCATCGGTGGTTTCTCATTGAGAAATGGCCAGCAACTGTGAAGAATGAACGTTCCCATTAAGCACAGTAGTTTTTGTCACACCTGTTGTGCACTGTGCGCTGTAACTCCAAAGGTGAATTTTTAATGGATGAATGGACTCAGTAACCTTGCTTGGAAATTGTTTCCATCTTCTGTGACTTTTTTGTGTCAACATTTTTTTTTTTCTTCTCTCACCTAAATCGAGAGAAGAACAGAAACCCAATCAATCACAGCACAGCACAAGCACTTAATGATTTCGTTTTTGTTTTTTCAATCAATTTAGATCTCGCAGCGCAACGCCATCGTCATTTCCGGGTACACCGCCGCAGCCAGCAAATCTAAGTGAATCATTGAGCCAGAACATACCTGCGAGTCTTTTATCATCCGTTCAGGCTAGAAGTAATGAGTTTCAAACGAGAAACTATTCGGATTTTATGAGGAGCCTAGCAGCGAAATATAATAATCCCAACGAGTAGGTTTTTACTAATTATACTAGCACTAGTAGCTACTAGTAGCTAAGATATATGAATTTTTCACAAATCATGTACATATGTAAATCTTGCAAAATATTCTTTCAGTCTCGGCACACAAAGAAGTATGCTCTTCGATACAGCGAAATTTGCGTCGTCTTCCAAGCTTCCAAGTAAGGAATCACCTTCACCTCCTGACATCAAAAGACCGAATCTACCACATTTAACACCGCCACAAGTATCAAGCAATCCGTTCGTGTCTTCACTTCTTTCAAGTCTTCCATTTTCGCCTGCTGTATTTCCGCCACTCATTGACATGAGCAGTACTCAAGCTCTTGTAACCCTGGTATGTATGAGCATGAGGCTTTTTTATTATTTCTTGATAATAATTAATGGCTATTCCTTGGTTTTCTTTTATTTTCATTTATAGGCTCGAGCTGCAAAAGAAGCAGAAATTCAGAATATATTGAGAACAGCACAGAAGAGACCACCAACAACAATGTCAAGTACATCACCGTCAAGAAATCGAACAAGTTTGACTCCAACACCTCAACAACAGCCACCGACACAATTTTCACCTCAACCCTTTATCCTGCCGACACAATTTCATCAATCAGCCGCCCAGATACAGCAACCTAGGCAATCATCGAGCCCAATGAGTAGCTCATCTGTGCCACAAAGTGATTTCGCTACAGCAGCATCACCTTTAGACCTTAGTTCGACACCACAAACGAAACGGATAAAAATAGAAAAGACTGCACGCAGTCGCAGCAGCAGTCCTACGCATGATCCGTTGACAACTGGGAAATTGGCGAAAACTGAAAGTGGTGGTGCAGCAGTAGCAGCCGCAGCAGGTATCCAAATTACAGAAACGTCAAGAGCCTTAACTGCCACCCCCATCTCACGTCAATGTCAAGCACAAAGTGATGAAATCAATTCATGGACAGTGGATGACGTTGGCGAGTTCGTTGGAAGCATTGATATTTGTGCCGAATATGTAAAGGTGAGTTACAATTTTTTTTTATTTTTTGAATTTTTACCAAATTTTCGTTTTGTAAAACGAAATAAAAGAAAAAAAAGTAAACGGCCGGCGTTGTGTGATAAAACAATTAACACAAATTAGGATTCGAAGCAGAGTGTCTGAGAATGGAGTGACTAATAAAAAATTTTAGTTGGGATTGGGACGTTTTTGAAGATTTAATAATTTTCAGCAAAACATCACCAGCAATTATTGTGCTGACTGACATTCCTTCAAATGAGGACTTAAATCCGCGTTATAGGTATACATGTGAACCTGCATAGCATCTTCCAGCTAATGATGTTAGTTACTAACTAATTAAGAGGAATATTACATTAAGAGACAAATTACAGATTATATCTAGGTTGTTTTACCCTGAATAACTATATGAAACTGGTGCTTTTGGACTTCATGCATTTCTTGTACGACTAACTAACCGGTCCAATAATACAGGGTGATTCTCTGGTAGCTCCAGTGAATTTTTCTCGAAAACCGTTAGAAATAGCTAGATGGAACCCATTAAGAGCAGAATGACCCCCCCCCCCCCCTCTATTCTGAGGATAATTTTCGATGTTCTTAGATAACCTTGAAAATCAGGTATTTCTGAAATACCGTTGAGTCACCCTGTGAAAATAAACAAAGGGGAATGCCCATTTTAGGCCCGACACCTCCAGCCATGAGAGATGTCTTAAACGATGCATTATGATATTTCTGAACATATTTCATTAATAATGTTTATTTCAATTAAGCGGGGAATCCTTGGTGGGGGGGGGGGGGCAAAGTTTGATCTAACACATTTTAGAAAATCTAGTACAGAATCGAGTTCCTCAGGTCCTAAAAAGAAGTTTGAGTACCCACACTCCTATACTCGGAGGCTTAAATAGCCATCCCCATATTCACTTTTTAGTATTTGCCTCTTTTGTATTCGAACTGAGGTACTAGATTTTTCACTCTTTAGATCAGCTATAAATCGGTAGGGTTATTTCCGATCGGGAAACTGATTTTACTGTTCACCTCAGCTCATTATCCCAGCTGTACAATTCGTAGAAGAAAATTTTTCTCTGCATACTTTTAAGGTGAACGGTAAGAGTCTTCGGGGATTGGTTGCAATACCGCAAGTTGCATATCAAATTAAAAGTCTCGTCTAGTACTATCGGATAGTGTACCTTTTTCCCGATTCAGAAAACTTTCTCGGGACGTTTTTTCCGTCAAAGTTTTATCTAGTACATTTTGGAAAATCTAGTACAGAATCGAATTCCTTAGGTCCTGAGAAGAAGTTTGAGTACCCACACACCTATACTAGTAAGGTTAAATAGCCATCCCCATACTCACTTATCTCTTTTAGTATTTCCTTCGAAAACCAATTTTCATGCACTTGGATTACATACACTCCAGTTACTACATTTCGCATATATTTTTGAAGTTCTTCCTTCCATGTCCATTAGTGCTCTGTTGTGAACGTTTTTCTCATAGGAAGACATTTTCAACGACGCACAAATTCCGCGCAATCACGAGAAGCAAAAAGTCCACTTTTTCACTCAAGAAAGTCGCTCAAGATACATCCGATCGCCAAAGCTTTCCCACGCTTGATTAAACAATGAAATATGTTTTCCAATCGGAAAAATAAATAAATAAATAACGATGTGAAAAATCTAGTACCTCAGTTCGAATAAGAGGGAAATACTAAAAGAGATAAGTGAGTATGGGGATGGCTATTTAAGCCTCCTAGTATAGGGTGTGGGTACTCAAACTTCTTCTCAGGACCTAAGGAATTCAATTCTGTACTAGATTTTCTAAAATGTACTAGATAAAACTTTGACACGCCTTCCACCTCTTAATTGAAATAAACATTGTTTACAAAATATCTTCAGAGTATCAAAATGCATTGTTTACTATTCTATTTCACCCCTCTCCCATATCTTTCTCTACTCCAGCAAAGCGTAGAAACATTTGCAAGGTTTTAATAGAAACATTTTTAAGATTTTCAAGTTCCTAGAATCTGACGCTACATAGGGGAAATTATGATAGCGCAGAAGGTAGCATACTATGACCGCTATAGAATGGCAGTAAATAAGGTGTTGGCATGATAATAGACCAGCACTCTTATAAGAAGTTTAATATGCAGGAAGCCAGTATCGGAATCATAATGGTCAGAGTTTATACACGAATCCGTAAAATTACACGATTGTAATGCTACGCCCCAACACAAGCAGACCGATGAATTATACTACCATCTTTTAGCACTCTTTCAAGAGCTACACTCGAAATACGCAGCTCGCTAGATAAAAATGAATTGTGTGTCCTGGTTCTACTGGATTTTACTAAAGCGTTCGATTCGCTAAGCTATTCTAAATTACTTCCTAAGTTGTCCAATAATTTTCGGTTTCATTTGACTGCAGTTTCCCTTATTGGCAGTGTTTTGTCTGGCAGGTTTCAGCGGGTAAGATCGGGGACAGTTTTTCTGATACTTTGCGTCTTACTTGTGGTGTGCCTCAGGGATCAAGTTTGGACCCTTTGCTCTTCAGCACGTATATTAATGACCTTGCTGAGGTTATAGGGACTGCAAAACTCCCATATATTGTGATGATGTGCAGTAATATATTGGTCGTCCCATTGGCCTAGTAGAGGATTTAATCGAACAATTAAATTCTGCCTTGCGGAATGTCTCGAGTTGGACGATTTATGAATGATTTACAACTGAATGCCCAAAAATCCCAATGCATTCCATTTTATCGACGGCCAGTTGAAATCTCCGATTTAATGGCTGTGTTTCTGAATAATCAAACTCAAGCGTATACTGAACATGTGCGAAACCTAGGGGTCTTTCTCAACTCCCGGATGAAATATTGCGATCAGATTAATGATATGTTGGGAAAAGTTTATGGTTGTCTTCGGCGGTTGTGGTTTTCCTCTGCAATCTTACCTTTTAGCATTCGATCAATGCTAGTTAAGTCTCTGCTTCTACCCTACCTAGCAGCTAGCTGTCTAATATTCCCTCACTTGGATTTTGTATGGTCAATAAAATTATTAGTTGCATTCAATGACTGTATGAGATTCGTGTTCGTATTCATAATGTTTCTTCGCATGTTAACCATCTGTTTGGTTGTCCTCTGATGGAATACTTACGACTTAGACTTCTTGCATTCCTTCACAAAATTATACCCTCCAAAAGGCCTCGCTATCTTTTTAACACCAACTTGATTTCTAAACTCTCAACATTCCATAATGGAGGACTCTTACTTTGTTCGAATTATTCGTGCCTAGAATAGTTTACCAGCTGATGCTAAGCATATGGGCTCGACTGATAGGCTTTGGAGGTTGATCGTGCCACGGTTTAAAAATGCTTCCGTTTTGTAGTGGGTGGTCCTGGCAATGATCTGGTTATATAGTTTCTGAAATTTTAGTTTATAATTTCAATGTTATTTAATTTCAAAAGTACATTTTATATTTTAAATTATGTGTTTAGATTAAGTTTTAAGGAAACTAGCTTATCCGTCGTTCTTTGTACTAAAAAGATATGTTATCTTACTGTACCTCAACCTTAATAATGAATTTGAATTTGAACTAAAACCACCGTTGTAACTCTTAGGTAATGACTTAAGGCGCATCCATACATAACAAACATTTCCCAAATATTTGACAAACATGTGTCAAAAGTTTGTCAAATATTTGTCAAGCATTTGTGGAATGTTTGATTGGTGTGGATGCAGCTTTTAGAGTTATCGATTCTTAAAAAAGTTTCAATTTAATCCAAATGAAATGGAAAACATTAGATGTTTGTTAAAGTTTGCACAGTACTTTCAGTTTTCAACAGCTGTGTGCATACTGAAAGTTCATTTTGGAATTTCTTAATCATAAATGAGAAATAATACAATATAAATATGACAAAAGGTAATATCATTCAATAAGTCGCGACCAGTGTACCTTCTGTCTAAACATGCTCTACTCTATCATCTAGGATATCGTACGAATTGGTCTTAGACATATTGTTACGAGCGTGACCTTAGTTCGTTATTTAAAACACAATATTTCAGATATCAATAACAAGTTCTTTCTTTTATTTAACTTCACTATTTACTTTTATAACATTTTCAAACATTTATCAAATCAACTCTTTATAGTTATCGCTAGTACTGTACTTCTAATTATCGCAATCCAAATAGCTTACTTCGTTCACTTCACTATCTGAAATAAGACTCGCCTCCTGGATGTGTGTAGCGCCGTATTTATACAACCCGAACCCAATGTTTACTAAGATGTCACTAGCCTAAAGTTGCTTTCATTTCCAACAGATGTCGCTTGTGTCACTTTGTGGCACGTAACATGGCCCCGTTCTTAAAATTGCTCGTCCCGAACAACAGGTGATCCACGGTCTTCATGCTCGCCGAATTGACACAAGCGATCTAGATGAACGATTTTTCTTTTGTATCTTGTACCGCGCTGAATCTTGTATACCATGTTATTAGTTCTAATTTTAACTGCATTCGGTCCCTCCCATTGTTGTGGTAATTTTGGAGAACGTCTCGTGGCCTCATGCACATCAGCTAATCGTTGTCTGAGCTTCGTTACGTAGTCTTCTGGTAACTTTTGTTCGCCTCTGGGTATACCAAATTTGAAGTCGCTATAGGTAACCGCATTTCCTTTCCGAATATGACCTTAGATGGGCTTTGTCTGGTCATACTGTAAACAGCTGATATATAAACCATTAGAAATATAGGAATTTATCGATCGCAATCGTGCTTATTATAGTTGAAGACCTTCCTGAGATATTCGATAAATGTTCTGTTGAAACAGTCTTCCATGCGTTGATTTTTCTTTCGTCTCTTATCACCTTCATCACCATTTTCTTTGATTCCTTTGTCCTCAATTTTCTTGCCCTTTTTATCACCGTTGTCATCCTTGTCATTGACGCCTTTGCGCTTCTTACCATCATCATCGTCAGAACCGTTGTCTTTACCTTTTCCGATCTTCATTATACCCTTACCATCGTCCTTATCAGCATTCTTAGACCCTTTACTTTTCGTCTTTTTCTTTCTTTCATTGTCCTCGCCCTTGAATTTCTTTCCTTTCTCCTTTTTACTGTTATCATCGTAGTCATCATCGTCTTTGAATTTCTTTCCTTTCTTCTTTCGACTTTCGTCAACGTCATCGTTGTCATCGTCATGTTTTTCTTCCATCCGTCCACAATGTTTCCATTCAGGATTGCATAGACGTTTTGAAAAGTCTTCTGCATTTCCGTGGAAACGTCCTTTGCGGTGTGGGATTTCAAAGCCATGAGGTTGCAGTCTTGTCTCTCCACGAATAGCTTGCTCTCTAGCCATCTTATCCCTTCTTCTTCTGTTGATTGCATTCGTCCTCGTTTCCTACAGTCGTTTTGAAGGTGACCAAGTGTACTACATTTCCAGCATCGAAGGAGACCACGCAATAAACTGGTCACTGATGACGGCATTGTGCTGCGCGTCTGCTGCCTAGCTCGATATCTTTGCCTTTCTTCTAGCGCTTCCATTCGTCGGAGTTTTCTGCAGTCCCTTTGTAGGTGTCCCGGTTTATTACAGTTCCAGCATCGAGGGATACCACGCAAAGGTGAGTTCTGGGATGACTGCATTCTATTGCAAGTACATTCACCCACCGAAATTTCTCTCGCTCGTACTGTACTCCGAGAAGCTTGTCTGGCAGATTCATACGCTAATGCATAGGCTAGCGCTTCTGCTGTTGACTTCTTTCCTGCTAACCTTAGTGCTTGTTGTAAATTTTTATCTGCAATAGCGTTCACAGATGCGTCTGTTGCCTTTTCATTAAGGAATTCTGCATTTACGCTGGAGTATGAAAGATAAGCTAATCTTTCCACATCAGCCTGCAGTTGTTGTAGTGACTCGCCATGCTTTTGAATTCTGTTGCGTAATTGCAGGCGATATATTTTCTGCATGTGCTCATCTCCATAACATAATTCTATCGCCTCGAAGCCTCGAAGCCTTACCGATGTTTCTCCATTCCTCTGGAGTACAGGAGAATAGTGAGGGAATTTTTCATAGGTAGATTAGTAGGTAACATGGTAGAGAGGAAGTTATAAAAGTAAAAGGGAAACTATGTAGAAGGAAAATTGGAATTCGCAAGGCAGGATCTGTAGTCAAGCCACTTATCAACTCAGCTAACGTGTAAAAATTCCGAAAATTTAGAATACTAAAATTTCTTACAAAAAGCTAATGGGTGGGTTCCAAACAATTCTTTTTTCAGTGATAAATGAACTTAAAGTTGTTATAGGTAGTAAACACATTTCGTGTTATCCTATTACGCTTATCACAAAAGTTTTCTCTTTTCTACATTTTTGAGGCCAGCCCGTCCCTTTAACTCGTACACGAATTTGTCTGTCTGTATATTTCTTTTCTACTATTTTCGACACTCTCGTTGACCCACTTTTCGTCATCACAGCGAGCTGAAATTTGGCACACAAGTTCATGTCGCGTGACAATTGAATCTATCAAAATTTGAACCGGAAATTTTCATGAAAACCCGGAAAATCGGGAAAAATTATTTGAAAATTTGGTACAAATTTGATTATAGTGATAAATCCGTTTCAGGAAAAATTCAGAGTTTTCCGATTTTTCCGAAAAAAAATTCCGGAATATTCGAATTTTTCCTGAAAATTTTCCGGTAAAATTTTTTTCTAAATTATGCAGGATCAAGTTCCGTATCAACTGGCATCATTACTTTCTCTCCGACAATGGTGAAAACTTGCAGAAAAAATCGAGGAAAATTCATGTAAAACGCTTTTCTGGAGTTTTTCCGACCAAGGAAGCATTTGAGCGTTTTGCAACCTAAGACAAAGTTATAGAGCGAAATGAGTTGCATAAAGTTGATTTGTGGAAAATTCCATGGAAAACCCGGAAAAGCGGAAAAATCATAGGAAAAATTTTCATCGATATGATTAGTGATAAATCTGTTTCATGAAAAGTGCAGAATTTTCCAATTTTTCTGGAATTTCCGGAATTTTTCGACTTTTCCGGGAAATTTTTCGACAAAAAAGTTTTATAAGCTATGCGGTATCATTTTTTTTCCGTCCTACTGGCATCAATACTTTCTCTTCAACAATCATGAAAACTTGCATGAAAACTCGAGGAAAATTCATGTAAATTTTTAAAAAAAAATCATAGTAATAGGTAAAGTCTGTGGAAAACATGGAAAATCGGGAAAATTCAGTAAATCAATGTCTTTTCAGCCGTCATAAAATGGTTTTATATCTCCATGCAGCACGTAATAACAATTTAGTTAACGTGAAAAAGGGAGAAAATAAAATAAGTAAAAAACGAGTTTTCAAACAAAACTGAGGCCAAGCCGCATGAAAAAGTAGAAAATAAACTTTTCTTCACGCACAGAGGTGGACTCAGATTTTATTCGCTGACAATCACCGATATATTTCACTATAATCAATCAGAGGTGATAAGTGATTTGATTCATGAAGAAAAAGAATATTCAAGAGAAATGTCCTAATCAAAAAATCTGAGTCCACCTCTGTGTGTGAAGAAAAGTTTATTTTCTACTTTTCCATGCGGCTTGGCCTCAGTTTTGTTTGAAAACTCGTTTTTTACTTATTTTATATTACTAATATTATAGTATTGACTTCATTTGCGCAATATGTGAGGACCTGAGGGGAAAACTATTTGCGCCACTGGTTTCCCTGAATCATAATAATTTGCTTGTGTGGAAAACTTTGAAGGCACTAAAATCAGAAGCAAATCGGCGCTAAATTAAAAAAAAAAACAAAAACTGCTATTGGATTGGACATACCAGGTCCCTTGCACTCAAGCCATATCTTACGATAATTCATAACTGAGAGTTTATTGGAGAAATTAAAATTTGTCGAGCTAAACTGGCAACATTTAATCTACATTTACGACTTTATTATCATTAACTTTAATCTTAATTTTTTTTAAGCTTAATATTTGCCATTGACTCCCTTCCGCGTCAAATTAAATGCAAAAAATTCTTTGATCCCACACACAAACTCCTTTACTTACCTACCTACTTCGATTCATACCGCTTTAATGCTATTTTTGTAAGCTCCTTCCACAACCACACATTGCTCTGTTGCCTTTGATAAAATTAAACAAAATATTTTTCAAAAAATATTTCTACGCTCAATCAGTGGAGTTTCCGGTTTATGCGGTATACCTTTTCGCATATAAGTAAGTGTATCTTTTATGTTCTGTGTGCATTTGTGCAACTACTTCAATCGATGCTAAAATCTTGTATAGTGCCAACAGGAAAATGAAACGAGTCTCTGCAAAGCATCCAATTTAGTTCTTTCATGGTGCGGTTTCCCTGAACATAACAGCGCATGTAAAAGCGTTCTAAATTCTGCAGTAATTGACAGAATAATAACAAAGTAGGCTTCCATCTATAGAGCGGATCGGTCGATCGGCGGAGGAGGAGATCGCGCACACAGAAATGCAAATCCACGCTGCGGTAGACTTTCTGCTCCAGTCTCGGCTCCTCCAGCCAACGTAATTCAAACTTTATTTTATACTACAATCGTTTATTATTATATTTTCCATATTTTGTAGGGGTTCAGCTCCATAACGGCTTTTGTTTGATCTTTTCCTCTAAATTGGTCTCCTCAGAGATGGTCTCGGGTTCGACAAGAGATAAGATGTAAAACCACATTAAATCATAAGTAGAGTAGTGCTATAGTAGCAGTAGAAGAGTTTATTCCTTCCTGTGGCAATTCACAGTATATTTTTTGGTGTGTTGGACTGTATTTTTTTTCTAATTTACTTTTTTTTTTTGTATTATTATTATTTATTTATTAAAAACCCGCGCGGTTTAATTAATTGAATTGTGAACCGTAGATTACCTTATTGATTCAAACCGCAGTCATTTAAAGCTTTTTTTTTCGTTGTTGTCTAATAAATTGGACAAACATACTTGCGTTATTAACAAACTGTTGTTGGCTTCTGTTTTTTTTTTTATATCTGGAGGACAACAATTTTGAGGTATTTATTCAGAGATTTAGCAATCAAGATTAAGCTAATATTGAATTCCTGAGCGGAATTATGTAACTCTGGATAGCGATATGAGTCATTTTCCAATTGAAGTAAAGTTGTAATTTATTACCGTTGTTCCAACGACAACTTCACGCTTGGAAAAAAATGAATTCTCTAATCAATGTTAAAAAACAACATCTGTGATGGATTTATCCATGAAAAACTGGAGCAGCCTGCAATGATTGAAAAAGTTCCCCTACAGTTTTAGTCAGAAAATCTGATTGGTCATTTAAGTATCCTAAATCAAATACGCTTTGATCAGACTAGCATATTTCATAAAATTATTTAACATTAAGACCGACATTCTTTTAAGCGTATATGACACAAAATGCAGTGATTTAAAAGTCCTAGGCTGCAAACGTACTATATTCCATAAAGGCTTTAAGGTCAGTCCTTTTTTATATATCCTGCAAAAAATTTACGAATAGAATTAGAAACAAAGTTATCAAAAAGGAGTAACGGAGATATTGGACCCGGAGGCCTTTTGCAGCAGATCCAAATGCCACCTCAAATCCATCCTGAAAGATTGGAAGAAATAACAGCAATCCGAGTGCACGAACTTTAACAACTACATTGTGTCGATTATAGTAGGTACTCATACAATGGTAGTAGGTACTCGCAATGGAGTAGATTATAGATAAAGTTAAAGGCTACTCCTACCAACTTAACTTAGACCACTAAATGAGTCCATTGTAATCTATAGATACGCGGGAACTATCCTTCTTTGTCTTCTGCTCCTTATAGCCACCCTGCTTTCCTAAAAAATCTCAGGATGGTCCGAGCTTTGCTCTCTGAACTTCACCCAGCGCCAAGGCAAGACCTTCACAAAATACATGGTAAACTGATTCGATTTCTCCGGGATCCACCCAGATCCAACAGAAATCATTTGCTGTCAGACTTAGTCTCTTAGCATGTTTCCTTATGAGTAAGTGGCCCTTTATAACGCCTACTAGGTCTCTATGGGTATCCTTTATACTTTTTTTTTATCTAAAACTGGCCACATTTGTTTTGTCACACTACAAATGACACTATATTGTAAACATCGGTGATAAGTTTCGATCGACACCTTCACATAGTCGAGTGCTACGGAGTTGTCGATCTCAGAACCGTTTTTGCCTAGTTCTTCTACCCTTTTGTTCTCAGTTATGTCCCGGTACCCAACATAGAGTAACCCTAGCAAACGCGCCCAAGCTGTTTAAACAGTTTCAACAGTGTAAATTTTACCATTAGAGCTTGTAGCACTTAATGACGCATTGATCATCAATACTATATATGTATCTGAATGATTTCATCGAATTCCAGTCAACAAAATACTGACAACGCTGCCTGATAAATCACACTATTTCTGCCTGAAAAACACTGCACCTATCCGATAGTCTATAGAATTCTCGTCTCTCAAGTTAGCAGCATCAGGTAGGTGATAATCTGTTCCCATTTTACTATCAAGGTTGTGTACTTCCTGGAATGGCCGTACGTCCGCTCTCTCCAAAATCCTGTAGCCCTTATCCTGACTACACTAATCGCCGCCAACCTTTTACAGATTCTGTCGGGGGTTTTACGTGGACACCTTGCTCGAAACTTCAATTCTACGGCAGTCTTAATGCACGGATTAGTACCTATCAATACGAATATTAGCGCTCTCATGATACAGAGTATGTCCTGTCGCAATGAGTACCAGTATATGCCAGTGCATGTTTGACATTAATCTTACTGGTCGAAGCGAGACCCATCTAAAATCTCTGCCGTTCTCTGGGTCACGGCATCCGGTTAATTTAGCGCAACTCCACACCGAAAGCTATCTAGGCATACATTAATAAGCGGCCATCTTTCAGATCCTCAATCGCAGTATGTAATTTATACAAGAGACATACTTCATAAGTCATAAGTCATGTAGACTCAGACATTCTCTGCTGCCCGCATATGGGCTACCACAATCACCACGATGTCCCATCAAGGGGCCTTCTCCATGTTGAGGTGAATAGTTCTACTATAGTAAAACTATCCAGGGCTGCTCAACCTCGTAGTACCAAGTTAGCAATGTCGGCTCACCAATTGATGTGGCTTCGTAGTCAATGACCATAAGGTCATGGGTACTCCCAGTGGATCTTCATGCAGATCCTTAAGCGAAACTGGTTACTCCGTCCGGGTTTAATCGTATTGACGCAATTGACGCTAAGCGACGGCAATGGATCACGTGACGGTTATGATCCGCACTTCAAGTTAGGAGAGGCTTGAGACTAAAGTTATTAATCTTATAGCATACCAAAAGAACTAGCTCCAACACAAGACTCTAGACTTTAAAAAAACGTGCAGGCTTCAATCTGAACACGCACAATCATCAGTAATCATAGTACCTGTGTTCTATCAGCTCAGCACGTAGCATTATACAACCTTTCCTTGGCAACACTGCGCACCACTAGCTCCTTTTGCAGCTGCCGCAAACCTTTTATAGTAAAGGTCCAATGTCAATAGATTGAGTATGACCAAAGAACATCTATATCTTAACAAGAAGCTTCATGTGGCCCCTAAAAATGCACAAGTTGTATGCTTATTTGTTGATGCGGTCGGAAGGAAACGGACAGGAAGAAGTAAAGATTTGAGACTGAGAGAATATTCCTCTGCTCTCTCTGTCTCCGCTGCACCATAGCTGTACATGTACACACGGCGATGCCAGCCATACACATAGCTTCATATTTCACTTTGCTGCCTAACTGCTTGTCGGCCACCAATTCCTATCCCCCCTTTTCTTTCCCTTTTCTACTTGACTGCAATGCAATGCAATATAAATGAACATTACTCAAACAAAGTATTCTTGATTAAACCGGCTTCCTAGAGAAGAGGTTAAAGAATCAAAGAGAATACGCAATGCAATGCATGGGCATGATCAGGCACTGGTTCTGTTGCTTTGACGACCGGGTCGTTAAAAAGCAGAGAGTTTTCGTGAAGTTTGTGAGAGCGGGTCGTAATAATGCGCTTCGCCATATAAAACTTTTCAATATACGAGATGCGTATTCTTTCTGTTAGATATTCTTTGGTATGAATTCCAGTAACGGTGTTAGTGCAGCACAGAGATCTCGTTGTGCCTATCCTAGCCGCCCTCTGGATTCTTGACAGCGTAACTAAATTGCATTTTTTGCTCGATTGCGGTCCACCAGACTAGAGAACCATTGCAAAAGTAATGCCTAAATACAGTGTAAATTCAATGCACCATCTTCGGTTTTAGATTCCAGTTAATGCCAAAGATTTTCCTGCATACGCATAGAAGACCACACTGGATTTCTTTATGCGTTCATTTATATTTCTCCTCTAGTTAAGCCTAAAATCTAGCACAACGTCCAGATGTTTCACTTCCTTGGGAACTACCACGCTCTTTCCTCCTATCATAGGGATCGTAATTCCAGAGAAAAGTACCAAAGTTTTCAAAGGATTCATCACTGAGTTCGATGTATAAGGTCCAAATATCTACTACTGGTTGATAGCGTTGTCCTCAAGTTCGGCGAGCAATCGCTCCTCCTCCTCCTCCTGTCGACATCAGCCCATACTCCTCTGACGCCAGTCCTAATCACAGCAGCTTATCCTTGATAATAGCCTTAGTCTCTGAAAAGGCTCTCACTATCTTCTGATCTCGTTTTTTTTTTTTGTAGAAGCACAATATCCTTTTTTATTTTATGATGGGTTTTCAATTTCGTTCCCATGACTAGCGCGAGAAAGGACTGTCACCTATAATAATGAAATACGCTTACATCCAGTAAATATTGATTTTGAATAGGCAAATATTTTTAACTAAAACTAAACTAATACTAAAATTTAAAAAACAAATAGAGAGAGAAATAGAAATAGTAAATAAACAGATTGGTAAGTAGCGATGCTATACATTCTTTCGTTCATTCTATAACTCTCTTTGAAAGTACTGACAGAGCCACTAAGCTGAATACGAGCAGGAAGTGAATTACACAACCGCACAATTTGGACAAGATAAGAAAATTTCCATCACTGTTTTGTGAAAACGCGGAATAGTTAAGTTTAAATTTCGCTGCGAGGTTGCGCTAACCCCAAATTTTCTTACAGGTAATCAGGCTTTCCTTTGTAAATCAAGTTATTAATAAAAACAAGATCTTTACGTTTTAAATAAGTATCGATGGAGCAATCCAACAGTCTAAATTTAAAATGTGAAACATGATCGTATCTGCGTAGATTAAAGATGAATCTAATTCAACCGTTAAAAACTACTTCAGTTCTACGCTTACAGTTACTGTCCAAGTTCATGTAAATAGGCTAGCATAAGTAAAATAAGGTACTATGAGCGCCTTGCCCAGTTTCGTTTTCATAACAAGTGACATAACAACAGCAAAAGACCATATAACCTCCGAAGACCAGCATAGATTTCGTTTAACATCAGGTTAACATTTCCACAACACTTCATGTCTTCGGTTATCACCACTCCAAGATTTGTGACTTTGCTTAGAACAGGTAGGACAGCACCATTAAGATATATTAGCGGGATATCTGCTTTACACAAAGGACCGCTGTAAAACGAAATACACTAGAACTTGGACGAGTTAAGTAATAATTCGTTGGTTACAGACCATTCATAATTTCTATGCAGAACGCTATTTACTCGTTGAATGCAATCCTACAGAAGTCCTATGGACCTACTTAAATAAATCTGTACGTCATCAGCATACAGATGTACCTTTACATCCTTTACCACTTCTGCAAGGTCATTAATAAATCAACTAAAAAATAATGAGCCCAAAACTGACCCTTGTGGTATACCAGTTTATAGCTTTAACGCATCAGATAAAGGCACCGCCGATTTTAACAACTTGGGATCTATCAGAGAGTAAACTTCCTACTAGAGTGATTGCGGATTCGGTGAAATTAAAAAAAAAAATTGAGAGATTACGCACAAAAATTACATGGTTAACGCAATCAAAAGCTTTAGAAAAATCCAACAGTAGAAGAGCACTAAAGAGATTTTTGTCTAATGCAGATTTTAAATCAGTATAGTTATCTTAAGCATAGCTGTTTCACAACTGTGGTAAGGCTCCAAACTTGAGTGCCATTTATATAGTTAAAAGCATATTGTCGTCTAAAAAGCACACAAGCTGGTTATACATTAGCTTTTTCAGGATCTTGCCCAGAAAACAGATAAGACTTATTAAGACTTATTAATTCACGTAGCATGTATGCTGCTCTACCTTGACTTGGGTTGGTCTAAAGGTATATAAAATACAAGGTATTCCCATTACGAAATACGATTCGCTATTAGTGACGACATATCGTGAAATTGTATAGAAAAGCACGGTACAGAGAACACAATACTCTCTACGCTCTCTCTGTCTTTCCTACAAAAATGTAATGACTAAGGCCTGAAACACAATTGGAGCTTTTCAGCCAGCTTTATGCCCAGCTTTCTGCTAAAGCTGACTGAAAAAGCCGAATTGAACACAACTGGCGTTTTGACATTTGCAACTTTAACTTGTTTATGTTGAGAACTTTTATTAAGGAACGACAGTTAATGCATCCGATTTGCCAAAATTACGATAAATTCATGCTTTTTTGGATAGTTTCGAGATGTACGAATTATATGTAAAAAAAATACTGAGGTTTTTTTTTATGTCCCACAGGAATTGCTTATTTTTTACTCACCATGTAAGTTTTCTTCCATTTTAATATTTTTAATAGCTGTTTACTTCTTAAATGTGTCAAAAGAAGTCATTCACATCTGATATTCGACATTCGCACAGTTGGCAACATTAAAAGTTCCCTCAAGTTGGCAGTCATTGGACTTGAAATTTGCAATTTGATCAAATCTCTTGAAGCTGGCAAAAAAGTTAAAGCTCCAATTGTGTTCTTCTACATTGATTTTGTTATGGTTGTAGCGTCGTGTATATAGCACTATGCTACATTGAGCTAAATACACGTCTAAGCGACCCGTAGCAGCATGGAGTGGGCGCGAACAGTCTGCTGTATGGATGGAGATCGTAACGTGCCGAACGCACCCAAATCAAGAGTAGAAAGGGGACTGTGGAAAAAAGAAATCAAAAGAAAAGTTGTTGTGATATAATAAAAGCCGCAGTGAAAAGTCGCAGTACAGGAAACAGGCAAGGAAGGTGAAATATGAGGATCCTGCTATTTGTAAGGCCGGTATTTTTCCTTCATAGTATTTATTTAATCAACTTGTTAATTTGGAGCGAACGAAAATTCCGATATAGAATAAAATTTACGCAAAATAAAAAAAGGGAAAACCCATCACTTCTGCAGTGAGTACTACGTACACGGCGATGCGTGAAAATTTTTGTGATGTTACACGATAGACGAAACGTGGCTACTTAATCCTCTCAAATTTTCAAGCCATTTGTGTACCCTCAAATTGAACCAGACAGGGAAGAATACGTACGTCGGGCGATTAACAACAGGAGAGCTTTTTGGTGTGTTAATGGCGTCATACAGTACTATAGAGAAGCATGAAGCCCACGCAGTTGTCTCATAAGAGCCCCCAAACTAGTCAACGTGTTACAGACCACAAGTGGTCTATGCTGCAGCTTGCCTTGCATTAATTACTTAGACGAGAAGATGACTGCTGTAACTATGCTCCAGCTCTAGAATTATTTTCCATAGTAGTTAGGAAGAATTTTGAAAGAAAAACTCGCTCAACACAGTAGGGAATCTTTCAGTATTAGAATTTAAATACCTCTACAGGTATGGACAAGTAGATACATAATTAAGTATAGGAATTTCTAGGGACACTGTAAAAAAATCTGCCCTCAGTGTGGTTGGGAGGATGGGGCACGCAGCAGAAGGCAGTTCATCTGCGCCTTCAATAAGGTAAGAATAAGTGGTGTAAAGGACCCTTCAGGGCTGGAGTGTGTGCTACAGTTTCTTGTCAGGCACGATGATTTTTTTTTGATTATGGCAGGTGGAAGCGGCAGGATTTTGGGTTAACCCCCCCCCCCCCTATAACTCTCCCGCATTAGCCGAGGTGCCAGCGAGTGATCTGTCATGTCATGCTGACAGCTGGGACCTCACGTCCAAAAGAAATCACTCTCAATCTAGTTTCATAACAATTTACATTTTCAACAAATCTCAAGCTGGCTGAAAAGCCCCAATTGTGTTTCAGGCCTAATTTACAGAATTACGTCAGGCTATCAGCTGCAATGTGTCAAAATTTGAAAGGGAATACCTTGTCTTCTATATACCTTGGGTTGGTCTAGGTTTTTGACTCACTAATCAGAGTCAAATCCACAGAATAATAAGTTGGTACCACCTCGCATTACGTGGAAATTCGTCGGAACCATTGCCAACTTCTTCAATACCCCCTCCCCTCCACTGATATGACAGTAGGTATATAGTGAGTTCTTCCATTACTATAATATAGAATGTGTTTCTGTCTAATATTAACCACTAGCGAGATTTTAGCAGTATACTAATCCCACTCCCAAATACCGCGTGCAAATGTTTCCATTTTTATTACATATTTCCTCCTTCAAATTAATCTCACTATCTTCACATTACTTTCGTCTTACATTTCTTACAATTTCTTGATTTAACCACCAATAAGTTCATTTTTATCACTGAGATCTTATACCTAATCTGACCATTATAATAAAAATAAACGAAATTCGTTCCTTGTAATAATCTATCTACCTCCAATCTTTTATTATTTTTTGTTAAATTAAAACTAATTCAAACGGCCTAAATGAAGGTGAAAAATTTATGTATGTAAGTAAGTTAGATAGATGTGAGAAATTTCTCCTTTTTTTAGCTACAACATTTAAAATGCAAACAAATTTTGTCTATACCCTCAGCCCAGAACTAATTATTTTAAAATTACATTTTCCCTGCCCTGTTGGCTATACCTACCTACCTACCTACCTACCTACCTACCTAAAAGAACTCGCTAATACGAGAGTACAAGCAATAAAATCCTCTTGCGGATAACTCGTCTTCAATCTCCTCTTTCGGCCTGGGTAATTCGACGTAACTGGCTTAGAGTAGAGTTGATTTATTCTAGAGTTAGTACGTGTGTATATCTCGGAACAAGCCGAACAGGTATCACATAAATTAATGTTTAATATAATTTAATCTAAAGCAAACATGTCTGCATCATCATCATATATACCCGGCAACAGAAAAGTATAGGTACATGTACCATTTTCAGTCATGAACTTGTTTCGTTTACACGGCGAGAGATCGGAAAAAAAAAATGTTGCAACAGAACTGGAGAAAACATACCGCTCATGGTGTGTCAGGTCATTAATTATATGATCGTTAACCTTTCATATGGGGAAGGTGATCCAAATGCTCGAGGAATCTGACCAGTTGTATGTTTGTATATGTTGTTCTTGTTTTTTTTGTTTTTCTGTTTTTCTTTTTTTCTGTGTGTTCCCGATAGGTGTTTTTTGCAATATTATTGCAACTAGATACATAGAAGACTCGAACCGAACTGATCTCTTCTTAAAAAAACATGTTAAAGGGTAGAGGTGATCTTGAATCGATTAAGTGTGCAAAATTAACAAATTGTCGTCCTTGGATTGGAGTATCAGTCGCACATCACCACCGCCGTCTACAACTCGCTGCTAATTCTCGATTTGATCTGATCTAGCAATTCGATCTATGATTTAGTTGGTCTTGAAAATTTCTTGGTCTTATACTTGAAGGAAAACTGTCTATGTTTGTTTATCTAATATATATCCCCTCATGATGGTGGTTTTATTATGTCCATATACCTACCTATAATAATATATGTTGTATAGTATGAGGACAACCGGCTACGTAACCCATGTCAAATGCACAACGCACGACGACATTTCGCTTTATAAACTTGCTCAACAAGAAATTCTATATTTAAGGCATGCTTAGCCTCTGACTAAAAATATTTTGCATTTGTGGCAACTCTTACAACTAACCCGTGTGATGCTGGCCTTCCTGTATAGTCTACATCTCAACAACAAACAACAAACAACATTGCTCCATGTTATGAGACTGCGATTTAAATGAGTTCACAAGATGTGTAGGTGGCTCACGGAAGTACTGCGCGCATATCAACTATACATACATACATACATCCATCCATACATATACCTACTACAACATATACCGTGTGATCGAAATAGTCAGATAAAGTTCACTTAAATCGCAAGGTCAGGTTGACCCGAAATGTTAAGGTCGTCAAGCAAATATCATAAAGAGGCAGTCACCTACTCTACCTAACTATGTTCGAGAGATGTTAATTAATTTCTATGGTCGTGTATTTATGGAGATCATGATCTTTACTATATAGGGGGGATGGGAAATAAAATTCCGGCTTGATCGTTTTATTAATATTCTCTACAACTACACATAGGTTGCCATGGCGATTAATCCGCAATTATTTAATATATTTCCATGGAAAAAATTATTAATTAAAAATTAAGAAAATTGTTAATATCCTGAATGAGTTTTTTTTTTGTTATACGTACACATACATGCATCTTCACACACATCCATATATGCGCAGCTACATATATAAAAATCTAAAAACCAGGATATTAATCAAAAAACTCCCATACCCTGTATCGTCCCTTTACTTCCTTATACTGAATATTGAGGATATTATATCAAGTCTATACTCAAGTCTTGCAGGGGTCTCGAAAATCAATCGCTTGCAGTCATGCTCCTATCAATATCTTTTACGCAAAAACCTGTATCCCATAACTCAGGTTTATCTGGATATAATCATCCTGTTTTGCATAAGGAGGAATTTTTATCGGGTTACGACACTTTCATATAAATTAGTGCGAACTTGGATAAATTATTATGGATGCTTTTGCTCTGGCCGGACCGGGTTAGTTGTTGGTTCTCTGATGTGGGAACTGATGTGCATAACTCTCTCTCTCCCAAGCGCTTAATCTACATACATAGTATAGAAAGAAGGAAGAAGAGATGTTTTCTATGTAAATGGACTTTGTTAATTAAAACTAGACTCAATCAGGTCGAGAGCTATTAATTGAAAAATAGAAAATAGAAAACAAAATCTTCGTCCTATTAACGGTTTTGCATATTTATTTATTTTTTTTTTATTTTTTTTTTATTTTTTCATCTTACATCTTTCATCTCTGTACCTATATAACATATATAGTAAATGCGATGAGAGCAGATGAAAATTGCAAACGTGAAAGCGATGTAAATGACACCCAGCGGCATAGACGCCTTAGTTACATTCTTAGCCTTTAATGTGACAAGTCTTCGAGCACATACTTGTCACCACATAAAATATTTATGTTGGGGCTTGGACTCTCACCTCAAAAGTATATGTACATAGGTGTTTGTATATAGCAGAGATATAGAGTTATAAAGAGACACTTAGGGGCTATATACAAGTCAAGATACTCTGCTTGGTCTGCTTTGTATAAGTATGTAGAGAAGACCCCGCTGATGAACTTAACGGCCGCCTCTATGGTATGCAATGTCTTATAGGCATCATAAAACTGTAATTCCTGTCATGACTTGAATAAGAAATTTTAAGAAGTTTGAGCCAACTTAATCACTGACTATAGGAGGATTCTGTCCGGCATCTTCTTCGAATACATACAAATCTTTCTTCTATATAAAATGTACAAGACAACGACGACGACGACGACAACGTCGACGTTTCTCGCCTCTGGTGTTGCATTGCATTTCTTAAGATGCTCTGGCATCAGTAATTGCAAATGAAATGATTTCATGTTTACAGCACTTAAAATGTAGTCAATTTGATTTTATAAGGGAACTTAAGAGAATTCACTCAAAACAATTTTTTTTTTCGTTTTTTTTTTTTTTGCATTTCATACCTACTAGAAATAAATAATAATAGATGATCACAGATTTTTAGTAAAATACAAGGTGTTTCCTGGTGAGAAGTCAAGATATTCTGTATTCCTACAGCAAAATCGTTCTTGGTTTAACGATAAGTGCAACCAAGCAATAAAATCGAAAGAGAGTCTATACTTTTCGCACCTATAAAGTACATCTATGTATGTTCAGAAATGAAACACAAATCTACAAGACTGCACAGAACACCTGCAAGTCCATTATCCAGAGAGAAAAACTCCTTTGGCCAGAATATTAGACAACGAATCTTAGATAACCGCAAAGGTAGCAATGCTTTCTCTGGTCCGTGGTCAAAACCATCAGGACGAACTTCACCAGTTCCTCTATAACTTTACTACTTAACTTAATGCTGAAGTGGTTGTTGACTCCATGGATAAAGCTAATATTTTGGCTGCTAGATTCGCTTCAAATTCTCGTCCTCCACCCACTTCACAAACACCTGTTTTACATCTCCCGTGTGAATGTGTACAAGAGCCAAGCCAATACATATCCGTACGAGGGATGTGTTCAAGGTCCTTAAGGGAATTAACGGCTCCAAAGTTGCCGGGTCTGATGGTTTCTCGCCCCCTGTTAATTAAAATCTGTGTCTTATCCTCGGCTAAACCTCTGCACAAACTCGTCTTATATTCGACAGAAATGTTTCCAACTGCTTGGAAACTAGCTCTCATTCAGCCTATTCCCATAGAAAGGAGAGGGTAGCGCGATCCATCAAATTATCTACCGCTTGCAATCACTTAGATTCTTTCAAAGGTTTCTGATATCTAGAAATTAAACAACTCATCAACGATCGGCAATATGGTTTCCGAGCTGGACGCTCATCTGGAGACTTGTTGAATTTTCTTAAGGAACGTTCGAACCGTAGTCTTCACAGTTTTGGTGAGTCCAAAATCATTGCCCCAGATATATCTAAGAACTTTGATAGAATCTAGCATCCAGCCCTTCTAGCCAAACTATGGCGTTACATTTGAATCTCATCCCATAAATGCCGGTGTGCCTCAAGGCTCTATTATCTCTCCAATTCCCTTTTTAATTTTCATTAATGATCTGCTTTTCCCTTCTTTCAATCCCATCCATAGCTTCGCTGATGACAGCACCCTTGATTTCGCTTACTCCTTTGACACTCTTGCGAACTACAGAGGGATTGCCGCATGTGTTAAACAAGATGGCATGACTAGATCATTGAATAACGATCTTGAAAATATCCTCGCTTGAAGCAAAGCGAATCGCGTCGATTTCAATGTATCTAAGACCCAAAGCTGTCTCATATCATTAAAACAAGACCATCTCACTTACCCACTCCCATTTCTTTTGATGGAGCATAACCTTCCGATTCGCTCTCACTAAGCATTCTTGGCATAACATTTCTAGTAAGTTAAGCTGGACAGATCAATTCTTCGCTGTTGCCAAAAAAACATCGAAATGGTTTGGATTTCTGAAAAGGCGTAAGAAATATTTCAGTCCGTCAAATTTAGCATTCCTTTACAAGGAACATTAGGCCTAGATGGAATACAATTCCCATATATGGGCCGGGGCTGGTCGTACAGCTTTAGCCTCATTAGATATTGCCCAGAATAGAGTCTTTAAGGTCATTGGCGATGTCTTGTCATATCGACTCACTTGAGCACCACTGCAATGTTGGATGCCTTTCGATCCTTTATCACTACATGCATGGTTAATGTTCTGATAAAATATCTAGTCTAATCCCTTCTAGAATAATTCCTGCACGTAATACTCGCGCTGCAAACCTCGCACATCCTTTCACCCTTCAAATTACTTTCGGCCGTACAGTAAAATTCCGTGATAAATTTTTATCACGAACTGTGGGAATGTGGAACAGTCTACCATCTTCTTTCGTTCTTCCGGCATACAATCTGCGGAATTTTAAGGGGAACATACATCGGCACCTCCGCAACTCTCCTCTCTAATCCTATCCCTATCTCCTTCCTGACATGCTGTGCTTTGCATCATATGGTATCCCCTGAGCTTGGCTTAGTAATATAAAAAAAAAGCCTTAGAACGACTGCTCAACCATCCCCATGCTTCTCTCCTCTCCGGAGTTATGGCGCTCTAAAATAAAATTTCCGATTTTTTTTACAATTTTTTATTCTTTGACCTTGTTTTTTGAAATAAAAAAACTTTATTAACATAACTTCGTTTACAAAAACTGTAAACTGTGGACCTGTTACACCTATGTCCTAACTGTAGCCATTAAAAACTATTAGCTCTTAAGGCAGATATACAGGTCATACCGAAATTAGACGATATTTTTTTGCAATTACAATTTTTTCAGTTACTAAGGGCACAAATTATTTTTGAATTTTGAAAAGATTAAGAGCTAATAGTTTTTTAACGGCTATAGTTAGGTCATAGATGTAATAGGTCAAATTACGGAGAAGAGTCCACCCTTTTCAAATCTTGTAACAAAATTTATGTTAATAAGTCTTCTTTTTTTTTCAAAAAAGTGGTCAAAAATAAGAAAGGGTAAAAAATCCGAAATTTTTTTTAATTTTGAGCACCATAACTCTGGATTAGTTGAGCCAATTTTTATATACCAAATTTTATCGAGAAAAAACTCGAAAAGTTGATAGTTTACCTTTTTTCATTTTTGAGTTACAGTCTTTTGGATTTTTGAGTCACTAATTTGATAACTGCACACACAAGATTGGTAATAACTTTGTAAATATTGTGCGTGTGTTTTCCAAAAAAATACCGCTATAAAGTTAAATCCTATTGGTTTGTTTTTTTTTGAAATTCTTACTACTCTAAGACAATGAGCTAGAAATTTGCAATGTTATAATTATTTGTAAGAATAGTAATCGTCTCAGAAAATGAAAAGAAAATATCTCCGCCCTAACGACCAACTTTCCAAAAACTGGACCGAAAACTGGAAAAACCCCGACCCTTTCAAGATTTCTTTCCATTTGTGATTATTTTTTTAAATACCTTATTATCGTGTTATGGGCTTTCCTGTTCCTATTAATAGAAAGCCAATAGTTTTAGCTTTATAGCGTTATTTTTTTAGAAGCCACACTCATAATATTTACAAAGTTATTGCGAATCTTGTGTGTGCAGATACAAATTAGTGACTCAAAAATCGAAAAGACTGTAACTTAAGAATGAAAAAAGGTAGACTCCCAAATTTTCGGTTTTTTTTTTCTCGATATAATTTGGTCTAGTTTCTAACCCTTAAGTTTGATCCTGCACGAATGGGAGAACCCGTATAATAAATTTAATAACTCATATCTTTGCACCTCCACAATTTTTGGCATATGTAGTAAATAGATAAGACTTAACGACCTCAATTTTTTCTAAAATTCTATTATTAATAAAAACAAATTTTCGTTCGTTATTGCTGTATTTAGCTTCATCTGACATTTGAATCAGAAAAACCAGTTGCTCCGTTCTCGAGGTATATTTTTTTAAAAATGACGTTTCATCGTAATTAAACGAAATATCTCACTCACCTTGCAGGGAGGGGACATGTGGTAGGGAAAACAAAAAATATGGGTGAGATTTTTTCATATTCATGATTAAATCTAAAATAAATTCAGTTTGATCGTTTTTGTGCGAAATGGTTGAATTATGACCACTTGACCAGGTTGATACCAACCAAGGTATATAGAAGACAGACAGAAGATATTCCCATTAAAATTTTGACACATTACAGCTGATAGCCTGTAACGTAATTCTGTGACTAATGTATATACATTTCAAGGTATATAGAATACACGGTATTCCCATTACGAGCCACGTTCCGCCATTAGTGACGATATATCGTGAACACAATACTCTCTATCCTCTCTCTGTCTTTCCTATAAAAATGTATATACATTTGTCATAGAAATTCGTCACAGCCTATCAGCTGCAATGTGTCAAAATTTTAATGGGAATACCTTACCTTCTATATACCTTGATATATTTTTATATGAGAGACAGAGAGAGGAGAGAGAGAGAGTATTGATTTCTCTGTTCCGTACTTTCCTATACATTTCACGATATTACATCACCTAATAGTGAAACATAGCTCTTAATGGGAATACCTTGTATTCTATATACCTTGGATACCAACCACGGAAGTTACGAGATTTTCGAAATGAATTAATTGTTGGATGTTTGTTGAAAAACTATATCAAAATCGTCTAAATGACACACTCGCTTACTCTATACTTTTTGTCCTTGAACACGTGGCATTTTACAACAATCAACAATATATGTACGTAGTAAAAAAAATTGAAATCTGAAAGCTCATCTTTCGATTTCATTAAATTTCATTTGAGGTTACCCCACTAAATATTTTTGACTAGAATGCTGGTTATTTTGAGTCTCAATTTCTCTCCTTGATCCCAAATTTCCTGTCGACTATCCGTCTAATAAGTCGAATTGGAATACATAAAGTGGATGGATGTTGCAAGAAAAAAAATTTAGATAGGCGGAGATTAAGTTAAGCCTCTTTATAAACTTTTTAATTTTCTTTAGCAAAGGCTCGAACCATGTTTCACAGTAAAACCTATTAACAACAACCAAAAATTTTACAAATTGAGTTACAAAAGTAGAACTGAGACAACTTACATCTATAGATGTGCAAAACCTCACAAAAACGCGGTCCAACTAAAACGATCTAATGGCCCTCTAATAGAAAGCTCTACACATTCTCTCTCTCTCTCTCTCTCTTGCTGTATTATACCACATAAATTCTTCGCAATGATAGCTTTCTTTGGTTGTATAAAAAGTTAAAGAGCTTTCAAAAAGTGCTCCAGGTATATATGGAGTTTTACACATCTAGTTGTAAGTTCAGAGTAGAATATGCTTTTGTATTTGAATATGTGCGGGAGTTTCATTTATTAAGAGTTGGCTTTACGCTGAACCTTAATACCTGGAATCGCGATAAAATGTGTTGCACCTTTTCCAATAAATCTCAAAATTTAATTTAAGTATTCTGAGCGCTTGTGTTTCGAGATTTTGATTTTTATATTAGAGATTTTTTAACCAACTACAAAGTTTTTTGGAAAAAACATCTATTTTTTGCCCACGATTTACAACTGCATTCATATAAGGCCTGAATTACAAATTACGACTGATCAGTAGACTACGACTTTGCCCAAATGGTAAAGCCTCTCTATCCTTAACGTGTGACTGTTTGGTGCGGTTTATGGTCCCGCGGGGTCATTGGACCTTACTTTTTCGAAAATGAGGCTGGAGCAACAGTTACAGTGAATGGATTGCGCTATCGTCAGATGAGTAATGATTTTTTATGGCCGGAATTGGATGGTATTGATCTGGACAACGTTTACTTTCAACAAGACGGCGCTACGTGCCATACAAGCAACGAAATCATTGATCTTTTACGGGAAAAGTTTCCGGACCGTGTTATCTGTCGAAGAGGTGATCACAATTGGGCACCGAGATCTTGTGACTTAACACCTTGCGACTTCTTACTTTGGGGCCACGTGAAAGAGAAGGTCTACGCCAACAGCCCAGCGTCGATTCAAGACCTCAAAGATGGAATTTGTGAGGCTATCGAGGACATAGGGCAGCCACTTTGCGATTTGGTTATGGAAAATTTCATGAAAAGGATATGGTCCTGTAGGCGTGGTCGTGGTGGTCAGTTGGCTGATGTTATTTTCCATTATTAACGGCATACCTTCCTCTTTATAATGAAATAAAGATCCGATTATTTATCTCAAAAAATGGCAATTTTCTTTGAATATCAAAATAAAACCTCTTATTGGAAAACCCTTTACATGTGACAAGATACAATTGCAACTTTGACTTCGACGGCGACTGCGACTGGAACTAAACTTTGCTTAAAGTGCGGCCAACTTCAGTTCATAGAGAGTTTTGCTATGAAAATTCATAGCGAAATAAGTCAATTGAAATTGACTCAGATTGCTGCTAAGTCTGCAGCTCGAGAATAGAGTGGAAAAAATACTTTATGCAAACGAAAAAATTTTTGAAAAAAGAAATTTCATTGCACAAAGAGGGCATAGGGCTAAGTCTTGCTAGGAATTCAAGTAAATACGTAGTATTTCGCCTCATATAATTCACACTTAAAATTTATTTTAAGTCTATTTATGAGGTCAGCTTGGCTGTTTGCTTTGGCATATACGGCAGGCAGAAACCAAGCCGTACTAACGATTAAACGGTTCCTGCTTATATGAAATGCCCTCTTTGTGCAATGAAATTTCTTTTTTCAAAAATTTTTTCGTTTGCATAAAGTGTTTTTTCCAACTTCAGTTCAATCAGAAGTCCAAACTTCTGGTTTGTTCAAGCAGTTGAAGCTTTAATTTAATTACAAATTTCACCTCACCGTCGACAGATCAGTTGTAATTGTAATTCAGGCCTAATGTTTAAGAAAATACGTTAATAGCGATTTACCTTCAAAGATCAACTCACTGAAATAAATGTCGATGTCCTTTACTAGCTATTCCTCTCATAATAAGTCACTCCCTACTCCTAATATTTTCAGTCGTATTATGAAATTCAAAAATACTATATTGTATGAATTATGTGTAAACGTGGAATCATGTTTTGTTTTTCTTTCTGTGCACAAACCACAAAAGTTCAAGTACAATAACAACTTCTTCACTATAAAAAAAAAAAAAAACTCATTTGTCTGTCCTGCGCATTAAAACAAAAAAACAAACTAATAATTGTATGCACTCGAAAAATTGCCTATAGATAGCAAAACTGCACCTTGCAAAATAATCGAAAAGGAAAGGTCATAACCCACTCTCTCTCTACATATATATAATCCTGGCAGAGTGCAGACCACTTGTGCATTGTTGGTAGGCACGATGGACGGTGGCGAGATGCGACGCACTCTGCAACATTAAGTAGATGATATACTAGAGATACTGGTAGTTGTGATGGTCAATTTAGTTGTTCATTTTGACCTGGTTAACCTTTAAGGTATACACTTAAAGGAGCACAAAAAAGCAGCTAACAAAGACCAAAGTGCCCCCGGCATACACATATAGTCGGGCCGGCGAAGAGGCGAAGAGCAGCCCAGAAGATGCAATCACCGGGCAACGGCAGAGCACAGATCAAGAGCCAACCTCATCAACGGCATCATTATCATCAACATGATCATCGGGTTATACCTTCAACGAATACCTACCTACCTGGGCTGGGTTCGGCTGCCCTGAATGCGCAATCTATTGGTGGTGTTGCTCGGTATTGGTGCCCCTTAATCATCATCAGGCCTTTTTGAATCTTTCCTCCCATTAATTTCTCGGCAACCTTCTGCACCCTGGTTGTCGTTTCTATTGTTATATTGGCAGATCATAGGACTATAAACATACAGACACCTATGGCCGGACGAGTCGACGCCGCGCCGCCGCATCCCAGCTATATATTTATATGTGTGTGTATGTGTATATTCATCATCATGATGACCTGCGTACATCATTACCAAGTTATTTTCTGAACGCAAAATTCTTCTCTTCTTATTTTGTCCGATTTTTGAGCCGCAGGGCATTGTTATGCTTCTTTACTTCAATGTTGCTATGCTATGCTATGTTGCGCTGCGACTGCGCGCATAGTTTGCTGCTGCTGCTGCGATCAGACACTGTATGTTGTCTGCTCCCTGCACCGAGGATCGCTGTTTATATCTACCTTCCTACACGCAATTTGATTTCTTGGACAAAAAAAAAAATTCCATCTTGTTCAACGGTTGGTTGGTTAGATGAGTGATAATGTCGCTCGGCATCTTTACCTGCTTCTTTTCTGCACAGCTACCCTATTTATCTTTACTTAACAACTGAATATTGCTTGCTAGCGCAAAAATGATTGTTTATTTTCTAGAAGGTATCAATCTTCTGGAAGGATGAGCTGATTGTGGAGTGCAATGCTATAAATACACGCGGTGCGCATTTCCAGGATGGCCTATGAATATTGCTAACCACAATTAATTAATAAATGGCAAGCAAATAATATCCGGAAATACTTAGAAAATGTTATTAATTGAAATATTCTGGTAATGGGTAACTAATTTTATGGTTGCTTCTGCTATTAAAAAAATAACACACACACACACAAGACATTTCTTCCAATATATTAGGAATAATCTTTGAATCTTACTTTCTAATAACCATGGAGGTTATTTGGAAAAAAAGAAACATTATTATCTTTAACAGTTACTATCAATTGTTGGTTGATATCGATGTCTCCGATGTCTTCCCATTAGATGTCTCGAAGGTCTTCGATAGAGTCTGTCATCCTGCATACTCTTTTAGATAAACTTCAGACCTTAAGTCTAGACTCTCTTTTCTTAAAATGAATTGAAAATTTTCTCTCCCGCCGTTCAATGTAAGTTATATTGGATAGAGTTACTTCTGACCGTTTTATATAATCCATGTCGGTGTACCGCAAGGTTCTGTTCTCTCTCCTATTCTCTACCTCATTTTTATCGATGATCTGCTAGCTCTCACTTTTAATTCTATTTATAGTTTTGCAGACGACAACTCCCTTGATTTCATGTACTATAGTTCCACTCTATATCTGCTTTTCGTATATGAATGTTTTAGCTGACTAACGAAGCCACATGTTTAGTTTACTAAACTTCATAACAATACTCGCTTAAGGCAAGTTGAATCGGGTCTTATTTAATACCTCCAAAATGCAATGTTATCTGCTATCACTAACAAACGTACACTGCAATACCCACTCACCCCATTTCCGTTGATGGAGAAAATATCTTGAATTCACCATTTCTAAACATCTTAGGCATTGAAATGTCCAACAATATTAGTTGGTCCAATCATATTTTTGGTATTGCCAAATGCAAAGATGCAAGAAATATTTTATTCTATCAGCATAGACAGAAATCTATAAGTCGCATATTAGGCCTAGATTAGTATATATTTCTCATATTAGGGAAGTGGCTAGAAGCTCTGCATTGCCGACGTTAGACACAGTACAAAAGAAGGCCTTCCGACTTATTAGCGATGCCATATCAATAGCAACTATTGATTCCTTAGAGTACAGCGGTAATGTCGGATGTCTATCTCTGTTTTAAGGCTCCTTCTACAGCTACAGCGTAATGTATACCATCACCTCCTTGACTCAACCCAATAATCCGCAATTCCCTACCCCTTCTTTCTTTCTTGCCAAAACTGAGTTACGGCATCATTGGGTATCCCCTCAGATTTGGCAACATCATAAAAAAAAATCTTCTTCTTCGTATTTTGGTAGTGTATTATTTATTATTATTATTATTAGCCTGGTAAAAAAAAAATGGCGTAACAAATGGTGTGTTTTATTTGACCTAGAGAGCACCAACAGGTCATGAAGATACCGCGGACATTTAAACTTAATAATTTTTAATTAAACAAATCACTGAACAATAATCAAAAGAAGTATTTCACATATTTCGTACGTCATAATCGCTAGCATAAGCAATTGCATAGGCATGGATGTAAAATGGCTTCACATCCATAGAGCATGAAGTCTACCCTACTCACAACAGAATTAATGTTCACGTTCTATGTAAGCATGTTATTGAAAAGCACCCCAAGAAATTTAAAAATTTTGCAGAATAACAGTTTTATTATTGGCAACCAAAGGAAACCCAGTATTAAGCTCACACCTATGAATCAGCATATATTTATGTACCTATATACTTGTATTTTAAGGCATTAAATTGATACAGGACCATAAGATCGCAATAGATCATCGGTTCACTAAATGTGACTGAGCGCATGTGGTGCTATAGTCGCCACTCTAATCTAACCTATAAAACCACAAATTAATAGCCTACAAATCCTCATTTACATATGTGAAAGATGCAATCCTCAATCAGACCAACTACACTGGCTCTAGATAATTGAACATCATGAGCCTAATACCCTCGACAGACGATAGCCATAATTCTAAATTACCTACATTAACAAGATAATCTCTGTCATGTGTCACCCCTGAGCTTTTAATTATCCCACAAAGTATTACATAATCACCACATCTTAACATTGACATAATTGAGTTTGGTTTTTGAGGATTATCTCCAAAGCGCCACTAAAAACACGTGTAGTGATTCTGTAAACTAACAGTTGCAGCTTTTAGATGCAGCTGTTCGTGGCGTTTATGACAGATTGCATCGTTTAAGAACAAGTTTTTTTAAGAAAAGGAAAACGGTGATACAAGTTCTCCTTTTTATAACCGAATATCGCCTCACACTGCTGCAAATAGTAATAGAGGTCTTTTATTTGCTCTAAATTTTCGTGCACTATTATAAATACGTCTTTTTAACTTCTTAGGTCTATATAAAAGAACTGTTAGATCACCTAGTAAATCATTGCAGTTGGTTGCTGTACTACTAATACTTTGGCTATTGCAAACAAAATTTGATTCAATGTCAAAATCGTCTGTCATATATTTAATTGGAAATTAGAAATAATTTTCAATTACATAATTGGAATTTATTTTTGGTCGTCTGTCGACGGTATAAGTGTGCAGATTAGAATGCTTAACTTAAGCAAATATGTCATTTATAAACATAGAAAATAAATGAGGCGCCAGACTGGATCCCCTAGTTTCACCAGACACCACTGGTAGAAATGAAGACTGGGAACTGTTTGCAAATACTCTGCTTGTAAACTGTTACTCAAGTAGTCATAAATCAGCTTTGCAGAATGAGAAGAAAATTTAAAGTTTCTTTTAAGTTTCTTATCAAAGGCCTATTTATTATTATAAGATGTTAGAAGGGGGGGGGGGGGGGAGTATAACAACACAATAATTATTCACATATTTAATATCGCAAGTCCTGATTTACTCGTAAAAAAAAAATAATATTATAAATTATAATTAACGTCAAAGCTAGACAGACTTTGTTCCTGTATTGACCTGTCTATAGATTTCATCAACATCCGCCCCTTTAATCCATCGATGAAGATTTAGTGGTGGAAGCTATTGCTTTCCATCGGACCCTGTTTCGGGCGACAGCATATAGCTCACTCCATGACCTTCCGATAGATCCTGCTTCTGTGAGAATAGTCCTTCTCTATGTGATTCCTGGTCTTCCTATTCAACGGGCTGTTTATGGGTTCCAGTCGAGCGCCTGCTTTGCGATATTATTCCTTTCACATCGTAGCTTCTGGCTAATCCAATTTCATTTTCTTATTACTATTTCCTCGTCAATTCTGCCTAGTTTTCACTAGATTGAATCTCAAACCACATGAACTACTTTACGGCAAGATTTTGTATTATGGTTTTAAAGTTCTGGTGTCGGTGGGTCAGCAAACAGATATCATCGAGATAATCTAAATCGGTAGAACGGTCAATCAGTCCTCATTGTATGCCGCGCGGTTTACCATCAAAGCTCATTCACAACAAGAATATCAGTGAGAACAATTAATAAAAAATTGGAGCGACGAATATTTACATGCTTGACGAACTCCGGAATTTACATTGAACCTATCTTATACATAGTCTATCGTTGTGAAGAAGTTTGAACTTCGAATTGGAGTAAATACACTTCATCAACTGTATTATTTTTAGATGGATTCTGCGTCTACATATGCAGCACCTTCCATATGTGTGCCCTATCAACTGAGTCAAAGAGCTTTTCATAATCCATCAAAGTCAGGTAGATGATAGTCCGCAAGGTTTTAATGTGATCTATTCAGGAATGTCCTTTTCAAAAGTCGACTTGGTGTGTTCTAACCGCTTGGTCGACTGCAGATTTAATTGTTTTCAGCGCTGGGGATTAACTGGGGATTAAACTAGAAATTTCGAAGGAAGTCTTCGCAGGCGTAAACCTTCTCAGTAAACTAACTCAGCCGGAATTGTTAAAAAATTTTCCCTAAACACAGTCCTGAGGCCTAACAATACGAATCGTAAAATCTTTGACCAAGTCCGGTAGGTCATAATAGTAGCCTTCAGCGTCTTATGCCATCCTGTTTGAACCTGTTTGCTTGAGAATTATATGCGGAATTTCGGCTATGAGCAAAAGCTAACAATTTAGAGAGCTCAGCTAAAAGTGCTGACTCAAACTGAGCCTCAGACCAACGCGTAAATCTATCAATGACGATGAGCCAATATCTGAAACCATTGGGAGGTAGGAGGGGACCGACAATATCAATATAAATGTCCTTTAACCGACTATAACCCAAAGGTTTTATTAAATGACAAGTGATTTTGAATTGCTGACATGGGCGAGCCCAGGAATTAACATTCTTCTTCGTTACAATTTTGTTAGTGGTACGCATACTTGGGTGCGATAGATTGTGTACCGCGTGTTCTAAAAGACTTTGGACTAAAAGTTCGATTACTATTTGCCGAAATTTCACAGTAGATTTGCTTACTATAGTAGAAAAAATGAGATACTTTTAAAATTTGTACTACGAATTTTGGGGGAGAGTTAGTAGCTCAGGATCATTAATTTGTTCGTCGGCATGGGAACCAAAGTCTATCAGACTAGGAATATGAATTTCTTCTAGAATGGACAAATGTCAACTACTACAGCGCCTTCCATATGTTCGTCCTATAAACTGAGTCAAAAACATTTTCATAATCCATCAAGTCAGGTAGATAATAATCCGCAAGGTGTTAGTGTGATCTACTCAGGAGTGTCCTTTTCAAAACCCAGCTTTTGTCTTTTAATCGCTTGGTCGAATGCAGAATTAATTCTTTTCAGGATCACGAGGGTCAAGATTTTCCCACGCTGTGGACAGTAAGCAGATTCCTCACCAATTGTTGCAATTTGCTAGGTTGCCATTCTTTTGCATTTTGACTATGGTTCCTTCCGTCCAATTCTCCGGTAACTTAAAGGTGCGCCATACTCTTTCAAGGATTGGTAGGAGAATGTCTGCTGATATGCTTAGGTCCACTTTTAGTAGTTCGGATGAAATTGGAAATGGCATAGCAAAACTACATGTAGTAAAACAGGAGTTGCAGGTATAGGTGTGTGTGTGTGTCTGTGGTAAGCTTGTAGCGCATGCGCAACTTAGTGAATCTATTTATCTAGGCTTGAGATTATCAGTAGTAGTATAGAACTTGAAATTTTGTACACGAACTTTAAAAAACAAGTACAATTAAGTTCGAAAATGAGACAATTCGGGCAACTCCTTCGTGGGGTTGCCATACAAAAAATTTCGTTTCCCCTTATATATTTGGGCACTGCCTGAGAATGTGTCGACATAGAGAGCTGAAATTTGATACATGATGTTTTCATTGTACTACCAAATAAAATTTCAAAAATGGACTAAATCGGGAAAAAACCGGTTCTTGGTGTTGCCATATAAAAATTTAGGTTTTTTACGTATACTGTGAAAACTATCAGTCCTAAACATTTTTAATGTACTAAAAACTTCTTCAGAATATGAAATCCTATAAAATTGGTCATAATCATTTTTTCTGTCCAACGAACCATTCTAGAAAAAAATTAAACTTGCACAGATGGGTGACCATACGAAATTTCATACGGGCATTCATCTAGGGCAGGGATGAGCAACACACAATCACATTTTAAAATTTCAATTGGCCCGTTGATTAAAATGGTTGCTCACCCCTGATCTAGCGTATAATGAGAATTGGTCTTAGACCAATTCTTGCTTTTTTACTTGTTTTTTTTTTGTACTTGCATTTTTTCTTTCTCTAAATTTGTCCTCCTTCATTACTACTAACTCCTTCGAGACTAGGGGGTATTTTTGACTTCATTCATGTAAACAAATTTTGTATAATGCGGATACCTGCATTCCTGTTTATTATATGTCTTCTAAGCCTCCTGATTCACAATGAGACACACTTGAGAGACTATGCAAATGCAAAAATCGCTTTTATATCGACATATAGTGCGATTGTTTTCAAAGGCTTGAGCTCTACCGCCCCTGAGAAAATAAAATAGGCTAACAACGAAAAAACTGTAAAAGAGCGATAATTTTTATAACCCTATATAAAGAATTAAATAAAATTAAAAACATTATTTCGACGTAGTTTGTTTTTCATTCATTCGACTCATAAAATAATGAATTTTTTCATGTAAAATATGAATCCAGCACTCGATTAATCATTTAGTAAATTAATCGTGATCAAATGATCGATTAATCGATTATTAAAATTACTTTCCATTTCTAGTTATATGATCACTCTTAAAAATGGGTTAAAAATTACCATCAAAAGATAATAATTTTATGTAATTTGTGATATATGTAGAGCTACGAAACTTACTGAAATTTGAGCAAACTCGAGTCGTAATATCAAAAGTTTTTCTAAATATAGGCAAATTAAAGCAAAACTACTCAACTTTGCTTACTTTCGAATAGTTCTGCTCAGATTTGATCACGTTCAAACAGTTTTGAGTAAAATTAAACAAATTCTGTGTAATTTGCTTAAAATTCAATACTCTTTATAAATACGTTTTCTATATAATCACACACACTCTGAAGAATATTCCGCAAATTTTGTGTAATTTTAGAACATTTCATTGCCAACCATGGTGGATTTCGTTCTTCCGTTTTTTGAAGTCGATGCAGAGAAAAGTGCACTAGAAAAATTATAATTTAAGGTTGTTGTTGTTTTTCGAAAATGATGCCTTTGAGAACAGAAATATTTTCTGGCAGGCATATTATCATCGAACCATTTTCCTCTTATGGAATATTGAAAAGCTTTTTATATGTAGAAGTCTCGGGTTGTACTAGCTCTAATAATTGATCCGCATTAGTAATATCTGTACCGTTAACTATCAGTCGGTCCGCAGTTCTTTTTACAAGGCCTCTAATCCCATCCGCAGCTCCTTTGCCAGGCCCGCCGAATTCAAAATACGACTAGATTTAGCCCGATCAAGACCAGTTTGGCTATCTCCTCCAAGAGACGTAAACTTGGGCATTTATTTCTTCCAAAGCTCTTTGGACACACTCTGCAACTGTATCCCCACCTTGAAGCTGACGTGACGAATGCATGTAGAGGAAAAATTTAATTAGGACTTCGTTCAATGCAGGAGACCCTTTGGCTGTACATGGGGCATGAAACCGAGTGTTATGAACTGGATGTACACCTCGATTGCAAAACTCATGCTCAGGTTTTGCTCATATGTAAGGTGGCCGAAAACGAAAGTGGGGACTGCGATCCAGCAGTTGGCAGGCCTACAAAGCCTTGCTTGCCACCGACAGCTCTCTCACTAATGAGGGAGCCGGAGCTGATGTTAACTTTCTTGAACCTGACATTGGGTTGGAGTACTTACTTGGAAGACACAACACTGAAGTCTTCGTTATCGCAATGGCAGCGAAAATTTGCCTTGATATGGAAATCAAGGGAAAGGTCATTGTTATCTTCTCGGATAGGCTGGTATCGCTTGGATCTGCCTTCCTATCTGTGGATGAGCTAATAAACTTACCTCACCTAGACCTGATGCATTTCATTAAGAGGACAGGAAGGTTTTTGTGAAATTTTGTTTTTAGCAGGTTAGTACAATAGGCATCCTTGGCCTATGGGCTTGTGATCTTTCGCCCCCTGGCTATTAAAAAAAACACAAAAGTTTACTGTAAAATGGATCGATTGGAACCTATTTATATAAGAAAAACCTTAATTCCTGCATTGCAAATTTCTTTCTTTTTTTGTAAGCCTTATTAGCTGAAAATGTAATAAAAAAAGAAGTCATGAATCTAGAATCAAAATGTCACCGGTGATCTTTTTGTAGAACTTTACAACACTTATCATGGGATCTACATACGTTCTTCAACATATTAATTTAATTAATTCAAATGTACACAAGAATACTGCAATTCTTACAGTTAGTACATAAAATAGTGGCAGCTAATATTTAAAATAAAAAAATTAAATAACTAAAAGTATACACCTACATTAAATTAAAATTAAAGATTACAAATTAAAAGAAATTAAACAACGAGCAAAAGTAATGCGTAGAATTGAAAGTAATGAGTGAAATTAAATTAATTAAGAACCAAATTTTTAATTGATTAACCGATTTACCTAAGAAGGCGCTGTCCCGCCAACAAACGAACTACATCTGACATACTTAAAATTATGTATTCCTACTTGTACCAAGCTCCTGGAATTTACTAATCGAACAAGTGGCCTGATGAATATTTATCGGCAAGCAATTCCACAAACGCGCGCATCTTGAACGAAGTGAAGAGTCACATTTAACAGAGTAATGGAAAACAGGAATAAGTAAATTAAAATGTCGTGCAGAATTGAAGAATCGCAGTTGATTACTTATATACTCTGGTTTACCTGTATATATTATTTTATGGAGGGAGATTAATAGCCTACTCTGTAGGTACTCGTTGAGAGAGTGGAATGCTCTCTCAAGCTATTAGCGACAGATGAAATATGATCATACCGTCTAAGTCCATACAAAAATCTAACGCAATCATTAAATGATACATTCAGCCAAATGTGTGGAAATACTAAGCTGCCATTTATAAAATAAGGAAGAAGAAGTGATCTGGACCAGCAATAACCTGATACCAATTGGCAGAATACCAGCCGATAACCACAGCCGCCGGAGGCCACCATAGATTACCAATATGGTCACAATATTTCATTTTGGTGCCAATTAATAGACCATGATTTTTCAAACCCCTTGAAAAAGGCAGAGTAAAACCATTTAAAGTGAGATGTGGAAGATGAGAGAGCATAATATCACCCCGATAACAGACAATGCACTGAGATTTGAGTGGATTCAGTTTTAAATGATTATTGGCAACCCAACGAGACACTTTTTCCAAGTCAGAACACACACGATCTATGCAATCTTTCTAAGAGGCCGATAGGTCTGCTAATTTGAAGTTGCACGTCATCAGCACACAAATGATTATTGCAAAATCAATGGAATTAGGCAAATCATTTATAAGTATACTAAACACTAATGGCCCCAATATGGACCCTTGTGGCACACCGGAATTTAGCAGATAAGCACAGAAGGAAACAAGATCACCGACTTTCATATGTAAGATTTTCTTGATAGAAAAGTACCGATGAGCGCAATAGACGGATTTGAAAAATTAAAGTAAAGGATTTTTTTTTCAAAGGCAGGGGATGAGATATCCCAAGCACGGAGGCCAGATTGGTCCATTGTGTTGTCTTGCTAGAAGTCCTATCACCAAAACCTTCCTATCCTCTTAATGAAGTGCATCAGGTCTTGGTGAGGAAGGTTTTCAACTCTTCTACGGATAGGAGAACAGAACATAAAGTATCCAGCCTGCCCCGGGCGAAAGCCGGACAAGCCACAAAACGTATTCGGTTGTCTCAGACTATCCTTCCAGACAGGACAGACACTCAGGGGTGTGAACAACTCCCATCATTGTTAGATTAGCGTCAAGAGTGCTGCGGTCGGTCGCTGAGGCTTCCTATGAAGAAGAAAAAGGTTAAGCATTAGTTTAGACAGTAATTTACAATTTTTAAATAATTTTGTTAAGAAGGTATAAAAATTTGATTATGGCTGGGAAAAGAAGGAGGCAAGCTTATGATTATCAAAAGATTTTCTTTTCGATCGGTTAATTTAGAGGAGTTCAATAGAATCAAGCATAAAAAAGACTTCAAAGATTGGTGCTCCTAAAAGATGTCATCCGATCTATTTTACTTTTTATAAGCTGTCTTCTTTTGTGCACCTTGTTCTTGAACTCCCATATACTGGAGAGAATAAATTGTTCTGTTCGCTTCATTTAAAAATCTTCTATGAAAATATATGAGGCGTTCTTTTGTGTATCTTTTGTTCTGCCCTGTTCTGCGGACACAAAAGAACACAGCTATAATAAACTCCTTGTTGTCAATTGGTTAATTTCCGGAGGTTTTGTTCGGAGTTCCTTATCGTACCTATACAAAAATTGAAAGATTCGAATTTATGCCAGAACCTTAGGCCGGCAAATATCCTTGCTTTACCTGAAAATATTTGGTTCAACTAGAGGAACAGCATAGCATTATTTTTGAATATCAGTCAGGCTTTAGAAAGCATCTTTCTAGTGAAACAGCTCTCAATTGGCTAATAATGGAATGAAAGCAAGCTATTGATGAAGGCAAAATTGTTATCACTATTTTCCTAGACATGAAGAGAGCTTTTAAGATGATGGATATGAATATTCTCATGGACACATGATAAGTACGGAGGGATAGGAAGGGAAACAAACTGGTTTCAGTCGTTTCTTACGAGCAGATCGCAAAGGACTAAACTACACGAATTTACGTCAGGAGTAATAAACTGTGCTTTAGGAGTACCCCAAGGTTCTATCATGGGAGCCCTGCTATTTCTTATTTATATTAATCATGTGGATAATATTCTGGACCACTGTAAATTAAGACAGTTTGGAGATGATGAGTTATTTTATATTACAGGTGACAGGTGTGAATTTTAATCAGTGTAGGAGTAATTTGACTAGAATTAGCTTTGCAAATGATTAAAAACAATATAAGTTAAGGCTTAATAATACAAAAACAAAAATTATGGTTATTAAGTCTAATGAAAGACTTAACAACTATTGCTGATGTCGCTATTAAACTGGTTGGAAAAATTAAGAGTTCATAGATAATACACTAAATTTCAATGCACAACACAACAAAATTGGGTTAGATTATGATTTTGCTACTACTAGATAGAACTTCTTGAAGCACAGAGGACTATTTTTTTATTAAAAAAAAAAATTTGTATGTTTTGATTTTTTTTAATATGTTTATTGATATAAAACAAATTTTTATGCAGTAACGTCCCCCAAATATTTCAACCTAGATACGCCACTGTGAGAACATACCAGGAGCAAACCTGGGTATCAACATCCAAACAATAATGGCATGGAAACGTTTATCGTCTATTATTTTTCCTCCTTCACACAACCTAGAGATCTATAAAATTTGCAGGTGCATCGGGCTTCCATTACTCTCTAATTTTATTCTCTAATTAATTCCTTGCCTTATTTCCTTACGAAATTTGTATTTATCAACATTTACTTATTTTTTTATTTATTTCACTAAATGCTAACTACAATGATCCTTGAGCACAATACTTAAATTAAAGCTAAACTACAGAAAAAGTATTGAAGATTTTGAAAATGGAAATCTATCGAATTGAAACTCAAATTAAAAGTACAGCACATTCTAGTCATAGGCTTAAAGTTTCCATAGTTGTTGCGATAGGAGCGCAAATAAATAAGTGCCGAGTTTGTGAATTACAATTAATTTTCTCAAGCATGTCGCAATTGCCCTTCACAAGTTGAAATACAAAGCTTAAATCAAGAATTTTCCTACGAGTCTCATAAGTAGGAAGGTGTATTAAATTTAATCTTTCGTTATAAGGAGGACGATGAAGTCTATCCCTCCATTCGAGACCTCTTATGGCAAAAAGTAAGGATCTCCTTTGCACGCTTTCAATACGATCGGAGTGATTTTTGTAAGAGGGAGACCAGACAGGACTGGCATATTATAAAATGGGTTTAACAATAATAGTAAAAAGAGCTTTACTAATATAGATATCATCTTTTGCCCAACACTTTACAAAGTTCGCCCTTTTAACGATTCGATCTATGTGAAAGTTAAAGGTGAGTTTCAAGTCAAACAATACCCCCAAATCATATTATCAGCTTTCGAAAATAACAACCCATTAATAACATAGACATCATTCGAAGGGACTTGCTTACGAGAGAGAATAGTTACCCTACACTAATCAATGTTTCACACCATTCAACATGTCTGTTGAGGTCATCCTGCAATTTGAGACAATCCCAATGCGAGATGGATTTATATAATTTTAAATCATCTGCGTATATTAGCAAATCAGATTAGGTAGCTAAATAGGGAAACATCATTTATAAATAATATGAAGAGAACGGGCCCTAAGTGGCTACCCTGTGGAACACCAGAGTAAGTCGTTATTTCTTCAGATAGAGCAGAACGGAACTGTATCCTAACTTTGCGATCCTTAAGGTAGGATGATAACCAATTCAACAAAGAAATTGGAAGACCTAAAGATCTCAGTTTAAATGACAAAAGAAAGTGAGGAAGCTTGTCAAAAGCCTGACTGAAGTCTGTATAAGTACAGTGAGTTTCGCAAATACGCTTAAACGATTCGATACAGGTATATGTAAACTGGAGCAGATTTATTTTTGTTGTCCTTCCCTTCATAATACCATGCTGATGAGGATTAAGAGCTCCACTACAATGAAAATACAAGAATTCATATAAAGTAGCTTCTCAACCAGTTTGGGAATACAAGACAATTCCACAATAGGAGGATAGTTGGTAACAAGCTCCATTCTACCGGACTTAAAAATTGGGACAATGAACGACTCCATTACCATAACTTAGGAAATTTACCGAGTGGCAGTGATAGATTAAACAAAAATTTCACGTGTCCACTGCAGTAGTTCTTTAGGACAATATCGGATATCCCTTCAGGCCCAACAGAATAACGAGGATATAGAGTCCTCAACAGATTTCTGATCAATAGTGAAGCATGGGATATCAACTTTATGAAGTGTCGTTAAGTAATTAAAATAAGCAAAATCTATTTGAGCGTCATAATGATTCATTAAAGTAATCAGCAATGAGATTAGAAATGATCCGTCAGTAGAATTATTATTATATACTAACACAAAAGGAAAATTATTAGATTCCTTTTTGGTATTTACAAAACGCCAAAATTGCTTAGGATCCGATCTTATTACCTTTGTCATCTTGAGCAGCTACGTTTCATAGGCATTCAAAACAGCTTTATGAAATTCGCTCCTCAAAAACATCATTATAGATTGAGAGAGAGGTGAATCGCCAAGCCTTATTTCTTAAGTTGCGCAAGCATTTAAGCTCAACATTGTACCAAAGAGGACACAATACAAGACAATGGAATACAATCATTGAAACAATTAAACATAACATTGTAAATAAAATAGGGGAGGGGGTTTGTGTATTTTCAAGACCCGTATAATATACAAGTCTACAGATAATTTTCCGCCTACTGCGTGCACTGTTTAAAAAACAAGTACCGAGGTACTGATCATTTACTGGCTTTGTAGCCGAAAATCAAAAATTTCATAAAGAAATTTTAAAACCATACTGCATGTTTCGATCAGCAGTGTATGGCGATCTCATCAGGACAGCAATGAAGATCTGAACTGCCTGCCTTCTACTACACTGTCTGTCCTGATGAGATCACCCTGCACTGCTGATCGAAACATGCAGTATGCTCTCAAAATTTCTTTATGAAATTTTGATTTTCGGCTACAAAGCCAGTAACTGACCAGTACTGCGGTACTTGTCTTTTAAACAATGCATAACATTGTAAAATTGTGCTGTAAGTTTATCTACATCATTATTGTTAAAAAGAAAGAACCCGTTAGTAGAACACAAATTAAAGTTTTGTAGATTTTTATAATTAAAGCTGATACCTTCGCAATCAATGCCCACTATCACGTCCAAAGTTGAATGGTGGTATGCGTCAATAGGAACCGTAATGACATGTCACACGGATGAACAATACATTTCAAAGCATCCGAGGTAAAGACCAAGTCCAAGATTTTATTACGGTTGTTCTTAACATCATTTACGTGAGAAAGACCAAGTGCGGTTACACTACCTATCACATAAATCACTATGAGAATAAATCTACTAAAAATTTACCATTTTTATTAGTTTTTCAATTAATAAATAAAATACAAAAATTAATAAAAATTAATAAAAATGTTAGTGTAATGCTATTTACCGCAACAAAGATATGTGGCCAAAGCAGCGCATTGAGATGAAAATCATCAAACATCCGGAATGAGGCTATTCACTGCACTTTATGCCGGCTTTACTCGGGTGAGGAGAGGCCTGCCCTGCGCTTGCGCTACTATACAGACAGACAGACAAACAGACAGAATCACAGAAGACGACGACGACGCGGAATAATGTATAGAGTAGAGCGAGCTCTATAACAGAGCTGCAGCACCGACACCGAGTGATTATTATAGGCATCGCGCATGCTTTAATAGTTGTGGTGGGTCGTGATATTGCTACCCGGAGGCGCGTGCCTCTGAAGAATATACAATTTTGCCGTTTTCGTTTTGTTGGCCGCGCTACGTTATTATTATCTCGATAATTTTCTGACTTTTTATTTATAGCCTTCTCCATGGCTGTGGCCTCCACAGTATCTTCTTCGTCTACCTTAAATATTACTCCTCTATATATGTATGTATATTTTTTATAAGTTTCAAGCTCATGTTTTTTACCGTTTCCTTTTCTTTATATTTTTTTATTCTATTTCATTTCATTTTTTTTTTCAGAACTTCCGAGAGCAGTGCATTGATGGCTCTGGACTTCCTCTTCTCACAGAGGAACATCTTACCAATTCACTGAGCATGAAATTGGGACCTGCATTAAAGTTGAGATCAATTTTAGCGAAAAAATTAGGAGGACCATGTCCATGTGTCTCTTGTACGACACTTTCGCATCAATCACATTTAAATTCAGCTAGTGTTGTTGTGGCGTCTGTTCCGTCCTCAAGTTCATCGTCATCGTCATCATCGAGTTTGGGAAATTTAAATCAAGCTAGTAGCACTGCCAGTGTTCATCATCATCATCATCATCAGTTGTCTTGTAGCAGTGGCGGTAACATTCCTCGACCAGCAAGTTCTGATTCTGGAAGTTAGTAATAGCCAAAAATTAATTTTATTTTATTTTATTATTTTTTTTTAAGTTTTTGATGTTTTTTTTTTTTTTTGCTGTTGGAGTTCTGCAAAGTTTTCACTTCCGTTTAATTTGTTCGATTCATTAAGTTTTGCGTATAAATTTGTTAAGACAGAAAAATTTCTTCTATTTTTTAAATTTTCTACTCAATTACTGTGAAAAGGTAAGAATTTTATTATTATTTTTTTTTTTTTATTTCATAAACAAGTAAAATGAAGAAAAATGTTCCCAAATTGTTGAAAAATAACACAATTTCTAATAGATAGGTATGAAAAGTTAAGAGATGGATGGATAGATGGTTTTATACTGGACAGGTTACATTTTCGGAGTTAGATCTATCATAAGAGATTGAATAGCCGTCGGTCTTGATACTAGTGGTTTTGACCCGAGCGATCTCCAGATAGGTGAGTTTTGTTTTACCTTTTGGTCCACATTGAATCCTAGTACACCTCGTCGGGAATTCTTATCTTTCTAGTTTAGGAAAACAGTGCTTAAGAATTTTCAGGTTGTTCTTCCAATCAAAGTCATCATCATGAAATCCTGCTGAATTGATACCTACTTAAGTCATAGTCATGGTACGTACTAAGTCTAGGTGGTATTCCCGGTTAACGCAACAATACGCATTCGTCGCTTCGTATTTATCAGGTTTAATCTTGATTCAATTGTGAGCGTACCAAGTTTGAAGTCGCTAAGTAAATACATCTCCATTCCAAATATTACACAGGCTGATGCTTGTACGATAGCCTTGTAAACAGCTGATTGAAGACCATTGGGTTTAAAATATTCGACTACATTCCTAAGACATTCAACCAATATAATGTTCAGCCACTCCACCATATACAGGGTGTCCCGTATATGGTCTGGCACCCGAAGGCTATGGATAGGTCATGCTTAGACAAACAAAAAAATGTATGGGTGGGGGGGAAGGGAATCCTAACGGTTTCGAAGATAACGGGACTTTAAGATATTTCGGTATGTTTTTATATATCACCCTGTAACTTCTAAACTTTGCTGGATAGGTAATCGTTGGATCTTTCCAATAGTCTATCAATTTTTATCCTCGATCTGAAGTTATAGCTCAACAAAGTTAAAATTTCGGAATTTTTACTCGGTTTTTTTATTTAACTACTATTTTTATCAAAAAACACGTCATCAGTATCAATTTTTCATATTGAATTTAAAAAGCCCAAAATCTTAGCGTTAAAAAATGACCTATCACACTCTGTACCCAAAATTTAATCCTTTCTGCGTTTTTTGGACTTTTTCTTAAACATCTCCAACGAAAATGGCTGAAAAAGTTCAATTAGTGCCAGAAAGTAGGCAATTAACTTTTGGAAATGACCTGTTTCAGCCATTTTCGCTGGAGATGGTTAAGAAAAAGTGCAAAAAATGCAGAAGGTGTTTCATTTTGGGTACAGAGTGTGACAGATCATTTTAAAGCTAAGCTTTTGGGCTTTTTAAATTCAATATGAAAAATTGATACTGATGACGTGTTTTTTGGTAAAAATAGTAGTTAAATAAAAAAAAAAACGAGTAAAAATTCCGAAATTTTAACTTTGTTGAGCCATAACTTCAAAACGGAAAGGGTGAGGGAAAAACTTATAGAACATTGGATTGGAAGGGTGCAACGATTATCTATCTACCAAAGTTTAAATCATCATCATAGGGTGTAACGTTCATAAGTTACAGGGTGATCTATAAAAATATACCCAAATATCTTAAAGTCCCGTAATGGTACTCACCTAGGCGAAGAAGGGTATGGGGCTGGTTGAGCAGGGTGTTTTATTAAAAACTAGCTTTTTTCTTAATCATCCTGTAACTCCCAAATGGTTGATGTGGCCCCTCCCCCTCCCCTGGCATACAACTTTTTGTTCGTCTAGGTGTTGAGTACTATCACCTCCTGCTGTATGGACCAGCTAGATGGAAACACCCTGTATATATCCACTTAATTAGAAGAAAAAAATTCTTCGACGCATATTTTTCGAGATATTCCAGGCGGTAGTTTTAGATGGGTCACACTTGATTTGTCCTTGTGATTTTTAGTAATCGATATTCGTTCCGGCAATCTTGCTATTTTTCATACTGGTTCTGATATTATCAGCTGAATTATGTTTATATTTTTGAAGTGAACAAGGTATTCAAGGAACTTGGAAAATTACCATGGGCATTAATAGTCATAGATCACAACAGCTAGCTATAATCTTTAATATTCCATCACGATTGAGGCTCTTGCTGGTGACTTGATTTCCACAGAGGATGTTGAATGTGTAGTTGAAAACTTAGATCCATCTATTTATTTAGATAGCGCAACTGTATCCATATCTGTGAAGGTTGAACGCTTTTAGCTCGACAAGCTTTCATATTATAAAACGAAGTCTGTACTTACGTAATAGCGTAATAGGATTGATCTCGGTCTAGCCATTACCATAAAGTAGTCCTCTGTGGGGGCTCAACAATTGCGATATTGTGTAATACAGTTGGTACAGAAATAATTTTGTGCAGTTAAAACTAAAATAACGTAACGTTGTGGCTCATTATTAGTGTGCTTTAAAACTGGAAGTATATCTTCTGCGGATGCAAGATCTATAGGAACCTGGAGATCTTATAAAATTATTTAATTGTTGCTGTTATTGTTCAGGTGTCAATTAGCCGCTGCAGTGGGTCTATTTTACCAGTGTGAATATTTGCATCACTTTTAATAATAAGTACATCTTGTGTTTTCATAATTTATTTTAAATAATTGTTAAATTGATTTATCTAATAAGTCGCCATTGATCTGATCTGAGAGGCTATCTCTGTGTTGTTTTCTAAACACATCGATCGGCAATGTGGTTTTGAATATTTTTAAACCGTTCCTGCGGACTTCTACTCTATCGTTTTTAATTAAATATTTTTGATTGCTTCCGCTACTGAAGTTTGTTGTTTTATTAAGGTGAATAATAGTATGTGATCTTCAATTACTTTAATTTGATTTATCTGGAATAATTCTACAGGGTCTAAATCCTCAAAATAATATACTGGATGTTTTTTAAATGGTGTCATGATAATGTGTTCTTCCGGTGTTTGGCCAAATATTCGTGGTATAACTACGTAGGATCAGTACAAGTGTCATTGGAATGCTTCTAGACCCTATTATTTGTTTGTATTCCCCATTTTTTAGTATCTCGAACTAACACTCTTCTATTGATGATCAGACTTGTATGTCGTAGGATGTATTTTTCGTTTGGCTCTAATCTTTTTATCATGTATCTTTGGAATTAGTTCTATTAATTATTAGTTATTCTTTTTTTTTAATTAGATATCGTCCTATATTCATTGATTTTGTTAGCCTAATAATATTATTATTTCTCCTTTTCTTGTTTTTCTTGAAATTCATTGATGTTTAGATCAAACTTCGCTATGAATATATTTCATAGCAAAAAACTCTCTATGAAATGCTAGTCCTGCATAGATCTTGCTAGGCATTCAAGTAAATACTTACTAGTATTTCGCTTCTTATATAGTTTACACTTAAAATTATTTTAAGTCCATATATGAGGTCAGCTTGGCTGTTCACTTTAACGTATACGGTAGGCAGAAACCAAGCCGTACTGATGAGTATACGGGTCTTGTTGATACGAAACGCCTGCTTTTGCATAGAAATTTCTTTTTAAAGATTTTTCATTTCTAAAAAAGTTTTTTTCCATCCAAAATTAACCTCGTTTTCAGCCGCTCACCTTCCCTTGGCATTCCCACCAGTTTACTTGCGCCAGTACGAAAACAAGTTGCACTCACTTCAGCTTTTTAGCGAAATAGTCAAGTTGAGATAATTTTCTGCAACTGTTACATATTTTGATTTAAGTAGTCTTTGTTAATATCAGCTGGTGTGGAACTTGTGAAATATCAGTTTTCGTTTGTATAGAACGGCAGGGCTTTTTATTTTTCTGTAAGAAATTTTCTAAATTTTAAAAATTAATAATGTAAGCAAAATATATTATTTCTTAGCAATCCATTCGACTAGACTGAACGATGTACGCCATCTGCCTTAGTTCGACATTATGATTTAAAATTCATTTTAACAGTTTTTTTTTTAATTTTATGAAAGGAACGCACCCACACCTTCTCTTTTCTTAAAATTTTCTCTCCCGAAACTATTTTTAATTTGATTATGACCTTTTTAATTTTTTACTTGAAACCATTTTTTCTAAATTAAAAATCTGTTCACATTTCGCAAGTTCCACACCAGCTGATATTATTAAAGATTACTTAAATGAAAAATGCAGAAAATAATCTCAACTTGACTATTTCTCAGGTTCCACTTCGCTAAAAAGTTGGAAGTGAGTGGAACTTGTTTTTTGTTCTGGCGCAAATAAACTGAGGGGGGGGGGTATGCCAAGAGGAGCTGTGAACGAAGTTACTTGGGACATTAACTTCGCTTGTGAAAATCATGCTTAAGCTACGACAAGAGATCAGAATCAGAACCCAAGTCTCATATGGGTTTTGTACAGAATTAGGCTGGACCACAATTGCAGTATTCGTAAGTGTGGCGAACACGCCGTTTAAATTTAACATACGTACACAAATTAACTTTAAGTGTCAGACGGGAACTTTCGTTAAGTTTAAATGTCAAATTGCAGTCAGTAAAGGTTGGGTAAGAATCGCTCATTCCGTAACGACGTGATGTTCCAAACAATTAAATTGTTATTAAATGATTAAAAAGTGCAATGTTAAAATTAAAATGGAGCAAAAATGGAACTGTGAAAAAATCTTCAATTAAATCAACTTCCATTTGTTATTTTTGTTTTGTTTTTACCAATTTTTAAAATTGAAAACATTAAAAATCAAGATAGTAACCCTTACGAAATGTGATATCTATTTAGGCTAAAAATATCAATTTTTCGTAAGTAAACCACAGTCTCGTTAAAATCTTAAATGTTTTTACGGCAATTGTATTGTGGTCCAGCCTATTATCGAAGAAAAGTGTTTGTACTTCGTTTCCCGCTTTACTTTTAAAATTTGTTCAGGAGGTCCGAACCTCTGGGAAAGAATTCATAAATACGAAAGGGTTCTTGTAGGTCTCAGTTACGGCATTAAAAAGGATTTTATAAATCTCCGTTTTTTTTTTTTTATAAAGTCATTCATTTTTATATTTTCATTCAACTCCTCTATGGGTAAAAATATCTACTTGAAACGAATAAACAAAACGAACTCCTTGCAGAACACCGCAGACAGCATTTTTGTTAACAGAAAGTTCAAGAAATTGCAAGTTCTTCACACACACACACGTTTATGTAAGTAAATTTCTTTAATCAAAGATTAAAGCTATAGTTAGCAACTTAAGTTTAAGAGCGCTTTTGTTAAATCTGTTATGAACAGAAACTTTTTTTTTTGTTTTTTTAATTTATTAATTATAAAATAAATCGTATAAAACGCCGGGGTTGTACAATAGAATTGATATCGTTTTGTTTTTTCTATATTATACTAAAAATCAGGGCTAACCCTGTAGCCAATCATGCACAAGTACTTAAATTGTTCTAATTGAATCCTAAAATCACCTTCTTTTGTATGTGTGTGTTTTTTATTTTTTTTTTTTAGCAGAAACTTAATTATAGTTTTTATGGTGATTTTTTTTTTTCATAATTGCAGTTATGTTGTGAAAATCAAATCACCAAAAACTTTACTTAATTAAATTCAAGGACGAAAATAGCTTTAAAACATTTTTTTTTATGTTGATATTCCGCCACCACCCCAAATCCATTTCACAACTCCAATTTTTATGTGAATCCTAGTCATTTCTGTAATTAACTAAAAATGACGGCTAGAATCTATTTTGTTAACGTTTCTAAATAAAATTCTAATTATTCTTGATAAGTATTTAAGTGGTAATGTAATAAGGCTTAAGTAAAAAAAACTCTTAAAACACAGTTTAAACTTATACAAAAGTGACAACTATATAGACAATGGCAAAATGGAATTTTCATTATTTTGTCTTTCTCTAATTTATATTCGAAAATCCTTTTGTTGCAGAGGAAAAAGACTTGTCGATTGATTCTATATAATGCTAAGAAGATGCGTTTATGTTCTATATACGTTAGTATGTAATGTATATGTAGCTTAATTTCTATAGTTAATAATAATTAAACTAATTATTTACTTTAATAAGCGAATTATAATTTAGCGGAAAATACACTTTGTTGCAAGACGTTCTTTACTTTTAAGGCGATTTTCTTAAAAATTCTGTTTACGTTTTCACTTTATCTAGTTAATATTGATTCGTTTAGAAGAAATAAAGCAGAACCTGAATATGATGAGAAACAAGCATTACGAAGATATCAGTATTTAAAAATATAACAAATTTCAAATAAATTATGTTTGTTATAAAGTTTTGTTTTTATTGTTTTCAAACGCAATCAATTCACAGAGGTGTCTGGATATGAAGATGGTAAGTTTTTTTAGTTTTAAGATTTTTTTTTATACGGCAACGATTTAGTTTTCCCGCTGCTTATAATTATGTGTACCTTTTGTGACTGTTGAGTTAGTGCAATACCTATACACCAAGGTCGTCCAGGGGCTCATAGCCCCGCCCAATTTTCCGTTCATAGAACGAGATTGTCTCTTGTTTATAAAAAAAATTTATAATTTTTTTTATTTTTTTTATATTTTTTTCATTTTCTTCTATTGTTATTTTTATTTTATTTTTCTATTTTTTTTTTTCCTTTAAAAGGAAACAGCTATACAAATGTCCGCGTTACAGACATAGTTTGGGCTTTTCTTATATTTATAATAAAACTAGTGGAGCCCACCGGCGTTTCCTGGCGATAATATAGATGCCTAAATAGATGGTAGTGGGGGTTGAAAGAAAGCGTTGCCCTATTTGCTCCACTTTTGGACCTGTATTTGAAATTTTTATAAAAACGCTGTGTACAAAATATGAGCTCTCCACCTCGACGCCTTCTCAGGCAACTTCCAAGTATATAGTGAAAAACCAAAATTTTGTGTGGCAACACCAGTAAGGGGTAACCCGATTTGGTCCATTTTTGAAATTGTATTTATCACTACTATGAAAACGCCCCTTTTACCAAATTTTAGCTCTCCGCGTCGACGCGTTCTCAGGCAGTACCCAAATATATAGTTAAAAACGAAATTTTTGTATGGCAACCCTACGAAGGATTTGCTCGATCGGTCCCACTTTTGAGCTTAAGTTTACATTTTTTGTAAAAAAGGTCAGTGTACAAAATTTCAGCTCTCTACGTCGACGCCTGAAAAAGTTCCAATAAATATAGTGACAAACTAAAGTTTTGTATGGCAACACCAAAAAGGGGGTCGCCCGATTTGCTCCATTTTTAAACCTGTATTGGCAATTTATATGAAAATTCGGTGTACAAAATGTGTGCTATCCGTGCAGATGCGTTCTCAGGCAGTGTCCGAATATATAGTGAAAAGCAAATTTTTATATGCGGTTTGCCACATTTAGTCCATTTTTGAGCTCGTATTTGGATAGATGGATGGATTGAAAAGAGATTCAGTCCCCCGAGGGAGAGGACTCTGGAGCGTAGGTCACACCAAGGCCCATTTTTCACCCTCCAGACTTATGAGAAACCGCTCAGGTCCCAGCCGGATACTCTAACAAAATTCAGAATTGCCTGAATTCCCTGCCTGCTTCATGCAGTTCTTCCAGGAGGTATCAGCCAAAGAATCTGCTACGCTTTCCGGAGAGAGGCAGACAGTAACACAAAAAGTGAGTCACCGTTTCTGGTTCCTCTCCGAATCCTCTACATGTAGGATCAGCAACAAGTCCCATTTTGTGTAGGTCATCTGTGAGGAAAGAGTTCCCAGTGAGAATTGACAAAAGTTTCTCTGGGTTGGCTTGCGTAATCACAATATCTCAAATTTGGGTTAGATTTACCATACAGTTCCTTAGTAGTTCTGCCCGAGGGATCATCCAGCCAGAGGCGACTGAGTTTGCAGTCAGCCCAGACCGAGATTTTAGACGGTAGAATTTTTGGTTCAATCCCAATTGTAGAAGATGATTTCTCTGAAGTTGTACCAAGAAGAGCGAGCTCGTCCGCCCTTTCATTCACGCTGATAGAACTAGTATTTACTATTGCTATTAAAACACTATGCACCAAATTTTAGTTCTCTACGTCGACTCATTCTCAAGAAGTGCTCAAATATATAGTTAAAACGAAATGTTTGTATGGCAACCCTACGAAAGGGTAGCCCGATTGGTCCCATTTTTAAACTTAAATTTACTTTTTTTTTAAACGCCGGGAACAAAATTTGTTGCTCTCCACGCCGACACATTCTCAGGCAGTTTCCAAATATATAGTGAAAATCCAAAGTTTTCTATGGCAGCACCAAGAAGGGTTTGCCGATTTCAATGTTTTTTTCCCTAAAAACCTTGTCCTGACAATTACGACCATAACAAAACAAAATAAGCCAAATCGGTTGATTCTTTCTCAAGTGATGATGTGGTAATTGATTTTTATTTATAGGTATAGATTGGGTCATAGCAAGTAGTTGTCGCAATTAACTACGAACTCGTATCCTTCGATTTTAGAACATTTCGGAAGAATCGACTTTAAGGTTTTCTTTCATTAATTGGTATGTTCGCTTCCTACTCGTGCACAAATTTTCTCGGTAAAAACTTAGTCGTGGTGGGGGAAACGAACAGTTTTCCTACAACTTCATTAAAAACAAGAAGAAGAACCTGTGGAATGACATTGGAGAATAGTTTACACATAGTTTTGGTGAAAATGGGAATTTGCCACGTTTAGATTTTAGTTAAGAGGCTGTAGAGACAGAAGTAAGCCAGGAAAACAATATAGCGCTTCACTCCAAATTCTGCAGCGAAGGACTTACGTGATTCAACGTGTTTACAAATGTGGCAGCCATTGCCGCTTGGGGCATCTGATTTATGAAACTAATGATTATAACCAAAGCAAACAAAAGTTTTCAAAACTTGAGTCAATTTTCATTTTTTTCATATATTTTTGTAAAAACTTGTAAGAAAATTACAAAAAGTAAAAAGAACTTTTGACAGCTGTCAGTTTTGTTTGAAAAAATGATGCAGCAGCTAAAAACTTTGGGCTAATTCATGCAAGAAGAAAAGCTGTGCGATCTGCGAAGAAATCCGTAACCAGAGTACATAATTACAGAACTACTAAAATTAGAAGAGACACCAAGTTTCTAGAGAAGTATACGAGGATCCACACTGTTGAAGGTTTTCGAGAACTCCACAAGTACTAAAACACTGAACTTGTTTGTCCTGCTCCGACGCCTTTCTCAAATCAGAGGACACCTTCAAAACTGCAGTCTCACAGCTGTGGAAGCTTCAAAAATCTTATTGGCAGCCTGCAAGAAAATTATTTGTCTCAACAAATTCAGCTATTTACTTATATAATAACTTTTCTAAGATTTTGGATATGAAACATAATAAACTTATTGGGCGGAAGTCAGCTGGTGATTCAAGAGAAGAATTCTTCGCATTGCAATAAAAAGAACTGTTGTCATCTTCCAGGCAGCTGGAAAACAGGACGAAGTCAAGCATGAGTTAACTATATGACAAACAAATTTACCAATAAAGGGAAATAAAAGCTTAATGAACCTATTCCCCTTCAAGAGAAACAGAACGCTCTACATTTACAGTTTTACATTTTATTTTTATATTATTATATCAAGCTCAGGGGATACCCTATGATGAAAAGCACAGCATGGCAGAAAGGATAAAGGGAAAGGATTAGGGGACATTAGGCGTGGCAAAGATGCTGGTGTATATCACTCTTAAATCTTCGCAGATTCTACACCCGAGGAAAGACAGAAGATGGTATACTGTTCCACATTCGCACAGTTCGAGATAAAAAAAAACAAGGGATCAGATTAGATATTTCATATAGCGACAGATGAGCGAAAGGCATCCGACATTGCGACGGTAGTGATTCGATATGACAACTTATTGCCACACCTGTTCCCTTCTAGGTCTGATATAGCACTTGTAGAGGAGCGCTAGATTTGACCGACTTAGGACTTGATTCGCTTTGCCTCAATTGAGGATATTTTTAAGGTCATTATTCAATGATCTATTCATATAATCTCCCTTGATACATGTGGCATTCCCTCTGGATTCGACAAAAGTGTAAATGGTGTTAGCGAAATCAAGAGTACTGTCATCGGCAAAACTATGGATAGTATTGAAAGCAAGGGAAGCCTGATCATTAATGAAAATTAAGAAGAGAGATGTAGATCTAGCACGAGTGCTTTAAGTTTGGCTAAAAGGGCAGAATCCGACTCTATTAAGGAGCTTTGAAATATCTAGAGCAACGATTTTGGACGCACTAAAATTGTGAAGACTATACGGTTCCAACGTTCCATAAGAACAGTTAGTATGTCACCACATGACCATCCAAACCGGAAGCCATCCTGACGATCGTTGATGTTGATAATTTCCAGACAATTTCATTAATATGAATTTTGAAGATTCAAAAACCTTCGAGAGAATCGAAATAATTGCAATTTGTCTCCAGACACTCAATTTTTAGTCTCTAGATTTCAATATAGGCCTCCAGAGATTACTTTTGCGTTATCTGAAGATGCAGTTCGATGGAAAAAAAAGTATTAAGTGAAGTGATTTTTGTAAAATCTGCCTCTTTTCTGCTTTAAATGCATTGATACCAATTAACAAAGATATTGGGCAACCTTATACAATAATAATACTTTATTTGGTGCTGTACTGAAGATTACACAACATCTTATTTTAGTACTACTGTTAGGAAGTAACAAAGCAAATAACAAAATAAAATATTCAAACTATAAATTCAAGATTGTTAAATATACTAAACTAAACTCCAACTACAACTACAAACTTACAATGGAGAGATATTCCAAATATTTCAAAATATGAGTGCCATTTCCGTCTGGAGGAAACTAAATATTAAAATTCTTTAACAGCTTGGCGAATTCCCTGCTGGAGCCAATGCGCTGAACATTACTTGGAAGAGAGTTCCATTTGCGGATAGTCTGGACAAAGTAAAATCTCTCACCATATCGCGAAGTACACCTTGAAGCAAGATGTTAAAGGTTTCTGGCCGAGTACAGGAAATGCAGTTTCTCGTGGAAATACATTGGAGTTTTTCCTATAATTAGCTTATGCAAGAATATAAGTCTACGACGATCAAGATAAGTTTCAATCAAGGTTACAAGTAATGATGTTGCATATTCAGATACATGAGCATACAAAAGAAGCCTGCAAATGAAGCATCCCAGCAAACCATTTCTCGACGTTTTGCTTTTGCGAAGAATTCTCGAAGAAGTAAAGTGTAGGAAAGAAAAAGTTTCGGAAGTAAATCAAATCCATCATTTGAGAATACTTCGTTGTACCAAGATGAAATCCAAGTTTTGATTTAAAACAATTTGCCTGATCTGATTTTTCGAGAATTTTTCGTTTTAACTAAAAAACTCGCAGTGTTACCTCTGAAGAGTCAAGTAGAAGCTGTAAGTTCTCAGAATTTATTCCGTTTCGAAATTCATGCGCATTGTAAAAAATTCTATCATTTCTGACTGCCTCTCGTCAGCAAAAGTCATGCTATCTACGTCAAAGACAAGAAAAATTTCCTTTAATTTTATTATGAAGGTAATAACTCGTTGACCCGTTTCGATATCGATTCACTTTTTCGAAGATAACTCGAATATATGCTACCAAACTACATTCAAAAAGTTCGAGATAATTTCGATAAAACGACTAGGAATCGAATCGTTTTTACGATTCGATATAGCGTTCCTTTTTTTTTCCGGATCGATATCAAATTGCAAACGATTTCGAGATCGAAGTCTTAGTTCACCTTAACGAATCGTGTTCGATTCGATATCTTATCGTAATGTTCGCTGGGATGTTGGTAGAACAGCTAGAGCTAATCCATAACTAGCGCAGACTGCAATATATTTTCCCCAATATTTGAGTGATGTAGCTACAGCAGCTGAACTTTGAGTTAAGTTGAATACATAACTTCATATTCCAATGCCATAATGCTGAGATTTTTATTTTTCGACAGCTATTCTATACACAACCAAGCAAATTGATTTAGATGGGTTGAGTATCTCCCTGCAAACATCATGATTCGAAAACGATTTGCTAGCAAATCGTAATATCTCTGGCTTAAACTTCGAGATCGAACTCGATATCGAACGGAAAACAAACTACCAGCATTGAAAAAGGAACATGATTCTCGACTTATCAACCCGAGATTCTCTCGCGACAGCGAATTCCTTTATATCGTAAGACGAATCGAAATTGATATTAAAACGAAGCTATGCGCACAATGTGTTTGCTTTAGTGCTGTTATATATATCTTATATATTACCAGCAAACATAACGATTGGAAATCGAACCGAAAGCGATTCGTTTTAGCGAAGTTTGACTTCGATCTCGATGTCGTTCTCGATTCGATTTCGATCCGGTCATGCCTAAAAGGAACATTCTATATCGAATCGTAGAAATGATTCGATAACGATTCGTAATAATGATTCGATAACGGTAATAACGATTCCATAACGATTCGAAATAACGATTCGATAACGATTCAGCATTCGTAATAATGATTCAAGACTAGTTCGTTTTCTCAAATTAAAATCGGCGGGTATTCGTAGGGGATTTAAAAGATTTCAGTAAATTCACAATTAAATGAAATGATGTTGGTCAAATACGGAATAGGATTAAATGGAAACTCTTCTCATATGTTGCAGAAAATTCTTTTCAAATCCGATAAATTTAATACTTTTCTGTGGGGTTGAAAAATAAATATTGTCTAACAAATTTATCAAATTTGGAAGGAATTTTCTGTAATATATTGAAAATATTATATTTGACTGATAATGTAATTTATTAAAAATTAATAACAATAAAAATAATTCTTTAAACAAAAATAAAATAAAGCCTCTTCAGAAAACAATTAACCGAAGAAAAAAATGGAAAAGAGTTTATACTTTAGGCTTATAATTTACCTTTTTTTTCAGCCTGTACTTCGCGTAATGAAAATGACGCATTTCCGTTTTCTTGATAAATTCTTCTGGAAGGTCAGAAGGCTGTCATGGTTTTACGTGAGTACCTGCCATTATGGCTTAATCTCACGGCACTCTTAATGCACGGATTAAAGACAAAAGAAAATCAGCGCCTTTGAGAGGCAGAATATAATTTATATTCTGTCTCAACAAGTACCAGTTTATGTCAGTGCATGCTTGAAATTGGATTTACTGGTCGAAGCGAGGCCTACCTAAAATCTCTTCCGATCTGTGGGTCACGGCACCCGGTTGATTTAGCCCAACTCCACGCCGAGAGCCAATCCTCTAAGCATGCATTAAATAAGCGACCATCCCTCAAATTCACGGACGCAGTATGCAATTTTGTCAAAAGAACAAACTACTCTGTTTAGAGAAGAATGTTCGCCTAAGTCATGCAGACTCAGAAAATCTCACGCTCCCCGCATATGGGCTACCACAACCACTACGATGCTCCCACAAGGGGGCCTTCCCAATGTTGAGGCGAATATCACTACTATGCAGATCTATTCGGGTCTCCTCAACCCCGTAGTACCAAGTTAGCAATGTCGGCTACCCAAATGGTATGGCTTCGTATAACATGATCGTACGATCATGAGTACTCCCAGTGAATCTTCATGCAGACTCTTAAACGTTACTGGTACCTCCGTTCGGGCTTAATCATATTAGCACTTAAAAAGTGATAGTAGTGGACCACGAGAAGGTTATGGTCCGCCCTTTAGGCTAGGAGAGGCTTGAGACTAACGCCAGTAGTCTTATAACATACCAAGGTACAAACACCAAGCTGCATACTAGGTCATATACGCACTAGGCTTCACTAGCTACACGCACAATCATCAGAAATCAGAAAGCTATGTCCTCAGCACAACGAAGCACGGTGCACATATATGGCTTTTCACATCCAGTTATCCTCCCTTGGCAGCTCTTCGCTTCACTTGCCCTTTGCACCACCCTTCTGGAAGATCAGTAAACTTTTCGGGAAATGCATCTATAGAAAATGAGCAATTATAAATGCAATCTATTAGTGCATTGTGTACACTTACTTTTTACAGCCATAATTATCCTGAGTTCCCTCGTAATTGTTTGTCCTTTTTGCCAAGCCAACAGAACTCCTGAGCAATGTCATCTTTGAATATCCGCTGGAGAAATAACATCAGTCTACATACTACTTCCTTTTAAAACTGAACTGACAATGGCTTCAGCTTCTCGTCGGATTTTTTTAAATCGATTCATTACCCCAATCAATTAAACCTCTTTTTTATTTTATTTAAACAAACCACATCGCTAAATGAAGAATTCTCGAAGAAATCTCGATTTTCGGAATTCGGGAAAATTTCCGACAGATACACATCGCTAAATGAAGAATTCTCGAAGAAATCTCGAAATTCGAGAATGTTTCGCTGAAAACGAAATTTTGCTAAAATGTTTGCTCTTAAGAGAAGCGAGACATTCTCGTGTCGTAAACGATTCATTTTAAGTGGAAAATTAGGTCCGTGAACATTATTGTCTTGGTCCCTTCATCGCACCTTTAATTATATCACTTATCAGATAAACACTAGACATTTTAGCACATGCCACTAAATAGATAAATTATTTTTGTTTTGAACATATTATCAGTAAGTGATTTCAATCTTAATCAGAGAAATGAAAGAATCTCGCAGTAAATTCGAAGCATAAACCGACGTAGTCTCATTTCATTGTAATTCCGAAGTCAGAGAAATGGAGAAATCTCGGGCAAAAAGTGGAGTTGTCATTCTGAGCTCTCTATTTTCCTTTCATTCGTAACAGAATCAGAAGAAGGAATCTCGGGAGAAGCTCGAAATTCTCATTACGTGCTCAAATTCGAGATTACTTCGAGAATACGAGCTCTTCGCTAAAATGTTTGCAAGGCTAGTGACCAATCATGTATTCGCTGCAGATCCTCATTAATACGATACACCCAATCCTCCGTTAGTCCGATTGGCCTACTAAGATATAGTTGAACATCATCAGCATACAGATGAATAGGCTGAATAAGAGTGGACCAAGGACTGATCCTTGAGGAACACCAGAGTAAAAAAAGATGGAGTAGAACGTGAACCTCGTACGTCTACAATCTGGCAGCGATTTAACATATAGCTGCCAATTAATTGTACAGCTGATGATGAAAAATGAAAACTATTAAGACAGTTTAAGAAGTAAATTTGAATGATCCACAGAATCAAATTACTTAAAGAAATCGAGTAAGACTATAATTGATAGGTGGTCATTGTCGCGAGCTGCAAGAGTATCTGTTACTACTTTTATTTGGTCTGTCTCAGAGCTATGGTTTGGCCGAAAATCAGTTTGCTACGGCGATAATATGTTTACAGCCTCAATATGAGCCATAACTTGCCTATACATAATTTTCTCCAATACCTTTGCAAAAACATTAAGCAGGCTAATCCCACTGGGAAAAGAAGCGCTCTAAGAGCCCTTCTGAACCGCTTCTCTTCCCTATCCCAGTTCATTGGTTTTTAACATAGGCACGTCCGCAGAGGCAAGCGCTTCAATGCTGCTCTTAAGAAGCGCTCTAGGAGCGCTGTAAATGATGACCGAAGAAGGTTTTTGAATGTATCTTTTCGAGCTTTAATAAGCTTTTTGGATATCATCACAGTGTCTTTTCCTTAATCTCATAAGAGGACTTCAAGACAGCGCTTCCTGAGAACATTAGTAAGGTTCTTGCACTTGCTTATGATTATTTGATATATTAAATAACCCAATACTATTATTAATTTTCTTCTCACTTTATAACAAGAACTTAAGCAGATTACTTCTAATCACTCTGAAGTTCATATTTAAAAGGAGAAGTGCTTTACTTCGTACAATAGTGGAAAAATTCATAGTTTAGATTCGTGGAAAATTAGATGAGCTCACCCCTTGCTGCACTTCAATTTGCTGGAGGTCATCATACAATCTTCTACAGAGCTCCCAAGCGATGGCTCTAGAAGCACTTTAGTTACTTGGGACGAAAAACCAGCGCTTCTGAAAGAAGCACAATTCAAGCGAAAGTAATTACTTGCAAGTATACTTGCACCTTTGCTTATTTTTCATGATAGATCAGTGAATATGCTTCTAAAGAGCTGCCAAATGATTGCTAGAGAATCGTTTAATTTATGCGAAAATCATTTATTTGTGTGGGAGTTATATTTTTGGGAATTGGTACCATTAGAGCCCGCTTCCAACTAGTAAGAAATTGGGAAGTGGTCAGACAGGAATTGAAGACATACATCAGCCGACTGCATATATAAGGAGCTAACAGTTTATGGAAAAAAATTATAAATATATACACTTGGAAGCTACATATGTATGTTTATAGAGACTTTTTCCACAGCCAGAAATCTTGTAGAAATCTTGAGATCTCATAGCGTGCATTTTGAGCTCTTAAAAACCTACACTGGAATCAAAATTTCTGTCACCGTTCATCTTTACTTCAAACAGGTTGGCTACCAGCAGACCGTAGAGGCATGTGGAGAAGTTGATGAAATCAAGCACTGCACTAACACAATTCCCATGCTGATCTTCAAATACGCAAAAAATCGAACCTTTCGACTTCTTTTTCTTAAAATCGCGATTTAATTGAAAGTTGCAAAGTCTTCTTTACATTTCTACGCTGAGATTATCAAAAGTGATAAATGATAGCACCTGAAAGCTCTCAAGATCTTAAACACTCCCCCAACACCTGTACCTTGTACAACCTTCAGATAGAACTGTATCCAGAATTGTACATTGCATGTACCCACGCACTTATGTATGTGCTGCAATTATCTATCTTCTCAGTGTACAGGGGGAGTATAATTTCGAAAACTAATAGAAGCATAAAATCAAGGCACCTGAACGAATAAATCACATGAGCAGAAGTGCTGCAATGAATTATTATGCAACTAATAGAGGGATGGATGCATTCGACAGTTGCAGTGAGTGCACAGTGCGGTCTTACACATAAAATGCTTTAATTAGTGCATCAAAGCAGGGTGCATGTCCGCAAGCAGAGGAGTGAGTACTTGGTGTGCAGCCAATTCATAAATAAATAATTAATACCTGGACTCCTCCTGGAGAAAGACCGACGAACATAAGTATTTGAATTCTGCACCGAAACGGTCAAGCTTGACCTATGTACGTAAAGGTTGCCGCTTACGTGCTTGTTTATGAGTGCGCTACGCTATGAGATTGTTATTAAGAAAGGTAATGAGTCGAGGTTTTGTTAATAAATGTTTTTTTTTCTTTTGGTTTTGCATTTCAGTTATTCGTTCAAGAGGAGTAGAGCACATGGCTGGATGGTGATTGTCTTCCGGGTTATTGAGAGGTCAAATTTATATGCGTTGGAATGATGCTCCTTTCGCAGCACAATCGATGGTTAATTAAACAGAAGTTCCGATTACTATTGTTCCCAGAGCGTACGCTAAAGGAATGCTGTTCATGTGCTTATTGCTGCTGGCTAAATTCACTCAATCATTGAGAGAATTCATTTATGCAAAAAGTCATCATTAATTTAACAAAGAAAATCCTTTTGAGATTAACAGTTGCCCTCTGATTGAGTTCTGTTAATGTTGATTGGTTTTGAAACAGAAAGAGAGTGCAATTTACAACTTATAAAAAATTATATTAGCATACCGCTGGGCTTATAAAATGAGGATGAAGCTCTTCTTCTGTTTTGAAATTCTGCTTTGCTTCCAATTCCTATCTTCAAAAGATTCTTTGTATTGACATGCTTTTAATTGAGCACTTTTGGATAAGTAGGCACGAAATATCATCGAACTTCTAGAGCAGTGGTTCACAACCTGGGGGCGATCGCCCCCAAGTTGGCAATTAGGGTTATCAAAGGGGCAATAAATAAGTGAGGGGTGATTAGGGGGCGATGAGTATTCAAGGGGGGGAAATTCAATTAGCACTGTACCGTAGAAGTTGCCGGGTAGCACGAGTCACTGGCTATTCTCATCCGGCGAGTTCACTGCACACACCCCTCTCTACAGCCTCACTAGTTTTTGCTCAGCACGGCTGACTGACTGGTGACTCAACCGCCCCCCGCCTCCTACCAGTATAACGCACTTGCCACTGACCTACATTCGTCTTCAGTTTTCACTAGCCATTGTGTTCCTCACCATCAGTTTTTCTGCGTATATTTTTCTGTTTTTGTGCGTTTGTTTTGAAGTGTAGAAGTTCATGCACAATGGATTCAAAAAAGAAGCAATGTCGTCAATACTCAGCTCAATATTTAAAACTAGGTGTTATCACGTGACCGCAAAATGTGCGATAAAACATTTACTAATAATGAAGCCATGAAGCCTTCGCAAATGAAAGATCATTTATCAAGAGTACACAGTGATAAATGAGTAAGGAACTTAGTTATTTTTAACACCTCACAGCTAAAGCTAATAAACGGCACAATGTGAGTGAATTATTTACAAAACGAGCAACCGATTTCGCTTCTTACGAGGTGTCTTTATTGATCGTTAAATGTGGTAAACCTCATACAATTGACGAAACTCTTGTTTTACCGGCTACCAAAAAAATTGTTGAAATCATGCTAGGCGAGGGTCCTAGTAATAAGATAAGTCAATTCCTTTGAGCAACAATACTGTTTCCAGCCGAATTGATGAACCCAAACTCAAAAAAGGGAAATTTGCATTGCAGATTGATGAATCAACTGTGATTGATAACAAATCAATTTTATTAGCTTATGTGAGGTTTATCAATGAAAAAATGGAAATTACCGAGGAAATGTTCTTTGCTAGGACTTTGATCACTGATACGAAGGGATCGTCGATTTTTAAAGTGGTGCAAGATTATTTTGAGGAAAAGGAGATTCCCCTAACAAACGTGAGCGCCTGCGTAACAGACGGTGCTCCTGCCATGTCAGGTCGTCATACTGGATATCTAGCCCACATCACTATTCACTGCGCTCACGTTTGTTTGTCATTCATTGTCAGCACGTAGCTACGAAAAAAATTAGTGGTGTCCTGCATGAAACCCTACAACTGGTTATTACTGGTGTTAACAAGATCAAAGTTAATTTCCTCAATGACCGTCTGTTCCGATAACTTTACCATAAAAATTATAAGCTCGAACGCTTGCTTCTACATACGGCCGTCAGGTGGCTTCCCAAAGGAAACTGTATGCGCCGTTTCTTCGATATATTTGACACTGTTATAGAGTTTCTCGACATCCAGTGTTAAGTAAGAATTTGAATCAACGGATATTTACAGATATTTTACAAAAAATGAGCGAAGTCAATATAAGGCTTCAAGGAAACAAGATGAACCTTAGCAAGGCTAAAGGAATTATTTCATCATTCGTCGCCTAGTTTGATATTCACAAGGTGAATATTGGCCGTAAAGAGCTGATTCAGTTTCGATCCTTAACAAGTGATCATTGTCAAATAACGAGACTCCTGAACTCCCAGAATTATTTCACTTCTTTGCTCTTAAAAGCAATCTGTACAAAATGGACATTATAAATTTTTTTTATATTTTATTTAAGAGTAACCGGATAAAACTGGTTTCGTTGTTTCTTTATACGGGTAATAGAATTGTTTAAAATAATTAAACTGCTATATTATTTACACTTTACTTCAAATTAAAACTGGGCATACAATGAAAATGTAAAGGGGGGCGATAGATGTTAATCAACCTCTAGAAAGGGGAGACGGTTGGGAACCACTGTTCTAGAGTTATGAACAGAATTCTACAATTACCCAAAAATTCTCGCGTTTTGTTGAACTGCTAAAAATTGTATGGCGCCTTCTGGTGTTTTCAGTCAAGCAGTCCATTCACTGATCAACAATATGTCTTTAAGAATTTGAAAATTTTTAATGATATGATTCTTGATTTAGTAGTATGGACATGGACAGATATCGCTGAGAATAACATTTTCATATTATCATCCTATGCCCACTTTGACGAATAGATACACCTTTATCATCCTCTAACACGAGAAATACATACCATAATGGCTGAACGGAATTACTTATATAGGCGATATAGAGTCACACAATCAGCTGAGATATACAGACGATATAAACTCGTTCGTAATAGGACCAATTGCGTGATCAGGTCTTCTAAACGTGCCTACTTTGGCGGTAAGCTGGACGTAAATTTATCTCCGAAGAAGTTGTGGCGAAACATACGCAATATGGGTATATATGGAAGTGATCCTCCAAAGGTAAGTGGAGATCCCAATATTTTTAATGATTTTTTTGTCACAAATTTCATGTCAGCGTCTCTGGCATCTGATTGCAGCGCTGCTACGGAAAACTTTCCAGTTGATGGCTTTGCCTTGCGGAATGTTGACGAAAGGGAGGTATTGCTGGCTATGTGTGCAACAGGGTCAGATGAGCTGCCTCCTCGTTTCATTAGAGCGATTGCACGGGAAATAATCAAAGTTTTAACCCATATATATTGTTACGTGCAATAGAAAGAGACAACTGGTGACATCTACTGGCAATGGAGAGTAAAAGACTTCAGGTTCGGAGAATCGATTATGGATAAGAATGAATAGAACAGTCAAGAAGCTGTTGGAATAGAACACTCCAGAATAATCCGGAGAGTTTCTAGGGTATAAATATAACAGTTGTCATCGTCAGAAGGGGAGTCTTGTCTTAGACGTTGCAGTGTTAACAAGTGAAAGTAATAAAGAAGCGAAAGAGTGTAATTAGAATGCGATAATTGAAAGTACAGTGTTAGCGATAATTAGAGTTGAGTTGATTTAATGAATGTTTGTGAACTTTATATGATTTAAGTGTAATAAAAAACTTATATATTAATTATTTAATATTGTGTATTAAACAAACGAACCAAAGGCCACGCTCGCAACAATATATAACCACTGTTTAACGACATCTAAGTTTCCCACTAAGTGGAAGCAAGCGCTTACAATACCCTATCCCAAAAAAGTCTTCTGCTCTCCAAGTGATTATCGCCCAATTAGTCTTCTTTGCTTCTTTGCTAAGGTATTGGAGAAGATTATGTATATGCAGACCATCGACTACATAAATAAAAACGGCTACTTGACTACATGTCTGGATTTCGTCCAAATCATAGCTGTGAAACTGCTAAGCTTAAAATTTCGTCGGATGTTCACGAAGCTCTAGATAATGACCATTTTACAATTCTCGTATTACTCGATTTCAGCAAAGCATTTGACTTTATTAATCATGATAAGATGCTGAAAAAGCTATCTCAAGTATTCTTTTTCTCTTCATCTGCTGTTCAGCTCTTCAAAAGCTTCATAAGCGGACGTAGCCAACTTGAAAAAGTACAGATCTCCCTCTATGACGCGGCGAATTTATATAGTGGTGTCCCCCAGGGATCAATACTTGGCCCACTCTTGTTCAGTCTTTATATAAATGATCTGACCGACGTAATCCTTGACGCTGCAATACATCTATATGCTAACGACGTGCAGATGTATCTCAGCAGGCCAATTGGCTTAACAGAGGATTGCGTATGCCGACTGAATGAAGATCTCCAGCGTGTGTATGATTGGTCTGTACAAAATAGCTTAGAACTAAATCCTGTTAAATAAAATTGTCTGACGATCTATAGAAAAGACATTGATACTGATAATTTACCACCAGTAATTATAAATAACACCAGACATCCCTATGTGGTGTAGCGAATTGGTCCCTTCGCTACTTGAGTATGTTGTTAATACATTTACCACAAACAATTAATTGTCTTCACGTGCTATATCTAAAGTTCCATGTGAGTTCCACCATGAGTCTTCCCGCTTCTGTGTAACTCTAAAACGCGCTTCTTGAGCCTAACTATTATTGGTTCTGGGACTGTACTCGCAATTTTTCAATTCATACCCTTATAGGGTCAGATTTTATGGAAAAAATTCGGAAATTTTCCATGACGTAAGGATGCTGACAGATGATTGGTCAAAAAAATTAGAAGCGGCACGAGAGGAGATGGTACCTTCTGTGAGAAAAGTAATTTGGCTGTTGAGGGGGAGATGGCTTTTGTTTTGTTTTGGATGAATGACTTGTTGTTTGGCTTTGATGGTGAATAGTCGCAAAGGATTTAAGGGAGTAATATGAAAATTTTATTAAAAGATGATAATGCATATGTTATATTTTGTGGTATAGTATATTTTGTGTTGAAGCGAAAAGTTTTAGTGATTTGAAGCTAGAAAAATCTAATTTGGTAACCTGCAAGTTTAGTGCAGGATAATATTGGAAGTTTTTTTTTAGTGAACGTGTGAGTTGCGAATTTCAAATTTGCGAATTGCAAATAAATATTGATTTTTATCTGTAGAAAAATAAAAAGGTATTTCGTTTAATTGTTTGTGAAATCAAATTTTATAACTAAATTTCAAATTTGCGAATTGCAAATATATATTGTTTTGCCTGTAAAAAGAAAAAAAAACAAAGGGGGTAACTCTTTTAATTGTTGGTGCAAAGTAGTATTTGTTTTGTCAAGAAGTTTGTGATTTGCAAGAAACACGTTTAGTCCTAACAAATGAATGCCTCCATGCATTTAATAGTGGAAGGTTAATAAAATTAATAACCACAAAACTTTCGCTTTTCCTTTTTGTTTTTTTTTTATTTATTTATTTTTTTTTTTTTTGTGGCGTAATGTTTGGGTAAATTTTCAGAGGTAAGGGCGATATGAGGATGTGAGGTGGGTTTTCCCGCCGGTATGCGCGTGCGAAATGGGTTTTAGGGATCAAACCATGTGAACAGATCTTGTCGTCCGCGGTTTGATCATGGGGAGGAAGGGAGCCTGGGGCTTTATTACGGCGATAAGGGGCTCCACTAATATCAGGAGTTCACACTCTCCTCTTTGTCTTTGCTGAAGCAGAGCGTTTGCGCGGATGCATTTTATGATGTGAGTACCATCACGTTGTTAGGTTTTTCCTGTAACTTCCGGTGTATATATATGTATTGTCTGGTACTTGTCTGTCCACCTGTCCGTCTGACTAGTTTTTTTTTCTCTTTGCACAGCTAACTTAAGCATCTAGTGGGTGTAGAGAACAAGAACCCCCTCTCCTGACTGATCGCTAGTGGGTAAATGCTGTGCGTTCTCTACGTTAGCCCCAAGATGAATTTTGTGGTCGGAGGTGTCTGTTACGGCATCCATTTATACTCAGGTCAAAGTGAATATGGGTAGATCTGACGACGGATTCGCTCTTTGGCTACAGTGGACTCTGCAAAGAGCCTGGGTTTTGAGCTTAATTTGCAGTTCTCCTGTTGCAACCATATCAGTGCTACAATTGGAAAAATATATGGGTGTCTACGGCAACTGTGGCTAACTTCTAACTTACTTTCGCTTCATATGCGAAAAAAACTGGTTAAAGCCCCTGGTAATACCTCATTTTACCTATGGTTGCGTAATATTCTCATCTCTGGACTCAGTGTGTCGTAGAAGGTTGCATACAATGACGCGTTGCGCTACGTATTCACTCTGCCTCGGACCAGTCACATATCACCTTATATATCGACCTTGCTTGGTTTCCCTCTAGAGGGTTACTTAACCCAACGCAGATTAAAGAAACTGAATTTCTTGCAATCGACTAGATATAAGAATCTCTTGATCCCTCATTGCAGGCCGCGGTATGGACAGCGTTCTTACTTTTTCCAAAGCATTCGCAAGTGGAATATTTTATCCTGTGATGTTCAATGCACGACTGTCGGCAGAACTTTTGCAGAGCTTATTAAATCAGCGGATAATTGTTAAAAATCAGTGGCAGTTTGAGTGTCTTCTCTCAGCTTTTAGTCTATATCTCTTTTATCTATCTTCTATCTGCTCTTTGTACAATATTACTCTCTCTTCTTTTTCATATTGTATTAGTTTAGTGTAATTTAGTTTATTTTATTTTGTTCTTGCTTGTTCCTTAGTTTTTCTTTTTCTTTTAAATAATTAACTTTTTGCTTTTGCTTTTTATCTTATTTTTAATTTTAGTTTTATTTTTCATTTTATACTTTTTCTTTTTATATTTTTTTTTGTTTTTCCTAATTCACTTTGTACAATAAGATTTTGTAATCTTTGTACGGAAATAAATGATTATTGTTATTATTATTGTTATCCTCCATTAGACATTATTTTGAATATTTCTTTTCCTACGCCTTCTCGTAATGAAAGTTAAAGGAACTTTACATTAGGGGATTGTACTGGCTTGAGTAACTAGCTCAATGGTATTGACTTTTCCTCGGTTATTTTATCTGATCCTATAGCCTTTTGAGAAATTTTATGAGATATCTAACAACGGTATTTGAGAAATATATAGGAGACTGTTGTCCGGGTTTAGCCATCTTTTTTACTTTTGCCCATAACTTCCGTTTAAAGAGGAATTTGGTAAATCCCAGCACATCTTTGGAAAGATCTGGCGAAAAAGGAACACTTTTGCTGAACATTGCAGATTGATTGGGTGAAAAATGCAAAAAACATATCCGTATTAAAAAAAAAAATTAAAGGCTCTCGAGGTCGGCCAGTGCTGTCTAGGTTGGCCAACCGACGAAAAATGTGCTGAAATGATTGAAAATGACCTGGATAAATTAATTGAATGAAATAAAAAGTTTAAAACTTCTGTTTTTTAGTAAAGTTTTAATGGCACATTATTCGGAATCGCATTTCCGGTAAATGTCGTTATATTGACTTCTCTCTTGCATTGTCGGAGATGCTATTTCTGTACTTTTTTTCGGTGGTTATCTTCTTTAGCTAGTGTTTTATTGGCGGAGTAGGTTATGATTGGTGCTGGACGTTTTTTGGGGCGTCATCCAAGCATTAAATCACCGCGCCACGATTGAATTTTCTTCTTGGTTTGCTTTCAAGCTGAGCCACACAACTCATTCATTCACAATGCCTATCTTGATGATTGCATATTTTCTCCTCACTTTCTGGCCGTATTCACTGCGCTGCTGCTAAAAAACTTTTTTTTTTATTTTAGACCACTGAGTATACAACACATGCTTTGCGTTCACGTTCCATTCCAAATCTGTAAAGTCACGAAATGTTCGGTGTTACTGAGAGAAGGTTTTTCGTGCTCGAACATTGGTGGCGCTAGTGGTCAAAGCTAAAAAAAAACGCAGATGGCCGACCTAAGGCGACAGATCAACCCTGATTGATACCAGACATTTTCCAACCTGAGGGGTAATTCTGATCTCTTTGTCGTAGCTTAGGCGTATATTTTAGTCACATATTTTGACATTTCAACTCAAATTTGTCGTACTTTTATATTCACCATATGCAGTTTGATTTATCCTTTTCATCAACCACAAAATAAACTAAAATGAATTTGCAATGAATTAATGTCAGAATACACGCCTAAAAGTACGACAAATAACTGCTTCCGAGGATGTGACAAAAATTTTATACTGTGGTAAATGGATATTCTACACCTAATTAGAGCAATACAAGTGCTTAATTTCGAAATAATACTTTGAGTTTGTAATGTGAAGTGAAAAGTGAAAAGCACGAAAAAATCAGTAGAAAAGTTCATTTCGTTTAGGCGTACATTTTGACATTAAAGTACGACAAAAGATCAGAATCACCCTCCAGGAGGGTGCTTTTATTCAGTTCAGTAAGCCCTGCATTATGTAGAATGAACTGAAAAAGACACTTTTTTGCACATTTTTGCACTCTAGACCCTAAATCCACACAGAGTTAGCCGTCCTTCAATATTGCGATACTTCTCACGTTTTCCCTAACTCCCCAAGTATTTTAGAGAATCGCGTAGGGAGAGTTAGGGAGTTTTAATCTGGGAAAACGAAAATTCTCATCTCCCAAACTCCCAAACTCTCAGAGTTACAGAATCCGGCGCCTGGTCTCCTTTGTTACACGCAACGGGTGGTTGACTCGTCGTTGGAAAGGCCATGAAGTTTTGGATACAATGAGCTCTTAACGGTGACCGTACTTCCTGTACTTTTCAAGATACAGGGTGTTTTGTGAAAAACTAACTTTTTTTCTTAATCACCCTGTAACTCCGAAACTGTTGATATGCTCCCCACCCCCACCCCCTGCCATACAATTTATTGTGTGCCTAAGTGAGTTCTATCACCTCCTGCTCTATTAGTCACCATGGAGTAAACACCCTGTATATATAAGGAACTTTATTCCTAAAGTCATACAGTTGTGATCCCCTTGAAAAGCTGACTTTAACTGTCTTCAAAACAGCTAAACTGAAGGACGAGCGTAAGTAAACACCGAGGTGGACTGAAATTTTTGCAAGATTCATACAAAGCGCTAAGCTTAAATTGTAAGGAACAACTGATTTCATCTGCACAGCATTAAAGAATTACTCTTGACAATGATCAATATCTTTTAAGCAAGATACACTCTAGCAGTTATATACCTACGATGTGAAAGCAGCAATTATCCTCACCTGCACAACCCAGGTCTTACTGCCCTGTCAGCGTAGCCTGGTTCCTCTCCTCCGTAAAGCAATGGAAAAATATACTTACCAAGCGGGCAGATCAAAGCTGCGCTTTACATACATACATAGGTTTCAGTGCAATGAAATTTGCTGGAATGTTCGAAAACATCCTTTTTGAATCCACAGTGGGCGAAGCTACCAAAAGAGGAACCAGAAACTTATTAGTCTAAGGTATCCAAGAAATGCTTAGGAGATGGAGAATCACAACCAATTTGGAGAAATCGGTGGTAGTAATGATTGGCAAAGTATCTACTTTGTTATGTGCAATATTCTTCTCCTACATGAGCTAAGCAATTTTAGCAAAGGTTTTAAGGTATTACTTGGATAAAACTATCGGCGGCAAGGACCATCTCTTGAAAAAAAATAGTAGTAGCTTGGCTCATTTGGAATTTTCCTTTTCTTCCTTAAGAGTTTTGGAGAAAACTACAGCTGCCTTATCGTGACCTGTGGTAACGATTTCAGAAGGGAGTTGTATCTAGTACTAACTGATGCTTTGCGGAACTCTCCCACAAAGCCACACAGCTTATGCTGTACTCCTTCCGCCACATTTACATGTACGAAAAGAAGTCACTGCCAACGGTATGAAATTGTAAAGGTTAAACTGTTTGCTAGCAAATTCTTGAATAATTCGATGGTCAGCTTAATCTCGAAAGTTATGCCGGCCGAAACAACACATTTCAAAACATCATTCCGGTTGATCCTAGGACATCGCCATCAGCTGCATTCTGCTCTTTCTCTGCCCATTCTCTAGGGCCGGATTCTGTAACACGGAGAGTAGGGGAGTTTGGAAGATGAGAATTTTCGTGATCACCAATTAAAACACCCAAACTCACAATTCGCAATTCTGCGGAGTTAAGGAAAATGTGAGAAGTGTCAAAAAGTGCGAACCGCCGAGGAAGGTAGAGAGTATCAGTTTTTGATGTCGAGGAATGAACTTTTTTTATACTCGAGGCGCATCTGTGGAAATAAATTTAAAAAAATTTTAGAGTCTAGAGTACAAACACATACGTGAACAATTTGGGGTTCGGGTAGGGGGGTCGTCAAAGATACGTTTGGTACCAAATTAAAGGGAGAGTAATCGAGTGGTGTCCTTTTTTATCGTTTCAACGTCATAACTGACTTTTTACCACCGAAAAACGGATTTTTTGCACTTATGTCATACGGTCATATACACCACAATTTCTATATTTTGCAGATAATCTTCCGTTCTTTAATTCACATACACTAGGGGGTGAAATGAGTTGCAAATTTATAGAAAATATCAGAGTTAAGTTTGCAGGACTTTTGAAAAAAAATTTATAGAAGCTATCGAGAACTTTTGTTTTTCTGCAATTTTACGCATCTGTATCGTTGCAAAATTTAATTTGTAGTTATTTTACCTCACCCAACATACCAATAAAATTTAAAAACTTTTGGAATTAATGTGAATTGATTGTCTTTAGTTAATTGCATAATATTACAAGGTGAAATGCGAGCATTCAATTGGAGTAAACACCAAGCCAACCAACTTAGTAATAATTATTAGTAACTGCTTCCAGCACAACATCACAGCCGTTCATCTTTTCTAGCATTATTTAATTCGATTTTTAAATTTGTTCAAATTACAATAATTTATTTATTCACCGATTGCTCCACTGCTCTCGATACAAACCTCAAAAACTTGTTTAATTTGAGTACGTATGAGACAGAATTTCAAATTGCATTCGACCTTCTTTGGTATTGCACATGGCAAAAATCTAGATGGAACAGTAAAGTGGCTTACAGCAAAGGGCAAGTTTACAATGTCCATACAAGGATCAAGTAACCAGACCACTCGAACTATACAAATGGGCTAAGAAAAATATACCCAATATCAATTTTAACATTGTGTCCGCCGAAGAATAAAAAAGGAAGAGGCTTTAAAATACAAATTTATATTTATTGCCGACTTTCGAAACAATTTCATAGATTTCAATTAAACCGAGTTTCGAAAGCGTTTGAAACTACCAACGTGAACCTAGGAATTGGTCAAACGCTACTCTAATGAAGAGGAGAGAAATGAAGTCGTTCCTTCTTTGCATATCCTCGAGGAATTCAGCATCTTATGATTTGGTTTGATTAGGGCATTGGGGCTTGTCTTGACCCTCAGTTCGATTAGTTGCTTTCTTGTTTCGTCTTTTTAGATAATTGGTTTCTTGGGTTGTGCACTCTGCTTGATGCTGTTTGCTTTTCTTCCTTGCTGCGCCACATCAGCTGCAATAGACTTACTCGCAAAAGTTAGTTAGTTGATTTGGGAGGGACTGGGAAGGAGTAAGTATTGAATATGTTAAGGGAGTTTTTGAGAAGCTTAGAACTGGAAAGTTAGCAGGTGGACATATGTATTTAATTAGGCACTTCCGAGTTCTTGAGGTGTCAAAATATAATTTTGTGACCCCACTCATTTATATAGAGATCGGCCACGCTTCTAATAATAAACAGCTACAAGATTCTCATTAGAGTTTCTCAAAAAATTACCCCAATTCCAAGTCAACCGGAAAGCACTAAATGAGGGATCGGGCAACATAATGTGGAAAGGCACTTATGTATGCTGTATATTGCATGGGGAACGAAAACGTTAACCGGTTAATACTCTATGGATGAGGGATCTAATAGCTGATAACCATCTACCTCTAAATGTCAATAATCATCAAATTCATCATCACAAAATTATCACTATGAATGGAATAGATTACATAACGACACCTTTATTAACCTAAACGCAACCACACAATAGCATATTACGATGCTATTGATAAAAGGAAGCCCTTAACAGCCCAGACACAAAATCATTCAAGGTAAATTCAGGGCGCATCAGAGTTGTCGTACAGATTTCGTTTACTCTTCTTCCATACTAACATTAAATTTAGGATAAGTAAGGAATGCGGAAATGTCTTAACGAATCATCAATATTATTTTGTAAAAAGGCACAAAATTTAATTATCACAAAATTACAACAGATATAAATAGAAGTGAATGGACGTTTTAATGATGGCACCTAGAAGCGACATTTTAAAATTTAAGTACACGTGAATCATCTAAAAAAAAATTGATTCCGTTAAAAAATTTTGTAACACTGAATGGAATATTGTCGAGTGGCTCGTCGTAAATGCACATTCTTTGATCCTTAACTAAAATTAATGCTTCGATTCATGGATTACAAAATGCAAAATACTAAATAAAATACAAAATACTAAAAAATAGTTAAAATAGAGCACTTGAAAACTTAACAATAACAGTCCAGCACACATCAATGTTACGGAATATTTTAAACACTACCTCAAGTAGAAAAAACAAACTGCAGCTCTGTGGTTTATAAAAAGTGTCTGAAGTTGCGCTACCATTTTGCTCTAGAAAAAACAACTTTCCCGCAAAATCTGTTAATTCGTTGATCATATACAATATGAGGAAGGCACCTCGAAAATTATGGATGAGCCAGAATGTCGAAAATTCGGATTATCGACACCCTGGACACCTTCGATGTGAATTGTTCGTGGTTTATTGCCAAGACGGCATGGAATTGTTGAGTTTACATCTACTCTGAGATCTCTGTTGCACAAGCTGTGAAAAATACAAAGAATGAGATTTTATCAAATAAAATAAAAGATCATCATTTAAAACTTACTCATGGTACTTTTTACATACAACTGCTACCAACTCTCCGACTCTATCCTCTTTAAGAGGAGTGTGCTCACCTTGCAAGGCAAATACAAGATCATTGTTCTGCGGTGAATGAAACACAATAAGTTGATCCCGACCCGTACTTATACTTATCGAAGTCAACTATATAGAAGAGAACAATAATATTTTAAACTATTTCTTAAATAGAAGATTTCCTCTACTTACATCTTTTATGAAAATCGATCTCTTCATATTCTTGAACTTGTTTTTAGTTCCATCCAACTTGTAGATGGATGTGTCGGTAACAATGAAAGCTCTGTCTGCGCTTTTGTTGAATCTATTGTATTTTTTAGCGAATGATGAAAACATTACAAACCGGAATCCATCCGTATTTTTCATGTTCTTCACGCTAGCATTATATGCTGAGTAGCAGGTATTTTCCTGAGTGTTCGCCAAATAATCACCGAACCACTTACGTTCTTGTCCCCAGTACTTTCGTCTACCTCTGATTGCGCTTGCAGCAATAATTTGTAGGCGCATTTGTGCCCATTCCGATCGTGGAAACTTCCTTAGGATCATATAAGCTCTCCAGTTATTGTACAATCTTCGAAGTCCCGGCTCTGCAGATCTACCGATGAGCGGTGGTTGGGGCCATACAATATTTTTTCCATAATCTCGCATATTTTTAGCATTTTTGAACTTTAGAGCTAAGTCATGTACGTATGCTCTCAGTTTATAGCGACGGTAATAACGCATTATGATCAAAGCTGCCTTCATCTTTTTGTATTGTTGACGACATATCCAGCCACGAACCTGCTTTTGCAGTAAAGTAACAATGTGAGGAATCATGTCGTTTCTTTGCTTCTCCAGTGAAAATAATGTTTGTGGTGACCTGAAATGTCATGAAAGAAAAATTAATCAAATAATTGCATATCGATAATAACCTAAACCGAAGCATAAAATGAAGGGCCATTCAGACGGTAAGAAAGACTAAATATAAGAAAAACGGAGAACTGTCGCACTTATTTCCTTTCATACTGGGCACAATATCACACTCAATAAACGGAACATTGCCATAAAAACATCGCATTCATTCCTCAGAATAGCTTACCTGTCCTGATTTGTTAAACTTCGTGCCAAATAAAATATCAGGACAGAGTTGAGAAGTATCTGACAAAACAATCGAGAAAAATGAAGCGAGAATATGAAAAGCTTTCAAACGGCAACCAATTTTAATGCCACATGCTTACATGAGAAGGTATAGAGGGCACTAAAAACAGCCTAGCGTTATTTTATCTTCCAACATTATGTTGTGCTTATCACATGCACTAAGTAAATTATAATTACCGAATCCATTTTACGATACGATGGAGATACCAATCCATCTTTGCGACACCCTAGATAAACTAGATCAGAGTGCATAGGTACTTTATTTACTAAATCTAAGCGATATGCCTAATATGTCAATAATAACAGTCCTGAGCACATCATGATCCAGATTAATTAACAGCCTGCTAATCAAAGCAAATGAGAGGAATTTGAAGCAAACTCACGTCACCAAAGCTCCTCGATATCCTATAACTTTTGACCTCCTTGGACGACCCGGAAAGTAGAGGTGTGCGCTCAGCTCTCTTTAAACCAGCAACAACAGCATACGTGATAACAACAAAAAATACGATATGAAAACCTGGACAATGCAGAGAAAACCCGAATTCAACAAGACAAAGAGCACAAAAACAAAGGTACTATTCCATGAGCAATCCATAGCTTTTCATAAAACATAAGTTTTCAACATGATCTTCAAAGTAGTTAGACGCCGCCATTTTAGGGAAACGAATACACAGCGGAATTGTCAGCGTTTCAGAACACAAACAAATGGGCCATACCACAAATGGCCCTGATGGCGGTCCGACATTAATGTGACTAAAATTCAGTTTACCCATTCAAATGCAATACAACACAATACTCCTGAAGTACACATATGAAATGCGTTGTTATCATCATATGAAATTGTTCTATAACGGATAGCCAAGTGCACCATTTCATTAGATGAAAACAAGATAAAATTAACCTCAAAGTGGTATTAGCGGAACCTCAGATCAGAACTATGCATAAAATGACCTAGGAAGCAAGTAGCAAATTAGTTTATAAGATGACATTCACAAAAGGAAGCGTTGCTTAATGCATATTTGTTACGTTTGGCTAATATTATATGTGGACCTTTACAATATCAACCAAAGACCACAAATATGGTAGAGAATATTCTTTCCAACAAGATATTTATCTCAAGGGAGCAACGCAATTACAGTAAATACAGAATAAGGGAGCAAAATAAGCCCACCTGAGGTGCATAGACCAAACATAAGCCCCATCAGTACAAAACCTATTTCTATATCATAAAAGTTCAAATGAAAGATTACCTTATAAATACTTTTGTATGTCCGTACTTGACATCATTTGAGAAACCCTTCTCATTAAGAAGCACTTTAACTCCATCCTTATCAGACCCAGCCCGGAAATTTGGCCAAGTATACTGCGATATCATTTTATAGCGCAACAAAAATTTATCGTAACGTTGTCTGTGTACAAAACCTGCACGCCGTACACGTACATTCTCTAGTAAACCTAAATATCTAACTTGATGTTCGACACGAACATCATCGAATACAGAGGCACTTTTAATATCATTAGGTTTAATGCATCGTACATAGAAAGGCTCCTTTTTTAGCAAAGTTGCTACCAATTCTATCATAGATCTTTGGAAGAGTGTTCCAGCCGTCAGAGGCCGTTTCGTTGTTTTTCCAATATCTTGAGCACCTTCTGGCCACATTGAGCTCAGATTTTTATCATTTGAATGGTATAAAAGTCGCTTAAAATCTTGATAGAGAGTATCTTTGTTCTTTTCGATAAATCCGTAGATGTTGTAAACCACTTCTCCGGCATAGTGTGTAATCCTAAAATCTTCTCGATGCTTAAGAGCTTTATCCATTGGCTTTAATTGTCGACTAGTGAAATGAGGGTGATGTGCTAATTTTTTGTCCATAGCCTCTAGAAGCATTTCATCGTTTACTTTTCCTACAGTTAGGCAGGCTTCATCTATTATTGATATAATGCCCTTGTGTTGTTGTTCCACCAAATCACAAATAATCTGTGAATAATGAGAAAAATAAGCTGTGGAATACTACAAAAAAATTGTGCACACAAACCTGATTATTGAAATAGTCTATATTTGTCCACTCAATACCTTCGCGATTGTATTCTTCCTGCTCTTGTTTTAAAACCAATTCTAAATTATTGAAAAAATTGAAATAAATTTGTGCAAGAAAATGCCACAGGAAAAACCCACCAATAAAGAGTTGCTGTAATTTTTCATTGCAATAATTGATACAAAACTGCTCAAAACTGTTAATATCAAAAATTTCAAATCCGTAAATGTCCAAAACTCCAATTACGGTATTGAATCGCGCCTGAATCTTGCTACCTTTGAAAATGATGGCCTGATTGATACGATTAATAATCCATGTAAACAGTCTGTCATAAATAGCTTTAGCTAAGGCGTCGCGACCGTATTCTGCTTGGGATGCATCATGCTCTTTTTTCATAATATCACCACGAGCAGCGATAACTCTTTTCGTCAGAGCGTCTGCCATTTCCTTTTCTGTAACTTGTAGAAGTTGGGCAGCAGCAGAAAGATGTGATTTGTCTGTTATCGCCAGTACTCCATCATCTTGCACTGAAAATATAATTATTAATTAATATAATTGTTCATCTTTAAAAAAAAACTTTCATTACTTTGGAAATTTATGTTTCCCAGATGCAACACGGATCCCACAATTTTCCATACTGTCTTGATCTCGTCCTCGGAGAATCCAAGTATTTTAAATGCGCTCGTTGTTACTTTGTAATCTGCTTTTTCTGTCAGAGTTTCAATGCTTCCCTGATTTGTATAGTGATACTGAGTGGGATCTCTACTGATCTTATACTGTCGAAGGTCATTATCACTAGCACCCCGAAGGAGCTGTTAATATAAAAATGAACTATTATTAATTAAGCTAAGCGATAGTTGCAGTCAAAACAAGTCTTGAACTAGAGATTTAACGTTTTATAATTACTGTTATGACATACGTGAGGAGCTCCACCTTTTTACTTATTCGGAGGTTTGTACAAGCGTTCCATCGGAAAATTGGTTAACATCATCGAGTACCACGGATTTGACTTATTAGGCCGTGTAGGTAAGTAATTTTAACTTTATGACTCCGTAAAACAAACTTGCTATAGGTACACGCTTAAACCGATTGGTGACCACCAATTACATGTCTTATGTGCTCAGCTGAGAGGGTAAAGAAGAGCAGCTTTAATATTTCTTCAGACTGGTACAGCCTGTCCTACAAGGTGATCTAAGATTCAAAACGACACATGGTCAGACTGTTACGGTACTCAATCAAGGTTGCTGCACAGGTTATCTACCTAGCCCCAAATTCGCTGTTCCGTAAAACTCGGGAGCCAGTCCCGCAATCAAAGCATTTAAAAAAAATTTAGTGCCACCAAGGCTTAAAATCTGTTGTGACAAGTTTTTGAAGATGCCTATATCAGACTTAAAAACGGTACTTAAATATCATCCATACCGCGAGCATAAGATTGAATAGAATTATCAGCTTTCAAAATCTTGTAATCAAATATAAAATTCCCTCTCCTCGGTTGCACAGTCATTTGTGAACTAAGAGGTGGTCTGGACTACAAAGTACAAATTTTATTCATCCGAGTCAAGCGGGCTTTCGATCTTACGGGATTTTACATGACTCAACTCATCTAAGTTTTTGTAAAACACTTTGACAGGCAGAGTCGCGAATAGTAGTTACTGAAGCTTCTCAGCTTCCAGATACATCCAGCGCAGGTATAAAAAATCGCGCTCAGCCGCCATAAATGCAAAGACGCTTTAAAATTTTCTGTTAACTGATATTTGCTATTGTCCTGTAAAAAACAGTATGTATGCGTTGATTACATCTGTTACGCTTTTACGCTTTCATCCAAAGACGGCTGAATTTGAGTTGTTGATTTCCTTTCATCTAAGCCATCCACTTCCTTGATTTGTAGAAAGATTGAATTTTGGTTAAACTTCTGGTTTGGAAATTGGTGTTAGCGTTAGGTTTCTAAATATAGACACAATAAATGTGAAAGGTTCAAAGAACGATCTAGACGTCATCATCTCTCTTTGCTCCTTCTTAGCCTAAAATGTGTGTTATGTTAAGGGCCTATTCTAATCAATAAATAAAAAAGCCAGATTTATGAAATTTATAATTTCAGCAACGACTTTAATAGTCACTATATCTCTACTAAGTGGAATAGTGTTAGTTTCGAAATCTAATAATTCGCATCCACCTTGGTTTAAACATAGCCCTTTGAGGCTTCAAAATGCTAAGAACAAAGCATTATAAGGATTACAAGCTTAATTCGCATTTAGCATATGCTCTGTAAGTACAACCAATTAGAATGGGCTTACGAAGCTCTTCATAGATATCTACATATGTATATGTAACATAAGGAGTCTCCCATAGGTTTTTGCCCAAGCAATTTTCACTCACAGAATTATTAACAAGTATGAGTGCCTACCTATTACCTTCTTTTATCTTCCAAGCAGCGCTGCAAGAAAATGAGTATATGTGTGAAAGAAATGCGATTGGGAAATTTGTTATCATAGCGACATATAGGAAAAGATTTTTGGTCTTTGTTTTTGAGGTCTTATCTCTCTTCAGGCCCAGAAATTCGAAATTATTCTACGAAAAATTTCTTCATCGGGAATTAAGGTTGGAGATGTATTACTAGTATTACTAGTATTTGCTAGTAATCAGTAGTTAAAAACATTTCTCTACCTGAATAAGTTTGTTCCTGTTAGCTAGAGTTTTTAAACTGTGAAAAATTGCCCTGACATTACAATAATGTTTGAAATTCAGGTTTACGATCAACAAAGGCTTACTGCCTCCGACGGGGAGTATGTAAAAAAAAACAAGGAGAAATTAAAATGCCTCTTTTTATTTACATACCGAATTTTTTACTCATATACACAAATTTTTCAAGATATTATCCCCTCTTTTAGTTCGTTATTCGTAGTTGGAGAATTAGAAAAAAACAAGAAAATATTGAAATTAGCCCAAGAAGTAATTCAATATCATTATCAGCAAATCAATTGTTAGAATTTGAAAACTGTAAATCAGTTTCCACCAGTATGCTAGGTGATTATGGACAATGTGCAAAGCTCAGACACAGGCGTCTTTTCCTGTGCTGGGATCAGTATATGTACAGCTACACGGTTTAGCTTGTGCGTTAGAAAACACACTTTTCGTTTATGCTGTTCTGCGCTAAACAATGCTATGTTTAATACGCATTCCATCTACAAATGATTTTAAATGTCTTACATCTGACAATTTTCAAAAGTTCTATTTTCAATCTTTACTAACATCGGAAGCTATTTTAACTATTACCCAAGTAAACCAGCCCAACGGAAAGATAACATATATACGAATGTGTACTAAGCTCAATAAAATCAATAACAAATAAAAACTTCACCTCAAAGCTCTTCCCCCAAATTAATCGAGTTTAAGAAGACCCTTTCTTATCAACCCAACTGTTCGTGAGTTGTTAATAAGAATTGGGTTTGCCCAAGTATAAGCAAACTGAAAGCAAACAAACCTGATAAAATCCATGAAAATTTCTTTCGCCTGGCTGCTGCTGAATGACTCTTGACTTTTCTAGCAAATAATTTGTAATGACTCCGCCAACTGGGTCAGCTTTATAATCGAATTCGATATCCATGTATTTCCCGAATCGACTTGAATTATCATTGCGGTTCGTTTTGGCATTTCCAAAAGTTTCCAGAATGGAATTGCTCTGAATAAGAACATTTTTCACCCTAAAAATAGAAATTTGTTGTTGATATAAATGAGAAAACATACTTAATGAGATTATGTTGTTGTTGTTGTTACCTTTCAATTTCACTTTGTCCGTGAATGTTTGTCACCGCTGCTATATATTTCATTATGATTTTTGAGGCTTCAGTTTTACCAGCTCCAGATTCTCCAGAAATAAGGATACAGGTATCTCTTTGGCGTTGTTTAAGTACGCGATATGCAGCATCAGCTATAGCAAATATGTGCGGAGGATTTTCGAATAATTCTCGACCTATTGTAAACTTTATTCAATGCATTAGACTGGACATGTTACACAGTTTCTTTATTTACCTTTGTATTTAGACACGTACTCGGGTCCATAAATGTTCATCTGTCGATAGGGATTCACCGAAACGCATACTTCACCGATGTATGTGTAAATTTTTCCTGATTGAAATCTGTAAAAGAAACCAAATATGAACAAACATTAATAATTGGTAATTCGAATCCCAAGAAAAAAGGCTATGATTAGACTGTTAATTATATACTCAAGCATGGTTTGTTGTTACATGCTGTCCTGAAACAATATAAAATTCTCTGTTTGTTTTCTATTGAAGAAAATTTTTTAATTTTTCTTTTACTTTAAAGAAGGGCGCTATTTTTTAATGTTAAATGTTTAATCATCGCATGTAAATTTCCAAATGCAATTATCTGAAATCGGTATTGAACCAAAAAGGGTTTAACCATTTTCATCTCGTGCATATATTAAATGATTTTTTTTATAATATTTTTGTTGAAGAAAGCTGGAGATATATTGCATTTTACCATGGGCTTCCTCAGGAGCGCAACAGACTTATTAATATATACATATATATAATTTCCTTCGATTTTGTCAATACTGTTTTGATGTCTTTTAACAAAATGCTAAAGGCTTAGAACATATAACTAAAGAAAGCGAAATATCGTAAGAACTCTATCGGTGTGGGGGAAACTCGGTTTTTTAGCGAAGGGGTGGAGAGGCAAGAAAAATTTAACCAAGTTTAACCAAGGCTTAACCAAGTTAACTTGCTAATGTCAATTTTGTCAATTCGAATTAAACGTCAGATTCATGTTTTTGCGCCGGATTTTGTATTTTGTGTGTTATTTTATTCAAAAACGGTTAATTGTTCCGTCAATTGTGTAAATTTTAAATAAAAGCATTCGAAGTGATTTAGTGATTAAACCTTGGACTTAAGTTAATAAACGTATAAATATTTCAACAATGAATTGTTGCAATAATCGGCGAAATAATTCCAGGAAGACGTTTTTCAGGCAAGTTAAGTCCTGAAAATAAACTAGAAAGTTTCTTTTCCGCAAATACCTACGTGCAAAAGAAAAAAAAGGGAAAGGAAATAAAAATACGAATAAATAATGTGTTAATGGAAGTTCACAATTTTGATTTTGATAACATGCGGATATCCGATTCCTGAAATCCACAATGAAATACAAAAATCTGCAACAATAAAAGATCTGTGATAGATCCATTATGAGACTTAAATAAATAAAAGTCTTTTATAACTATTATAACTGACTGTAAAATATAAAAGTTCCGATCAAACTGTTATCGAACAATTGAAAAGATAAAAGTCTTATTGAGACTTTTATCATAGACTTAAATGAATAAAAGTCTCTGGTAACTGAAATTTATAAAAATCTTTTAAAAAAGCCGTATGGGAATTTTATGAAGAGACATTTAATAATAAAAGTATGTGATAACTATTAGCACTGATCTAAAAGTAAAAAAGTCTACTAAGACGGTTATTATGAGACTTAAAAACTATAAAAGTTTGGGACTCTAATTATAAGTTAAATAAACAAAAGTCTTCGGTTACAGTTATAACTGTAAAAAAAAAATACATTCAATAAATAACTTGTCACTATAAATAGATTTAACGTTATTTTCTTTTGATCGAGTAGACTACGTCATTGCCTACTAATGTTGTTTTATCATAATATAGGTACGTCTTGTTTTTTGTTTTCTGTCCGACTTGTCAATTACATCGTCTCCCAGAGAGAATGTTTATCGTGTAATTAGTAAAATAATAAAAGTTCTTTACACCAAAAGTCAACTTTTATTCAATAATCAAAATAACTATTATCTTATGATCTAAAATTTTAAAAGTCTTTTATAACAGTTACATAGAACTTAAAAAAGTTAAGTTTTAACTATTATTTCAAGACTTTTAAAAACGTACCATAACAGTTACGGTATATTGAAAGCCATCAACTGAAGTCAAAACGAAGTTAATATGGGGATGCATTCAAGCATTAACAATCCTTGGCACGATAACCACCTAACACTTCAATGGGTGCCACAGCACTCGGAATTTGATGGGAATGATAAGGCAGACCAACTGGCCAAAAAAAGGAGCGTCCATGCCCCTCATAGGAGCGAAACCATTTTGCGGTATTTTTTACAACACCGTCAAGCTTACCTTCCAAAACTGGATCCAAAACCAAATGGACCAACGATGGACTTCAATGATAGGCTCCAGACAAGCCAAAACATTCATTAAAGGACCTTCGCCAAAGCAGAGGCAGGATCTTTAAGGGCTGTCTAGAAATCAACTCAGAATCATCACAGGAGTCGTAACTGGACACTGCAAACTTAACAAACTCATGGATCGGATAGGCAGAATATCACCCACTGATGTATCTCGAAGAAGATGAAACATCGGAGCACGTCTTATGTGAATGCGAGGCCATTGCACAATGTACATTCTAGACTATTGACTCATAATTCTTAAAGCCTGCCGACTGTAACGTAACCACATTCAAAAAAATACTGCTCTTCCGCTCTTCCTATAGTAAGAGTGGAATTGTTGGATGACCGTAAAGAAAGCAGTCCAAAATAGCCAATGATAGCTGCAGTACAAAGGCCACTCGCTCTAGAGAGGGTTGGAGCCCACTTGAATTAAAATTAAAGTTATATATGCGTTATTATAACATAAAATAACACAAATAAAAATTTAATTTAATTTTAAGTGTACCCCAACCCCTTCTTACATGAGTACTAAAACAAAAATTAAATTAAATTTCAATTAAATGGTGGATTGAAATGGTAAGAAAATCCGAAATTTTTACTTTAGACCAGCAGCAGTTTTTTAGTTTCTTAAATTTTGGTTATTTAATGTTGAATTTATAAATAGAAGCTTGTACAAACTTAAAGACCTAGCATCTTACTTGTACAATTGTCAATAACAAATAAATAAATGAATGAATGAATGAACTCTGAAGTGGAGAGGAATACAGGTCTGACTGGGCAGACGTTAGAAATACCATGAAGTTCTACCATACAACGAGTTCTTGACAGGGACCGTAAAACCTGTACTTTTTAAGATATGATTTGTGAAAAACTAGCATAATTTCTTAATCACACTGTATCTCCCAAAGGGTTGATGTTGTTCGTCTAGGTGAGTACTATCACCTCCTGCTCTATTGACGCCACCTAAACGAAAACACCCTGTATAACATCCCTACCATCATTGACAAAAATTATTTCTTCAAGAAGCTCATTACGCTTCAATTCTAGAGTATAAAATTTGTTGGTTACTTCCCATTGCGATTGCAGTGACGCAATCAAAACAGAATTGTTAACATTTACAGAATTCTGGAGTGATTTTGGCAGCTAACTACAAATCGGCCTATTCAAGATTCCATTTTTGTCATTTTGAGTGGGAGAGCTGTGACAATATTATGTATACCTACACACAATTTGAAACTACCATAAAAATAGCATTGCTGGGGTCAAAATACATATCAGAATATTATTGTACCTGCATCATACTTTATTATGTACCTATTTATAAAAAAAGGAAAAAAATTAAGAAAATAACTAACGCGATTAATGTAAACAATTTGCATAATTTATTGACGCTTAAGTAAATAAAATTCAGCTGCACAGCACATATATGTACAACTTATAACTAGTAAGCCTGCGCCAGTGATTTTATTTACCTAAAAATTCTCCTCAGATTAACTCTTAGCTCATCAAATCCACAGCAATTACTTCACTTATAAAATATCGAAAAATCGCGAATAACAACACTTCGCCTCTGGTCCCTCCCTTAATCGATTAATGAAAAACTTGCTCCTCCTTGACTGCTTGCTAAGTTGAGTCATCAGAGATTTGCGTGAATTTATTGAATCATTTTGAACTTGAGCTGTTCAAATCAAACAACTTTGATGAAGCACATCATCTTGCCATGCCAAGTGTGCGTCATGCCGCCGAGCTCATTAACAGAATCTTAGTGGTCTGGTCTGACCCACATTTTCATAAGTTCACGTCGCTGCCAGCAAAGCCTCTAATTGGAATTGTTCCAGTGCGAGTGCAGTGTAAAAATTATATCGCCGAATGGAAAATATTATTTATGACACTTGAGATAAACTGGGGTTTCATAACGGACAAATTGCTCAATTTAAACAGAGGAAGTCATAAGAAATGCGAGCTTTTTTGATAATTATAATTATATGAAAACTATAGTGATAGTGGATTTTTCCGACTTGCTTCTATGTTGTCTCATGTTTCTAAAAATTATTCAATGAGTCGATTGTAGTCAATCGTTTATCGTAACTTTAGTTGAGTTGTTGTTTCACGAAGAAATTTATTTTTATGCATGACAAAAGTTTTCATTTGGTTTTCAAATAGGCCGTGAAAAGTGATTAAAGAAGGAGAGCCTTCAAATGGTCACTTAGAAATTGTTATCGATTTTGAAGTTAGAATTTGTCAATGTTTATGTTTTGGAGGTTGTACCTCTATTAGCCCCAATGAATTATGGAGACTGTCATGCTTGTAGGATTGCCTCTGATTTTGCCATTCTCCCTAATTTAGTTTAGGTACGGTGAGTAGAATTTGTGTTTAGAAGTGTGAAAACATTAAAATTAACACCCATGGTTTCTCTATGAAAATGAATAAATCGAATTTAGTTAAATATACACAGCCCTTATAAATAATTTTAAAAGTAATAATAGTAAGATATCTATGATTTATTACCGGGTAAACTTTATACAGGGTATTTCCGTCATGGTGGTTCATAAGGCAGGGGTTATAGTACTCACCAAAAGCAAGGAAAAAATTATATGGTAGGGGGGAAAGGGGAGGGCGCATTTCATCCAATTCGGAATTACAGGGTGATTAAGAAAATGTGCTAGTTTTTCACAAAATTTCATGTATCTTCACAAGTACAGGCTGTACGGCCACCGTCAAGAGCTAATTGTTCGCAGAATTCATAGCTTTTCCAACGACCAGCCCCATACTCCTCTCCTCTCCTCTCAGGAGTTATGGCGGTCTAAACAAAAAAATTCGGATTTTCTCACCTTTTTTACAAAAAAAAAAGTGGTTAACATGCATAACTTTTGTTTATAAGAACTGTAAGCTGTGGACTCTCCTCTTTAATTTGACCTATTACACCTATGTTGCTATCTGTAGCTCTTAACCTATTCTCAAAAATATTTTGTTCCCTTAGTGACTGAAAGCACGTATGTAATTTAAAAAAAAAATCGTCTAATTTCGGTATGACCTGAATAGGAACTTTTAAGATACAGGGTATTTTGTGTAAAACTAGCATATATTTTTAATCACCCTGTAACTCCATAACGGTTGATATTCCCTCCTGCCATATAATTTTTTGTTTGGCTAAGTGAGTACTATCACCTCCTGGCCTATGGACTTCCATGGCGGAAACACCCTATATTTGTTGAAAATGGCTGCTTTTTGGGATTCTCCGGCACAACAGCAAGTGATAAAGAATTTACTTGTTATTTCATCACACAAATTTTGCTTTAGGGCAGCAAGTTTCAAGGCTTGGTTTAACTCCCAAATAGTAAAATTAAATGACTCGAAAAAACAAATGAAAATAGAAAAATGGAAAGAAGTGAAAAAAATAGGGATATTAGGGATTATTTACCACTGTCACCTCACTCACCATTGAGGAAAATTGTTTTGGATAATGGATACAAGGAAAATAATAGCCAAACCCACGAAAAGCATGCAAAATTGCAGCACCACAATTGATGTAATCTAGAAACACCCAGGAAGTATAATTATTTATTATTACTATTAAAATGGGGGATGCAAACGGAGATTCCGCCCGCATCTAGTCACTGCGACCTGTACTCGGGGCGCCCATTAGAACTTGAGGTCTATAACGTTCTTTGGGCCATCTATGCAGCATCCTTTAGCAATGGGAATGCCATTTCTAGATGATTTTGTCTTATATGACGAAAAGCTTCACAGTCGCGGAGGACGTATTTAGCAGTCTCATAGTCCCATAGTAGGACCGTTATGAGCCTTCCTACTGAACATGAGTAATACTCTTGTCCACTATTGCGAATACGTAATGAATTTCTTCGCTTGTCTCAGCCCGGGACTGTTTTTCCAACATGCCAATTTAATTCTAACCTCTCAAAGCCTGACTTGCGCCATCAAAAGGTGGCTCTTTGGGTCCCCAAAAACAGGCTGTCAGGGAACAGCAAGGAAATAAGAGCAGGAGTCAAAACGAAACATAACATAAGTAATCCTGAATCAATAAATAATTTGATTAAAGTAATCAAGAATAATAATTCAAGGGATTTAGGGTATAACAGAAATCAATTTTATAATCAACTACAGAGGTTCGATGAGAGTGAATGGCGCAACAATAACAACGTAAATGAATTAGACCAGCTTTTTTAGGCGAAAATAGTAGAAATAATGAAACGGATGGTTTGACAAGTAATTGAAAGATTTAAAAACAAAAATTATAAAATAGTTAGTTATGGGAGAACGGTGTGGACCAATACTGCAATAACTACAAAAGGGCGAAATAGAGGATGGAGATTCGATGGAATAAGGGAAAAAGATGTCAACGTCATTGCCCAAAAATTGAATGTGATTTACATGGAAAATTTTGAAATATAGATTAGTATGCTAAATCCATATAGTTAATAGTTCAGTTTAAATAGTACACATAAAGATTGCCATCCATATAGACAAGCCTGCAAGTAGCGCAGTTCGCTGAAGACAGTAGTACACTGACAAGATATCATGCAGACAATATAATAAATATATTATTATTAATAGCATCATGTGTATTTTCACTTATAAAAGTCTTTCATCTCTTAACATGGTGTCAAGTGAACTCAAAAAACAAAAATGCCAGAAACTGAAGATAAAAAAATAAAAAGTGCCAGTTTCGAGCCTAAGAAAATGGCTGTCAACAATCCGCAATTCATCGTGTCGCCATTGTATCTGGAATCTTCAAATCTCCCAGCGACTTGGAAAGAATGGTACCAGTAATTTAAAATATTTTCACGTGCTACAGGTGTTGAAGACTACATCAACGACAAAAAAGTCGCAGTTTTGCTGCATTGCATGGGACCAGGTGCTTTACACGTGCTATGTACATATGTACATCACAACATTTAATAACACAATTTTAAACATACACTCCGTGGGGTATTCGTTCCGTCATAGGGTATTCTACGTTTGTCATTCCGTTTGTAACACCTCGAAATAATGATGTGAGAGCAAAATGGATTGGACCCACGCATAATATTAAAACTTATTTTGATTTTTGCATGTCCGTCCGTCTGTCCGACTGTTCGTCTTCACGATAACTCGAGAGCGCGTGTACCTATAGAGCTGAAATTTTGCACATGGGTTTTAAAAAAAAAAGTACAATTAATTACAAATCGGGTAACTCCTTCGTAGGGTTTCCATTCCAAAATTTCGTTTTTCATTATATACTTGGACACTGCCTGAGAGCGTGTTAATGTAGAGAGCGCAAATTTTGTACACGGCATTCATCTAGAATTGGTCTTAGACCAATTCTAGTTGTTTTACTTGTTTCTTTTATTGTTGAGCACTTGCTAAACCAACAGCGGACAGGTCCGTAGGATACTTGAGAATAGCAGCTCATCAAGATTGAGCCTGCGAACTGTGCACAGCGGTCTTTCAGTTTGTCCCCCTGCCAGAAAACCCCCTTTACCATTAAAATGTAGCGAAAACGTCAATCGAACAAGGTTGGAAACACTGCCTCAGATGAAGACCGTATGGAATTTCGTAGGGTCACCGATCTGTGCAGTTTTGGTTTTTGAAGTGGGTTTTCGCATATATTTCTAGAACGGTTCGTCGGACAGAAAAAACTATTAAAACCAATTTTATGGAATTTCATATTATGAAGAAGTTTTTAGTACAATAAAAATGTCTAGGACTGTTCGTTTTCACAGTATAAGTAGAAGTCCTAAATTTTTATATGGCAACACCAAGAAGGGGTTGCCCGATTTAGCGTATTTTTGAAATGGTAATATTATTTTTTCGTTCCTGTGGCTTTTGCAGATTGCTGGTGATTTGTGGTCCAATGTGTTTTGTGTTATTATTAATTTTCGGGGCTTCTAATTTATCTAGCATTTATGGTGTATCTAGCATTTATGAGCTAAAACTCCTCTGCCACCGACAGCCAAAGTGGAGAATTTTCGGACTGCACCTACGGCTCCCAACATAGTTTAAAACAAAGGAAGTATTTCTTTATATATTAATAATATGCTAAATAAATATATGACCTCTATCATCGAACGATAGGCGATCAGATATAACCACATTGATGAGAGCTCTCTGATCGCTGGATCGAAAAGTTCGATATTTTTTCTGCATTTCAATGCATTTTGCACATACATTAAAAATATTTTCACTGAATTTCAGTCTAGTATTTTTTACTCCGTCTTTGTCAACGATGGACTTGGCCGGTTAACCAGAATACCTTCATAACACTTGGCCGTGGCTCAAATACATCATACATACATACATGCATTCACTACCTTACTACTACAAAAGAACCATAACTTAGCCCTAACATTCTAAAATATTTGCAGTGTTCTTATGTAAAACTGACAAAAGTTTGATTGGAAAAGCTTCCGTGCCCTAAATTCTAATCATGCAGAAAATGCTCTTCTGATAATATTAAACTTGCTTTCTTATCCTTCCAATCGTACTCAAATTTGTATACCTTTCTTAACAAAATTACTTAAAAAAAGTTATCTTGGCCGATTGACTAGGATTCCCCAAACAAAAACTCTCAACTGAGTAATAGTTGCATATGCCATGGTCCGATGAAATCGAATGAATGAATCCTTGCAGATTCGGTCTACGGCCGCACTACACACATGCCATTAATACTCAGATGAGACCTAGTGAGCGTAAAATGGTAAGGTTCCTATTTAATCACAACTATTTTATCATTTTGCTAAGTTAAGCATATATTTGATTGAATTGATTTATTGAAAACTGAGGTTGAGGCCCCTTACGGGGGCTCTGGAACGTAGGCCATAAAAGGCCCATTTTTCACCCTCCAGACTTATAAGCAATTGCTCATAGGTCCCAAATGGACGCTCTTACGAATTTAAGTGTTGGCTCCTAGCCCTCCTTGCCGGCTTCAGGCAGCCCGCCCTGGAGGAGTGGGCCAAGGAATCTGGAACGCTTTTTACGAGAGAACTGGACAGTGACAAAGAAAGTGAATCACTGTCTCGGGTTCCTCTCCGCAACCCCTACATATAGGGTCAGCGACAAGTCCCATCCTGTGTAGGTGACCCGTGAGACGAGAGTTCCCAGTGAGAGCTAACATCAGAGCTATCAGGATTGGCTTGCTTAGACCCAGTAGACTTTTCCTTTCTTTTGGGTTAGATCTGCGACACAAAAGGCCACAGGCGACTGTGTTAGCAGTCATCTTAAGCCGAGATATGAGAGAGAAAGTATTTTGGTGCGATCCCAATTGTGGAGGAGGATATCTCAGAGAATATCTGTTATCCGTTTTCCATTAAAATTTTGTATTTTTTCCTCTTTTGAGATATTTGTCGTTCCCAAACAGTTGAAGAAACCTTCCTACCTCAGACAAAATAATAGAAGTAGAAAAGTTTCAAGAGAAATCATTCCTTTAACAGGGCATTTATGCCATTGTGGATTAAAATCGATGCCAGATTTCACTGAACGTCCCATCGATGCAGATAGGCTTAAAGAATGTCACCAAAAACACCATGAATATAAGAACTGTTGATAAGTCGCCCCCTAATTTATTTGAAATAATTGTTAACGTTAGTTATGATTCCGGTTACGTACCCGACAAATTACTTTGCTAGTCACAGAGAATTTTACATAAATAATAGAGGAGTGCTGCTGTATACTACGATTTAGTTGTGTCATTAACCTGGACCACTATGCGTGCACATGAGAAACGAGCCTTCTTTGTTGACTGACTATTTATGGTGCTTTCTGTTAGAAATCGAGTTAAGAGTCAATTTCTTGTGATCTGTGGAAACAGACAAATAGTGTACTTCGACGTTTTAAAGGTAAATAAATAATTTTTTTTTCCCATATTTGTTCTTTTTTCTCTATTTTATGATGAAAATGTTTAATGTGGACTTCTGTGACTGTAGATATATTGTGTGGGACCAAATAGAATGTAAGAACTGTAAGTAAGCAATTCTTTTCATTGTGAAAATATTATCTTACAGGGGAGGGTCGCTATTCGTCATCGCCGATTTCGACAAATTCACTGTATATGTAGGGTTTGACTAAAACTGAAAGTGACGCATGTGGGAGCTCCAGATGGCCGAGCTAAACTAAAATAATGCATAATGTAATGGAGCCCAAGGTTAAAATTGACACATTTCGGAAAAACTTTGATAATTACCATTTTTGTGGATATATTTGCAACATTTCTTTTCGTTACAATTATCTTTCATCTACAAAAAATCAGAAGTCATAATCCCAATTAGTTTAGGTGCATTTTCCAAAATAAGATTACAAGGTTCGCTAAATTATTTTCAACTTACATTAATTAGCTGCATAGGTTTGCTACTGAAAAGCTAGTACGCCTTATCTCGGCCAAATTTCAACTGATTTTCAAAATGCTTGTTACTAAATTCATTGTGATTTTTTGAAACTATTACGAAATTCGAACGGCAGCGGATTACAGTAGTAAACCACCACCGTATATTTCTCGGGAGGTGGGGGTATTTATGTTATATTTCACCATCTGTATAGAATATTCGTACAAAATTTCATTAAAATCGGTTGATAAATTTAATGTCGAAAGATCATTCATATACAAATTGTATTTTCGAAACTTGATCAAACGAAATGTGCGGATACTAGACACCTAACAAACAAAAAATTATTTGGCATGGGGGGGGGGGAGTCACATCAACCGTTTGGGAGTTAGAAGGTGATTAAGAAAAAAATAGATTTTCACACCCAGTATCTTAAAAAGTACTGTCACAATTAAAGACTAATTGTATTAAAGACTAATTGTAAGCGTCATGGCCTTTCCAATGACTGCTCAACCAGCTCCGTACCCCCTCGTCTCAGGAGTTGTAGTGGTCTAAAATAAAAATTTCTGGTTTGCTTACCTTTTTCTTTTAATTTGACTTCTATTATTTTTGCAAAAGGGTCTTTAACATAACTTTTTTTATAAAAAGTGTAAACTGTAGGCGTTCCTCTTTAATTTGACCTATTACATCCTATGTGCTAGCTGCAGCCGTTAAGGAGTTCTTAGCACAAAACCTATTCAGGTCACACCAAAATTAGACAATTTTTTTTTTAAATGACGTATTTTCAGTCAATAAGGGAACAAATTACCTTTGAGAATAGGTTTCAGAATAGCTTTGAAAATAGGTTAAGAGATAATAACTCTTAAAGGGCTACACTTAGCACATAGGTTGTAATAGGTCAAATAAAAGAGGAAAGTCTCTATACACTATACACTTTTTATAAAAAAACGTTATGTTAACGACCTTTTTGCAAAAATAATAGAGATCAAATTAAAAACAAAAGTAAGAACATCCGAAATTTTTATTTTAGACCCCTATAACTACTGAGACGAGTGGGTACGGTCTTACGGAGCTGGTTGAGCTGTCGTTGGAAAGACCATAAAGCTCTGCATACATCGAATCTTTAATTGTGACCGTACTCTATGTACTTATTAAGATAAAGGGTGTTATGTAAAAATTTAGCTTTTTTTCTTAATCACCCTGTAACTCCCAAACGGTTGATTTGGGCCACCCTGCCATACAAATTTTTGTTTATCTACACGGTAAAAAATAAATGAGTCAAATGAAAAATGCGTAGGTGAGTCAATGAAATATGAATTTCATTAGTTTTCAAAAGTTATTTTAAGTATAGCCGAAAGAGTTAAAAAGCAAACAACGCCTATTTGAGTCAAAATAACTCACGTCTTTATCATAATAATCCAAAAAATGGGTTAAACGTTATTTAACGCAGTAGTAGGGTCAAATTGACTCAATGTGTGTTTTATTTTTACTGTGCTGGGTGTAATAATTCTACCCCTTCCATACCTTATCTCTACGCAAGAGGACAACGTGTTTCGCTTGGCAAACTTCTTGTTCATTCAGTGGTATGGTGCCGAAGTATAAACATCTCGCATGTGAAAATTAAAATGTTTGTTCTGAGTGATTATGTGGAACAAAAGCTGGAAGAGCTTGGTTATTCCAGATTGGTAGAAAACTTTCAATGCAAGTATTACAACATTTGTAGCAAGAGAAGAGATCTAGTGAATAACGTCAAGAAAAATTTTAAAAATTGTATAGGTATTCTCATTCCTTTAGATTGTGACTATTTTAGAAAGATTTCTTATCTAACTTGAGCTCATACATATACCTTAAGAATGGTATACCACAACAAAAAAAATTTTTCACGATGTTTTTATTACCACCAAGGGAATACGCTGAATATAATTTACTAAAATACGAACAATTGATTACAAAAGAAACATTTGAATTGAAATGTAATATTAATACTGAAAAAATGTTCATAAGTTTAAGATATACATATAAACTTTTTAAAGAAATAAATTTTTCAAATTTGAATGCATATTTTATATGTTCCTCCCAAAAATAGGGTACTTTTGTCTTTCACAAGAGTGCAATTAACGCACATACCACAGTTAGATTAATTTTATCAGAAAAATTATTTTAACTCAAAGCTGGAAGTTGAAATAACGCTTAGATTGGATAAAAACAACTCACTTAAGGGTCGATATAACGAAATATTAGAACTACATTTTTGCGTTAAAAAACTCCATTTGTGGATTTTTGGTTACTTAATTTAACACAAATTTCAGAGTCTTTTTTGATTTTTACGCATTACTTAAAATAACTTTCAAAATATAGTGGATCTATAGTGACCCTATAAAATGCGTTAATTCAACTGGAAATTTTTTACTGTGTAGGTGTCTAGTATCCGCATATTTCGTTTGATTAAGTTTCGAAAATACACATTGTATACTAATACGAAAACTTTTCTCATTTCCCGAATTTAGTGTTCTGAGAGAGGTGGGGTAAATACTATCCGATTTACAAAATTCCTTTTGCTAATTATTTTGTGATTTTTTTCTGATTTTTTTTAATACATTTCCCTCTCCTTCCGATTAATTTACAAAATTTAATTTGCATTTCGAAATGTTGTTCTACGACTTATCGATTAATCCGTTTTTTTATTCTTTTATAGATGCACTTTTATCAAGAAATTATCTGTACAAAATCTTAGGAAGATCGGATGTCATTTACCTATTTAAAAAAAAATTGAATCTATAAAAATTTTGGATGCCCACTTTTCGCCATCTACCGGCGTTCTCTGAAAACTCACGCAAATGGTACTTACAGAATCAGCAATCTACACCCGGTCTCTGTAGTTGATATTTTACCCGAATGGATTTGGCACTTTCGTTCAAATTCTGTTGGAACTTAACCGCGACGGTAAGCCTACAAAACCCCAAGCTACCCTACATTATGTATTATGGTACTTCGATTTCGCTTGACCATCCTAAGTTCCAACTTGCACCACTTTCATTTCTAGTCAAACCCTACATATACTGTGAATTTGGATGAAATCGGCAATGAATACGCCTAATCTAAGACCTATTGAAAAATAAACAAAAAAAATCACTTGGGAGTTAAATGGAAACAAGCCAAAAAAACTTATGCAAAGGTTATGTGGTGTTGTTTGTTTGAGCAGTCCCAACCTATAGCTAATTCCATAATTCCCTTTGGTAATTAGCAATATATTTCGAACAATGTGAAAGTATTTGGTTCTCACGTTGAATTTTGTGTAATTATATGTACTTATTTTGCATTGTTAATGAGTTAATTATGTCTGTATATAAAAAAAAATAACTAATTACTAAATTATGTCATATTTTCACTTTATATTTCGATAACAGGCTTTAATTTTCCGCTGTTAGGTACCTATCTATAATTGAGCGCTTTAAATATTTGATAACATTCTACACAACCAATTGATAAGGCTGTGTATAATTTGATTAGAATTGCTTTCGAGTGTTAAGACTAAATTATCTGGAACGAAGGCAAATAAGTAGGAAATCTCAACAACTTGGTATAAGTACACTAAAGTTATAGTTAATACATAACAGGAAAAAGATTTAGATATGAAAAGCTTTCCTCTAAGAAAATATCTATCTTTGCTTCTTATTCAATTAGATATAATGTTTCAAACGTCTTAATAATATTACTAACAAAAATAAAGGATCCCAGCCCATACAAAACTATTCTATATAAGAAAAATAAAAATCACAGTGTTCACACATTTTGTACTTTTTGGTTTTTTAAATTGTGTTGTTTAGTTCAGGCAATGGATAGGTGCTGACTTACAAAAGTTCATGGAGAGTTCGAATTTGGTAGATTTGTACAGTTTGGTGTCTTAATGAATATTCCGAGCTTGCGACCTTGACCGACCGCTGCTCGCGCCGCCGAAAATCAGTTTTCTAAGCTTGACTCCGCTGTAACTCGTAAACTATTCATCTGATTGAAAAATGTTTCCTACAAAAGTTGCGGGAAATTTTATGCTCTATAATTTTTGTAATAGCTATTTTTGTATTATTAAGCTAAGCTCAGGGGATACCCTATGATGCGAAGCAAAGCATGGCAGGAAGGAGATAGGGAAAGGATTAGGGGACACGAGGAAAATGGCGGAAAATTTGACGGGCTGAAATATTTCTTAAGCCTTTTCAGAATGCTTCTTTGGCAACAGAGAAGATGTGATCTGTCCACCTTAACTTACTGGAAATATTAATGCCAAGAATACTTAGTGATGGTGAATCAGAAATTAATACTCCATAAAAAAAAACGGGGCTGTGTAAAAGAATCGAAATGATTGCAATTGGTCGATAATTTTAGCGATCGCTACCCTCTTTCCTTTTGGGAATAGGCTGAACGTGAACTAGTTTCCAAGCTGTTGGAAGGATTTGCACAGAGGGTTAGCCAAGGATTAGGACACCGAACTGTACAAATCTATCAAATTGCAACTCTCCTTGACCTTTAATACCGAAACCCCTTTTATGTCTTCAATGCCTGGACTAGATGTCACAAATTCAAAATAGCAGGCAAGACGTCAAATTCAAGAACTTTTAATTTTTAATTTTAATTTATTTTTATTTTTTGTTCTTATAGCGGCAATAGAAATACACATTCTGTGAAAATTTCAACTGTCTACCTATTACGGTTCATGAGATATAACCTGGTGACGAACGGACAGCGAAGTCTTAGTAATAGGGTTCCCGCTGTTACCCTTTGGGTACGGAACCCTAAAAATAGTCACTATTAACAACAAAAAATACGAAGTGTTTTTATTATTTATCCATTTAACACTTATATTAAAATCCTATGACTTCAACTAGGGTTTAAACATTTATTCCATACTCTTTTATTCATTTTCTTATGCAATCAAAACAAAAATCAAACCATGGAACTTTTTTCTTTTATTATGGTACGAAATAAATAAACCAGAACAAATTAAAACTTTCTGTCTCAATATGGAGTTACGTGCAATTACGTGTTCAGGAAACAATGCGTTATTAAAAGTAAATGGAAACTACTAATAATACTACCATCAACTACATAATTATGAGTATATCCAACTTATTTTATGTATGTCACAGTGACTGACTGCGCCAATTAGCTTACTTCAATCGACAAGATAAGAAGAAAAAACCTTTCCTACACATCAGGAAATCAAAAAAGGGAGAGTAAATACAAAAAACATTCAACATATTTTTGCTTTCACTAGAGAGACTATGATAAAAAAATGTACTTATGTTGGATGTGAGATAACGATACTTTATAGTGTATGCTCCATAATGAAATAGTATTGTTGCGAGCGTGGCCTTTGGTTCGTTTTTTAAAGCACAATATTAAATATTTAATATACAAGTTCTTTATTTATTACGCTTTACACTTATAAAATTCACAAGCCTTCAATTAATCAACTCAACTTTAATTATCGCTAATACTGGACTTTCAATTATCGCAATCCAATTAGAACACCTTCGTTTGTTTATTACTTTCGCTTGTTAACACTGCAATGTCTAAGACAAGACCCTCTTTTTCTGGCGGTGACAACTGTTATATTTATACCCTAGAAACTCTCCAGATTCTTCTGGAGTGTTCTATTCAAGAATCTTCTTGACTATTCTATTCCTGAACCTTCTCAAAGTTGTTTACTCTCCATTTCCAGTAGATGTCATCACTTGTCTCTTTTTGTTGCACGTAACAGTATACATATTTATATATTGTTACGTTCAATAGAAAGAGACAACTGGTGACATCTACTGGCAATGCAGAATACACAACTTCAGGTTCGGAGAATCGATGATTGAACGTTCGGGAAGGTTCAGGAATAGAATGAACAGAATAGTCAAGAAGCTTCTGGAATAGAACACTCCAAAATAGCGATAATTAAAGTTGAGTTGATTAATTAAAGGTTTATGAATTTTGTATGATTAGAGTGAAATAAAGAACTTGTATATTAAATATTTAATATTGTGTTTTAAATAACGAACCAAAGGCCACGCTCGCAATAATATATAATCTTACATCCACTTAAAATGGACAAATTTGCTTATTTTGTCCATTAGCATTTTCAGATTTAATTAAACCTTTTCCAGAAAGAATTAAACCTTTTCCACAAAGAATTAAACCTTCTCCATAAAGAATTAAACAAAATCCACAAACAATAAAACTAACTTCTGAACAATTAAACCAATGATTTTTTTACTTATTTTGTTCATTCCTTAGAGAGCTGATAGGTAAAATATCGCATAATATAGAAGATTCATGGTGCATGATTAAATTTGGATAATGTCGCGATAAGTACAAAAAAACGCGCGCTACAAAAAAAGGCTATTTTTACTATTTTTTTTTTTCATTTTTATTATAGGTATTGATATAACACTTATTGGGCTTAATAAAATACACTTTCGAAATACAGGAAAAAAAAATTTTAATTTTTATTTTAAACACTTTTTATACACAAAAATGATAGACAAACGTAACGTGTCAAAAAGTAGACAAGTGAGTTACGTAAACCAAATCTCTGGAACAAATTTTCTGAAGTAAAAAAATCACATGAAATTAGATTAAGTATAACAGTGAGTTCATTCCGAGCTACAATCATTACTTTTTATATATAATTAACAAAATGACGAACTTGTTTTGAAAAACAAAAAAAGGTTCTTTTTTCAGTGATTTTTGTTATAAAATTTCAGCTCTCTAGGTACACGCGTTCTTGAGTTATCTTAACTTTCTTTCCTAAGAACTTTATTGAAAACGTCCTTTTTTGAGTTCTGTATCTCAAACAAAAGGAAAAAAACGAAACCGTTATAAGATCTTGCATCCGTCCATCTATCTGTCTGAAATTTGGTAGAATGCTAGATCTAAGACGCACACGTATTTCGACAGTCAAATGAAATATTTTTTTACATTTGTATGGGGTAAGTTGGGCACTCACACCCCCTCCCCCAATCTTCTAGGTTTCTAAAGCTGAAATTTTGATATTATCATGACAGGAAAACTTGCGTTTTGTTTTGATTTTGCTAATTTCTAAGACAAATCTTATAAGATCACTCTTGCGTTCGCCTGTTTGAGTATTATTAAAATTGGGCAATAGAGAAATGCTTGAAACATATGAAATATAGAGCTATAATTAAGTTTACCTAATTTACAAATATAAAAAAAATTTAGGTGTGTGTTATCACAAGAAAATTTGAATAAGATTTAAATATATATACTTAAATTCGGTCGATCAACTGTTCGTTGATAAAGTTCTGGTACGGAGCCCCAATACGCAAGCCCGATTAGCTCGACCGAATTATATTTATTACTTTGAGCGAAAGGCGCTCACTTTAATGTTACTGTTTTATAATTAACAGCATGAACACTAAATTAGCAATAGAAAGCGTACTAATAAATTATATGTTGTTGTTGACCAAAATATTATTCTCTTTTTGCTGTGCAGTAACGAATAATTTGATTTGTGCTTTTCTTGAGAATTCTACAATAACTAAATACTCTCGTTGCGAGATTCTTATGTTTAGAGCTTTTTTTTTGTTTGTTTTTTATTAAATTTAATTTAAATTTTATACAGTCGGTCTTGCCAAAACACCACATCTCATAGTATCCATCAGCCAAAAATAAAATTGTTTCTAATCAAAATGAACAACAAGCTTCTCAAGTATTAAAAATCTTGTGTGTAAAGATTTACTTACCGAAGGTCATAGACCACTCAAAATAAATCTTCTCAAAAAACTTGAAAAAAAAATGGCAAAAATGTGTGGCCCCCTACTGAACTCCATGTCTTTAAAAGTATGTAATAAAATTAATGTACGCAGTCGCACTGTGATTAAGTGACCAAATCTGCAGTAAGATCGTATCATATCTGCCGCAAATTCAAGGCAAAATATCTGGAGCATTACTCTGATCGTGTGTACACACAAAATTTTGCAATAATTAATTACCAGGGACTTTGTTTCATGATGTACATATTGCTAGCAAATCAACAGGTCGAGTTGAACTTGAACAAGAATTTGTGCCGTCTGAGCTTAACGGCTGGCAGAGGCTTCCCATCGTATCACTTTCGATTCAGCGAATCGAGTATTTAAACAAAAACCTTCTCCACTCCACCGAAGCACTACGAATCTACGATTAGCAGAGCACCAGGTAATGAAGTCAGAAAGAAGATTGTACATATGAATGGATGCGGAAGGTGCAGAGGATGGATGGTTTAATGCTGATGGGACCGCCGCCGCCGCACAGCTTGTTGTTAGTAGAGCGCACTTACGCTTGAACGCAACTTTACTCTGTGCTGATGCTGACTCATACTTTCCCCATTTCGAGGTTCTTTGAACGTTTCACTGGGGCCGTTTCGATTTTAAAAGTGAAGACCTGAGTGGAACAGGTAATTAATCACATTATTTTGTGCTTGTATTCAATTCAGGTATGAAGTCACGACTGATGTGTCTCTATGTTTGTAAAAACAATACCCAAATGCCCTAGCAATAAAGAAATTAACCACACCCTGGATGTGTGTGATGTAAATTTATTATTCAAGCAATTTATGCCATGCCCTACATAAAAACCACACATTCTTGTAAAATAATAATAAAACATTATTTTTACCTTCTTTTAAGATTATCCATAAAATTCTCGAGAGTAATCTTGTCCAGTAGAACAAAGTCGGGAACCCCAACTTCTGAGTGCAAAGCCATTACAGGAAGTGTTGATAAAAATTTTTCAAAAAATCACTAAAACTTTTTTACAATTTTTTTTCAGTTATTTTTGATAATAATAAAACGAGCTCAATTTATTTTCACTTCAATTGAATTTATTCATTTATTGGTTGGGACAAACTAAACACGAACACTCAATACTCACTGAACAAGACCCGAAAAGTTTCTTATCGGTTCTTACTAGACGCGAATCAATAATTTTGATAAGATAACTATCGAACAAAAATTGATTCACGTGCGATAATATTATTTTAAAAAGTAAATGGCGTGCGAACGAACGGCAATACATTAACCGACAATTCACATTTTTGTTGTGTACAAGCCGCAAGAGCTGCTTCTCCTTTTTGGTTTCTTCGCTTTTCTGATGCGGATGACATAAGCGCGATGAGAAATGACTTTGTTATGTTATGACAGTAAACAATAATAGAACCAGGTGAGGCTTTGTACTAGCGCTTTGATGAAGCTCGTCGATTTTCGTTCAGTACCGGCGCGATCTTATGCGTTGGTGTGAAGTATGTATATGGATGCATCCTAAAAATATGCAATATTTTTCTATCACTGTTTTTTTTTAAACAATATTATTATTATTTGCTGTTGATTGATCCCGAAACGATTTTAGTCTATAATGAGAGACGAGTCGTTGCAGCAGTAAGATATCATTTGGTGTCTAATATTGATTGCATTGCACATATCATGCCAATAAAAACATTGAGATCAGTGACTACCTATATTTTAATTTTTTATAATGTGCTAAATTTAAACTTGAATGGCATCCTACCCACATATATTACTTTAATCAAGTCCGGGAAATATTTTGTATTGTTTGATTTATAAACGTGATGTTAGGAAGAACTTAATTATAGTAAGTTTTCTTTTCCCACATATTGTCACTAATTATCTTCCATTTGAGGAGGTCCAGCCCAAAACGCTAAAAATATCCAATTTTAAAGAAATTACAGTGCAGTGGTTAATTTCAGCATTCCACGTATCTAAGGCCCTTCCGCTGCGTATCAACGCTAACCCCAGTTGTATGTAAGATAAGGTAAAAGGGCACCCTAGAATATAATTAGTTAGTTATTTTTTATAAAAACCTAATTACATACATATTTTTATGTTCATTTTTCCAAAACAAATTATTTTAAGTACAAGAAAAATCTGGGACTTCTAAAAAACTTGTATGACGTATCATACATTTTCTGTAATGCATTTAATATAAAAAAAAGGGGTAAAAAAATATATATCAACAATAAATGTATTAAATGTTTTTAAATTTCCTTCCGCCAAAATTTGTTATCTTAAATTTTCTCTTTCTCAAATATCTTTTTTGCTAAATTTCCAATTTACTTGTGTGTAGGAGATTAGAGGAAAATTAAATTTTGTTTTTATTTATTACTCTTCTTGGCACGCTAAATGTGTTTTCTATTTCTATCATGTCTTTTCTAGTGAGATATATAAAACTTTCAGAAAAGTGGAAGAATGTCACAGTTTTCATGACTCTTTCATGATAAAGTAAGAGAACAAAGTGGCACTTTGATCAACGATTTTTTTTATTTTTGCTGCCTCTGTAAAATAATTTCTAATTATTTTAATTATACAGTTGTCAATTCTAGTAATTTTGAAAGAATTATATATTTTTTTCATTCGAAATGTAGTGGACGTAAGTCGTAAGATGTAATTACTATTTCTATGTATACACGCAAGTAATGCCTGTCAACAACTGTTATTCTTTACTTGAACTAGATAGGATAATCTAACTAACTAGCTAGCTAACGTTATGTATATCTAAATGTTTTGCTTTTTTTTAACGGAATATTTACATGCTAATTGTATGTAGTACAAGAATCTTACTTCTGTTTTCTGTCTTACAATCTCTCCAGTTTGATCTTAAACAATTTTTAAATTTTTCAGATTTTTCTTAATATTTCTTAATGCTTTTACTTAAAGGGGCTCTAAAAAGTATAGTTTTACATTTCGTCAAATTTTATCCTACGCTGCTGGCATCTATGGGTTAATGTGCTGTTGACATCAATGCTGACCTTTCCTCTGTCTTATCTTGGGCCTTGAACAATATATTAACTCTAAATCTAGCCAAGTGTCAATCAATTGTTTTTTATGATAATCCAATTAAGCACCTCCTCGATCCTTTCTTCTTTAATGTGGTTACCATACAATTTTGTGACAGAGTGTCCAGTCTTTTGGCCTCATCTTAGATGAGACCCTATCCTTTTCGCCCCACATTAATACCTTAATCGGCAGGGTAAGTTTTGGTCTTCACAAGCTCTACAGTATTTAACATGTAACTGCCAAAATCTATAAGGAAGATGCCTGCCCACGCCCTGTTGCTTTCCCACTTCGTTTATGGGGCGGAGATATATACTGGATCTTCCGCAGGTAATATTGACAGACTACGAACTTTATTTAGTTCAATTATCAGGTATGTGCACGGTCTTCCACGGCGGGTACATGATCTGCGTGGTTTACTTGGTGGATTTTCTTAATACTACCTTTGACAGGTACCTTATTATACTCCGCAGCCTCATCTTTTTGTTTATAAGTTAATTAGGTCTCACACACCAAAATATTTGTTTTCTGGATTGTAGTTTTTTAGGTCCCCACGTTTCCTATTTAACTTAATTCTTCTTCATCATTCATTCAACGTTCTGAAAAACTCCTACTTTGTTCGTGTTATTCCCATTTGGAAATATTGACTTTAGCTCACTCTTCGCTTAGTTTGATGGTATTTAGATCGCGCCTCTTCAGACATACCAACTCAAAAGAGTAACATATGGTACAGCTTCAGCACCTATCATTGCCACAAGGTGTCTTAATCAATTAGCTCTCTTGGAAGTCGACACCTTTCCTCAAGCAGCTCAAGCCAAGAAAGGAGTTAGTGTTTCTTGATTTTCTGAATGTTACTCAAGGGACGTCTTTACACTTTTACAGGTCGTGCTGGTCTTGGCCTTCGGTAACCTAATTTAATTTAATCTAATATAATTCTTTATGATCTTCGTACTTTGTCCCTATTTCGCGCATTGATTTACCCACTTACACACTTCTCGACTTGACAACAGGTAGTGCATAAGATTTGATTGATTTCCATCCGTTACGACAAATTATGAAATGCTTTTTAAATAATTTTTATTGACTCACAATAACCCTTGACTAAATAACTTTGTGCGTAGAGTGACGTTCGTGATTTTCGAATTTGTGTACGTAGTTGGTGTATGTTTGCGTGGTGGGAGCGGGGGGACCTAATTTTTCTTTTAAAACGCTTTGGCATAATGTTTTAAATATTTCTTTGGACATTTAAATTTTCTATGTTTTACTGTTATATGGGTTTTGATGTGATATAAACTTTTCAAGTTTTTTCTTATACATTTTTTTTTCTTCTAAACTACTTATCGCAGAGTGAAAAAATATTGCACCATACCGTTCAAAAGAGAACGTCGAGTAGATGCGATTAATATGCGTCAGATAGCGATAGCGAAAATGTATTGATTGACTAAATAACTTTGTGTGTAAGAGTGACGTTCGGAACGTATACCGTCGCATACGATGGTGATAAAAAGTCATGCGTCGTTCTAATATTGACATTTCAAAGCATTTAGTGAAATTGGAAAAATCTATAAAAATAAGTCAATTCAAGTGAAATTAATTCATTATAAACTAAACTGAAAAATTTATACATATTAATAATTATAATAATGTTATACACACATATATATACAGATTATTATAGTGAAAGATACTGAATTTAAAATTAAATATACCTACATAGGTATGTATTTTCCGAGCATTGTGAAAATCATGGACAAAATGGAAACTTACAGTCAACGTGAGTCTCGACTTGAAAGAGATCGTAAACGTCGCTCTGAAAAGCTTGCTAATGAAACTCCAGAAGAGAAAAGAGCTCGCCTGGACAAAAAAAATGCAGCACGTAAAAAGAGAGAAGCTAAAGAAGACGAAGAGACTCGTAAAGTTCGGCTTTTGAACGCAGCACTACATCAATCAACTGTTCGTAAATATTTAAATGAAGAACAGCGAAAAATTCAACTTCAGCATAAAGCTTTTCAAGCCTCTCAACGACGTGCTAATGAAACCGTTGATGAGAGATTAAATCGATTAAAAAAACAAAGAGAATATGAATCACAGCGCGTTGCATGCGAGTCTGATGAGAAAAGAGCAAAGAGACTTAAAAACAACAGATCTTATCAATTGCAACGACTCATTAATGAAACTGATGAGCAGCACGCTAAAAAATTGCAATATTTTCGAGAATACCAAGCCAAAATTCTTGAAAATGAGACTAAAGAAGAACGTGAAATTCGATTATTTAAAAAGATAATGTATTATCATAAGGAACGTGATAAAGAAACGCCAAGTCAGAAAGAAGCTCGCCTCCAAAAAGATCGAGAGAAGGATGCTGAAAGGAAATTTATGAGAAAAAACTGTTATAAATAAAATTCACTAAAAATTATATTAAGGAAAGTAGAAGTTTTTTTTTCAAAACAATTAAACATGCTTCTGTACACAGGCTTTCAATTAAGTTCCAAAAAGTGTCTGATACTAATTTATTTATGTCATGAGCCAGCCGCTGAATGTTGAGAATTGAGTCCAAATTGATTTTCTGGTACCTATAATGGTGTTTTTCCCACGAAAATATTTTTATTAATAATTACTTCAATTTGTTTGGGTTACTCTGGTCATTGTCTTTCTTTGCAATCGGATTAGTTATTGGTGTTTTCCATCTTTTCCGAAAATATGTATTATTAAAGCATTATTAAATAAAGTGTGCAGTATTGCTTTATCAATATTTCCGGTAGATAAAAAAAAATTATTTAACTGTTTCATTTCTATTTTCTATCTCAAGCTATTCTAATAAGTACATTAAAAGTAAAACTATTAGCCTTGAAAATTATTTCATGTTCTAAAGGTAGATGTCTATCAAATGTATCATTAATTGAATAAATTTGTTCGAACACCTCCAATAATATTTAATTTTCCTCTTCATCTTGAATTATATATAATTATTTTGTTGTTCTTGTATTAAATTTAATTTGTTTCAAGGAATTTTGAGTGATTCAATTTTATTCTAAATATTTTGTTTATCATTGGAAACATGTTCGGTTCGTTCATTTGATTTTATACTTTTAATTTTGCTACACCAGGTGATTATTTATAGAAATTGTGTAAAATTTTCTTGTATTAATTGTTTTATATTCCTTACTAATATTTTTAAACGTATAAACTCGCCTATATATGTATTTTAATAGTATTATTTAGGTAAACTTGTGGGTCACAAGGTGACCCTATGCTGGGTAATTGACCACAAGAATATCTCAGGCAACGAGATGGCTGATGAATTGGTCCAAAAAGGCTCTGAAATGGATAGTTCCGTAGCTGTAGTTTATGTGAGGATCACAATCGGAGCTTTAAAAGGGAGATCATCAGAGGCGTCTATCAAAAGGCAAGTCTCCGGTGGACCAGCAGGGAAACCTGCCATATTGTGAGAAAATTGTGGCCTGCATATGAAAGGAAGCAAGAGGACAAGAGAACTCCTTAATGGCAGTATAGCAAATATCAGGAATATATTAGGGGTGATCACGGGTCACTGGGTCATAGAGGACCATGCTAGAAGGCTGAGCATAGGGGCGAACGATTTCTGCAGGAGTTCCAAGGACTCGGAGGAAATCGAATCCTTCCAACTTTTACTTTGAGTGTTCCGTTCTGAATAAAATAGGTAGGCTATTAGGTAGCTACTTCTTTTCTAGCCTGAGGGAGCTGCAAAGAAATGAATTCAGATGTATCCTGAGAATCTTAAGGAAAATAGGATGGATCTAGGGTGGTTTAAAGGTTATCCCATGAGGTCAATGGACCCACTGGAAATGTAAGAGATGCAGGCTAGTCTGCGAGCGGCACGCCTCTTACCTAACTACCCTAGATAAACTCCTTGCTTTAATTTTCGGAACAGTTTTATCTATTACTTCATCTAAAACCGTTTATTTTGATTCAATTTCTTCACTTGTTTAAATTAAATTATTTGCACAGGTTCAGACTATTTTCATTTGTCCCAAATTATTTTATAATTTCCTTCTTAAATTTCTCCCAATCAGTTTTCCTATTATTTAATTTTGGAACATCATTTATGATAAACTCAAAAGGGTATCATTCTCTAGGCTAACTTAAATTTTGACTGCATAATGATCAGTACGATACCTATGTACATATGTTATAGTTTCAAGACAATTTTCAAAGGCTGCAACATTGAATCCTGGCGTCTGTTATAAATAAATCAAAGATTACTGCATGAAAACGATTATATATCGAGTACAAAGTAAAACCTTATTATCTGCTTTGCCACTGAATGTGTTTAACGTTTTATTCCACAGGCAATATCAAATAGTTTTCACCTTTTTATATAATTTTTAATATCATCTTGAAACGTACCAGAATCATTATTTTTAAGAGCATAATCCGAAATAATATATAATTTATCAGAATTAGAAATTTTTAGTCAATTATAATAGAAGTTCCCAAACACTTGCAACTTATTATTAATTTCTCTATTAGAAATTTCTTTATACTATTTCAGATGTTTTTTCAGCAACCTGCAGTGTCACCACCGCATTTGAATTTAGTCTGACTCTCCTATCAAGGGCAATAATTTTGAAATTTTAATTTAATTTCCGAAAGAAGCAGTATTCTGGTTTCTACTATTACAAAAAAAAAACTAACCAATTTGCTCTTCTTTGATTTTTAATAATTGGATTTTGTGTTAAATAATAATTATACCACTCTAGCCATTGAATGAATCAGGTCGAAAAGAATATTTATCCTAATCTTTTTGTTCCGAAAGTTTTTTTAAAATAATTCAGATGATTCTGAATTAAAAAAAAACACAATATTTTAATATTGTTTAATATTATAATTTTTCTTTTAAATCTTAATATTTTAGGCTTCCACTGTATGATTCGGGATTTTAGATTATATAGCTTCGGGATGTCAATAATTTTCATATAATATACAAAATATTTTTTCATTATTTTCAGGTATGTTTGTTGTAATAGCGTATCTACCTTGCTCGTTATTTTTTGTCAAATTTTATGCACCTCTGTAATCCACCGCTTACACCGCTTACATGGCATTTTATTACTAGATTTATTTTATTTTTCCCACCTTATCATTTCATAATTCAGGTCTCTTTTTTAAATTATTAATTACACTCACTTGTACCAATTGTACAAAATAAAAACTGGCAATTTTCTTTTTTTTTTTGCTATAACCGTGTTTTCGAATTTTTGGACGAAACAAAATTCAAAATTTTTCACATTTAAAGAAAATAGTTCATTTCATCTGCACCTTTTTCAGGACTATTTATTATACTCTTCTTTAGTTTTCGAAAAATATTTTTTTTATTTTTTAGTATTACCGAATGCTTATTTATCCCAAAGCTATTGATTTTAATTTATCATTTATATTTAACGTTAATTTTAGTAATTTTATAGTGCATTGCAGTTTTTGGATCTATATAATTAGTGTTACACTATTATTACTATTTTCATTTTCAATTTCTTCCACTAGAAATTTATAATTTTTTTCATTCGAAATATAGTGGACATAAGGTTTAATTCCAACTGCCAACATAGGAACCTTCCAGTTCTTAACTTCCTAAAATTCCCTAAACATATCCAACTATTACTGTTTTTCAGTCCCTCCCAAACTAAATAACAAAATCTTCCGAGAAATTCATTTATTACAGCTATTGTGATGCAGCAGCTGTATGAAGAAGAGCCAACAACATCACGTGAAGTAAACAACCCCCAAACCAAACATCTACAAGAAGAAAAGAGAAGACATCGAATCGAACAGAGGGCCAAAGATAAGCCCGAACACCCCAAATAAAGACAATCCGTAGGATGATAAAAATCATCAATTATATCCAGAGAAGGAAGACAATGAAGAACTTTAAAAGGCGCCAAGCACACTTGACTTGACTTGACGTGTACGCATATATCTGTGCCAAGGCAATCAACTAGTGTAGTTAACTATGGTAATTACCACATGTAGCTTGAACTTTACCTATGTACCTAATACAAAAACATCTTGCATATAAAGAATCAACAAATTTTCCACCAATAACATCTCCTAACACGGAATGAATGAGGGGAGTTCAACAGCACTAGCCTGCGCTCGCCTCTTTTCTATGCAACTATCTAACACAAGACTACAAAAAATATTCGATAACGAATGAAGGATAATCCGGTCTTGAGTTAGAAGATTTAACCGTGACAATCTTCCTTTTTTTTTTCTTATATATACACTGAATTTAAAATCATGGAGTCCTGGTTATAACTTTAAATCAATTCAGATGATTTTACGTTATTTTTACTAACTAAATAAATTATTTGTTACATTTATAACGTTATTTCGAGTAACGAAATGATTTTGGTATTTTAATTTTTATTTTAAATTACATTACTGATTATTAAGTATTATTTCCTTATAAACTCACTGACTGAAAAAGTAAATGTGGATATTAAATACATAGTAAGGAAAATATTCATCTAAATTTTGGTCTGAATTATTAGTAAAAAGTTCGCCATTCCAAGAAATGACGTGTTGCAAAAAAGATCCGATGTAGTTGCAACAAATTTTGACCAATTGAAATGGTTCTTATTTTGTTGGAATTATAACTCCTGAACTATATTATAGAATTTTCCAACTATAGATTTGAAGCAGATATAACGTCATTTATCTTTTTTCATTGACCTACATGTTCTCGGAGAACCTATAATCAAAGAAAAAGCAAGTACATTTTCCTTAAAATTGTTTAGCGTTTAGACATTGTAATTAAAACTAAATGAAATGAATAAAAATAATTTAATTAAGAAACGAAAGATTCTTTCATTATTTTATAACGTTACTGTTATTAACGAGATTAAATAATGTTAAAAATAAAATAAATCCATTATATGTACCAATAAAATTATTTTTTTCTTATTGTTATAGTGAAATTTAATTAAACGTTATAAATAACGTTATTCCTGAGCCCTGTTTAAAACACATCATTTTAGGGCAGAGCTCAAACAAATACATTTCTTCATCGTACAAAATTACACCACGGAAGGCAGCACTTGACAAGAAAAAAAATTTAAAATCCATCAGAATTCTTTTTAATTGAGCTACTAATTAACCTTATGAACCATTGAACCCTAATTGGCTTTCTACGTACACGACGGATTGGTTTTGTTGACTCATTCGTACTGCATTGCAATTGAATATGATTTTGAAACCCGGTTGAGCACAAAAATTATATTTCCGGTTTCGAAAGAATTGCTATATATTGACACCCCTCTGTTTATGTATGTATTTATAATAACAAAAAATTACCAAAACACACAAGCATTCTACCCTTGTTGTATATTTTTATTTTAAAAATCCTCTCAGTAACATTACTTTTATTACATAAGAAAATTTATTAATTATTTATGTATTTTTAATTAACAAAAAAAGAAAGAAAATGGAAATTACTTGTAATCGTAGTATAAATAAAAATGTTTATTGGTATTTTTTAAGTTTTATTTTTTTTTTCCTCGTGTATTCATTAAAATTAAAAAGCTTCAATATTTGCTAGAGATAAGAAACAGAAATCATATATAAATAGTCGCGCGCGCAAATGAATTCACACAAAAACCATTCCGATTTCTCTTCCTGTAACAAAAGTGTATACAATTACAGACCGTTGGAAAATCTTAGCGTGTAATATGCTTAAATCAATCCACAGAAAAAAAAACACACAGAAAAGAGAAGAGAAACACGTACATTAGCCAGAACTGATGAATTGCGATGTGGTGTAGTAATTACAAATTTTTTTTATTTCGGAAATATGTAATAATTATAGTTATTAAAAAGGCAACAGATTATAATAATTTTGGTAGGTAAAAAAACATCGAATGAATGCTAGAAGGAATCCGCAGTTCTGGAATATACTAAAAAATTCTGTTATTTTATTGTTTAAAAATTTCTCAAACAATGATTTCTCTTTTTCTTTTTCTTTTTTTTTTTTAATTTTGATTTAAATAAGATCAGCAATATTGGCTGGCATCTCCTCAATTGTTGTGTGATAGAACTGCTCAATATCCTTGAGGGTACGTTTATCGTCCTCTGTGATGAAATTGATAGCAACTCCCTTACGACCAAAACGGCCACCACGTCCAATTCTAGAATGAAAAACAATTATAAATATTTTTTTTTAATTTCCTATCCATAATAGTTCCAATCCTAGAGTGGAGGGAATTTTTCTTACCTATGAATGTAGTTCTCACGATTCGATGGCAAATCATAATTAATAACTAAGGAAACCTGCTGTACATCAATACCACGAGCTAGCAAGTCAGTAGTGATCAACACACGGGAAGATCCAGTACGGAATTGTTTCATAATCACTTCACGGTCTCTCTGTTCCATGTCTCCGTGCATAGCTGAAACTGTGAAATTGTGGGCAGTCATATCCTGAGTTAATTGATCGACCTATAAAATCAACCAGAGGAACAACAATTAGTTTAAATCAAATATAAGACTAAGACTGCATTTCAAAATACCTTGCGCCTAGTATTACAGAAGATCACCGATTGTGTTATAGACAGCGTTTCATACAAGTCACACAGAGTTCCCAACTTCCAATTCTCTTGTCTAACATTAACGAAAAATTGTTTTATACCCTCCAATGTCAGTTCCTCCTTTTTCACCAAAATACTAATAGGATTTCTCATGAAACAGCGACTAACTTCCAAAACATCTGGCGGCATTGTAGCCGACAGCAAAATGACTTGAACATCTCCTGGGAGCAGACGGAATACATCCTGAATTTGATCTTTGAAACCCCGTGATAACATTTCATCGGCTTCATCCAATACAAACAGTTTTATAGCACTCGTGCGTAGTACTTTCCTGTTGATCATATCATAGACACGTCCTGGTGTTCCGACAACAACATGACAGCCACTCTCCAATTTCCGTACATCCTCACGGACATTTGTACCACCGATGCAAGCGTGACATTGTGCCTTCATATATTCACCCAAGGCAAGAACTACTCTCTGAATTTGAGTTGCCAATTCACGCGTTGGTGCCAAGATTAATGCTTGGCAATCACGTATAGTTGTATCAATTTGTTGTAGAATGGCTATTGAAAATGTTGCAGTTTTGCCAGTTCCTGGAGAGAGGGAGAGAAAATTTACATCAAAAAAATTATACATATGAAAATAATTTTGTTTTTTGTGTAAATGAATGGAGGTTTGTGTTGCAGAGAATTTAAGAATTTTTTTCGAATTTATTGCTAATTAGTGACAAGGAATTCAGCCAATTTATAAACAAGAAAATGTTGCACGAAAACTAATCAATTTCAAGTAAACACAAGAATCTTAAAAGAATGAATATGCAAACTTTCAGCAATAAATTTTACTTCGCACTGTCTCACGTGTACACATATGTATAAGGGGCATCCCAATCGTATTGCCAAAATCTCTTCGTCGAGGCCTTAAAATGTTTGTTAAAAGGAGCAGGAAACTATCCGATACACACTATGCAGACAAACTAGAGGCTTACCTCAGAAATAGCTTTGTTTCCCGGTCAAATCAGTTGGTTTTTTATTAGAGAAAATCAAAAGTCCTCAATTGAACTTCATCTAAGATGGCAAATGTGCACAACAAGCCAGTAGATGACTGAAGTGCAACGCTTAACTAATCTAAGAAGATTAGAGCGCTCGACATTAAGGGCTGATTACCAGAGGCCACCTAACACGGCTGGCTGGTCTCCTGAAGCCAATGAATCTAGGGGTTATAGCTTCCTCTAAAACTTATTATCTAAGAGAAACTTTTTTATAGGCTGTGATACGAAATAGATCTGAAATAATTCTTTAAAAATGTTAACATTTTGGACGGTGTGAAAAAAATAGCTACTTCATAAGAATAAGTCAAATCCAGCAACTTAAAAAGGGGTTTGGTCGCATTTTTACAGTAAAGAAATACAAGAAGACATCCAATTAGATACACTTTTTAACAAGATAACAGCAGACCATTATAAACGTAGCAAAAAAAACTTAGCAGGCATAGAACTCGCCTTATAAATGTTGCAGAAATATATATGGAAATCAAAAGAAGGTTTGTCTTCATCTTCATCTCTTCTATTCGTATAAAAAATGCGGCTCGTTATATTTCCTTCCGTTTTACGTCAAACCAGCCCTAAAATCAAGAGCTGCCTGTACCAACAATCTACTACTACCAATGTTAGATATGTAAATTTCTCACACAACCATATCCACTAAGAAGTAATAGATAGAAATATACGTGCATACTTAAAAAAGGTCAAAGAAAACAGGATTACAACTTTTCATGAACGGCCGCATTAGATAAGATTTTTTTTTAAATCGCCAATACGAGAGAACGCAATCCATTCCGTCCACTACATTGCATACCAGGTGAACTTTAGAAAGTTGACGACTGCTTCATTCATATGACAGCATTCAATTAATTTTCTTCCAAGAAAACTATATTTCTTATCATAAGCCAATCTATATCACTACTAAGCGCAACTTACTGATAAAGTTATTTCGAGAAATAACTGCAGTAGATGACTAACGTGTCACGTTTTCGCAACAGGTTGACAACGTCATGAATATATTTGTATTATTCCGCAGTAATAAACAACAACAATTGCATAATATTATCAGGTACCATGAAAGTTATGTTTTCAATGAAACAGGTTCTTCGCCGCCTTTATATGCACCGTTTTCATCCATTAACTTTTGCATTCGTACCTCATGCTTGGCTCTATAATTTAAGCGAGTGCTACTTACTGGTATAAAACCAAGACGACAAATAGTTTGGCAGTCAATTGGTATTGGTTTTATTATGAGGTTTTTTATACCAAAGACCACCAGAAACGTTCCACAAATACTTGAAATACCTATTCGCACAGAAAATAAATCTTCTCTCACATCATTACTCGTAATTTGACATGATATTTGATGCCATTTTCTTGGATTTGATAAAGTGGACAGAAATTTTTTAACACAATTATTTGAATATAGTGATGTAAACATCTCTACTAAAAAAAGCATGATTTCAACGAGGTTTATGTAATTAGTTATCATAACTGACGCAACATAAAAACAGCCGATAATATAATGATTGTATCCGAATTGGTTTTCCTAGTATAACATTGGATCAATATTTTAAATGAAGATTCAATGGTTACAGCAAGGCAGATTTTCGAATCAATTAGCAACGATGGTGATTATGAAATGACTAACTATTTTTGTCGCCGGATATTAATCCCAGAAGACACTAGTAAATGTAGCACATATTTTTTACAAGTTAATTCGTTTTAAGTTTTATTTTCTATAATTAACTGAAAGACATGGTGATTGTACAGTGTTAAGTTGCAAAAGATCCACAGATTAAACATTCAATAAAAATATTAATTTCTTTCGTTCCCTAAGTGTAAATTACTTCATGAAAAATAGAGGGCTGATGCTGATGAAAAAAGAAGTTGGTCTAAGACCAATTCTTATGATAACCTAGATGAATACCCGTAAATAATTTGGTATGGTGCAAATTTGATTGTTCAAATGGTTTTTCGCATATATTTCTAGAATGGTTCGTTGAACAGTAAAAATGATTATAACAAATTTCATAGGATTTCATGTTCTGACGAAGTTTTCAGTAAAATAAAAATGTCTAGACTGATCATATTCACGATATACGTCAAAATCCTAAATTTTTATATGGCAACACCAAGAATCGTTGCCCGTTTTAGCCCATTTTTATACCCTCGATGAAATCTCTAAGGTATGGTATACTAAATTTGCCATTCCGTTTGTAACATAGAAATAATGCTGATAGAGCAAGATGGATTGGACACACGCATATTAAAATTTATTTTGTTTTTTGCATGTTCGTTCTCACGATAACTCGAGAGCGCGTGTACTTAGAGAGCTGAAATTTTGCACATGAGCTTTTAAAAACAAAAAGTAAAATTAAATTCGAAAATGGGATAAATCGGGTAACTCCTTCATAGGATGGCCATACAAAAATTTCGCTTTGCACTATATACATATTTGGGCAGTGCCTGAGAACGCGTCGACGTAGAGTTCTGAGATTTGGTACATGGTGATTTCATAACAATGGCACAGTATATTTATACAGTAGACCAGCTTAGAACAAACTACTGAAAAACGAATTTTAGAATTTTAATTACCACAAAATTTCTCCCATAAGAGTGAACTATTAAGTATGATACAGAAGTAAATGAACGAACAGTAGCTAGTTGCACAATGGTTGGGAGAAGTATTAGTTTTATGTAAGTACACATCTCAGCAACAGTCTGCAAATGTATTGTTCCATTACCAAACAGGTGTTTGATTGTGAAGTGGTGCTCGTTCCATGTACAAAGTAACAGGCAAAATGGCTGTAATAATGTTTGTGACAGTTTGATAGTTCTACCAAGCTGAATGGCATGAAAAGTGGAACTAATTGTTTTTAGCTTTTTTTTTTTGCAGAAATAGTTTTGATTGTCATTTTGTCCCTCTTCCTCTAGTACAAGTTTGTGCATGCTGTAAGTTCTGTTTCTTCCACTTTAGATTTACATTGGAACCTTTGTATTAGAAATTGACTAGTGTACATATTAGTTAAAACTGTCTCTTTACAGAACCATCCTACTCGCTTGACAGTTTTGACAGAGCTGGGCTACTGTATGAATATACTGTGACAATGGTACATAGAATTTCAGAAATGAACAAAATCTGGAAATCCCTTCTTGGTATTGCCACACAAAATTTTGAGTTTTCACTTAATTAAAATTTTATTATAATCTAGGATATAATATTATTGGTCTTAGACCAATTATAACTTCTTCTCTTGTTGAAATTAAATTTACATTTATATGAAAACACTGTATAAAATTGTAGCTCTCTGCTTTGAGGTGTTCTCAGGCAGCGTGCAAAAAATGTAGTGAAAAGCGATTTTTTTGTATGGCAACCCTATGAAGGAGTTACCCGATTTATCCCATTTTCGAAGTAATTTTTTTTTTTTTTTAAAAGCCCATGTGCAAAAATTTCAGCTCTCTAAGTATATGCGCTCTCCAGTTATCGTGATGACAGATGGAACGGACTGACGGACAGACGGACATGCAAAAATTAAAATAAGTTTTAATATTATGCGTGGGTCCAATCTATTTTGCGCTACCATAATTATTTCCAGGTCTTTCAAACGAAATGATAGAATTAGTAAACCCTATTATTCCATTTAGGGTATAAAAAGAGATGGAACTATTACTGTTTTAAAAGAGGTAGAAGAATATGTTACAGAAAATTCTTGATACCATACATTGTAAGTAAAAATTAGAAAAAAAACTGTAAAGAAAGTTATAAAGTACCTATATAAAATATCAACGTCATATGTTGCATAACTACATTTGTAATCAGATTGATAATCATGATTAAATCAATCATTATTACCCATCAACCATTAATGTAACCGTAATAATGATTACTTGATTACATTTTTTTCTTCTAAATTTTAAAATTTAGTTCTAAGAAAACAAACAATCTGTGATCGTAAGAAATTTTATTGAAGTAAACTCCAAGACACTATTGATTTGTGTATTAATTGGAGTCAGTATATAAGGAATGTAATTGCATAGAGACTCGCACATATCTGACATCAACTTAAAATTCGATGATCTTGATTATACATGAAAAAAGATAGCTAAAAAGATTAGATTTCTGGGGCGTAAAGAAAGTCGTTGAACACGGAAAAAGCAATAATGCCTTTTATAACGCTTTGATTTTGCTACACTTTTCATATTGCTCCACATTATTATATGCTAGTTCGAATAATCCACGGGCAGAATGCAATTGCTGTAGAATAAGGCAATGTGTGTTATTCTGAAATGCAGCATATAACTATACACCAGTTAGAAGTATGCTCGAAACGCTGCAATGGGTAAATATTACTGACATGACAGCAAGAGTGAAGATGAAAGATTAGATTTACTAACATACTACCTACAAAACGGTATACATACTCTGTACATCGTAGCCCAACACTGTTCTCATTAAAATACAAAATGGATATTCTAATTGGAAACTTATTTCAACAAGAAATAATTTCAGATATGGACACTTTCACAAAGAATTCCAATCAAAATCACGAGAAAATTATCATACTACATATGTACATACCAATTTGTAAATGAAACTCTCGGCAGAATATTTACTTTGTGTTTGTATTTCCATTTTCAGTCATAAATTTTTTTTATAAGTCTGATCATAAGCCATATGCTTCTGGTATTTTCTTAGTAAAAAGATTACAACAAATTCTAAATTGATATTTATTATTTTTGCATTTTATAACAGAGACATTACCGGGGAAATACCAGCAATGAATTTTATTAGATGACTCACAAAAAAGAACCAAAATTAAAATAGTATTGAAATTCGTGGAAATCGATATAAAAAAAAAACCTCGTATTCTGACCATTGTATAAATAACCAATAAAGGAAGGCATATCGAGTGAAAACTTAAGCCACTCGATGACAGAATTTTTAAATGTATTAGTGCGTAATGATTTTACAAAACACTAAAACTCAATGAAGTTATACTCTTCAAGCTTTAGAAACAACGCTATTTCAAATTTCTAATATTTACTAATAATAATAAACTTGAAAAAGTCGTAGAACTCCCGGAACTCTGAAATGTTTTATATTAATTGAACTCGATATGCCGTTACATGCTTGTTATTATTTATTCAATGAGCTCGTTCACTGCTACCGAAATAGTGCCTTTTTGTCGACTACGAGTTAGAGTTGTGTCGCTCTAGAACGTACGAGTTCATACAAAGAACGGACGGAACGGGTCTCTCTATAGTTAGTGGAGCTGTCGTACACACATATGTTTCAACCAATTTATGCAAAATACTTACTGATCAGAGCACATTACACTTCGCCTTTTCTGATTGCATATTTGAATATTTTGTAGGAATTTGTTTAATTTTACTTTTACACACTTAGAATATAATAAGCATAGGAATGCTGGTATCATATAGGTCATAAGAATTAAATGAATGCAAAAAAACCAGTAACAAGTGGAAACTTAGTGATGAATGAACGGCAACGTATAGAAATGCAGACAAATTTGCACTTCTAGAATAAATCGACTGCTCCATCATGAATTCTTCTAGCTGCATACCTACAGTTTGCAACGTACTTTTATACTAGCAAATTTAAGCCCAACTGTTTCGGCCTTACGTAATTTAACTTATGTGCATAATGGAACGCAAAAGTGCGCATCGCATCTTCATCTCTTTTATCAATTGTATAAAACCTTTGTGTTTATTATTTGTTGGTAAAACTGAGGCGCGATGTTTTTACGTTTAATTTCTGTTACAATTGTAAAAACGAGGCTTTGTATACCAGCCATTTCAGTCCCACGTGATAGGTTTTTTTCCAAAGCTTGTCCAAAAAAGGGATCGACATTTTTATATCCTTATCTTTTTAATTGGAAGCTATGTTGTTAGTTCTTAATTCTGTAATAAAAAATCAGTTGAACTCACAGCATCCTTTCTTTGAATTGAATTACGAAACGAACAATGGAACGGGCATAATTTAGATGATACTGATCTGGTTCCGAAAATTCCTCGGAACCACACATCTCTACTACAAGTCACTTTCCAAAAACTATATTTTCGGTATGTCGAAATAAAAGTCGCTTCCAGTTTTCTTTTTTACATAATATTAAAAAAAAACATTTAAGTATAGAAAGAATTTAAGATCAGTGCCTAACCGAAATATCGTTGCCTCGAAACGTGCTATTCTTTGTTGTCTGCTGTAATTGTCACTTAAATTCAAATTTTGCTCATCCATCACCTAATCGCATTAATCCTCGAATAGAAAATCTCAGATAAAATATTACACCGGTGTAATACGATGGATTAAATCGCGAGTAATCTTGGTTGGTGTTTGTGCATTACACATGAATATGGATTATTCCGTTGGTGTTTAGTCAACTACATTTACTACGGTTAGGATCTTAGAATATAGAGACAACAGGAAGTGTTGATACCTGTAAAATTCGTGTGCATGAGCGTATCATGAAGTAGCTCAGCATTATATTCAAGAAAGAGACAACTCTATGTTTAGCTGTCAAACGAAGTTTGTTTAATTTGCAAAAAATTTGCAATAATTTAAATGTAATTGAAAAGTTGTGAAAAGTGTTTTAAAAATAGTGCTAAACAAAGCAAATAGTGAAGTAATTATCTGTTCAAATTATAGTGATAAATTTCTAAGTGATGTTCATGTAATTTCAGAATGAAGTGTTCGGTAAAAAATTGCAACAACAACACCAAAGAACGACGTGGGAAATCATTTTTTAGGCAAGTATAGTTATAAAATATTATTTTGTGTACTTTATACACCTGTGTATATTAAATTAAATTAAAAATTTATAACAAAAGCGATGAAATATCGAAAAAATCCTTCCTCCACCGAGATTTGTTTACGTTTGTGACAGCTGCGAAATTCCCTGAGTATGATGGCGTAGTGACAGTGAATAAGAACATTTTCCATGGGAGCAAACGTAATATTTTCAACCATATATCTTGTTGCCCCGCTCTCTATATTGATTCTACTCTTAGATCATAAAACGAAAGGATAGGCTACCTTGTATAAAATTCGTGTACGTGTGATAAGCAATTTTTTTGTGGGCACGGGAGGGAAATGACAAGAGGGCTGGGGTTTTAGTTTTTGTCAGTTCGATATTTCTGACATTTCTCATTTGTCATTTCTTAGATCTTACAATTGAATTGTCATTGGGGCTCTTGTTTAATGTCAGTCAAGCAAAGGCAACGACAAGAAATATTATCAGCAAATAAATGGGGCACTAGGAAAACTCTTAAAAATGTAATAAGTTATAAAAGAATTATAAAATTATAAACTGAAAAAATGATACGAATCGCGGTGACAGGAAATTATAAAACTTGTTCAATATTTGATTAACTTTCAACCACTAAATTATGTGCCCGCTCAGGGGGGGATGACAAGAGGGCGTCGTTGATATTTTGTGTCAGTTCAACATTCTGACATTTCATATTATTTCAAAATAAGTTTCGGTTTTGAGTTCCCGATATTGTGAAAAATAAGTAATTAAACGTGATTTTTATGAATAGTAGTGTGAAATAAGTCCTAAATTATCATAATGAAGTGCGCTGTGCTGTGCTGCAGGAAAGAACTGTCGTGGGAAAACATTCTTCAAGTAAGCTTAATAGCTTTACTTATTAATTATATTGTTTTAAACAAAATAAAAGTGAAATATCTGTAAAAATAAAGAGCCATGACAAAAGATTTAACATTTTACCAATGCCGGTTTATTTGTTTACAATTGAATTGTCATTGGTTGATAAATTATTCCAGTCATACAAAGGCAACGCCAAGAAATATTATCTGAAAATAAGGGGGAGCTAAAGATTTGTTTATTTTACATAGCAATTTGGATTATAAAAAATGTTCCCCTTCAAAATTGCACGATTCCACTACTGCCATGACGAAACGAACACAAACAGAGCACACTAATACATTTCGCCGAGATGCTTACGTTTTCACCCGATATGCCGTTTCCTTATTAGTTATTTATTCAATGAATACGTTACGCAAAGTGGGTGACAGGTTGTCATCAACAAGTATTGCCCACCGACATGTATATAAATGGACTGCTTGTTGAACCAAAAATGCATGAAAGCAAATGGCACCACTTTCATATTCCTGTCTCTTTCCGTGAGAGCATACTTTCCCACTGAACTGTAACGATTAGAAAGGAGAAATTGTTTGTAAAAATCCTTGTAAAAAACACTTCCTTCGACACATAATTAAAATTTAACGATACAAATAGTCCCAAATACTTTTGCGGTAAATTCGATAAATCCCACTGACATGCATATACGTAAATTCCCAAATAATTTAAATATAGCGCTAGTTTACGATAATTGGTAGCATTGACAGTGAGCATACTTTCTGAAATCAAAATTGGTGCCACATGAAACAGGAGATCAAGCAGTCCATTTATATATATGTCAGTGGTATTGCCATTACAATGTTGACACATTGCAATTGATAGCCTGTGACGTAATTCTGTGACTATGTAATATACATTTTTATAGGAAAGAAAGAGGAGATAGAGTATTGAGTTCTCTGTGCCGTACTTTCCTATACATTTCACAATATTACGTCACTAATAGGGGAACATGGTTCGTAATGGGAATAGCTTGTAGCAGAAGTGCAGCTCCAGGTTTGAACTGAACTTCCCCTACTTTGCACTGGTTTTTTCTCTTGTTCTTTCTCGGTGTTACAAACACATATTGGAAGTTGAATTGTCATCTGCTCTGTCAAAGCGTACTGTAACGATTAATTGTGAAATTTTCGAGTTAAATGAATTATAAGGATTTTATTTGGGTAATTTGCATAAATTTTAAGAAGGAATTTGCTTCCATATATCAATAAAGAACATTTATTATGTTTGACAGTTCCGTGTATATAATACGTGCGTACACAAATATAGGAATATGACAGCAATATGTTCAGTGCTCCCCTGCTAGAAAAAGTGCAAGACTGATTTGGTCACATCGAAATCGACATAAAAGCAGTCGTAACTTTGGACTGCTTTAATGTCGATTCTTTATGTCGTTTTCGATGGGACTTCGGTGCAACACCAGTATTGAACTTTTTCCAGCAGTGCAACACTGAAAATGTTCGATGGAACAATTTTTATAGCAGAAGTGCAAACACAAGTTTTGCACTCACTTCCCCTACTTTGCACCGGATATTTTGTCGGTGTTACAAATACATATTCAAGTTGAATTGTCATCTGCTTTGTCGAAGTGTACTGTCGCGATTATTTGTGAAATTTTGGAGTTAAATGAATTAACCATTTTTATTTGGGTAATTGGCTTTAAGTTAAGAAAAAATTTCTTTCTATGTATCAATAACCAACATTTATTACGTTTGACAGTTCCGTGTATATAATACGTGTGCCCACAAATACAAGGAATATAACAAAAACTTCAGTTCTCCCAGCTCTCCGCTGCCAGAAAAAGTGCAAAACTGAAATGGTCCCATCGAAATCGACATTAGTTTCTTTAATGTGGCGAAATTGTGCAATAAGGAAAAATTGGTTGTCAGAATTAGCACTGGAAAAGGATCTTCTAGTTTTCCACAAAGCATTATAATTACTACAAACAGACAAGACATATTTGATTTACCAATCTAGAATTGAAGCTATCCAAAGGCCCTCGAAATTAATATAGTTATTTTAATGACAAAACGCGCATTGTCTAAGTGTGTAAAAATATCTCACTTAGACCCATTAACAAATTATTTTGAGACGATAAAAATAAAATGAACATGCTTTTCTTATGGTTGAATACCAATGAGTTATAAAGTTAAATGTTTGCAAATTTTCTTTGAAAATAGGTAAAAATTAGTTTAAATCAGTTTTAAAAGGTTCAGCTGTAGTGAAATCAAATGTTTTATGATACGACATATTTATTTGTTAATAATTCACCCACGGCTACAATTCCTGTCAGGATTTTATTAATATAGAAGAGTTCGCTTACCTGATTGAGCTTGGGCGATCACATCATGACCTCGAACACAAGGGATAATAGCTCTTTGCTGAATAGCAGAAGGCTTTTCAAAACCATAACCATAAATACCCCGAAGAAGTTCTTCCTTTAAATTCATATCATCGAAATTATCATAAACCTCATCCCAATTGCTTTCAATGACACCGTCAGGATCCATACCAGCTGGCCCGTCATGATGAGTTGGTTCCTCTCTTCGTTCATCCCTTAAATTAAAAAAATTAAAATCAATAAAAATTGTTAAAAAAAAATTATTTTTATAGAACTTTTAACAAAGAAAAATGCAAACGAAAAAAATCACACAAAACATAAAAAGTCGGCATTTGTGAAGAGCCGTGAACAGCCTTAAAAATTGATTGACCCTGACTGGCATTTTTTTTTTTCATTGTGAGAAAAAACTTAAATTATCGCTGTGAAAATATTTCGATCTATCTTTCAGAATAAAATCTATATATTCGGTTAAAAACAAACACTTGTTTGTTATTTTTCACAATAAATGCAGAAATTGATGTGAAATTTTCGCAATGATTTCCGACAACGCGACATGAAATTATAATTTGCCCTTCATATTTTAAAGTGAAATTTTACTCGTATTACACTATAATATCACAAAAACATCACTATACAATATTAATAGAAGTTTTCTACTTTTAATTTATATACTTAGAAGCATTTTAAAGTGATTAAAATACGAACATTTCCAGAAATTGATTTGGCACTTTTGACACACGTGCTGACTCTGATTTTAAAAAACCAAGCGAAGGACTCCATATTGGTTAAATATGATTCATATCGGTAGATGGTGCGGTGTTAAATTTCGTTAAATTTTCGTTTTTCTTGGTCCAGAAACATTTATTGTTACGGTTTGATTCACATTTGATCTTGTGTACATATTTGATTAAAACTTTTGGAAGATGAGCCCATTCATAAAAAATGAACTCTTCTTAGTTCTGTAGTCATTTACGGGTCTTTTCTTTATTGCTTCCGAGCCGAATCATGGCCCCAAAAACATAATGGGTAGCCAGATATAACATATAAACGACAAATGGTTTACATTGGGCAACCTACACGCTGTAGCACGATGTATGCGCATTTTACTACATTTGTGGCAGAGGTGTCATCACAATAATTTAGCTACGCGGTAGTTCCTTATATGATCATTGATTATATATATCCCACGGTACAGAGATTCTCATCAAATTTTGACACATGTACTGTGACGTACTTTCATCCAATATGTGAACTTTTTTAGAGAGAGGAAAGAGAGTATTATTCTCTGGACCATACTTTTCTATACATTACACAACATTTCGTCCAATAATGGAGGAACATGGTTCGTACAGTGAATACTTGTATTCTCTGCACCGTCGTGTGACCCAAAATGGATGTTAAGAACTTTACGAATCTATATGAAATTGAGATTTACTTATGGATGATTACATTTAACGTCTTCTATTAAAAAAGTGCAAATAGCAGAAAAATTAACAAATAGAAATAGATTGTACGAAAGTAATCTTGCACAAAATGAACTTAAAGAGACACGTACATATGTCCACCATTAGACATAGCCCACACAGGGGAGGATATAGGCACTTTTTACAGGCGAGAAGTATTCGGGGGGTGGAAAAATGCCGAAATGTCAAGTATCGATCGGGAGTACGGACAGCATACCAATACTACAGCAAACCGGCCATTTTGAAATTGCACAATATCTGAAATTTCTCTTCGGACGGCTGTACAGATGTTTATTTGTGATTTGAGGTGATAATATAATAATTAAATAATCATTACGTGTTGTGAATTTGTGATACAGTAATTGTTTATATAAAAAAACTGTGACTTAATTGAACACGCACACAATTAATTTCGGAAATCTTATAAGGAACTACGCGAAGGAACAATATTATTTGGCACGTCTAAGCCAAATTCCGTCCTCCCTTAAAATGTTCTCATCTGGTCTCGTCAATTAGACATTAAACTTAACGAAAGTTTCTTAGGTAGAGCCCACACGCTCCATCATACTTCAATTTTCGTGGATGAATAGCATTCGAGGAGAGGAAAAATTCCCTTTTCCTAAGCTGCAGTGCGGGCAGTATACGGATACTACTGCAAGCAGTGAATTTGTGATACAATTATTACTTATTTCGATAATTGTAACTTGATTGAAAACACACACAATTAAATTCGGTAATCATATAAGCAACTACTGCGGAACAAAATTATTAGCAAAATGCTTCTGCTTCGTGTTATCTACGAGGGGGTTTGCCCATAAAAATGTGCTGGCGTACAATTTGTCGCATACTGGACTGGACTTTTGTGCCTAAACTCGTTATCAATAATATTGCACCGCCGTAGTTCCTTATATGATTACCAAGTTTAATTGTGTGCGTATTCAATTAATATACAATTTTTGATATAAACAATTACTGCATCATAAATTCACAGCACGTAATGAGTATTTAAATCTTATATTATCACCTCATCAGCAACAAATGCAGTGTGTACATCAGAGCTCTCATATTTTTTTGCAAATATCAATAGAATTTCTTTTTTTCTATTTTTCTTCTATTACAATTCACACTTTTGCAATATTTTTTAATTACCATAAGTAAACATCATTCAATAAAAAATAGTTATTTATTCTGGTGAACATAACTATTGGTGTTATGCCGTTTTCCGGAATTAATGACATCAGATGGAAGTGCCCTACAAAAGAACACACCCGATTTGACATCGTGTTGCGTTATGTTACGTTGAAAAATCAACATTTTCAGCCATTTTACCTGCAGTTTGTAAACAATTGTTGTTGTTTGGTTTTTGAACAGGTACACATGCATAGCAAATTGGTTTTTTGAGTGACTCTTGTTGTTGTGATTTGTTTTGTTTATAGTGTTGGACTGGGAGGTGGCTACAAATATAAAGTGCGGGCTCAGCAAATTTCTAAATTAATTTATGAAATGCGTATTTATTATATAATAAAAACAACTTAAAAAATATTCGTAATATATTTTTCTAGGTAGAATTCTTCACGCCTGAGTCATGGATCTTTATAACGCTGAAAAGAAGCTTGCTATCTGCTATCCTCTTATCGTTGCACTCTCTGCTATCTGTAGTATTACTTCTGCAGTAGCTTGGAATCATTGGAAATATGTTCTTGATCACTGCGTGGAAACGAATTGTGGTTGCTTTCTTTACGGGGAGTCTAGCAGGCTGTCGTTTTATTTTACTGGTGGTCACGTAGCTTTCTGCCATTTTGCTGTTTATGGACTCATCTTTCCTGTAATATTTGCAGTAATTTTTGGAAGTTTCCACGTTTACCGTGCATGTATGCGAACTGGTAAAAGGAAAACAGGAACAACGTCTATTCAACAGAGGTAGAGTGAAACTTTTAAATACTTGCAATTCTTTTCCTGAATTCTATTTTTTCCTAGTAATTGCTATATTCTTTACTGTACATAAGCTTTTATTTCATTCATAATCAATAATTATAACTATATTTCTCCTATTAGGACTTGATCGTATCTTAGGAAATTCGGAAATATTCCCGCCAATTTAGTTCTCGAATATCCGAAGTCCGCATTTAATTATCTCGTGTTTCCTAATAGCTTTCTCCGCCGAGAAAAACTATGCCGAACATGCAATTGTTCACTTCGGAATTGTATGCACGCACAGGCACAGCATTTGATTCTGAATCAAACGTATACTGAAATTGACAGCTGCTATGATTGAACCTTTCCCTGTAAATACTATCTCTATCTAAGCCCTGAATTACAATTACGACTGATCAGTCGACTACGACTTTGCCCAAATAGTAAATGCATGTGGCAAGATACAATTGCAACTTCGACTGCGATTGAAAGTAAACCTTGTTCAAAGTGAAAAGATGATGTTGGCTGCGGCCAACTTTAGTTCAATCACAGAAGTCGGCATTTCCGGTTTTTTCAAGCAGTTGAAGCTTTAATTTAATTACAAATTTCACCTCAGCATCGGCTTCGACTGAAAATCTCAAAATCTCAGTCGTAATTGTAATTCAGGCCTTATACAAAACTTAATGCACATGCGTTCTAAAACTAGTCAAAACAACTAAACAACATACATATAAGGTTGATACGATCCACACTGTACAAATGAAAGTAACTTTTTGTAAAAGATTGCTTTAGTTTCGATTAGTGTCAGACCTTAGAAGTTGTATTGTAGTTCCTGGGAGGAGTAGCCGACTATCGTTTTTACTAAAATATTTTAAACCATATTTCTCCATCAATCAAGGTTGCTTTAGTCCATAATATTAATATTTTTTTTCTCAATCAAGCAATTTCAAAAATCTATAATAAATTTCGAGCAAAATTAAATAACAAAAGTAGACTAGAACCATTCACTCAATTGCGGGTCAACGTACAAAAAACCACTGGAGTCTCTAAACTTGCAAAGATGGAAGATCAAGTAATTATGTAGCGATTTTATATAGTGAAATTTCGTCGTAGATGGACTTCTTCTCGGATGAAGCACACATTTGTTCAGTTTTTATATTATCGCACTTCAGCCAAACTGATTTTTAATATACATGTATTGAAATAATTGTCCGAGAAAAATTGGTCTTTTCCAGGTATATTTTGTGTTCTCTTCTTAGGGTGCAGTAAAATGCTTATTAGTCTAAAAATGAGTGTCTCAATAATATTGATTTTGTATCTAACTGAGAATTTATTTTTCGTTTTCTGCCATTTTGACTTGTGAGCCGAAAGACATTCATATTTTATGCCCTTGTTCGTTTACTCCATGCCATACAGGCTTCAGGTCTACATAAGCTAAAAATAGACACGGAATCAGCATTGGTGTTGTAATGAATCAATGCTCTAGGGTCTTTCAGCCGAACACAACCACCGCCCACCTATCGCTGATAAAAAGAATATTACCTCAAATTTGTTGTAATTGAAGAGATATTCACTTGGTAGCTTAGACTTACTTATAGCTATTATAGACGACCAATGTTAATATAAAACTATAACTGCTTTCTGCACGTGCACTTCTATTCTATGTAGACTAATCTAATAGGACAAAAGTAATATCATTACAAATGCATCAACTTGCTGACTGGTGGTTGGATTCTACATCTTTTTCGTGCTATTTTTCACGTAATTGTAATATCTACATAATATTGCTAAAGGCATACAGATATGTAGCACAAAAACTTAAATTTTATTTTTTTAACAATTTATATTTAACTAAAGATCAGGAGAAGTCGTTGTTCTTACTGCACGTTCAGAATTATCCGACAACGATGTATCATACCAATATTGGATAGTAACAAGTTCGATATCATGCCTCATGACACTCTATACCTTAGTGTATGCCTCTATTTTTACGGATGGTTTTCAACAAACTTGTAAGGAATATAGAAATGAATTGATCAAAGTGATGATAGCTGGTGGAAATACAGTTGCAGCCATTAAAGGAAGGATATCCTGTGGTGCTGTTTTCGATTTTATGGACTATTTGCATTTAGATATATCTGCAGAACGAACCCGAACAGGAAGAATTAATAGTGCCAGTTGTTACTATCTTGCAATTGTTGCTACATGGATATCGGTCATGCTTTGGCTTACGATCGTTATAATAAATATAAGACTTGCACGACAAAATAGAATTGTAAGAGTATAAATATTTTTGTACTAAATCTTTTTTTTGCCATTCCAATAAAATATATTTTTATAACTATATACATGTATGTGAAATTAATTAGTAATTCCACTGATAAATTGGACATTATGGAAGTCAATTGAGGACAGCATTCTGTATGTAAAGAAGCTTTAAAACTGAATCAGTAGTTGACATACAGTTCGAACTTAAACGCAGCTGTGTATACTATGAAATTTGTAAACATTCACACTATTGCGTATATTTTGATTGATCCTTTTAGACAAATTAAAAATCTCCAGTACACAAAGACATTGTAAGTTCTCTTGATAACATTTCACAGACAATTCTTCCCGTAACATTAGAAACTTAAGCTGAGCTTAAATCACCAAAGTTAGGTGCTTAGCTTAGCTTTCTAATATCGTAAAACTGAAGATTTAAACTGCAATTAAGCTACATCTTTAGGTAAAGCTAGAATTGGAAAACCGGCCTTTACTGCCATTTAGATCAGCCGACAATTTCATATTTTTTTAGATGGTCCTGAAGAAGCTGCCACGCCAACAGCACGTCTAGTAATAGGTACAGCTAAGCAAAAAGTTTCAAGGGGTAGTATTCATAAAATGCCCTACAATTTCAGAATTGTTTACCTGCGTTGAAAACTGATTCAGGATCGCTATATTCATCACGTAGTAGAAATGGTCTGGAAAGTATCTACTTACTTATATATGAGTAACTGCAGTTCTTGCATTCAACCAGAAATTTTCAGCTTCTTATCCCAAGACACATCTCATAGTATGGTGAACGTTCTCACTTTGTCCAGGCTGCTCGTAAGTTGAATTCTCTTCCAAGTAATATTCATGGTGGAGGTTCCAGCAAGGCTTTTTCAAGGATGATTAATAAGCTTATTTTTCGAGGCTTTTTAATTTAGCTTCTATCTCTCTCTCTTGTTTTATAATATTTAGTTTGTATGTTCTTAAGTTTATAGTTTTATTAATATTATCTACTCTTTCTCTTTGTGTACCCTGGATGGAATCTAAAGGGTATACTAAGTTTTTCATTCCGTTTGTAACTCCTAGAAATAATGATTGTAGAGCAAAATTAATTGGACACCCACGCATAAAATTAAAAGTTATTTTGATTTTTACATGTCCTTCCGTCTGTTCGCACGATAACTCGAGAATGTGTTCACTTAGGGGGATGAAATTTTTGCACACAGGCTTTTTAAAAAGAAAATGTAAAAGTAAGTTCGAAAATTAGTCAAATCGGATATATGCGAAAAACCACTTCAGAAATCAAACTTGCGCAGATGAATGACCATACGAAATTACAAACGAACATTCATCTAGGGTATCATAAGAATTGGTCTTAGACCAATTCTAGCTTTTTTACTTGTTTATTATTATTATTATACATAGTCATTTATTTTTAATTTTAATTATAATGGGAATTAAAAATTAGGGAAAAATTACCAAATTTTCCCATTTTCGTGGGAATTTCAGATTCGACCATCTGGCAACGCTGTCCTACCAAAAATCACAAACTTCGGCAAAGTGGAAAATGTCATATTCGTCTGAGCGAAGGTAATTTTACCTAAAAACGTTTGTTTTAACCGTTTTAACTTTAATTCAAATGAAATATTCGAAATTTCTTTGAAAAATTTCCTTTAAAATATTGGAAATAATGTATCGAGCATATGATAAGAGCGTATCAAATAATGGTGACCAAAATTTATTGATTAGAATACTTTCCGATACAGTCTTATTTCTCAAGACTGCAATATTATATTTATGTAAATTTGCATTAGATTCTGATTTGTGATTGCCCTTATCAGGCATAATCTATGACAAGTACTTTTTCTTATAGCGATACTAATAACAGCTCTTCTGGAATTAAGGAGCAAAAACATGTCGAACCGGCTGGTATGATTTCACCTGATGGTGCTATAGAATCAAACTGGGAAGAGGTTTATTATAATTTCGATGATATGAACCTAAAGGAGGAACTTCTTCGTGGTATATATGGGTATGGTTTCGAAAAGCCATCAGCAATTCAGCAGCGCGCTATAATGCCTTGTGTTAAAGGTCATGATGTTATTGCTCAAGCTCAGTCCGGTACGGGAAAAACTGCAACATTTTCTATTGCAATCCTTCAAGCCATTGATACAACGGTAAGGGAGTGCCAAGCCCTAATTCTAGCACCTACAAGGGAATTAGCAACTCAAATTCAAAAAGTTGTTCTTTCTTTGGGTGAATATCTGAAAGCAGACTGTCATGCGTGCATTGGAGGAACAAATGTAAGAGAAGATGTACGAAAATTAGAAATGGGGTGTCATGTTGTAGTAGGAACTCCCGGACGAGTTTATGATATGATTAGTCGGAAAGTACTACACACGGACGCTATCCGAATATTTGTCCTAGACGAGGCGGATGAAATGCTTTCGCGGGGTTTCAAAGATCAAATTCACGATGTATTTACACTCCTTTCAGCGGATGTTCAAGTCATTCTATTGTCGGCTACTATGCCGGTGGATGTATTAGAAGTAAGCAAGTACTTCATGAGAAATCCCGTACGCATCTTAGTAAAACGAGACGAACTGACCCTGGAGGGTATAAAGCAATTTTTTGTTAATGTTGAAAAGGAAGAATGGAAATTGGGAACTCTGTGTGATCTATACGATACGCTTTCAATAACGCAAAGTGTTATATTTTGTAATACACGCCGAAAAGTTGATATGTTGACTGAACAGATGACTGCAAAAAATTTCACAGTATCTGCCATGCACGGAGACATGGATCAACGTGAACGTGAACTTATTATGAAGCAATTTAGAACTGGCTCGTCAAGAGTTCTAATCACGACAGATCTGCTGGCACGTGGTATTGATGTTCAGCAAGTTTCTTTAGTTATTAATTATGATCTACCTTCAAATCGTGAAAATTACATACACAGGTAAATGGAATTTTGAATTCTTTATTCAGTTTCTTTCTTTGGTTTATATGAAACTAAATTGCACTTGGAATTTTTGTCTTTTGCGCATACTGTGTATGCAAACCGAATTGGTAGCTATAGCACTTTTTCAAACGACTTTTATTGCACGCACCTCGTAGCATTAGCGAAAATTATTATATTTTAAGTAGAGGATAGAAAGATAGTTTGTAGAAAAATAGTATATAGCAGCATTCCAGTAACAAACCAGTTAGTTGTTTGCTGGTCGTTTTCTCCGTACTGAAGCAATTGGCTGTGAGTAGTTATCAATAAATGAAAAGAGGCTTTTTATCATGTCACTCTAATTTCAAATGCTTAAAGATTCCTCCTATTGCTTACGACGTGAAATTTGTTTCTATATACAATAATAATAGACATTTATTACAAGTAATTTAGTTAACCCGGTTTTTTGTTGTTGGTTCATTTGAAGTCTCCGTAGCGCATAAGTAGAACCGTCGAGTTTTTCCACCAACTCTAACATCAGCTATAATAGCAAATTCAATTGTAGTACTTTAACACTTTGCTTTTCGATTTTTGTTTGTATATTACACAATTTGGAATTGGAGTATCTGTCAATTAGATCGTTAATACATCACTGAGGTCACTGCATCACATGTATATCAGAGGATTTTTGGTTTGAAGATTTTATGATCTTGATTCTTGCTTTTATCCGGAAGATGCTCGTCATGCCGCATTAACGCTATAGTTGTTGAATGTGTCTAGCACGGTACTACTAATTGTTTTCATTTTAACTGTTCTCAATTGGTCTAGCAATTAATTGAGGGATGATCAAATTATTAAAATTTGCATGCTTTGAATATCTGATGTTAAAGAGCGCATCCACTCTGTTTTGAAATTTAAGGACATTTCTAGCTCTGATCCGGCTAATTTAAGCGATATTGGTAAATTTTTTTTAGTGATGCTTATAAACAATAATTACTACTTCCACTTAAACTAGTCCTTGGCAGTACCTACTTGGCATGTGATGTGTAAGTGCATTATATTCATCTTTCAACAATGGTTCGGAAAAGGTAGAATACTTCCGTAAGCTTGATTTTTTATTTTGAAAAGCCGCTTCTAGAATATGCCTGCAAAGTTTGATTTATCCTTCTTAAAGGTCGCCAACTTAAAACGCAACACTAGTACGAACAGAGTGTGTACTTTAACCCCAATACGAGAGCGCTACGGGAAGGTATGTCGAACATTTGTTGCATTCAGTAATAGTTTCTGCCCCTTCATTTTAAAATGTTCTTGTTTTGTTTTTCCTTTCACTTGTCAATCTTGTGTTAATTCACAGGAAAATAAATCGAGATTCTTTAATTTGAGAGACCCCAAATTGTAGGTTCCATTGGAGAATTTGGAAAAAAAATTGAATTTTATGTCTCACAAGGAGTTTAATGCGTTTTATTAATTACTTTTTGATTGTTTGTAGTCATTTTCGTTTTCCTTTCTTATAGGATTGCACATATTTTTCTATTTGATCGCTTCTAAATTTAGGACTTCATAATACTTCAAAGAGCTTCTAATGAGCGTTGACATTTTTTTTCTTATGCAGAATTGGAAGAAGTGGCCGTTTTGGTCGCAAAGGTGCAGCAATAAATTTCGTAACTGAAAGTGATCGTCGAATTTTACAAGATATAGAATATTTTTATAATACTAGAATCGAAGAGATGCCAGCTAACGTTGCTGATTTAATTTAAATGCAATATGTAATAAGAGATAAAGAGAAAAGGAAATGTTCAAAATCAGATAAGTGACAAATAAACGTCTATTTTCAAGTAATTTACTATTTAATCCAAAGATTGTCCAATGTGAAAATATATTTAATAGTTCAAATAGCAAAATACATTTATGATATTTCTCTACACATTTTCAATAAAAATTCTTATATACTATTTATTTTTAAAATTTTGGAAATGATATTTAGAAAAGTAATTAAAAAGCCTTAGAACATAACTTTATATAAGCTAGCAATTGACAAAAGTTGTGTGTAAAAAAAAGTAATTATAAATTTGGGACTTAATTAATTTTAGTAATTTAGAAAAAGTTCAGAAAATAATTGAACACACCATATCTAGTTATCTGTAAAACTAGTTGCTCTAAGTAGAACAGGATGTCATGGCTCTATATATGCTGTTGTTTGCCAAGGTCGCATTTGGCAAAGTGGTCAGCTTCCTTTTCTAATAATTCTAAATTAAATCATAAATACTAAAGGTAAAAAAAACAAGCACACCGGCCGGATTTTGAAGTCGTGACCTTACGCTTTCGGTAAAGCAATCAATATTTACCTCGCATGGTTTATTATGTAATGGACGATTGTGTGTGGCATCAAGTGACACAGATAATTCAGACGATAGAACAAACCACAGAATTGCTGCCGTTTATTTACATATATATGTTGTGTAAAGAGTCAAATGGGTGTCATACCATGAGCGTTGCGGCATTTTCAGTTGCCGCTGCGCGATTGCTCTTGCAATATTAAATCTATAAGTCACACCGAGAGCGGCGCGGCAAAATAGTTGCCACGCAGCGATTTTGGAAATTACTCACAAACACAATCTTGCATTTCTTTTTCATTCGAAATAAGTTCGCACAATTCGTTAAATGATGCTTTTGTCATTCTAAAGTATTCGTAATCGAACTTTAGCACTTTTCTCTGTGTTTTTCTTCAATCAGTGCTACTAATAACAGAACTTCTTCATCGGAACTAAAGTACACTTGGATAAAATCCGCCGCTCCCGATGTGAACACTATTTTGCCGCGGGTCACCGCAACGCTCCCAGTGTGACCAGGGCTTACTTCCAAATACGAGACTTGTCTGGTGTGTTCGGTTGGTGTTAAGTGTCCCTTCAGCTGAAGTTGCATAGTAAGATCTATTTTTCTAAATATTGAGTTAGGTCCGTTCAGTTGCTACCAGAGTCATTTACCAATATTAAATTATTTAGAAGTGAAATCGCAATGTTTTTTTTTGCTGGGAAGCACGACATTGTAGACTTTTATTTATTTCATTTAATAATAAATTCTTCGAAATATTTCAAGAAACAAAATCAAATCGTATTAAGTAAAAACCAAGAGAATGTCTGCGAATGTTGTTAAGTGAAAGATGTTTGTATGAAGTCGATTGATTGCTTTTGAATTACGAGAAGCCTGATAAAATAAATTTAATTCATTTTTAATTTTAGAAACCAAAGAAATTGACATGTTTAAAATTTTTATACAATTTTACAATATCAATTTAAGTAAGGTAGGGATTTGGATGGGATATTCCAATATTGTAGGAATTATGAAAGAAAAACAAAAGAGGTAATAAGGCTTGAAAATGTTTGCAATTTTGTAACCGTACCATATATATGTATAGCTAGATATTTATTTCAATTCTTCATATATTGCTCAAACAAACCAAATATTTATTGCACGTATCTTTCTGTATTCACTGTAGTTAACTATAGGTGTTTACTTTTATATTGATGCTAATTATATATGTATACTAAAATCAGAAAAAATGTACGTAACAAATTTAAATAATGAGTTTTCTTGATATTATTTTAGCCTGTAAGATCTGAACGTTACACCCTACGATGATGATTTGTTAGGTAGATAATTGTTGGACCTTTCCAATGGTTTTGAAGTTATGGCTCAGCATAGTACACCCAAAATGTAATCCTTGCCCTTGCATGCGTTTTAGCAAGGATTACATTTGTTGAGTAATAACTTCAAAGCGAAATCCTGGGTGTATCAAGGTACACCGTCAAGTACTAAGGTCCAGTTTCATAGTTTTAACTTGAGCTCAAGGTATTACTTAAAATCTGTTTAACCGCAATTTTGCCAAATAGTTCCTGATCTATGTAGTAATTCTAATAGCATATGGCAGGCATAAAAACATTACGTAAAGAGGACATCTAATGATATGGCGCATAGACACCCTGTTTTGAAGGAAACTTTTAACAAGATTTTTTTTCTTTTAATTTTCTACCCTGGTATTATTTCTAAGTGGTTTAGTGTTTTACATAGATTTTATCGACTTAGTTTACCTAAGTACCTTATGGTAGTTAAGTTTAGTTCAATAAATTCGATTATTAGAAAGGGAAGTTAAACTCACCATGAACTCTGAGATTCAAAGACCACAGATCACATGCCTTTAAAGCAAGCAATTTCAAATCTAAGCAAATAGATCTTTCTCCAAGTATATTTTCATCCATAGTACTAAAAAAAACTCCGGGAGGAGATTCCAACTTTTTTGACGATCTGATTAGTTTATCGACAGTGGTCAAATATTATAGGCTTGCAATATTGTTCATATTGTGTTTCGACCTTTAGAAATCCACTTACCGCACGCTTGCTTACAGATACTTTAAAAAAATGATCCATGTGTTAGTCCAAAACAAAAAATTTTAGGTCCTTCATTTTTACAATACTCACTTTATTTTCATAATCATTATTTTACAACTAAAAATACATAATAACATTTCTACGTCATCTTTGTACATTCTTAAAAATATTTACATGTTCTATATATACATAAATACTCGAAACTATTTATTTAAAACAAAAACAACTTATATCTAATACACATACATATATACAATTCAAAACAATTAACAATTAAAATCTACAAAAAGGCACAACTAAGAATTAAAAACAGAACAGATATTGGAAATATTACATAAACCGACATGCGTGGGTGACACGTCGAGGTAAGATATGTGATGTCATCTTCATCATGTTCAATACCATCTCGTGTTGGTACTTCAACTACGACGATTTCATCTGATAAGAAATTTATTGGAAATGTACAATTCGAGCTATTTACACAAGCTTTTGAGTTAGTTATGTTTGCATATTCATATGTCGGTTTATAAATGTCGAAAACTGAATGAATATCGTTGCGTACAAGATCATTGTCACTGTAAAAGATATAATAATAATATCCATCTTCGACAACTTCATGTCTAGAAATCATATGAGTTCCACTTTCTAGATAGCGTACACTGTTGCATAGAGAGCTCGGTGGAAATCCTTGTGCTAAAAGGATCTGACCATCATAGCATATAAGTAAGCTATTCTCAAAGCTAGAAATCGATCCTGAATCTTTCTCTGTAAAATTGAATGCATTTCCACCGTGACTGATTTTACGGTCATAAACTTGATCTCTTTTACTTCTATGCCTTGGGCCATATAATTCTTCGTAGATTTTTTGTCTTCTCCTAGTAAAATCATGGCTAGTATTCCGATTATGTTTCATATTACGTTCTTTTTTTGTAGTTCTATCATAATGACGACGATGTCGTATTTTTTGGTATTCTTTTTTATCTCCACTATTATTTGAGCTATGAGCGTTTATTTCATTCTTGTAAGTATCAGTCTCATGATATTTTCCTATGCTACTGTTTGTATTAGGATCAGTCTTATCATCATTTGTTACACTAACAAATGTTTTATTAGTGACTGAAGAAGAAGATGGTGGCGTTAAAAGCTTTTTGTGATTAGATATTTCATCTAAAATTGTATCATTTAAAAAACCTTCACTATCTTCGCCGCCAGTTAAATCTTCCTTTGCATGATTGTCATCCCATTCCTCTTCATTATTTTTCATTTTATACATCATATTTCGACTTGAATTATTATCATTTCCAGCTCTAATTTCCTCAGATTCCACAACTTCTGCTACAGTTTCAAATGTTACCTGGACTTTTTCATGTCCCTGAGCGAAATGTGCTCCAACTTTATTTTTATTATGTTCAAGAAGGCCGCAAGTTTCTAAATTTCGTTCACCTTTAACTACTAAAATGCGTGAACCTTCATAACGTGAGCAAACTTTTAATTCAACAATTGCACCCTTTAAGAGATAAAAGCCCCAATATTCAAGGGTGTCATCAGGTAAGGTCATTGACTTCTTCAGCCGTATATGTTTTCGATTGGTGGAAATTTCTGGTCTAGTTCGTAATTGAAATGCATTAAAACCTGTGTCCATTCGAAGGGAATGCTGTTGGCAAAATATCGATGATATTCCGTCCCGAATTTCAATTATATCGGATTCTGCTACGGGATATATAACATCTGCGAAAACTATATGCCGCAAGTATAATGGAATTATTATTAGTGTTGCCGGAAGTATCACAATAAGTAGGCAAAACGTTATCACTCTTTTGACTCCATGCATTTTACGATTTTCTGAAAAGAGACAAATAAAACATACAAGAATGGGTAATTATTAAATTAAAATTTGATTGAAAAGAGAGAAAGTCTTATTTATCTATTGGTGTTGGTGTTATTGTATATTTTTAATGAAACTGAAACGACTATTTCTGTTTGTCATTTATTGATTTCGATAGTGACCCTACTACTTTCAAGGTACAGAGAGACGAATATACATACCTAATTACATCTCTGTGAAATAACCTAAATGTTTTCAATAATTCATTCTAATTGTTTTAGTTTTTTATAACAGAAAAATATATTTTTTATCTGCAGTTTGTTTACGAAAGAGACTTATCTATGTGCAAAAGTCTTATCTGTTCTTTACTACTTATCTTGTGCTAGACAACTTTGTATACACATTTTTTTAATACTGCCAGAGATTTAAATTCAAATTATGCTTAAAGTGCTTTGTGTACAACGAAATTGTAGCAATTTTTGAAGCGATAACAGCCAGACTTATAATTATTAGTACCATTAGGGGTTAAAAAGTATCTGTATATGTTTGTAATTGCGCACTGATACTGTCTATACTGATTATTTTTAATTTACTCAGTTAGTAATCGTTCCTGATATCACATATCTAGTAAAAATTTAAATTCGAGGTATTCTGTCTATCGATATATTGCGATAGCTTTTATTTAATTCAACTGTAAATTATTGGTATATATAGGGATTATTAATGAAGCTCATATTACCATTTGTCATTGAGGCTCTTACTGTCATTTACAAAAATTGTCTACATCAATCTGTATTTACCAAGAGCTGGAAAATCGTTATAGTTATTGCTATCGCTAAAACTTCTGGGCCTTCCTCGGTTAATGACTACAGAGGAATTCATATAATTTTTCTATTGTCGAAAAGTCTGAAACGCATAATGTGTTCGCAAATTATCTCATTCCCAAAAACCTACTTTCCAGATTTTAATCTGGTTTCACGACAGGATATAACTGCACTACAACTCTTGGTTAAATTATCGACGATTGTTGTTAATAAGAATATAGATAATAATCTGGTTAATATTCTTACTTTACTTGACTTCTCAAAGGCTTTCGACTCAGTTGACTTTGGCATCTTAATAACAAAACTGATTCGTACGTTTGATTTTTCTCGCTCTGTGGCTAAACTCACTTAGTTATCTATATGGACGAACGCAGAGTGTTTTTGAATAATATCTTATCATACTGTCTAGGTCCACATCTTTTCAGTTACTTCATAAACGATCTGCCTTCTGTAGTAACTCACTCTCAGATACACTTCTATGTCGATGATGTTCAGATCTATCTCGGATCTCCCACTTGGTTAATTGAAGATGCTGCAAACAAAATTAACGAGGACGTTTTCAATATCAGTGATTGGGCAGTAAGTAATTTGATTCTCTTAAACTCCCGGAAGTCTAACTGTATTATAATATACAGGCATGAACTTGCTACATCCTATTTTCCACCCATTCCTCTTGACTCCGTAGTGATACCTTACTGTTGTTAGGAACTTAGGTGGGATTTTTAATAAAACACTTACCTGGGATGACCATATTACTAATGTGGTGTGTAGGATATATGGTGTTCTGAGCAGATTATGATTATCAGCTGAGCTGGTTCCACTTGAAACTAGACTGTGGCTCGTAAAAACACTTGTGTATTATCTTTATTCTTTTTTTTCTGTTATTATATACTGTCAAGCTAACTCATACTCTAAACGCAAACTCAAGGTGGCATTTAATTCATGTGTACGTTTCGTCTATTCCTTGCGTAGATACGATCATGTCTCCCCCTACTTGTGTTGCTTAGTTGAGCGCCCTCTTTTTATATATTATAAGCTGAGAACACTTATCTTTATAATGTTCCTGAGTATTTATATCTGGAACTAGAATATAGTTCATCAACTTGTAGCAATAATCTCAATATACCAGTTCAGATTATCTCCGCTCTCTAAAATTTACACCCGTCATCATTTTCTCAACAGCAGATTAATACAGCATATCTAAAATGTGTTCATGTCGTTCACATTATGGGATCAAATTTGCAACGAGGTGATTGATCGGTTTAATGAACTCTGTCAGTAGCCTAGAATTTTCATATATATTTCTAGTTGATCTTGACTAATATTTTGTAAAGCAAAGTACTGAGGTCAAAGGCTAAACTAAATTCTAGCGAGTCTCCATTATCTGGGAGTTCCTTTAGTAGCAGCTAAAGTATAATAGCGCAGATTGAGAGATTTAAGCGATAATAAAAAAAAAACAAGCATTTTTATTATTGTACTCATTCTTTCCAATATGTTGATGTTTTACAAATTTTTAGTTTTTTTTTTTTAGATGACAAAAAATATCTTTTAGCGAGCTAAAGAGCGGGCCAGGCCGATAAATTCAACCTAAATTGGTTGGAGACTTACTGGTGGTGCCACCTCTAATCAAGAACAATAAGCCAAATTTTGCGTGTTGACCTTAATACTGGTCTCGCGAAAATTCCGGATAAATTTTCGCCAATATCATTTAGCGTGCTAAATTTCATATGAAAATTTAGTTTAACGCGGATCTCAGTACGAGACTTATTGCAGAAACACATCCAGTCCTCGAGGTGTTGTCAAAATTTCCAAAACAGATGTACTAAGTACTAACAAAATTACAATGACAGCACCGAGCCTGGTGGTATCATTTTGTTTTCATTTCTCTGAGGTAAGCCTTAAGAAGGCGAGCTGCGAGGAAGACAGAGAGACCAGGTCTGAGGCTTGCTTGGATGTGTTTCTGCCTTTAAGCTTGTATAAACGGGATAAAATCTTCCGAAATAATAATGCCCTCAAATAATGAAGGATTTTCAGGTGTTCATATATGTAAGTCGAACCCCTACTTATACTAATCACAAATTTCTCACTCAGTTCTATCCCAAATCACCACAATAATCGTTGCATAGATCGAGATATTTTTCTAGATTAGCAGTTCAGGTGAAAGCATTCATCTATTCCCCGTTGTTCTAACTTCTTCAACCAAAATCCCTATAATAATTACAAATCGTCTTCAGCTTTCAATGAATTCATGGAATTCTTCCAGTCCACTTTCAAATATCACTCAAAGCTTCAAAGCTAAGTAGATAAGAGCTTCCGAAAATTGATGTTCCTCTCACTTTAAATTTGACTTAAGGTTTGTATCGATTGCAATTAATCGTAGGAGCATCCTAAGTTGAATAAAATGGATGAAGGCAAGTAGCTGATATGGGTATTTGAATCCTTCAGGCAGGCATAAGGAAATCTGTCAGATTGTTAATGACCGGGCATCATGGTCTCAAAATTTCTCCAATTGTTTGATTGCTTGGTTGGAAAGGAATGTCGATTATTCTCGCAGCTTCATATATCACGTTATTGGGGCAGAAATTGCTATGTTCCATTCTATGGATTTCTAATTTCTCTAAATGTTTCAGATACGTGGGGGATAATGTGTGCCAGATAAGAATGGAAGACTCAAATTGTTATTACAGGTCTAATGAGTTGCGTATAGATGGTGTTCATTGAAATTAATTTGAATTTGATAATTCAATTGGACTATAAGACGAAATTTCCATTTTAAATAACGGCCTTAGTGTGATTGCTAAAACGATGGAGAGCAAGTAGTGGATACCAAGACATTTGACTTTGTGGCTCTATTACTTTTCCTACAACAAAAAAAAAATTTTTCTGTCATTTCATTTGGAAGGGTTTGGTATGCAGAAGAATGCAAATTTTTGGGTATTTAGTTTTCATATAGTAGGAATCAAGCTTGTTAAAGCTAATTTTTACATTGCTTGTTGATATTTTTTGTCAAAGCAAATTTGCGTATGTCAGAGAGCCATTTGCGTAGAGAACAGTTGTAAAATCTGTTGGGAATCCAAATTGGTATTTTTTAAAGGATTGTTCGTTTTTCCAAATTGCACCGAAAGCTTTCTTTATTTCGAGAATGTCGAATTAGTATCATTCTCATTGTATAATGACTGTCTTCGTTATACTTTATGCATTGCGTTGTCGTTGATTCTCTTGTGTATTTAATGAAGAAAACTTCCTGAATATTTTGTCTTTATAGATACGAACACATTACAAAGTTGTATGCAACGAATATACCATCTCCTTTTTAGAGTTAACGCTCTAGAATCTAAAAAAATAAGGAATGCAAGAAATGACTACCAAATATAATGTTTTTATATAATCAGAATGTAAGCAGATATAACGACCCTGGTGTATAATACAATTTATATAAGCTCTTGCCAAAAAATACAGAGAAAGCTCGGAACCAAGTCGAATTGATTTTAAAAAAAATACCTACCTACTGAATTTTTAAGATTTAAGCTATTAATTACTAATTAATGCAAATAATATAATAATTTGCATTAGAATACTTTTTATATAATGTGCGTATCATTCAAACTCGATTGCACGGAAAACCCACCCATCACGTTTCTCTTTATTTTCGTTCGATTTCGTGCCTAAATAGTAAGCAATTCTTGTTTTCTTTGTTTAAATAATAAATTAAGTAAGATTCTTATTAAAAATTCCACGACACTTAAAGTATTATCGCTCTAACATCTCCATAAATTCCGTGACCTTATTTATTGTAAATTATTCCAATAATTTCTGGATATATAATGAGCCAAAAATAGCACCTTGCTTTACGGCATGCTTTGTTAGTATAGTTCAAGATGTCGTTGACTTTCATTGATTGTTTTACTCTTCTAAAAAAGAAAAAAAAAATTTCCGTAAACTTGAGTGGCCTTGAACATTTTCACTAAAGCCTCTTATCAACCTACGACTTGGTTTGGCGGATGTATATGTACATACTTCTTGACATTACACATATTTTCTAATAAAGACGTTTTTTCATATCTCTAATAGCCAATATTCCGTCTTAGTTTTAATAGTAAAAGAACATGTTTACTTACTAATGTAGTGGCCAAAACTTTATAAGGTCGGCAAAAATAGTTGCACGTCTTAACATATCAATCTTAACCTTTCTGTTGGAATTAAGATTTTGAGAACTTCAAAAGTGCACTTGATTACGTAAAACTCGTCGTTTGATATGTAAATCTTAATTGAAATATACTAGACTAGAGATATAGATAATTTGAGAACAAGCTATGGAAATCCGCACCTCACATTCTCCATCTCACAACTAGTCAGTTTCCAGGTGCGACACTGACAGATTTTTATTTACCAACTTTATATCAGCTGATATTCCATATGATGTGATTTGAACTGTGAAGTAAGCTTCATTTCTTTTATACTACTGGGAAGGTGTTCGTAAAATTCTATCTTTGATTTAATAATAAAAACTTTTCAAGTTTTTTAACAACAGAATTGCTGAGTTTCTTTTCTTATTTTGCAAAGCCGACAATGGCTGCAATGGAACTGAATATCATATTTGATAACGTCTCAGTGATAATTGTTATAGTCCGCGCCACTAAAAATGAGCTATCAACAAGGTCACCAAAGGGTTTTATAAGTTTGTACCATTGTGCATATCCTCAATAGTCAACGAGTTTTCAGAGGGCATTGCCAGTAAAAAAAAATTATGTTATTTTTGAATTACAATTGTATTTTCTTGTAACTTCATAATATTTTCTTTTTTTTTCATTCATTCATTGTGTCTTTGCTTTCGCTTTAATGGAAAGCTTTGATTTTAAAAGTGAAATTTTTTATATATATTTATATTTCTTAAGTACATCTATTATTTGTGGAGTTGCTCAATGACCCAGAGAAATATTTTAAAAGGAAATCTTTATGATTTTCTCAAAAACAAATTTTTAATCAATAACATCCAAAAGGTTTTAGTATAGAATAGAAGATAAAGTTCCACCAGGGATCTTTTGTAATGCTCTGTGAGCTTTCCTGTAAGGGAATCGTGGACTGATGAAAGTGCTTTATCAAACCTTCCGTGGTCTGCTCTAAAAAATTTCATCGAAGGCTCTCTCACTAATGAGGGAGCTGGGGCAGATGTCTACTTTCCTGAACCTGACATTGGGGTGGAGCACTCACTTGGAAGACACACCACTATCTTCCAGGCTGAAGTCTTCGCCATCTCAATGGCGAACATAGCCTTTGATATGAAAATCAAGGGGAAGGTTATTGCTATCCTTTCGGATGGTTTTGAGTGGCCATCGGATAACATCTAAGTTACTGGGGGATTGCATGTCGTCTGTGGATAAGTTATGTATCCACAACAAGGTGTCCCTTCTGTGGGTTCCTGGCCACATGGAGATCATGGAGAATGAAAGGGCTGACCTTTTAGCTAGGGCTGGCTCAGATTCTCCGTTCCTCGGACCGGAACCCCGTAGGCGTTGCCACCTCGAGTATCGGATCTCATCAAAGCGGATGTTCATAGGAAGTATCAGCAGAGATGGGCGAACCTAATTACTTGCAGGTGCACAAAACTGTTTCTTGATGGGCCCAACAGGAATATCTCTCATTTTCTTATGGGGTTCGGAAAGAAACAATGTAGAACTGTGGTTGGCATCATCACCGGCCACAGCTCGCTTCACGCTCATCTAACAAGGATGGGAGTTGTTGACAGCCTTGAGTGTCTGTCCCTTGGGAGGTGAGCCTGAGACAATCGAACACTTTTTGTGTGCTTGTCCGACCTTCGCCCGGAGCAGGCTGCATACTCTAGAGTCTGCCATTCAATCTGTAGATGAGCTGAAAAGCCTTCCTCAGCAAGCAAGGACAGCACAATGGATCGCCATGGCTTCCGCGCTTGAAATGGTTCTCCTATTTACAGAACCTGTTTTATTTGCGGACGAGACACTAGCATATACATATAACTGGAAGTAAGTTACCTCAAGTCAAATGGCTTAAAAATGAATAAATTATTGCTGAAATTTATGGCACTGAATACAAACTGATATAGAAATTGAAATTAATGGTGAGCCGATAGAAAATGTAAAAGGGATGAAATATTTACGAGTAATATTAGAAAATTTAGAACATTTGTAAGATGTTAGGCTTTTTTAAAAGAATGAGGAAAAAATTATCAACAATGGCAGCTATCCATGTTTACAATAGTATCATTAGGCCACAGTTCGAATATTGTTTCTTGGAGGCGTCTCGAAGATGTTTATAATGCGATGTGGCCGCTTTGTACGCTGGAGGAGTGATGAGGCTCTCCTCACTCGCATCTGTGCTTTTTGCAAGGCAGTCCGCTCTTTCGTTGTCTGGTATGCCTACATGGCCAGGACACCAGGCGATCCAAAGTTTGCTGTTCTGAACCGTCGCTCTAGCATTAGATGCCAGAGTGTTCTTATTCTTGGTGTTTTTGATCGGCTTGGTCGCTGGTAAGCAGCCTGAAAAGATCATGGTGGTGCCGTCTTGACTGTTAGTTCGGCCGTGTATGCATTGTGCCAGTCAGGAAGTTTGCTGCAGATTTTGGCTTGAACTGTGTGCGACGACTTCCACAGCTACAGCGGAGTTTGCTTTGGAGGCGTACGTGTTTAGTGTATTATCTGCGCACAGTCTTGCTGTGAGCTCTGTGTGTAGTCTTCTTTTGGCGTCGATATTTTTTCCTCGTAGGCTCGCTCGTTGTCGATGTTGCAGTCTGTCTTGATCCTCCACGTCAGGAGGAATGGTACTGGGTTCGTGGAAATGTGATCAAGAGGGATTGATTGAACGAAAGCGGGGACTATTTCCACTGCTTTGTTTAGGCTCGTTTTGTGTACGTGGCACGGTTTCGGGTGGACAGATTGTCCACAATTAGATTGTGAAGGGACGCTTGCAGGTTGTGAAGTTTTTCAGGAAGAGACTGGTCGTGAGCTCGTCTCTTCTAGCAGTGAATGTGGGGAAACCAGCTTCTATAAGAAGGCTATCTATTGGGATGGTATAAAGCTCCTACGGCCGTTCTGCTTGAAGTGTTGATAGCGTTCTGAATTTTGGTAGCATTGTGTTTAGTGGAGAATCCATAGACAGAGATAGCGTAGTCAATTCTACCCGTGAAAAGCTGTCTGACTATCTGGGTGGTCGTTTGTAGTGGGGGCCCGTGTTTCTTCCACAAATGACCCTAAGGAGATTGTTGTGGTTGTTAACCATCACCCTGCTTTTGTGTCTGCTCCAATCTAGGGTCTTGCAGATGTGCAAATCCAAGACCTTGAGGGCGTTTTGTAAAGGGATGGAAGCCGTATCTTCTTGGCTGCTCCATCTTTTGCAGACATGCAGGGTCTCTAGTTTGCTCATAGCTACCTTAGCACCATTAGTTTCAGACCAGACTGGGATTATCCTCAGGGTCTGGGTGAGAATGGAATTCACGAATGGTGGGTTACCAGATGCGTAGCATATTATGTTGTAAATATTGTGTGTCTGAAGAGTTTTAAACTAAAGTATTATTATTATTATATATTTGAGCACTGCCTGAAAACGCGTTGACGTAGAGAGCTGAAATTTTGTACATGGCCTTTTTATAGCAATTGTATATAAAATTAAAAAAATTGTATAAAACGGACAACCCCTTCTTGGGGCTGCCGTATAAAAATTGGGATTTTTTACGTATATTACGAAAACGATCAGTTAGACGTTTTTATTGTACGAAAAAATTGTTCAGAATTTGAAATCCTATGAAATTAGTTATAATCATTTTTACTCTCCGACAAACCATTATAGAAATATATGCGAAAAATCACTTCAAAAATCAAACTTTCACAGATACGAAATCACATACTGGCATTAATCTAGGGTATCATAATATGAATTGCTTTCCGACCAATTCTAGCTTTTTTACTTGTTTTAATGTAAGACGATTGGCGACATCAATTCCTCAGCAGAGTTGACATTCTTGTCACATGTAACTCGGTGTATAAAAATCCTTTAAATGATTGCTAATAAAAATACGTAGTTCTATGTTTAGAATTTCAGAAACTCTAGATCTTTATCAAACTTTGTGATAAACAACTGGATGAAGCTTATAGTTTCCCGGATAATTATTTCGGTGTTGAAGTTAATACGACCATTTGGTGAATTCTTGCAATGCAATGAAGGCAAGTGTAGTGATCTTAAATTACTAACTCTAGTAAATCCTTTAGATCATACACTGAAGAAGCAATTAATTTTTTCCAAATCTTGGGTGCATTGATTCACTGCAATTCCAATATAATTATTATTAAAATATCTTGAATGAATCGAAAGCTCATATAATACATGAAAAAATTTCTTATCAAATATAGAGCCGTCCTCCCTCATAAGGGAGAGGTAATTAATATAGGTTTTTACATATTCATAAGCGATTTTTTCCTTTCGTGTCCCAGTTTTTAATTTAAATCTTGCCGATGAAAAGCATCATATGGCCATCTATTTTTTTAATTTTTGAAACGCATTTATCTAAAGAATGTGGTAATTCACTTAATTTTTTTCTGATAATAGCGCTCGCATCAAATGCCCTATTAAACTTTGAGCTGAGTAAATTTTAGCTATTGATTGATTTTTATAAGGTATAACGATTTTTAACTTTGTCATTATAGAAACATCTACGTGTTCTGGTATTTTGTTTATATAGTTACAATCTAATTTTGTGTGAATGAGTTAATTTTATTTCATAACTCACTTCAGCGGCAACAACACTATTCTCACCCACAGACAACAATAAAACAAAATTGTGATAAAACCAATAATAATATAATCAGTGTGTAAACAAATTAATCTCAACTCCGGGCGGGTAAACGCATTCAAAATCTTACGTCTTGGTGGTCGATGTTACAATTAAAATCATATAAAATCGCAATTGTAATTAATACATGTCCGTTTTTATCTCCATTTACTTGTTTTATGACCAAGTTTAGATTATAAATATCTAGTAAACTAAACAGAAGGAAATTTCCACTTAAGAGAAGAAATCGATTTATAGAAAAACAAGTTTGCACCTGTTTTCGCTTGTTTTTCATTAAGTTTTACTTAAATATTATACAAATAAATAAAAACGACAAAAATACTTACTATGGAGTGGTAGCATCGAGCTGCATCTTACACTAACCGGATGATAGTATCCTACAGCTTCTGTTGATTTAATTAACGTAACATCAGCCATTATATTCAAAATTTGGGAGGTTTGAAGGTAACGATTCTAAAATATTTTGAAACTTTTTTAATTAATTACTAAAAACACATATTTTTATAGATACTAGAACTAAAGCTAACTTGAATTAATTACTTCAACTGCTTTCTTCTGAATGATTGCTACTGACGATCTGGGCCCGTCTGAGTAAACAATTTTGTGGCAGATCTGTAAATGTATACTCAAAGAGACAAGACAAGATAGATAATGGGCGGCTTCTCTGTTATCAGTTTTTGTATGTAGTTAAGGATGAACGTGTTGTGGTTGCAAAATTAAAAATTTAACTGTCTCAAGTGATAGAGAATGTAACAAAAAAAATTGTTGATTTATTGATGCAGGTTTTAACTATAGAAAGTATAGTTGCCAAACCGATATGAAGCTTAATAGTCTTTAAGAAAACGTAACATTTGGGACAATCCGAAATTTGAAGACATCCAAAAATTTATTACAAATCTCTTCTGGAAACGAGTCCAAGTAAACTGCGGGTAAATTTAATTGCATAGATATCGTTAACAAGAAAGGCTATGAATGTTATTGAAGGATGATCCGCAGACTTGTCTATAGAATCAATGAATGAGGCTTTCAGGTTTCTATAAATTAATTACCTAGGTTGTAGGCGGAAAGAAAGCCTAAAGTTGAATGGAGTTTCCAGTTACTTGTCCATTTCTTACTGCATAATCGTTAGTGCTGAGAAAATAAAATTTACTATTTCGATATTATCCACATTTAAGACTCCGGCCCACTTTATCCACCGTACCACAAGTCTCAGTTTTAAAGCCTTTTTATTGAGGATTTCACAGTACATATAAGTAATTTCATATGCTTAGATTTACCTTTTTTTGACTCGGAACAATCTGAGGTAGCAAATATTGATTGTAGAGTTGGTTACTCACTAAGAATTCAATATACTTGAGCTTCGCACAACGTGCCATACAGGAAGATTGACCATACACCTATAAAAGCGTGGTATTGTTAAAGAATAACCCGTGCTCTCAATGACATAATAGTGACTTAAAAATATATTGATTTATTACTTTTCACCCAAAGATTCTACAGTGGTATCTTCTCATATTAAGCACCTGAGTGTCTTTTAGAACTAGAAATTACGGTGGAAGATATGTGGATGAAAGAGTTTGCGGAGCAGATGAACACTTTGCTACTCGTAGAGTACAGTATGAAGGCGGCGGTGTACTATATGCACACTGATATCATTATTTACGTTTCTTCTATTTTTAAATTTCGGTTCTTTATTAAAATATCCAAATTAGTCTTTTAAATCAGAGATTGATCTGTAAGGCTAATTAGCCGTAGTATTTAGAGACAACATTTTCATAAATAAAGTGCCTTTGAAAAGTTTGACTTAGCTGGGACATTTTTACTCAACATTTGTCACCAGAATTCATTACTCTTGAGAGTACGGTGGAATTCTTATATTCCAGCATGATTGAACTCCAGAATTTTGTGCCATATGATGCTATTACCTAAACTATTGTAGCCTTATCGGAATACTTGAATTGATAAAAAAATTTCTTTGAACCGCAGTGTCGTCTGCGCATGCAGATAGATATTTATGCTGGTACTACTGTTATTTTATGCAAACTTTGCCAAGCAAAATACTATTTTCCTCGCTTAAGTATTGACTATTACGAAAGAAATGAGCTTAGATATCAGTGAAGTTAGCACTATACTTTGGGATAGTCAGGGAACTAAAGAAATTCAAATTTATTGGAAACAGCGGTAAAGGGTGTATTTGTATACTCAGTAGAGATTACAACTAATTCTTACTAGCCATCTTATCTGATTCCAAAAAACGCAGTTGAAGTTCTGTGCCAATTCATCACCATCACCACGATAAGGCTCCAGCCTTTTTTACGTCTATTATGAGGTGAAATTTTAACTGCTCGTTTATTTTATTTAATAAAAAAAATATAAATAAAGTAAATAAAAGGCATAATTTCGATTCATAACTAAAACCGTTTTATTTCATTCTCTTTTGTTTCAACAAATGGTTTCGCATAATTCGCTGTTTATCCTTGAAACTTTTCTTCACCTTCGTCTTGGCTTTATGACGCATCATGACAAAGTTCTTCTTTTTGCTTTTCTCTCGATTTGTTTTCGAGCAGTTTTCATTTTGTCGTCCATCTTTATAACCAAATTGTTGGCGTCCAACCCGACCAGCTTCTACTGTTTCAAGACGTGACTGCTTATCATGCTTTCTTTTCTTAAAGATCATTTCAATGTTATCAAGTTTAACGTATTCTGATTTTTCAGATTCTAACGGTCGCTTTCGAGATGCAGTAGCTGCTTTCTTAATATTTGCTGCATCGATACGGTTAAAATCTTCATCAGTGAAAATGCGTGTGAGAGCTAATTCTTGAGCTGCTTGCTTTTCATCTAAAATTTTTGATGTTATCTTGCTTTCTGCGCCTTCATTTTTAGATTCCTTTTCCTTGTCTTCACTTTTATCTTCCTTCTCTTCTTCTTCTTCCTCATCACTTTCATCATCATCATCGCCATCATCGCCATCTTCATCATTAGCATCACTTGTTTCTTCATCAGATCCATTCTGATTTTCACTCTGTGATACATTTACCCACCCTTCATCTTCAGAAGAGCTTTCATCGTCCTCCTCTTCTTTTTCAATATCGATTGTTTTGGAATTTTTAAGAAGAGCTTCTGCGCCAGGAATTGAATCGTAAGCAATTATTTCACCGTAGCTCTTAACTTTATGTTCGGCTTGAGCTTCTGTCGGTCGCCCACGGTCCCTTTTATGTAATAAAGCTGGAAGTTGTTCTCTGTATATCATAATCAGAGAGCGAGCCGCCATCATAACAGATTTTTCTTTGTATGACTTGTACATAGCCAGATCTCTTAAAAGATCTTCCCCCATAGCTAAAGGACAACGCGCACATATTTCACGAGCAGCATTCAAACCAATCGCCATAACATCACTAGAATTACGTTCTGTTATAAAATTATTAGCAATAGTCTTCAACACAGGTTCAATAATATCTCCAGGAACCAATTCATGTGAAGCCTGAGCAGCAAACTGTAATATTCTAGTGACTTGTCTCTGATGGGGCTGTATAAATCTCGTTATATACGGATAAAAACTAAATACGAACAATTCATGGATACCGATGAGTCGAGAAATAACATCCAAATGCATTAATTTCACTTCAAATCGCTCATTAGTGCTTTGCAATTGCTTGAAAAGCTGCTCTGCCATACCTTGAGGATTGTGAACCAAATGTATTCCAGAAAAATTAAAAATTGGCGCGTTAGCCTTTTTCTTCGAAGCTTTTACAGCTAGTTTTTTAATGTTTTCCAATTGCTTTTTACGTTTCTTTGTTTTTTTGGTGACTCGATTTGCTAGTAGAGCTCCTTTTAAATCAATCTCGTGTTCACTATCAGAATTTTCGGAATTGTTTTCTTCATCTTGACCCAGAAAGAATTTTAATGAGGCTACCATTACCTGTAAAAGATTAAAGATTTTTGATGTAAATGAAGTAATATCATCTGAATAACTTACTTTTGTTGTTTTCGAGAAGCAGCCTACAGTACTGATAACGTTAACTGTCTTGGCATCATTCCAAATTTCTTTCTTGTACAGTTCAATCATTATGTTAACAGACATTTTAGCTGCTCTGGGGTTTGCATCTTTTAGCATTGTATACATAAAGTTTTGGAGCGTCTGTGGAAGATAAAGTAATAAAAAAAAAAAAACGATTTATAGTTGTCTGCCCATAGATCTTAACCGGTGTTATTTCTGAAAACTTTACAATATGCAGTTCATTGTAGAGAGCATGTTAACTAGAATGAGTACAGAATACTTATGTACTAAGAAGAAACTATACTAGTCTACTAATCGTCAATCACCAAGTCACAAACCCCACAGGGGATTGGAGCATTCATTTATTTATTTATTTATTGTTTTATTGTAATATCAACATGAAATAAGTAGCAAGATCATCAAAGATGACAATTTACTTTACAACGATATAATTAGGAAAATATTTTGTATTGCAGAATAAGGCGATACGGATGATATTACGATGCAGATAGTTTACACCGATAGCATCAATTCTTAAGGCCATTGAATAAATAACTATTATTTATTCAATGCTTAAGGCACTAATTTGTATGAGCGTAAGAAAAAGAGGAGTTATGGCGACAAGTTTCGTGGGTTTGAGCATCTCCTAATTATCTTTTTATCCAACCACGCATTTCAAAATTCACCGCCATTGTAAAGATCCTTCGCCAGGTAGGCGAAAAAGAAAAATTTGTCATTCCGATGTCATTGTTTATGGGAAAAACTCGGAAAAGATAAAAATAAAATAAATTAATTTATTTTAGTTACCCGAACCAAATCGAGGAGAATTTTAATTTATAGGACGCAGCAGTTACTTTGCATTAACAGCCAAACGAAGGAGGTTTTAAGTTACTGTTTTGAAGACACCATTCACTGCAGTGAGGTCTCGCTTTGTTGGTACAGTGCCGAGTCTAGAGTTTTCGTGTTCTATGTAGGTGATTATCGTCAATCCCACATCATTATTCGACCACAAGATCATCCGTCACTACTTCGACTTTTGTGGTGCAGTTACTCCGTGCATTTAGATGTACACACCGATGTCCTTTTCAGTACATCGGTGTGCACATCACATGATTGAAAAAGTAGGGATAGCAACTGAACGGTTGGTGTGCACTCCGATTCGAAATGTCAATTTTGAAAGTCCTTTAAGAATAAAACCTTAGAATATAGAGACAACAGGAAGTGTTGATACCTGTAAAATTCGTGTAAAGTTTGTCTAATTTAAAAGACTTTGAATCTAATTTAAAACTTGTGATAAAAGTGAAAAGTGAAAGATTTTTTTTTATACAGTAGTGCTAAATAAAGTTAATTATCTGTTGATATTATAGTGTTTTCAGAATGAAGTGTTCGGTGAAAAATTGCTACAACAACACCAAGGTACGACATTGGAAATCGTTTTTAGGCAAGTATAGTTATAAGATATTATTTTGTGTACTTTACACACCTTTTTATATTAAATTAAATTAAAAATACATAACAAAAACGATGTAATATCGAAAAATCCCTTCCTCCACAGAGATTTGTTTACGTTTGTGACAACTGAGAAACTTCCTGGGTAACCTGGCGTAGTGACATCGAATAAAAACATTTTTGGTGGGAGCAAACGCAATATATTCAACCATATATCTTGTTGCCCAGCTCTCTATACTGCTTCTACACACGGCTGTAATGAGCTTTCACTACAGCGGCAACAGATACTAACACAACCACAATTTGACTACGCTAAATTTGGCTTATAACACTTGCTATATTCTAAGAATAAAACTACGCTAAACGTCAAAACTACTAAGCGCACCGAGACACTAACTAACTATTAACGACATAGTGACGGTTATGAAGCACTCAAAAATTGTACTGTTTGCGGATGATACATTGGTTTATATAGAGTGTAAGGAAATTAATGCGGGAATTAAACTATTAGAGGAAGATTTATCCGCCTTGAACACGTGGCTGAAAATGAATAAACTTAAACTAAATGTGAAGAAGTCAAAATGTATGGCAATTAATGGTGAATTTTGTGGTAAAATTAGAATGGGTAGTGATGAAATCGAGCAAGTCAATGAAATTAAATATTTAGGAATAGTATTGGATAGTAAATTAAATTTTAAGAGTCATGTAAATTATATTTGTAAGAAAATTGGTAAAAAAATAGGATTTTTAAAGAGAATTAGAAATAAGGTAACACTGTTAACTGCATTACAAATTTATAATTCGATTATTAGACCTCATTTTGAATATTGTTCATCTATATTGTTTTTAAGTAACAAAGAAATGATGAGTAGGATGCAAAAATTGCAAAATAAAGCTATGAGGATTATATTGCTGTGTAACAGATATACTCCTATAAAGCTAATGTTAAGTGGATTGAAATGGATGAATGTTGAAGAAAGAATAATTTTTAATGTGTTATTTATTTTTAAGATTAAGAATAAGGTACTACCTGATTATTTATATAGAAATTTGAGCTATGTAGGGGACATTCACTCAATAAATTTAAGGAATGCCAATGAATTTAGACTTGACTTTTGCAGTACAAGTAGATCTCAAAATTCACTTTTATATAAGGGATTAAAAATGTACAAAAAGTTAAAATGTGATAGAGATGAAAGAAATATATTTAGATTTAAGAAATTATGCAATGAATTTATCAAAACGAAGTTAGATATATTACTATCGTAATGTATTATTATGATTATTAATGGGTATTGTAAAGCTAAATGGAGCTAATAAAGTATTATTATTATTATTACTACGCTACCAGACTGGGGACAGAAAGAATTACAAATATTGTTCTATTCTATACATTAATTTGGAAAACCACTGAACTGGAATCCAGTGGTTAAATCAAAAAGAGACAACTATAGAAAAGTAATCCCATGATAATGTAAGCGATTTGAGTGGTATCAGCGGTCTATGTTATACATGTCAGTGAGCTAAAGGCCTGCAGCCCTCGAAATTCATCATCCGTGTTCGTTCAGTCGTCGACATTTGGCTAAGACCGAATTCCGGACTAGCCGCCGCCGCCGCTAAACCGACCAGAAAACATAGGGTCGGCCTGATTACAGCATCACATCCCCTGAAAAAAAACTCATCTATCTGACCGTCATTGGGACCGTCAAGACCGAACGTGAGAAATTCTTGGACTGCTCATTGTTGGGGCAGTCTCCCTATATGCACACCTCGCCGCCATTAAGAAGTCTCACTTATTATTTTGCTTATCAGACATTTCAGATCCTGTATTCTAAGCTCTTCAGGCTGTCGTAAGGAAAGCTTTAATATCCAGACCTATTCTCAAACCACAAACGAAGAACCATCAACTCCGGCATCAAGACTCGATCACGTGCTTATCCAAGTTAAGCCTGTTGTCACTGATGCACTACAGGCAGTACAGACGTATTACCTCAAAATTTAGCACAACAGCTTACATCCTATCAGTACAGACGTACTACCTGAAGATTTAGCACAACGTTCAAACTTACATCTGAAGACTTATCATTACGTTTCAAGTTTACATCAAGACTTAGCACCACGTTCAAGCTTACCTCGAGACTTGGCGTAACGCTAAGCTTTCATCAAGACTAATTAGCTCAGGGCTCAGCGTATCGCTAAAACTTACCGCAAGACTTGTTATCCCCAAAACTTGACAGACACCACATTATCTCTAGTAGAGGAATAGCCCCACTAAAGAGTGTTGTTTAAATTTAAGATTTTACCAGAATAATTACATAGGTATTTAAGATTTGTTTGTGGCGTGCAACCATTTAATCACAGGAATGTGAGTGAATTTAGATTGAATACTTATAATATAACCGGAGCGCAAAATTCACTGCTGCATAAAGGGGCTAAAATTATGTTTTTATATTTCTGTAATTAGGCTTGAATGTTGTGCCATTCAAATTTGAGCTTATTTAGAAAACTAACATTTTTACTAGTGAGTTTGCTACTCCTACTCTACAGTCTTAAAATTGGATTTATTATACATATCACAATAGCTACAATCAGTATTCAGGATTTGTGCAAAATCGGTTAAGGTACAATCAGTATTCAGGATTTGTGCAAAATCGGTAAAGGCGGAATTATTAGGATTTTTTCAATGTAAATGTGAAATCGATATAAATTCGATTCTTTGCCCTAAGCAATGTACCAGAATAAGTTGTACGGAAGATATCATATCGTAAATATAAAATCGAAAAACAGAATAGAATGGAGTGTGGAAAACTATTCAAAAGTGTTGGGGCAATGTACGCCCTATCAACTGTAAACTGTGCATAAAATTTATTAAATTGGTTTTGTATAAAAGTATGGGTAATAAAAATTAAGTTAGAAGAAAAATCACGCAGAGCCACGATGGCCTTGTTGCCGTGAGCCAAGCAGCTTTTATTGTATCAGACTTAACAAGGTTATACAATAAAGATTTTTTTGAATTTGAGTTTGAAATATTAAGTTTGCAAACTGTAAAACCCAAATGAAAATAAGGCGATGGTGTCGCGCTAGGATCTTAGCATCGTCTGTATAGCGCATCAAAATGCACTACTTACGATATGTATATGATCTAGCATGGGCTGCTGTATATATAATAATTGCCTGAGTCGTACCAGTGGTACTTTAACCGAGATCTACAAGGCTATTTCCATATAACATTATTCGTTTTCTCTATTATTGTTATTTTTTCATATATTTTGAATTCTTACTCACCAAATTCAATTTCATATCTTTATGTTTTGCATTCATATTTTTAATATCGTTAATAATGTGATTCTCAAGGAACGTTCTCAACTGTTTATCATTACACCCGAGTAGTTGGAAGAATAATTCCAACAAATCAAGGGCTGGTATTAGATTTTTATTCCTTAAAAGAATTAAAGCTTTGCAAAAACTATTCCTCATAACAGGATGAAGTGTGCTGGCATTACTTTTCAATAAATCAACGAGATGCTGTGGAAATTGAAGGCATTCATCTGGATAACATTGCGCAACCTAAAGATAAAAAATTAATTTTCATTTTTACTATTTATAAGCATTTAAGTTATTTATTCAATGGTTATAAGTGAAAGAAAATTATTTTTACCTGCGCAATAAACATGACAAGTTCATCGAGATTTTTATTTTCATCGCTGGGAGAGTATTTAAAAACATCTAAAGTGCCTAGAAAATGTTGATATTGTTGTAGGAACTCCTCTTTATAAGAATATGGATCTCGTTTGATAAGATTTTGCAGTTGTGGCAAGTTATTTGGTAATTGATTATTGTGCCGAACCATTTTTACAAATACTGGTAAACTACTACTAGTAGGCACATTTATTAATTATTCTTTATTTTACTTAAAAACTTGTATTTTTCCTACAAAATCTAAATATGATTAAAATTTTGACAGTGACAATCTGGCCACATGCTGGATGGATAGAAGAATACGGTTAAGGAGTGCGACCTACGGTTACGAAGAAAAGAAGAAGGTATTTTACTGGCAAATGCCTTGTTTGTTCTGCAACTGTTCTGGTAGATGGCAGTGCTGGCCTTAAAGTGTGCTGCCAAGGCTACCCAATTAAAAATAATTACATGGGCCACCTTACACGCTGCAGAGCTAAGCACGCTCATTTGGCTACTTTGTGCTTAGTCGTGTGATCACAAGGGTTCAAACAAGTTTCAGTTTTTGATATAAATAATAGCCGTATTCACAGCACGTAATGAGAATTTAATTATTATATTATCACCACTAATCGCAGGTAAAGAACTCGTTAGAAAATTGAAGCAAGCTGCAGCGTGTAAGCCCTACCTTTTAATTAGTCCATAATTCAATGGTACAAGACGTGCGTGCTTACTATTCTAGGGTTGATTTAATTTTTATATATGTCAGTGATTTCTATGGTCATTTGAAGTCACACATAGCCATAGGGAAAGATAAACACACGCATATACAGCACGTGTACATAGAGTATTTCGTTACTGCAGTCAGCACCTTAGATCATAAAACGTTTTATGATCTACGGTCAGCACACCTATCTTATCGAACGAATGATGCCTGATTTTCATATCGATTAACAATTTTGTCCCATTGTATGTACTGTACTTTCCTATACATTTTACGATATTTTGTCACCGAATGGTTCGTAATGATAATATCTTGTATTCTCTGTACTGTGGTGTAAATAAAATGAAAACTCCAGCAAAATTCCTAAATCATCAGCTCAAGCAAGAGGAAAAATATTAAAAATAATAAAAGCACTACAATTAACATTGTTGCGGTCAATTTTACTGCAAAGGTGGTGTAAGCCCGTGCCCAAGATTTTTTAAAAAACAAGTAGCTGTTATGTAGCTCTAGGGGCCAAGGTTTAAAGAAGAGAAGATATGCTCATTAAAAATTTTGTACTAGAACTGTGACGTGTTTCGTCCTATAACGTATATACATTTTTATTGAAAAGACAGAGAGATGAAAGATTATATTGTTTTCTCTGTACTGTACTTTCCTATACGTTCGGACACAAATGGCGGAACGTGGTTCGTAATGGGAATACTTGTCTTTCCATATAACTACCTTGTCATGGCACTTGAGCAGAGTTTTCATCGAACAGACCTAACATTTTGACATAATGAGTTGAGTAAGCAAAGTGTGAAGTAAGTAAGAACAAGATTTGTTTGAATTTGAAGTAAAAGATATATTTTTCTTATTTTTCTTTCGAAATTGATGAAAATAAAAGTAAAAAATAAGCACAACATTAATAAAAATATAAAAAAGTTGTTTTAAAAGAATCTGGCTAAGTCTACGTCCATTACCAGTGGGTACATATATCAATAATAGATAATTAATTGCAGACCGAAGTTGGCAAACAAACCAAGAAAAGAGGTGGATTGCACAGTAGTATGTAGTTCAAATTCAAATTCTAAATTCAAAGTTCAAAGTGGAGGCAGTGCTCAACTCACTAGTTACTTACAATATTGAGATTTGTCTTTTTAATCAGATTTTAATAGTAGTAGTAGTAGTTCATTTATTAACAATCGTATATGCTTTGTAAATCACAAAATTTCTTAAGATTTATCTTATATTTACAATAGGGACGTTATTTCTTATGTATTCTATTATATGCTTTTTAATTTCCTTATTTCATTTTGCTCCCTTAAATATTGCGGCAGTTCATTAAACATCTGCAATCCTTTATACATCCACATATTTTGAGTATTCATATATCTATACTTATTTTCCGGCATTTCACACAACTCTTCCATCCATAGCTTAAATACTTCACAAAATTGTCTTTTACTAGAAGATGGAGTTCTATAAATCACTGACACTATAATTTTTGAATTTTAATATGTTAATTTAACAATTAGACACCAGAAATTCTTATTTCTTGTAATCTTTTTCACTATTTCATACTGCCATAATTTTTTTACAAACTCTGCTATTCCTCCTGTGTGTCTGGATGAACTAACACATCTAATGATATCATACTCATCACTTCATTATCACCAATATCTACCACCAGATGAGTTTCCGACAAGCACAATATCAAACTTTTCTTTTCTTATGAATAATTCTAATTCACTCATATTATTAGTTAAGCCTTGAATATTCATGTACACCATTTTTATATAATTTAATTGCTAATATTGCACTTTTTGCTTTTCCACATTTAACCTACGTATGTACACCGGACACTGTCCACTTCTGGCATCATGACCAGAATCTATATTCATGTTAAGCTTACTGTTAGCCTTTTCACACTTCATCTCCAAGCTCTCACAAATGTCCCTCTCATGATCTCCCATACATTTCGGGCATAGCCTATCTCCTTTACACTCATTAGCTTGATGGTTAAAACCCCAAAACTTATAACATTGTTTAACATTTAAGCACTCATAAGCGGAGCATCTATCCCAGCCAACACTGACTTTACCTTCCTTTATTATTTTATGGAAATTTTCAGTATCCACTTCCAAAATAACATTATAACGCTTCTTACGCCTACGATCTTCATAAATTTTAATAAATTTAACTTCTCTATCTATATTGTTTTGCTTCTTTAGTGCTTCTACAATTTCTTTTCCTTCTAATTTTTTTCCTTAAACCACATAATAAAATTTTAGAATTTCTCAAGTCCATAGTTTTAACTGTATATTTATAACTTTTCTTTAACTTCTTTTTCCACAATTTCCACCGATGTCTTATTTTCGCAGTTAATTGCTATCGCACCAGTTTCACCCCTAATTTTTAAAGACAATTCTTTAGGGTTAATTGCTTCTTTAATAGCCATTTTTGTCGTTTTGGAATCCTGCTGAGATTTTGGTTTAACTAACACCGGTTTCTTTAACTGTTCAGCATAGGTTGAAGGTTGCTCTTTGTTTTCACTAACTTTCTCCAACACTGACACAATATTAACCTTATCCTCATTAATCTTTTGTATATGCTTGGATAAGTTCTTAATTTCTTCCTCCTGCTTTTGCATAATTTGTTTATTTTCCATAATTATATTTAATATGCACTCAATTTTGTTTTCCACTGTAGCCATGCAATTGCTGCACTCATCACACAAATATTTTATGTTTTTGTTTTCACTAATCAACTTCACATCATATTCCGTTAATCGAATGCATTTCGAGTTCGCATGAAAGTAATTTAAACAAAATCCATTGCGGGGGAATTTAGCTTCATTTCTGCTAAACCCCTTATCACAAGTTTTACAATTTAAGTCCATTTTAGTTGCTCCCACATTTATGTTAACATAAATGCCTAACGGCTCACAACAGTATAGCATTTTCAGATTTAATTATACCTTTTCCAGAAAGAATTCAACCTTCTCCACAAATAATTAAACCTCCTCCACAAAGAATTAAACATTTTCCACAAAGAATTGAATTTTTTTCACAAAGAATTATACATTTTCCATAAAGAATTAAACCTTTTCCACAAAGAATTAAACAAAATTCATAAACAATTAAACAAATAATTTTATTATTTGTTTTTTACATTTGTAAATATTTTGACAATTTTCATCATCATGTCCATTATAAAATTTACAGCATCTGTAGAATTTATCTCTCTAACGCTACTTTCTATAACTGAGGAGAGGGTGTGCTCAACGGATGTATCTGCGAGAATCCTCCTCGCAGCTCCTTTTATCTTTAAAAACGCTTGCTCTATAGGATTGAGCATAGGTGAATATGGTGGAAGAAATCGAAGTCGTAGATTATTACCGGTGGCAACTACCTCTCGAACAGCATTCGTCTTGTGTATGGCGGCATTATCCAAGATTAACCATGCATCTCCTATATGTGCAATTTTACCTATAAGCTCTACAAGGAATGAACAAAATTTATCGGAGTTGCATGTTGAATTTGAAATAATTTTGTGATGTAGAATTCCATCATTGTTCATTGCTGCTAATAAGGTAGTATTACGCCCGCGGACTGTGGGAATAACAACACGAGCTCTTGTGTTTACTCACGAACGAGCTTGTTGGCGCTTTAAATGAAGGTTGAACCCAGATTCATCGATAAAAATGAGTTTTTCTCTATTACTTGGAGCGTTTCTTGAAAACTCCACAGCATATTCTTTTGTCTGTTGAATCGTAGTAGCTGAATTCATACGATCTACCTCAAATCCGGCCTTTTTTAAAGTTATTTTTAATTCACGCATCCCTTTATCCACAGTAGATTTACCTAATATAACACCTTTTTCAGTAGATAATTTCCGTTGGATTTGCTTTATCGTAATTCCAGGATTATTTTCGATATACTCTTCAATATAATTTAGAACATCATCAGTTAATTTCCTTGGTCGATGTCCTCGGGGTTTCGGTTGATGCATTACTTCTCCATTATTTTTGTACGCAAATTATATACCTGGATTTTATGTACCTAAAAAATAAGCTTGTTGCTTTATTGGTTTGTTTTTGATACAGAAATACAGTTTAGGTATTACTATCCATGAATCTGAGTTATATATATATAAAAACCAAATAAAAAAATCATTCCTTTAATTGTTTACGAATTTTGTTTAACTCTTTGTGGAAAAGGTTTAATTCTTTATGGAAAATGTTTAATTCTTGGTGGAAAATGGTTAATTCTTTGTGGAAAATGTTTAATTCTTTGTGGAGAAGGCTTAATTCTTTGTGGAAAAGGTTTCATTCTTTCTGGAAAATGTTTGATTATTGCACAAATTAAATATTCCAATTGTTCAGTTATAAAATCGCAAAGTAATTAATACATAAATGTACTTTAATTCGCAAAATTTATTTAGTATCTCTATAAGCTCTAGTTAACACGTCCGTTCCGATGTAGGTGAAATTACAAACATCTCTACTAAAAAAATCTGAGATTAATCTAATAAAACCATTAAGTGGCCTTAAATGTGTTCAAATAAACTTCTATATTTGCAGATGATGTTGGCGGACGATGAAAAAGATTTAATAGATACAATACTCGAGGAAATTGAAAGCAGTTTGCAAACCTTTGCATGCCGTTATGATGACTTCCTTGATCTATGTGCTCCGGATGCATTAACTAATAACAATAAGACTGCATCAGAAGAGAATAACAAAAATACTGTAGGAATAATCAATTTAAAATATAATTGGTTTTTAAGGCTTAAATTAAATTCTTAGGCGGATGTTAAAAGTGTTATAAAGTACGCCACAACATTTAAAGAACCACCGAATGTCGAGTCTTTAGTTCTTGATGAGAAGAAAATTTTCGACAAACAAATTCAGTGCACAGATTACATTGGAAAAATTGAAAAGAAATCTGAAGAATTGAGTCGAACTATAGAAATGTATAAATAAAATATTTCGTTTGTAATTTATACAAGAAAATCAAAAGTTATTTTGCTTTTATAGTTTAGATGAAATTTATGAAGCTCTCAGTAACTACGATAAGCCTTACCCAACTCAACATATAAGCATGAAGAAAATCAGAAAGGACTTTTTAAAACACAAAGACTTGATCGTAATTAATTGAAGATTAACTTAAAGATACATATTTAATAATTCGTTATATTTCAGCGACTGGTTGCTAATAAGGCCTTCACATTTAGATCAGAGGAGTTTCTGTATTTGTTAAATGTAAGTCACATAGTTTTTTTTTTATATAACTTTTCAGTCTCTTTCTTTGCTTTTTAGGAGCTCTTAAGAATTCATTCGAATGAGGACAATTTCCTAGATGTAGCAAATCTTAATATTTCTACAGTAATCATCCAAAAATTATTTGATCTTGGTATATTGGAGTGTCATCCCACGGAATCTAATAAATATAAGCTTGCAAATCTTTTCTAATTTTCACTTTGTCACTTTGAAGTCACACGCTGAAATAGTCGCTCTTTCTGAGTCATATTTTATGTTATTTTGTATCTTATTTTATATCTTATTTTACTTTAAGCTCTATAATATTTGTCTACCTTGTCATTATCTCTAGTACTAATTGTAGTTATGCCACAATGAGTCTGTTCATTGCACTTTTGATAATTTTCTAAACAATTTTGTGCTCAATCGATTGGAATTATCTATTTCATACTCCATGTACCTGAGGTTCTTTAATAAATGCTTTTATATTCTATTCTTAAAGTACCGTCGCACTATAGTGAAGCAGCAACACACTGTCGTTTTCCTTTACTAAGCCTTGAGATAAATAAAAAATTCCCACAAACAAAATAAATTGCATTTAAATTGAGGACAATCCCTAACATTCCACTGAGTCTTTTACTCTATTGTCTTAATAAACTTAGTTATCTCTCGAATGGGTTTGTTTGAGGGCTGTTAGGCTAGGTATCTTTGTGAATATAGAATCAAAGAAGCACTACCGTCGGAAGGAATCTTACAAGTAATTAATCCCAATTATAGCTGCCTCAATAAAAGAACTGACCACGAAGATTGATAATTGAAGGATATCTGTGAAGAAAACAGTCTGTGATTTTTTCGAGCTGCATTAATAATAATAAACCCGGCGATATGAATAGTTCTTTAAACGTTGTTATTAGTTGTACTATGCAAACTGACTTTAACACCTTGTTTGTTCGAGGTAATGTGGGGGAAGTGGTACCTCGGCGAAAACTCTGATAATGGGGAAGAAATAAAAAAATCGATAATTTTAATCATTTTTTTATGAATTTAAAATGGTAGAATAAAATTTAATCACACAGTATATAAAAATGAAAATCTAACGAATGTAGATAAATCTTTGGGGTACATAACATTGCTACTACATAACGTACATGTAGCTTGTCCGTCTAACGGATCCATCCGTTTTATCCGAGCACAATTCTTGATTAATGTGGAGTGCTCGGATAAGTCCGTTGCCTCGGATAACGCGGAGACGGAGACGTGAAGGCCGGATAAACGAAGTTTTGCTATACTTTGAATGAGTTTTCAATCTTTCCAGATCCCCATGGTGCGTGTAAGTAAAATTATATCACCTGTCTTTTATACGCAATATCAATAACTGTGACTTAAGTGCACATGCACACAATTAATTTCTGTAATTATATAAGGAACTATGCGGAACAACATTATTGTGCCAGTACGTCTAAGTATAAGGGGAGGAAATTCCTTTCTATCCTAAAAACTTCTCGTGTGGGAATCGCCTATCAGTTGAACATATTTATAGCGGCGAATCGATAATTATAGCGAACTATCATTAATTTTTTGACAGTTCTCACACGTGTAATGCTTGTGTTGTTTACAATTTCAATTCCAGCTAGATTTTCTAATAAAAATATCTAAGAAATATGTTTGTCAGTGATATAAATGAAGTTAAAATTTACAACTTAAGCGCTGGAAAATCAATTCCAGAAGTAAGTAATTTTATTTGGTATGAAAATTTATAAAATAATTAATGGGTTTATTGCACAGTGGCTGACAGACCGCAGAAAACGATCTCAATTAAAAAAGAAAGTAGATTCCCGACGGCAAATAGAATTGATTCAAGATTTTGATATGCCTGGAGTGTCTACATCGATAAGGATGTCTCCAGATAGTCAATATATCTTGGCTACTGGTACATACAAGCCAAGAGTTAAATGTTATGAAGTGTCGAATCTTTCAATGAAATTCGAAAGATGTTTTGATTCTGAGGTTACTACTTTCGAAGTAATTAGCGAGGATTACGGCAAACTGGTAAGAGTGGGATATGAGTTGCAATGCACATTAGTGTATTAAGAATAATTACATCTTATAGGTGTTTCTACAAGCCGACAGATTTGTAGAAATTCATTCATCCCAAGGTCGTCATTATCGTCTACGAATACCACGATTTGGAAGGGATATGAAGTACCATGCACCTTCCTGTGATTTATTTCTTGTGGGAACTTCAAGTGTAAGTAATGATGATTCATTGCATGGTAAGCTCAAATTTAACAAAAGAAATTTTTTAATTTTAGGAAATTTACCGCCTAAATCTTGAAAGGGGGCAATATTTACAGCCATTCCAAACGAACGGTTCGTGTTTAAATGCTTGTGAAATAAATCCGGAACATCACCTTCTGGTTGTGGGAACACAGGAAGGAACGATTGAAGCCTGGGATCCTAGAGAGCGTAAAAAATGCGGCATTCTAGATGTTGCTATGAAACTTCCAGACGCTAAAATTTTTCCTTCAGTAAGACAATGCCAGTCAAATATTAAAAAATTATCTACAGTATTGTTCTATTTTCCCACAGATCTCTACTATAAAATTTAAAAATGGTTTACATATGGCTGTTGGAACAAATTCTGGGCAAGTTTTGCTGTACGACATTAGATCCAATAATCCAGTTTTAATCAAAGATCATCTCAATAAAGTTCCAATTAAAAGGATTAGCTTTAATAGTAATGCAAACGCTGTGTGTTCTTTAGATTCTGCTATGTTAAAGATTTGGGATGAAAGCACGGTTCGTATTTCAATTGAGTGTTGCTATGCTAGAGGTTGATTTTGAAATTGTTTGTATTTTTAGGGAAAGCAAATGGCTTTCATTGAATCGCAAACTGATTTCAACGACTTTTGCACAATCCCTAACACAGGAATGTTTTTCTTGGCCCAGGAAGATGTAAAAATGTTAACTTATTATATACCAGATCTTGGTCCAGCTCCTAAATGGTGCTCATTTTTGGATAACTTGGCTGAAGAAATCGAATCTGAGGTAAATAGTAAAAATCTAAGTAATTAATTTTAAAATGTCAACAATTAAACAATTTGGAATTCTTTGGCAAAATCTCATAAAATTATAAACCTTGAACTTGCCGTACGAAACTCCCATCATGTTTAGGCTTATCTTAGAAAGACCTGGGATTTGATATAATGATAGAAAAGATAAACTGATTCACAAAAATATAAACTGAATTTCCATTTGTTGTTTCAAAGAGTTAAAATTTATCAGAAGAAGATTATACAAATCTCTTAGATATCGATTGAAGCTTTATTTTTGCAGCTAACTATAATCTCTTGCTCTGCGACTTCCAGGCTAAAGGCTTTGAAAATTAGGTTACAATATTATCGATAACACGAATGTACCAGTGAAACGAAGAATACTCACTATACGTTCGATTTCACTACAGTTCCATATCGGAGAAATATTTTCCTTTGATTATTTTCTATTTATGTATGTTTCGGAGATAGAACTTGTGTTAATTCTTAGATCAGAAGTGTGATATTCATCAACCATTTGATCCCGTAGGAAATAAGTATTCGACGATGAGAGAGGGAAGGGTATATGGCTCTGTCAGATTTTGTTTTTAATTGTATTGACAATCTTTAAAGCTGGCACTAAGAACTCTTCTAGTCGATATCGAAATTTCATTAAAATTGCAAAGGTACCAGTGTATTTAATGCTTCCCTCCACTCGCCCAACTCATTGCGTATACGACGATCACTAAGAGTGATCCAGCTATCTGAAACTTTTGTCCAGAGTAAGTTTCGTTGCCGTCATAGTAATAATGTGTAGTCTTAACTTTGGAAAACAGTAAAAAATAATGTGCTTTCCACATGAATAGCTTAATGCAAGTGACACTGGTCCTATATCTGTGATTCATGGTCAGATTTATTCCAGTCTCTCTACGGATCATAAAAGTGACTGGATCCATTGAGTTTTAATTTTACTTTGTGTTAATTAATATTAATTACTTCAATTTTTACAGGTCGTGGAGCATATGTACGATGATTATCAATTTATCACCAAAAAAGAACTCGAAGAACTTGGCTTGGAACACTTAATTGGTACAAATTTGCTGCGAGCTTATATGCATGGGTAACAAGAAATACAAAATTATATCATATAATTCTTTATTAAAAGACCATTTCAATATTGCACAGTTACTTCATCAACATACGTCTTTATAATAAGGCCAAAGACATTTCCGAACCATTTGCTTTTGATCGTTTCCGAAAAGAGAAGATCCGAGAACAAATCGAAGCACAACGTCCTAGTCGACTTCAACTTAACACCAATTTGCCAAAAGTTAATCAAGATCTTGCTATTAAAATTATGGAAGAAGATAGTACTGTTTCAAAGAAAAAGAAAGGACCAAGTCTTCTTGAAGACACTCGATTTAAGGCAATGTTTGAAAATCCAGAATTTACTATTAATAAAAATGCGGAAGAGTATAGAATGCTAGCACCAGCACTTAATCGTTTAGATAAGTCTAAGTTGAAGGAATTGAAGAAAAAAATTGAGGTGGCTAGAGTGGAGGAATTGCATGCTGAAGAAAATCAAAAACCAGAAAGTTCTGATGATGAAGATTTATTCCAGGCAAGTACATTTGATTTATTTTTTTTTTTTTTTATTTTCATTAATATATTTTTCTAGGGTTCCGACAAAACTGATAGTGACGAAGAGGATAATAGTTCAGATGATGATGCAAAGGAATATTCAAAAGAAATGCGTAAGGCATACAAACAGATAAGAAAAGAACGGGAAGAAGAGATGGAACATGAAGAAGAAGAAGCGAAATCAACCAGTACCACTAAAATGGTTGAGCTAAATGATCCTGGACAATTTAGTATAAATCCTCCGAAAAGGAAAACCAATAAAACATTGCTGGAAAGGTTAGCAAAGGAAGAATCAGGTCCTGTGATTCGTGGTAACTTGGGAAATAAGCAAATGAAATTTGAGTTAAAACCGATGGCAAAGGATATGAAGAAGCGTGAATTTGAAATGAAGAAACACAGAGAGGAAAGGAGAAAATTATCGAGATCAGCGTCAAGTTTAAAGTTGAAAAAAATAAAATTTCATTGATTACAAGTTTTTTCTTCTATTGTAGATATTTAATATTAGATTTTAGAAAAAGGTTACATTTTATTTAAAACTTACGAGTAGGCAGATTATTATTTTTTATTTTGATACAACATGCTGTCGAGTCGAGTGGTTAGTTATACTGGAAGTTTGTTTTTTGGTACACTCCTACAATTATATATGGTACTTTATGAGACAACCGAAATTCCAGGGATAAATTAAGTCAACTCAGATAATAGAAAAGACTTGCTTTCACACGTGAAAATGCGACAAATCATCATAAGTTTTTTCTTATCCATATATATAAATAAAATTAATAATACACAATGTACATAATGCAATAAATATAATTGTAAGCTGTGGAAATATTTAGAAAAGTATTTTATTTAAACATTTTAAAGTTTCTTTAAAGTTGCCCATTCGAAATCTGAAAGTTATTCTCGTAGTCAGAAACAACTTGAATTTCTTAAATTACTGTGTGAACTGTATTCCATTTTCATCAGTATTGCCCAGAAAATCATCGAAATATTTAATTTTGGCCTTTGGTCCTCTGAATAATGCTGACACGTTAAAAGACAGCTATACAAAATTGGCGCCAATTGAGTCTATGCATTTTTGATATAGCGAGCGGTCTATTTATATACAGATCTAAGTCTTAGCTGTAAGTCTAAGTTGAGAAGATAACAAAGTAAGCTTAAGATTATCAGACGACAATGCATGAATAGTAGTTTAGGGCGCAGGAGCTATTCAAATGAAACTTTTGTCAGCTTTACATAAAAACACTGCAAATATTATAGAATGGTAGGACTAAGTTATAAATATCTAAAGTAGTTTTACAAAGTTCTCATAGAAAATCCTTAATCAATCAATCCATCCTTTTCTGTATGTGAACATTTTGTTTATAGTTGGATGTTTGGCACTGTATGTATATTCTCCAAAAGTTTCTTATGTTGCACAGTGTAAGAGCTAACGGCGATTTATAAACAGGAAGTTATATGCTTGTCTGTTAAGTTAGACCGGTGTTCGTCTTTATTGCATTCATAGAAGAAATGATTCACAAAGGTAGGTGGCTACAAAAAATGTTGCCGTATAGAGCGACTTTTCGTAGGCGCATTAATTTTAAAAAATCTGTACTTCCCCGACCATCAGACTCATTGGCCGATACGTTGTCAATGTTAATGCCTTCGTTTAAATGGAATAATATGAAACGGATGACTTCTTCCATGATTTCGAAATCCACAAATCTTTCGAATTCCTAGGCTATTTAAATTTGTCTACACAGCATAATTTTCATTCCGCACATAATTTTTCCAAAAGAGAAAATCAAATTTAAATTCAATAAATCCCGCATAATTCCGAAGTTTTTGTCACGAACAGGAAGGCAGTCATATTTTTTCGAAGTAGAAAGAAAATAAGTGTAGAGGACGAAGTATGGATAATTATTATTCATTAGGTTAGAGGAGACGAACGTCTTCTGATGAGTTTGGACAAGAAGTAGTACGCATGTTTGTTTAAGTGATAGAGTTAAAATGTAAATATTTTCTATTATACGAAATTCTCAAAAGCTCTTAAAATGCAAATTTTATCTGAAAAATCTCCCAAAAAAGTCTGGAAATTTGTTCACAAAGGTATATTTACATTTCTTTTTTAACCCAGTATTACTACCCATATATTCAGCCCTGATTTTCCAAACCTGGGGTGATAAGACCCGTGAAACGTTTTTTTAAGTATGAAAGTTTTAATAATTTAGAAATAGTATTAATTGTACATATGCTATCTAATTATGCATTTAATTTTATTTATAACGACAGTTAAAACAAAATTTTTTATAATGTATTGAGCAAATGTATCGCTGGCAGATGTCGCAATGCGAGTTGATTTTAATATCTTTTGATCGTGCACAGGAAGCGCACCTTGCTCTTTCCACGAAGACCTTCCAACTCTTAAATATGTCTTTCATTTACAATTATTCCGGCAATCTTGTCCTTAAGCAAAGAAGGCGAAGTGATGTGCTCAACACGTTCCTCTAAATATGGTATTAGAAGATATAACGCCAAATTTCTTATAAAAATCTAAGTCTTTTTTCACCAGATTCTTTATCTTTATCCGTTGAGTTTGAAAGAATTTTACAATTGCGCTATTCCTACCTTGGGGTCGGAACGACCCCATCCTCTTTATATTTCACAGAAAAGGCACCGATTGTTTTTATATTGGTGCCGAATGATTTTAATTATTTTTTAGAGGAAAACATGCATTATTTTTGCGATCGTTTTCAACCCCGGGTAGTAATAAAGTGTTAAATATTTATTCAATGACTTGCACTTATAAAGACGCCAAGAGATATTGGCCCCTATTGCTGAATCCGCCGGGAGAACTATGTTTGCGAATTTGCCAGTTTTCCATCATTTTAAATTCCTCAACGGTTGATCCTACAACAAAAATGTAAAAATATAAAATTGAAAAAAAAAACTAAATTCCCCACATTTTTCCTAAAAATTGTCTGGTCAAGTCGTGTCCTGTTTGTTATATATATACTTGCCGTGCGCTGCCCCCATTGGAAGAAGAAGAAAAAGAGAGACTAGAAGCTTTCGACAAAGATTTTTCCGAATTAAAAAGGCGAAATATGAGCGAAAGTATAATACAGCTTATCCAAAAAAGTCTTGCAATTCTCCAGCAACTTGTCTGTAGATATGTAGTTAAAAAGTTGCTAGGGATGACAAAAACAGGACGACACATTTTATTACTTAAATATAAGTCCACTCTTTAATAATATCTTTTACATAATATACACTCAGTTTTTTAAAATCTATAACACACTTTTGTAATCCTTAATCCTACATATATAAACCAATGGTGAATACTGAAGTACCTACTTATGGGTCATTTATTCTACAGAATAGAAAAACATTTATTAAAGAGCCTCAGCTTATACGCTACGTTACAACGTTAGGTACATCGAGTATATACAATAGATATAGATAATATGTCGAATGAATACAAGGCTTAGAAAAATAACAAAAATGCAACGAACAAACTCATTACAATAGAAGACTATCTAGATAGTAGTAATAATAACGAGTGATAACGTTATAGGACTTAAATTAAGGTTGATGTAGTGCAAAATAAAATAGGAAAGACAAAGAGAATATAATGAAGTAAAACAAAACAAGATAACATAAACAAAATTAAAATAAAACAAATTAAAAAAAGTATGAAAATAGATCAATTTTGAATTTAGTGCTGTGATAATTAATAGTCTGCTAAATATTAGATTAATTACTTCGTTTGTTTAGCTCTATGTTTAGTCACCAGCGCACGCAGCCCACAGAGATGTAATATACTGGACCTAAGTTTTTTGGGTCTGTTTTGTATGTAATAATCATACTTGCATAGTTCTGATCTGATTACCCGCAATTGATTTAAGTACGATGCAGGGTAACGAACATTGTTAATTTATGCCAGGTAAGCCTAGATACCTATATTGTTGTTCTTTTGTTCTTTTCTTCACAGAGTCTATCTATAACAATGACTTCTCGACACTAGTAAAAATTTATAGTGTTTGCAATCGCTAATTACATTTTGTATTTTGTATTTTTCAATCAATTAAGAATCTAATAATGCACAATATTGTAATATCGAGATACCCAACGTTCTAGGACGTGGTCCATGTTTTCTATTCTATTCTATTCTAAATTTTGTGTAAATTTGTGAATGGAATCATTATTATTTTGACGAAATTTCACCACTGCAAGGTTGACTATATTGTGAATAATACTTATCTGAGATAATTTTTGTTGCGATTCATTTATGACTGAGATACGGTATTTTGAAATTAAATAAAAAAAAGTGGCTAATTCTGCTTAGTATAGGCGTAACTTTAAAACTTCTACATATCTCAGAATGTATATGCATCGCAACCCTTGAAACAAACGTTTTTTTTATTTACATTGGAAACTTTTGAAGTTACCGAAAAAAATCAAGCAAGTTCCTTTTTCTGAAAATTTGTTTATAAGGATAATGGATTATTTCCGTTATCCTTGAATATCTAAAAATACGCACTCGCGACGTTTTTTATATTATTTTTTCATTTTAACGCCTTAAGCTTAACAACAGAGTTCGAGTAAAACAGTACGGAGTTCAGGTGAAATTTGTAATTAAATTAAAACTTCAACTGCTTGAACAAACAACTTCTGTGATTGACCTGAAGTTGGCCGCAGCCAACACCGACTTTGAACTTTGAAAAAAAGTTTAGTTTCATTTGCAGTCGAAGTCGAAGTTGCAATTGTATCTTGCCACATGCATTTACCATTTGGGCAAAGTCTTAGTCGACTCATCAGTCGTAATTGTAATTCCGGCCTAAAATGCTGGTAAAATTTTGACATTTGTTTGATTGAATTGACAAATCGAATTTATTTAGTTTTTCCCGTGGATTGAAGACGATACAAGCTAAAGGCTGAACTACTCTACATATGTAGACGTAAATAACTTTACGATATTGAACGAGACTGAGGTTTATTTACGAAAAATTGTTATTTTTAGACTAAATAAATACATATATAAAACATTGATATTGATATTTTCAATTTTAAAAAGTGGTAAACGTGAAAAAATTAACAAATGGAAGTTGTTGTAATTGAAGATTTGTGTGCTTTCTATTAATTCGTAGTGCCCTAATGACATTTTATGTGTTAGATTTTAAAAAGTGGTAAAAGTGATAAAATTAACAAATGGAAATTGAGTTAATTGAAGATTTGTGCTTTCTATTATTACTCAGTACCATTTTTATTATATTTTAATTTTTACATTGCGTTTCTTACCGCACTTTTACTGATTGCAATTTGACTTTTAAACTTAACGAAAGTTCCCCTCACACGAGTTAAATTTAATTTGTGTTCGCTTTACGTAAGTAAATGTACTTAGACAAAGCCTATTAACATGCCATTTAGTTCTACGACTCCTGCTTGTCTGTATGAAAATTAAAAATAAAATAACGCAATACTTTAGATTTTATGAAAAGAAAGTTCGGGTTTGATTTAGCGATTAATTAATTAATTAAAAGTGATTTTTACTTAATAATAGTGTGATACAATAGTGAGGCCTCGGTAGCTCAGTTGGTAAGCGCGCTGACTATCAACCCAGGGGTGTGGGTTCGATCGATTCCCACCTCGTCTTGGTCCTGTGCTTCATCTACAAATTTTTCCCTTCTAACAATTTTTCCTTGCTTTCGCTATAAAATGACATGTATCTACATATCTCTATAATTTCTTTAAGTTGGTTTGCTAATGTATAAAAATGCTATAAATTAAAAATGTCTAATTACTTTCGTAGGTGCCCATCGTATGTACGTTTAAGCTCAAAGCTTGGGGTTACCATTAATATAATTCTAGTTTTAGTTTTAGTTTTAGTTTTAGTTTAGAAATATGGTTTTGTGAACGGGATTTTTTATAATCGAGACTCCGGAGTCTTGAATTGCGCTGTGCTGTGCTGTACTGCAGAAACAATCGGAGTTTGTGTCGAGGGAAAGGATTTTTCAAGTAAGTTTAATAGCTTTACTAATAAATTATAGTGTTTTCAGTAAAATAAAATAAAAAATATTTATAAAAAAAACAGCCATTTAACAATTTCCAATGCCGGTTTGTTTGTCTACAATTGAATTGTCACATGGGCATTAAATTATTTGAGCCATACAAAAGCAACACTTAGAAATATTATCTAAAAATAAAGGGGCGCTAAAAATTTGTTTATTTTACACAGAATTTTAGATTATAAGAAAATGTCCCCCTTCAAAATGTCACGATTTCATTAATGCCATGACGAAACGAATACGAACACAGCAGACAAATACATTTCGCCGAGTGGCTTGGGTTTTCACCCGACATACCGTTTTCTAATATATACAATGTACAAAATATACGTGAACTTTTTACCAGTGTTAAAATGCTATTTTTTGGACCACGTTAAATTTTACCAGTACCTACCCGAACTCCATACTAAGCTTTACAGTTTGGCTTTGGATAGAGTTATTTTTTAAATATTATCATAGATGGCACAGGTATTATGTAATTCAGAAAACTTTGAACGAACATTGTTGTGGTGTCATATAATTTATACAGGGTTTTCGGAAAATAGGTAAATATGGATTGCACTTTCGTTCAGCCTCCTCTCTAAAATCACTCCTTTCCTTCCCCATTAAATTATGTACGGTTTAATATTTTTTCGCTTTTCGAAGGAGGTGCAGTCACTTATATACTTATAAAATCTTTCACGTACATATATCGCAGGATTAAAACTAAGCACTTTTCTAAAGAGGACCTTTCTTTCTTTTTAACGATATCCAGCATATTATGATTAAATGATTCAGTCCTCAAGCCTTAATTATTGAAAAAAAAACAAAAAAATTCTACAATTATACCAAGGACATAACTTTTTTTCGAAAATATGAACCGCTCATTTTCAAAAAGAGAAAAATACCACAATTTGCGCTCTAACATATACCTAATAATTAAATCAAAAGTGCGGTAGCAAAGGTCGGTTTGAATTATAGTGGGTGACAATTTTCACTTGACATAGAAATAACTTCATAATCTGGTTAAAAAAAAAAACTTAGTTATGTTAATAAATTTCTCCTTAATTTTCTGCATCTCTTCGCGTTCCTTTATTTTCTGTTCTGTAATATTATGGATCTTTTCGCGGTGAGTTTCAGCTTATTGCAGAAGCTCTTGATTTCTCACAGTTAAGTCACGGTTAAGAGATTTATACCTCTCCATTTTCAAGGCAATTGAATAAGTGCTTGTATTCATTTTTCTGACCATTAAAATTTAAACAAATAGTTTCCTGTATTATATCTGGTAACAGTTGGTTACTCATGTCAAATTCGAGTTTGAAATGAGTAACCAACCGTTATCAGGTATTACACAGGAAGCCACAGCCTTAACACAAACTGAATTCGCATGCTCTAACCAAGAAAACAGTTCAGATGATGAAAGCGGTGGTGATACTGAGCTTCAAAACCCACCTAGATTACTTAATGAATTTGTCAGCTCAAGTTGTGTAGAAAGTGGGACTGAAAGTAACACTGAACCGACTCAAAGAAGCTGTTATGCAACCCAGGAGGTTACCATAGATTATACTAGCTTCAACAGTCTGTCATTAAAAGCCAAATCAAATACTTCTCATAGGATTCTGCGTAATATTTCTAACGATTCTAACGTAGCACGGAATTTGGAAGTTGTCGATCCATCCAAAATTAATGCTTGATACTTTGTCAGGTTTGGGTGTATCCGTTGAATCAACGGCAATGTCAGATAAAATAGGTAAGTCTAAAAAAAAATTAAAAAAATCTCAGCTGTAAGGCAGAATGCAATGATACTAGAGGCGGCAGTCCGAAAAGAAAAGCGGCAGAGTCTGCTAGGTCTACTCTACTTTAACAGAACGTACACTTAGGGCTAAACTAAGAAGGCTGTTCTACGAGTGATTTTTAATATCAATTTCTTAATCTAATTTTTGTTTTAAATGTGTGTCAGAATTAAATATATAATTTACAAGCAAGCTGTTTCATTGGTTGAAAGCGAAGTTTGTACATTTCTTTGTACCTCTGTATTGTATGAAATTTTAAACATCAGTTATAATAGGTATAATTGATCTACGAACTCAATGTTTTTCATTAGCAACTGCTTCAAATAAAAAAAAAAACATATAAAATCAACTCAATTCAAATTAAAGAATCTTTCATCATAAACACCAGCGAATTGGGTAGAATTTAGAAAATCCTGAGACAATTCGTAATTTTGTTCAAATACTCACAGTTAGGCATGTATAAATAGTCTTAGAATTATTGCCATCCCGCTTCTGCATTACAAATGGATCGCAACAAAAAATTTCATCTAAAAAAAAAACGGTTGTCCATTCACAAATTTACATAAAATTGGTGATTTTCTGTGGAATGATCCTTATATATAACTTATATAATAACTGCGTCTATTTATTATTGTACGTGTAACCGGTACGGTACTGGTCTTATCGAGTATTGGGATTTTTGTTGCTGGGAGTTGGCGATTCTGGATCTTCTCTCTCTTCTTCCTCGTTAATAATACTAATATCACGAAGAGATGGCCTATGACTCCTTCGCCAGCCTGAAAATGAAAGACAATCATAAAATCTAGTACTTAATGTAGTTATAGTTAGAATGAAAAGTTTGAATTAGAAACGTACAAATACATATTACGACTAATTATTTTCTTACCTTCAGTTACTTGTGGCTGTTTAGTTTTTTGCAGTAATTTTGTTCCAGTAATTGAAATCAGAATTGCTCCTAAGGGTGCTGTTAGGATTATACTTAGAACTGCTACGGTTTGTACAATTCTTGCATAATTTTCGTCATCTTCATTCGTGTCATTGTTTCTTGCATCTTGATTCGTACCATTACTTTTTTCACCTTCAACATATTTTAAAGCTACCGGACCCAAGGCCGCTTGTACTGTAGCCTTTGACATCCATGATAGAGCCACAAAAAATTTCTCTTTAACATTCAATTCATCTCCGAATGCTATTCCAGCTGTACAAAATATTCGAATTATTGAGCCAGCAGCTATGCATCCAATTGCTATGTAAACGATGTCTGGATGTAATTCGCTTATCTATAAAATTACAAATAAATTACAAAACATTCAGTTTTTTTTTTTTGATTTTGAAATGGCAATTTCAGAAGAATCTTGAAAGAAGTCTTGATTTATGTAGTTATAGTATAAATCAGAGAACTTAACTTGGAGGAGAATTCATAAATTTAAAATGGCCACTCATATTAATTTTTAAATTATGAAGAAATTCGGCATTTTGATAGCTATTAAACTCGAAATTAACAAGTTACTGATATTCGCGAATATTTGTGAAAATCGGTTTTGAACATTTAGAATTATATGAGTTTGATAAAATCCGTTTTAAATTTGAAAAATTCAAAGCAGCTTTAATTTATTTTACACTAGAATAATTATAGGTAATTAAATAAACTTTCTACAAAGAGATGCAAACAAATTTGGTCTGATTAAGACATTTTCTGTGGCTCTACCGATTTTACTGATAGTGTTATTAATCATTACTTAAAGATCAATAGAAGCATAAAACCGAGAATGGGCGTTTTGGTCACACCCACCAGCAGTAATGACTTTATATGCCAATGGATTTATCTTTTAATATAGAACAATACTTTTGACTTTTCTCAAAAATCAGTTTATACAGAGTTTTAAAATTTGATACGTGGTGTATTAAAAAACGTACTATGTCCCGTATTTTAAGTGTTACACAAGCAAAAAGTTGTGAGGCCACCTACTATTTCCATAGCAGAAGGCCAGCGGGAAAGATCAATTAAAAAAAATTTAAAAAAAAATCAAACAAAATTTCACAACTGTTCCGACTTGAGGCTTTACCAAAGTCAAACCTAAAGTCGAACTGCAGATAAAAAGACAATATCAAAAACTCTACGTTACTAAAATCACAAGAAAAAAAAATCTAAATCACAATCTAAAACTTTACTTTAATCAAAATTCAAAAACTCGCGAAAACTTTATCAAAATATCGAGACTTTACTCTACTCAAATCAATTCAGATAACAAATCAAATCAGACTCAGGTCCGCAAGTAACCCCCACTGGATATGAGGCTTGAGGTCAGTCAATAAGCAAAGTGGAAAATGACCATCTCACAACAAAGGTCACAATTAGACCACCGAAGTCCAACTGAGGTGGCTCCACGTTGGGCGCCATTTTTATTATGAACTATAACACTATGCAAGCGCACAACACGTGTCAAAGCCACAAGCTTTACTCTACAAAAAAATTAATATAGATAACAACCCCAGTTAGACTCAGGTCCGCCTGTAACTTCTACTGGATATGAGACTACCGAGTCAGACAATTAGCTAACAGCCAAATGTCCATATCTCCAAGTAATCCCAGTCTCCAGCATCCGTTACATTCAGACGACAGAAGTCCAACTGAGGTGGCCCCTCGTTGGGCGCCATTTTGTTATCGAACTATGTCAGAGTAATTGACTTGGACGTGAAGTCCAGACTGCCAGCATGAGCTGACAGATCACGCGGTGGACAGCATTGACTGCAGGGCGGCACGCTACCTCACCTCGACAATAGCGGTGGAAGCAAAGCACCTGCGCTTCCAATTAGATAAGTGGTAGGTAGTGTAAAGGTCCCTTCAGGACTGAATGTGTGCTACCACCACCTTTGGTTTGGCAGGCACGATTTATTTTGTATATGGCTGGTGGCACAGCGGCAGGTTTTCGTGGAACCTCCCCACACTCTCCGGCAATAGCCGAGGCGAGCTAGCGTGCCGCCCTGCAGTCAACGCTGTCCACCGAGTGATCTGTCAGCTCATGCTGGCAGTCTGGACTTCACGTCCAAGTCAATCACTCTGACATAGTTCCATAACAAGCTTAGAATTTTACCATTCGTTTGATCCTACACTATCTACAAGCAACCGTTTTTTTTCTATCGTCAGTAGCAGAAAATTGGATCTTCACTTTGAAAAAATTTCGACCAAACTGTATTTTTGTGGAGACCTTTATTTTGACGTCCTAAGCATATCCAGAAAAGTACCTTTAACTTTTACCGTGCCATGTTTTGGTGGTGAAATGAAAATTTTTTTTTTTTCAACTAACTCGAAAATTATCGTGGAAACAATTATGAGAAAAATATTTTGTACAATTCTAATAAAAAGAGTCCATAGACTTTGTTGCTGCTCATTACTGCTTCAATACGATGGTCGACAAACACTTCCCGTTTCTCGGGAACGGAACGGATAATTTTACGATAGCATTGGCCTTAAAAGCAACCAAGTCCTCTAAAATAATTCTAATTTTGAGACCATTCCCTTTAACTCGTACACGAATTTGTATGTCTATTTATATATATTTTTTTACTATTTTCGACACTCTCGTAGACCCACTTTACGTCATCACAGCGAGCTGAAATTTGGCACACAGGTGACAATTGAATCTATAAAAATTTGAACAGAAAATTTCCACGGAAAAGCCGTAAAATCGGGCAAAATCATTTGAAAATTTGGTACAAATTTGATTAGTGATAAATCCGTTTCAGGAAAAATGCAGAGTTTTCCGATTTTTCCGAAAAAAAATTCCGGAATTTCCCGACTTTTCCGGAAAATTTTCCGGTAAAAAAGTTTTCTAAATTATGCAGGATCAAGTTCCCTATTAACTGGCATCATTACTTTCTCTCCGACAATGGTGAAAACTTGCAGAAAAAATCGAGGAAAATTCATGTAAAACGGTTTTCCGGAGTTTTTCAGACCAAGGAAGCGTCGTTTGAGCGTTTTGCAATCTAAGACAAAGTTGTAAAGCGAAATGAGTTGCATAAAGTTGCTTTTGTGGAAAACTCAGTGGAAAACCCAGAAAAGTGGGTAAATCATCGGACAAATTTTCATCGATATGATTGGTGATAAATCTGTTTCAGGAAAAATGCAGAATTTTCCAAATTTTCTGGATAATTTTCCGAAAATTTCCGGAATTTTCCGACAAAAAAGTTTTATAAGCTATGCGGAATCATTTTTTTCCGTCATACTGGCATCAATACTTTCTCTTCAACAATTATGAAAAATTGCATGAAAAATCGGGAAAATTCATGTAAATTTTTAAAAAAAATTTCATAGTAATAGGAAAAGTCTGTGGGAAAATTCAGTAAATCAGTGTCTCTTCAGCCGTCATAAAATTGTTTTAAAATATCTCCATGCAGCACGTAATAACAATTTAGTTAACGTGAAAAAGGCAGAAAATAAAATAAGTAAAAAAAGGAGTTTTCAAACAAAACTGAGGCCAAGCCGCATGAAAAAGTAGAAAATAAACTTTTCTTCATACACAGAGCTGGACTCAGATTTTATTCGCTGACAATCACCGATATATTTCAATATGATCAATCAGAGGTAATAAGTGATTTGATTCAGGAAGAGAAAAAATATTCAAGAGAAATGTCCCAATCAAAAAAACTCATTGTTTCAATTATTTTATTAACTGTCATTACTAAATCACCATAAACTTTAGAAGCAATAGCATTTTAGAAATCGTGTGTCGTGTGTATTACCATCTGTTTCTAGAGGCCTTTTTTATGTAGAATTTTATAAATAACAATTTTTCTCAGATAACTCTAAAAAAATTGATAATTTTAAAGATAATTGCAAAAAAAAACTAGAATTTACCCCCTTTCACCGCCTACAAAACCATCTCGCCTCAAATTAAGAGTACTTTTCAGTATATGCTTAGGACATCAAAATAAAGGTCTTCACAAAAATTTAGCTTGGTTAGAATTATTACGTAGCGTTAACCGTTTTTAGGGTTTCGTATCTTAAAAGGAAAAATCGGAACCCTTATGAGGATCGTCCTTGCGTCCGTCTGTCCAGACGTTTTTCTCGAAAACGACGTGACGTTGAATTTTGAAATTTGGCAGAATGTTAGATCTTTGTGACGCGCTCACATTTCGACAGATTTTCAAATTTTTATAAATTAATTTCTTATGGGGTTGTTGGGTATCGTTCGAAAGTGCTACTTTCAAGAATTGCTATAAAGATGTAGCCCAAAACGTGTGAAGAAGTACCTCCCCTCCTAATCGCTAGGTTTCTACAGCTAAAATTGAGTCATAGATAACAGGAAAACTGCAACTGTCAGTCTCATAGTTGTTATAAAAAAAATTTTTTTTGTGTGTTCGTTCTAAGAACTCTTACTAATAAGATCTATTACTGAAATTTGACAATCACATTTGAAATATAAAGGGAAGCATAATAATCGGTAACGTATTTAATAATCTTCCCGAACCATGTGGCAGCATAATTCATTAATTTTTTTTTTTTTGAGTTATCACAGGAAAATTTGGATTAGAGTTAAACGTTCGTTGATAAAGTTCTGGTATGGAACCCTGATTGGGCCAGCCTAAAGCCCAATTCAGAATCGGCGCAGTATGCATCAACGCAGCATGCATCATGATGCATGCTGCAAAGATTTTGACAGCCAATTCACAATCGGCGCAGCAAGCATATTTGCAGCAAGCAGTGTAGAAAACTTTGTAATGCTAACTTTTTTTATAATTCACAATTATTTACAAACATAACACCTTAATACCGAGTTTTTATATTATGCATAATTTTAATTTAGTCGATTTTCTTTTAAAAAATAGATCCGGAGGAATGATGACATAAATAGGATTTGAAATTTATTTTTTACCTCAGTATGTTGGCAGAACTGTTGCAGCATGCATCAAATTTTAAAATTTTCTAAGCTCTTGCATCATGATGCATGCTGCGTTGATGCATGCTGCGCCGATTGCGAACTGCGTCATATGATCCCATGATATCAAGCCTTGCTGCATGCTGCCTTGATGCATGCTGCGCCGCTTCTGAATTGGGCTTAACTCTTGACTGAATTTTATTTTCTATATATATTATTACATTTGGCAGAAAGTATATCTTTTGAAACAAAAATACTGTCTGAATCCGATCTTTGCTTCTTTGGTATATAAATTATTTTTGGAACGGTTGTTATAAAGAATTATTGGATGTACCAAATTTTTCAGTACTAAACTTCGTTTGGCAAAGGGTGTACGCGCGTAAAATGTCTTGGGACTACATTTTTGTGGTCAGAGAAATCATTATTAATTATACATATTTTTTAAGATATGCATGAAGTCGTTATACTATGTATTTAAATTCTAAAAAAAAAACGTGTTTGCAACATACTATTACTTACTTAGGCTGCGAAGAATTCCTGCCAGATGAATCCCTAGCAGAAATTGCTCACAGCAAGCGGCAGTTATTATGTAAACTAATACTAATTTGACTGAAAAGCATATAGTTATTTGCAACTCATGAAGAAACACATAGAAAATTAAGTCCTGATGAGCCTTCTGCTGAGTATTCATTAAATCTCATCGAAGGGCTCATTGGATATCAGGAAACTGCTCCCTATATACTAAACCAGCAATAAATAAATATTTATTCATGTCATCATCGTGTCAAATGATATTTCTACTAGGAAAATTTGAATTGATTTTTGTGATTTATTTCTTTAAATTTTTAAATTATTTATTTAATTTAAATTTTTTGATTTATTTTTCCGCGGAAGACTATCGCCCGTACCCTGAACAAGAGACGTTATGCCCAAATCCTTACGCTTTAGCGTCGAATTCGGAAAATATGAAATCAATCGTAAAATCAGATTCTCATCATGACACTCATTGACATGCTCATCAATAAGTTCATCGTGCCACTTATTGACATGCTCATTAATAAGGTCAGCGTGACACTTAATAATAAGCTCATCATGACACTCTTTATGTACTCATCGAAGTGCTCATCTAATATTGTAAAATGCACAGAAGAGAAGCAAGTATACATTTCTAAATAATCGAAAGAGATGCAATATTTCATGCACACTATTTTTCCGGGTTTTGATTCAAACGCGAATAAATTTCATCAGGACGTTCATCAGATTTTTCATGTGGGACTCATTCATGAGCTCATTATGATTTATCTACCAGGGTTGCTTTTGATATATTGCCTTTTTTTTAAAGATAATACTTATGCATTTCATATAGTTTTTTGCTTATATTTCGTAGAGATAATTATAAAAAAAAAAGTTGAATTTATGCTCACCTCTATTCTAATTAATAATTTGCGAGCCTAAATTTGAGGCTCCCATTTACGATCATAGTGTTACTGCTACTGTTATCATACTACGTTAACTATTGGGATATATGGGATATTTTGTGATATAAGATAAAAATTTCTTAATTTCAATGCAATCTTATGCAATGTCTGATATCGACGCATGGGGTAAAGCGAATAGCGTCGAATTCAAAGCAGGTAACACTCAAAGCAGTTTTATCTTTTTAAAATAAGGTCCACTCTTATTTCATTTGATGGAGCATTAATTTCCAATACATCGTCAGTAAGCATTCTTGGTATTAATATTTTCAGTAAATTAAGCTGCACAGACCACATCGTCTGTTGCCAAAAAAGCATCGAATAGCCTTGAAATATTTCAGCCCATCGAATCTAGCGCTCCTCTACAAGTCCTACATCAGACTTAGAATGAAATGCAATTCCCATATCTGGGCTGGGGTTGGTCGCACAGCTTTAGCTTCATTGGATATTGTCCATTGGCAATTTGAAAATTACTTGTCATATCGAACTGTGCGAACGTGGAATAGTCTACCATCTTCTGGTTTTCCTCGAGCTTACAATCTGCGAAGGTTCAAGAATGACATACATCAGCACCTCCGCCATTTTTCTCATGTCCCCTGATCCTTTCCATATCTTCTACCTGCCATGCTGTGCTTTGCAATCCCCTGAGCTTGGCTTAATAATGAAAAAAAAGACAAGAGATAAAATGAGGGGTCTAAGCCAAAGAAGTTATATTTCCATCATCATTTGTTGCTAAGTGATAGTCCAGTCAATAGGAACTAAATAAGGCCTTTGCCCTACAAAATATGGGACAGTTCTGATTTTTATATATGTTATTCAGTTCCGGGGCCCGATGAAAAATCCAAGTTTAGACCCTTGAGGGGGGTCCGCGCGGCCAAAAATTGTTTTTTTTTTTCAAAATAATTCCTCACGGTTGATCCTCCGATAAAAATGTAAAAATATAAATTTGAAGAAGACTAAATTCCCTACATTTTTGGTAAAACATTCTTCAAAAAAATGTATACGCATAGTATCATTTATACAGGGTGTTTCGTCCATGGTGGTCCATCTAGTCAAACAAAAAATTGTATGGCTAGGGGAGCGGCAACTCAACCGTTTCGGAATTACAGGGTGATTAAGAATATTCGGTAGTCTTTCACAAAATACCCTGCATTTGAAAAAGTACAGAGTGTACGGCCACTTACAGAGCTTTCATGACCTTTCCAACGACGACTGCTCGACCAGCCCCGTACTCCTCTCCCCTAAGGAGATATGTTGGGCTAAACTAAGAATTTCGGATTTTCTCACCTTTTTTTACTTTGACATATTTTTTTTATGTTTTCAAAAAGGTGGTTAACATATTTTTTTTATAAAAACTGTAAATTGTAGACGCTGTAGCTGATAAACAGTTATTAGCTGATAAGCTATTCATGTAATACCCAAATAAGACGATATTTTTTTAAATTACGTGTTTTCAGTCACTAAGGGATCAAATTGTTTTTAGTTTAGGCAACCATAACTCTTGAGGGGAAAGGAGTACGGGGCTGGTCGACCAGTCGTTGGAAAGGTCATGAAATTTGCATACAATGAGCTCTGTAACTGGCCATACACTGTACTTTTTAATATACAGGGTACTTTGTGAAAGACTACCGAATTTTCTTATTCACGATGTAAGTCCGAAACGGTTGAGATACCGCTCCCCCTTGCCATACAAGTTTTTGTTTGACTAAGTGACTACTATCACCTCCTGTTAGTCTTCTTCAAATTTATAATTTCACATTTTTGTCGGAGGATCAACCGTTGAGGAATTATTAAAAAAAAAAAAAAAAACAATTTTTGATACCTTAAATCCAAGATGCCGGACCGCGCGGACCCCCCTCAAGTGGTATGGAACAGCATGTATGACAGACACTTAGCATTCCCAGCCGAAAAGTGTTGGAGGAGAAAACTACTATGGGCTTAAGCAGATGAGGCTCTTCGGTAAGATGTTCTAAGGATTGCTTTCACTAGAAGTATCTATTGTCATGCGCACCTACCTTATCGCAGCCAAAAAGGCTTTACTGGATATGCTTTCGTTGTACATATTTGTATATAAAGAGTAATATAAAAACATCAGACTTTCTCAGATCATCCAAAAAGTCACCTTTCGGTACAAATCAGACTTTGTAATCAAAACTTGATCTTGAAAAAATGTAGTGTAGCTGCAACAGAGAATGAAAACCATTCAATTTACTAAGCATGAAAAACTAAACGCAATAAGTACTTCGATCTGAATTATGATCTCAAAACGATGAGTAAAGATGACAATAAAATTAGCTAAAAATAAATATTGTTTGCATACATTTTTAATTTATGGACTTTCTATGAACTTTATGGTATCTCCTTAAAAACAGTCTACAACATTTCATATCATCATCACAAAATGCACGATTCTGAAAATTATCTGCACAATACTTATGGTATTATGTAATAGGAAGAAAAATATAATTGATTTTTATATAACATACCTTAACTGTTGTTCCAGTGATACCAAAAAGAATAGGTTCGAATATCATCCAAAAAATTTCGAATGCTGTCGTAACAGGATTATCTTCAATGTCCCAACCTTCTTGACACCAAAAAAGATTTGATATAAACGCTGCAAATACAACACCCAATGGTCCAGCTCCTTCATAGCCAACTTTCTCACTACCAAAAATTGCCAATAAGCCTCCGGTAAATAGAAGTAACGTTCTTATTGGTACAACATATGCATCTCCTTTTTCGGGTATAAAACGAGCCATATAGCCCCAAAAAACACCAAAAGCTAAGCCACCAACAATACAAACAGGCGCCTGAGATACCTGGTAGGCAATATTATTGGCAGAAAACATTATGCTGCTAATGATACCAAAAATTGCAACCGATAGAGCATCATCAATGCCAGCTACAGCTATTATAAGTGTTGGAATTCCTTTGACTACACCATAGCCTTTTGTTCGAAGTCGAAATAAACAAGGAACAACAACTGCGGGTGATACAGCAGCAATTATCGATCCCAGGAGAAATCCCCAAATCCATGGTAGACCCAATAGATAATGGCTCATAACTGCGATGACGCAACATTCCACTGACCACGGAATAATTCCCAATTTCAGAATTGTTTTGTAAACTTTTTTGAATGCCGCCGGCTCCATTTCTAGACCAGCTCGTATTAGAATTATCGTAAGAGCGAATTTACGAAGTTCGACTGTTACATGATTGAAATCTCCTTCCAAATCCACCCATCCAAGATTCTGAAAAAAAAAACGTTTGAATCAATTTGAATAGAAAAAAAACATTTTATTCTTTTGCACGCACTTCAAAAAGGATGCCAACTAGAAGCATTCCTATTAGTCTCGGTAGAGTGGTTAAGGATATTAACCAACCCCCGAAATTCGAGGCGACAGTAAGAACAACCAATCCAAAAAGTTGCCCTCCTGGAGCTGCTGAGTCTCCAATTATGACATAAGTTGTGATCCACGTAAGCAGACCTGAAAGAAAAGAGTCACCAGAGTTACGACAAAATCTATATATAAAAAAAAACAGTTTTAACAAGCCCACAACCATTGACATTTCTTTTTTTTGCTTACCAATGAGAATTATGGCAACTATGCGTGCGAACTGTCGAAATGAAGGACATAAAGGATACGGACAAATTTTCTGCCAATGTGGTGGCTCCCATGAGGATCTACTGTCTTCCACACGGCAACGTAAACAGAGCGCATAAATCCAAGACTGCTCAATGTTTGAACTCTGCTGACTTTGAATTCTTGAATTTAATGAGTCAATTACTGACGTTACGTTAGGGGCTTTTCCATTTTGTCTAGTGTCTGTAAATAAACAAAAAAATAGGGCTGCTTTGAGCATAGATATAAATTTTACGAAAAGTGTTGTACTTAAGTGCGTTAAATAAATTCAGAAAGGAAATGGATCCGATCAGAAAGAGAACTTAAGAGACGAGGATTTTTCTTTCATTTATACCAACGGGTAATGTTACACTTGAAAGAGATTTGTTCAGCTGATTGACGATGTTAATGAAAAATCCTCAAGCATTTGATACTGTTGTGCCCTGTATCTCTGGACAGTTATGTTTTGAAAAACAAAACATTACATATCCGCTTTGTGATGATAATTATCTGCATCCCCTTTAAAATTTTTGGATATACTTCAACTGTTTGTTTACCTCATTTGCCTAAATGCTTTTAGATTCTCCTTGATTTTACATAGTTTATGCTATTTTTACAGATACTCTTATTTCATCCACACCTTTTTTCACAGAGCACAAATATTCTGGATTATAAACGACATCAATTTTGCTTACAGCTCTTACTTCCTTCCAAAATACAGAAAAGGAAGTCTATTAACTTTTTGTTTGGTTTGTAAAGGATGAGCTTGATGTAGTTTCTTATAAGCTCTTAGATTACCATAAAGTTGTAGAGGTTTTTTTTGTTTTTTATGAATCAGTGATTACATGTTCAATCTGGTGGTAAGCTCTTGTTGAAAAAGGAGAGCCGAGATTTTTAAATCCTGATAATTTCTGGGTGCTCACATAACAAAATAGCCGGGTCAATTAGATGTAAAGGAGAGACATTTGTTAAGACCTGGGGCCAGAGATTCACTAAGACGGAAAGTTGTGAAGTTGGGGAGATGAGAGTTCTTTTGTGCACTTAACTCTCTTCTCGGAATTCAGTAACTCGGGGAATTTGTATTGAGAATTTCCAAACTCGCTATATTCCACTCTACAAAACTCTCGGCTGTTTTATTTGTGGAGAAGTAAGAAGAATATTTTTTAATTGACAGTATTATTTGTTTTTGTTGTGTTTTTTGCAGGTACCTAGGTATTTAGGAATTTACAAAATGAAAATGGTCAATTTGGTCGTCTTCCAGTACAGAAGAGATGTTATACAAATTTTAAATATGCATGTTAAAGCTTGTATGTAGAATGAAATTGCATTTACATTTTGACCCCTAATTAAGTTGATATGTAATTAGTTTTTGAGTCCGATAAATGGTTCTGGAGATATGTAACTGCAAAAGAAGTAAACCAGTCCTTTTTAAGGTGGAAAAATGGCTGTTTTTTGTACAAGTGGAAGTTTATTTCCCATTAGAACAATTTTCACAATAGATTTCCATTAGTAATCTGTTGTGAAAATTGAAACAAAGAACGGAAGAAATATATTCAAAATATAGTATATGGCCCAAGGACAAAAAACCCCTTTTTCTGCGGTAAAAAGTAAGTTATGACGTTAAAACGATCAGAACCAAACTATACCGCTCGATTACCATCTCCACCCTCTCCGTATAATGTGATACCAAACATGACGTATTTAGGACAAGCCCTTATGACGGGTGGTACGATCTCCCATCAACAAAAACCCGTCCCCCAGAAATTATTCACGGATATTTTTGTACTCTAGAGGGGTCTAGAGTCTAGACCCAAAATCCTTCGGAAAAATCCTAATGTTCTAGACCCTTCCATACAGAGTTTAGGCGTCCATCAATATTGGATTGGAGTCGCAAATATGTCAAAAAATTGAGGGTTTTTTTTTGGAATTCTTGAAATCTTTTCTCAGATTGCTGTATCAAATCGAAAATTAAGTTTGCATATTTTTCGTTAGTCTCAGGATAGTGTTTAGCCAACGTTTCAAAATACATAAAATTATTTGCTTGAATTTGTGACTACCATAGTTTCAGTTTCATTTCGAAGGCCGTTATAGTTTGAGGCATTGTATTGCGAGTTGTTTTTCACTTTGAAGACGCAAATTTAGCTCATTTAAATGAGCTGTCAAGTCTACTAAAAAAGCAAAATCTGTGACCCTTTTTTCATCATCTGGCACAGATTTTATTCTTTATTCCATAAATGACGTGATTTTATTTCGCAAATCATAAAATCTTTTCAACATTTTACCCCGACTTAATCATCTTACTTGCGAAAAATAAATAATGTCCCCAATGTCTTCAGTGTCAATTTGACTAAGGACAATTGCACATATTGAAAACTTTCTTTGGCCACATTGCGCAATTGTACATTTATTATGTCGAGAAGTAACTACTCCCATAGGAATGTTATATAGATAAAGAAAGTGTTCTTTAAAAAAAATTAATTGAGAAAGTATTTAAGTATATTAGTTTTGTTGGGCAGCATTCAAAGCCGTCCTGGAACACATGCGGCCCACGGGCCGCGGGTTGGATACGCCTGCACTAGATGATGAAATATTTCTCGTGTTGCGGCGTTTGTACTTTACAAAAAAAAGTTTTGTACGTAAATTATAGAAAATTTTCTCTAGTTTAATTTATTATTTAAATATTTTCATCGTAAAATGAGTCAGAAAAGAGATATTGCCAAAAAACAGGTTTTGGTTGCCATTTTTTTCAAAATGGCGGCACGAGTGGCAAAGATGCAAGGTGGCAAAGGGAAAATTCGGAAAGAGCACGTCAAAGTCGATAAAAATACCAATTTTCAAAACTCCCGGAAAAGTTTCCTTTTTGAGCACCAAATGACTGGACTATAAGTTTGTCACTCTGCTTGTAACAGATAGAAATAATGCTGCTAGAGCAAAATGGATTGAACATCAACGCATAATATTAAAAGTTGTTTGGATTTTTGCATGTCCGCCCGTTCGTCCGTCTGGGCGCACGATAACTCGAGAACGCGTGCCCTTAGAGATCTTAAGTTTTACACATGGGTTTCAAAAGAAAAAGTAAAATGAAGTTCGAAAATGAGACAAACCGGGCAACTTATTCGTGGGGTTGCCATACAAAAATTTCGATTTCACTATTTATGGTGTTTTATATAAACAGGAAATATAAATTCAAAAATGGGCTAAATTAGGACGTTTTGGTGTTGCCATATAAAAATTTAGGTTTTTTACGGATACTGTGAAAACGATTAGACCTAGATATTTTTATTGTAGCAAAAACTTCTTCAGAATATTAAATCCTATAAAATTGGTTATAATCATTTTTTCTGTTCGACTAACCGTTCCAGAAATGTATGCGAAAAACTACTTCAAAAATCAAACTTGCATAGATCGGTGACCATACGAAATTTTATACGGCCATTCATCTAGGGCATCATAGGAAATGGTCTTAGACCAATTCTAGCTTGTTTGAATGAGCTTGTATGCAAGATGATAAGACATCAATTGCACTGCCTTCTTCTATCAAGTTTAAAATCGGGTTGGAAGCTGTACTATCTCGTGTAACGCCCGGGTTAGACAGATGGTTGCACAGATGGGTGACCATACAAAACAAAGTGCGAGCATTCATCTTGGGTATCATCAGAATTGGCCTTACAATTAGACAAATTCTGGGTTCTTGTTGAAAAAATCTTCAGCCCAGAATGGGCGTACGCAGGTTCAATTCTCTCGACTTAATCTGTTTTTTTAACTTGTTTTAATTATTTTAATTTTGTTTTTCTATATTTCGCAAATTTTTCATTTTTTCGTTTCTTTTCATTTGTTTTATTGATTCACTCAATTTCGTTATTTGGGGATGAGTCAAAACCCAGACCTAAAACTGGCCACCCAAAATCAAATGGGTTGTGCGATGAAATAACAAATAAATAATTTTTTTCGCTTTTGCTGTTGCCTTCTGGAACAAGTATCTACTAATTACCAAAGTAATTTCTCAGTTTTTTTTTATTGATCCTGCATTTATTTTATTTTATTTGAAATTTCCGTTAATTCGTTCCCATTTTTATCCTCATACACTCCCTGTTCCATTTTCTTCCCGTATCATATTAGCGCCGCGCTTCCAATTTTTTATCCCGCACATACATTCCTCTCCTTCTCTTCATTCTCCTGTTATACCGGAAAAATTCGAAAAACCACTATCATATATCCGTTAAAAACTACTCTTATAAAACAAAAGTTTCATTTTATCTCGACGTTAGGTGGTAATAGAAACATGCACCTCGAATATAAAAAAATGTCAATCTTCTAGAACCAAAACTGATAGCCTTTATCGTTCCTGGCGAATCGCACTTTTTCATGCGTATCATGTTTTGCCTAACTCCCCAAGTATGTTAGAGAATCGCGAATGGAGAGTTAGGGAGTTTTAATCGGTGAAAACGAAAATTCTCATCTCCCAATCTCCATAACTCTGCGTGCTCTAGAATCCGGCTCCTAATGTGGGAATTCGAACATCGATCAGCAAATCGGAGGTCTGCCCTGTTCCAGACAAAATTCCAATATTTGCGCCAACTTCATTTAAGAAAACTTTCTCAATACCCCTGTGACCGTATTCTATACTAGCTTCAACATACATGATCTGGTCATTTTGGAGAAAGCTAAGGGGAAGAAGTATGTTACGTAAAACTAGAAAACGGGCAAGCTATTGTTTTTTTAAGCCCTTCTTACTAGCATCTTCGGCCATAAATCTCAGATTATAAAGATTTTTCACGAAGACCTTCACGGCTTCATTTACAATGTTTTTTACATCAATCTCCCATGTTTCCAGGTACATACCATACCAAGCTGATTATCTTGGGAAAATAGCAATAGAAAGTCCGAAAATTATTGGAAGGGCTAAGCTGTAATCTTCTGGTCCATAATTAGTATTGACCATATGGCTTTGTCTGATTCACTGTAATTTCAAGGCTAAGACATTGTGCTTTAACAATGTTAATGTTAGACTAGAATACTAGATGACTCTGACTAAGTATGGTGACTACCAATTTTTATTTCGCGCATTTTGCCGATTCAGGGTGGAGATGGCCATTTATAGTCTATTCATTAAGCAAGAAGTTCTGCGTTCAAATCTCGGTAGGATGACATATTTCTTAGGTAGCTGCTTTAAGTCTCTCTTCGAAACCATGCTCAAATTGTATTGTAAGATCTGATATCAGCAGCTATGTCTTGAATAAAATTTAGTTTGTTCTACCGGGATTATTAGATTGTTGGTGGTTGAGAGATGAGGTTTCTAAGGACTGTGAGTTAAATAGTCTTTTGTGCTGTACACCTGCTTTATTACTTTCAAAGTTCTAGATTTATCGATAACGTCTAAAATTCTGGATATATAGAAATAATTACATATAAATAATTTGTTCAAATATTTAGGACCGCGATCGGACAGTACCTTTCAGCAGTAAGGCACCAAGTCCTAACGAGTTGGTAAAATAGGGCTCTAAAGTCGCGTCCTGCACTCATCTGAGCACTTAAGGACTGTTATTGTAGATTAAATGGTTTTATTTTATTTTATCGGACTTTGTAATAATATACAGACCACATTTTATACGTAATTTGTAAATTATGTTCAGAAAACTGACATTCTGGAGGGGTACTGGTCTCGTTCGTTCCCCCTCTCGGTGCGCCCCTGCCTTTCAGCTCTGTCTACTATGGCTTCTCTAGTTTAAGTATGGTGAAAATCTTGGATATCTTAAATTCTTTTGGTAGTTTGTGGTCGATATGGTCTTGGAAATAGATAGATTTCATCGAACTTCTCTGCTTTCCCTGATTTTGTGGTAACAATGGCTTCTTCTAACTTTCTGAATTATTTTGAAGTTTTGCGTGCTGTGGGTTTTAGTTTAGGTATAGAGTTGACACCCCCAAGTTTCCGATACGTAATCCATAATCGAGTATTTAGCTATTTCCGTTTCTACATTAAGAAGGAATTGTTGATATATAGTCTGTCGTTTTAAGTCGCCTGTAACATGCTGAATCAATTCCCATGACTGCTTCTAGCTTCAACCAATCACCATTCAGTCTGCAATTAATGATCGCGATTAGTCTATGGATTGCCGTCTCTATTTGATCTCCGTTATATGAATACATGAAGGAATCATTTGGTCAGATCATTTTGCAGTGCTCTGTGAAGCTAGGACTAGATTGCGATATTCATTTAGTTCTTCGAACAAGTCATATAGCTTCGCCAAATCTCGTGTGACATCTGCCAATATGGTAATGGAGGAGGAAACTTCAAATTTACTAGCCAATGTTTTGTTAATAGTGTTGATTCTCTTAATATGCACAACCATTATGGGGCGAGGAAGGAGTTTAATTCTACGTGGAACTATTTACTACGCAGTTAGCTGTCTGGTAATGATGGTAATGTTGGTAAATGATGTAATGCAAATGATCCCAGAAAATCTCAGTTTCCCAGTATAAATTTATCAATTTCTTGAAAATTGTAAAATGTCAAATTACTATCACTTCAGCTGTCATAATTTTTCAAGTTGAGCTGCCTGCATAGCAGCAGGGATTACACGTCCAAGAAGTATGGCAATTTCTCTCAAGCATTTCTTTTCCGCCATCTTGAAAATTGTAAAATTTCAAATTACTATCACTTCAGCTGTCATAATTGTTCATCATGCAAGTTCGCTTAAAGTTGAGCTGCCTGCATAGCAGCAGGGATTACACGTCCAAGAAGTATGGCAATTTCTCTCAAGCATTTCTTCTCCGCCATCTTGAAAATTGTAAAATGTCAAATTACTATCACTTCAGCTGTCATAATTTTTCATCATGCAAGTTCGCTTAAAGTTGAGCTGCCTGCATAGCAGCAGGGATTACACGTGCAAGAAGTATGGCAATTTCTCTCAAGCATTTCTTTTCCGCCATCTTGAAAATTGTAAAATGTCAAATTACTATCACCTCAGCTGTCATAATTTTTCATCATGCAAATTCGCTGAAAGTTGAGCTCCCTGCATAGCAGTAGGGATTATACGTGCAAGAAGTATGGCAGTGCAAGTTATATGCAAGCTGTACTATCTCGTGTAACCCCCGGGTAAACAAACCAAACGTGTATGGATGGGTTGTACATTTCAGGTTAAGGTATGCACTATTCTCACTTCTAACCATTTGTACCATTGTTATTATCATGTAATCTATTTAAATTCCTCACATAGCTCGCAGTGGAGATATGTAAGAGAATTAATGTTTTTCTAAATAACTGTTGCATTGGACCTAGCATTTCAGGTGTGCTCCGAACCATCTTATTATAATACATCTATTTATCTATCCTATTATTAACAAAATACCTTTACAATTGGATTGTACTAGCAGGTTTAGCATCTACATCTTATTGAACCATACACCGGTATTTATTACAATCTTATTTTACTCCTTACCTATGCAATCACGCGTACGTGGAATATTTTACCATAATTTTCCTACCTACTCTGTCTGAATTTGTTTGATTTGATTTTAAAATGATAAAAGCGATAATTGTTTACATCAGTTTTCGCAGAACGCGAATGAACACAACACAGGTCATGGTTTTTTGAGCTATAAACTATAATTGTTATTATTTTATTCACACTATGTACATATACATATATGTTGCTTATTTACTCTTAAAGCCAACAACATTATTATTACTATAGTATCTCTATTTAAAGTGATCAAACAAATTTTATGCGACTGTAAACGATACCCCCAAGATTTGTCAACTGTAAATAGAAAACTTGCTTGACTCGGATCGGAGTAAATAAACGAACTAATTAAAGTGAATATAATCTCATAAAATTCAAATTGAGTTAGAGTTGCCTTCCTTAGTTCAATATATCCTTCCTGAGGCGTCATCGTTGTTGTCGGATCCTTTTAGAGATTCACTTGATATCTAGATAATTACTGGCGACTTGTTCCTTGTCTCAAAGTTCATTTTACGACGAACGAGGCAATTGACTACGAACCATCAGAGGACTTTAATGAGCCGTAAATTTTATAGCATCAGGAATTTCATCTTTGCTATGTATGTATATTCTTATGTATGTATGTAGGTATATACATATTTATATAAATGAATGTGATTTTGCATATACAATACACAGAGTATGCCTATCATAAGAAAGACTATTGTCTGGTCTGCGTATAGTGATTTAACTGAATTTGAGGACCAAGAGTAAGTTAATAAATTCATGTAACCTATAGAAGGATGGGCGATGGGTGACTTTTGAAATTGGAAATTTGGAATTCCAATACAGTTGCTTAAAGTTGTAATCAGAATGGGTACCTACTTAAAAATGTAATCGGAGTAGGTACCTACTTAAAAATGTAATCGGAGTAGGTACCTACTTTAAAATGTAATCGGAGTAGGTACCTACTTATTAAAAGAAAAAAAATAAATTGAAGTTAGTAGAAAAGTGGGAAGGTAATAATAATTAATTTACATACTGTTTTCCACTAGGAGGTCAATAGAGCAGGAGGTGATAGTACTCACCTAGACGAACCAAAAATTGTATGGCAAGGGGGCCCATATCAACCGTTTAGGAGTTACAGGGTGATTGAGAAAAAAAGCTAGTTTTTCACAAAACACCATGTATTTTAAAAACTACAGGGCGTACGGTCACAGTTACGAGCTCATTGTATGCAGAACTTCATTGCCTTTCCAACGACTGCTCAACCAGCCACATACCCCTTTCCCTCTCTCGGATTTTCTTACTCTTTTTTTAATTTAACCTCTATTATTTTTGCAAAAAAGTCGTTAACATAACTTTTTTTTTATAAAAAGTGTAAACTGTAGACTCTCCTCTTTAAGTTGACTTATTACACCCAATGTGCTATCTGTAGCCCTTTAAGAGTTATTAGCTCTAAGCCTATTCTCAAACCTATCATTTAAAAAAATATCGTCTAATTTCGGTGTGACCTGAATAGGTTATGAGCATTGATTATTTATAAATAGATGTGCACAGAATCATTGACGTCTTAGAAAGGAGATGTCGCTACGTGTCTTTCGTTTGTAATTTCCAGCTTTAAAACTTCTAATAAAAGAATTATTAATGACTGGTAAGGAGTTTTGATTTAGTTTTGAAACATTTTTAAATTATATGCTGAAAAATTGTATTTTTACCATTAAATAAATGTTTCAATCACATTTTTGGCAAGTAGCGACATCTAGTTTCTAAGACGTCAATGATTCTGTGCACATCTATATATAAATAATCAATGTTATGAGTTAATAACTGTTTAACAGCTACAGTTAATAAATAGAGTGTAATAGATCAACTTAAAGAGCAGAATCTACAGTTTACAGTTCTTATAGAAAAAAAATTATGTTAATGACCTTTTTGCAAAAATAATAGAGGTGAAATTAAAAAAAAGGTAAGAAAATCTGAAATTTTTAGTTTAGACAATCATAATTCTGGATGGGAGATAAGTATGGGGCTGGTTGAGCAGTCGTTAGAAAGGCCATTAAGTTCTGCATACAATGACCTCTTAACTGTGACCGTACACCTTGTAAATTTTAAGATACAGGGTGTTTATTGAATAACTAGCTTTTTAATCACCCTGTAACTCCTAAACGGTTGATGCCCCCCCCCCCCCCGCCATACAATTTTTGGTTCATCTAGGTGAGTACTATCACCTCCTCCTCTATTGACCTCCTAGTGGCAAACACCCTGTATAAAAAATGACAAATTAAAATTCAAGAAATAATTAAAAACATGTATAAGCAAAATAAAGGAGCCTTGGTACAAATGAACGTACGTTTGCTGGAAGCCGTACATTGGAAGTTGTTCGGCGAGAGATTCCATTTATGAGGTAAGTGAAGTAAAAATTATTATAACACCCATGCGAAATTAGAGACCCTGTCTTAGAAAAAATTAGAGAAAATTTGCAGGTATACTTCCGACATGGCGTCCCGTTCAATTAAATAATCACATTATTGGATTATGTGCGGAATTTCAATTTGAGGACGAAAAGGATGTCCCAAGTTTTAAAATCTCTTTTAATTATCATAGAAACTATAGCATAAATATCTAAACCCGAATTGGGATTCATTTTAAAGGCACTGTAATGCTTATGACAGACATGCGAGGTATTGATACCTAAATATTCGGAATATCCCGTTCATATGTACACCATATGTGTCATCAAATATTCCCAATATACAAAAAAAAAAAACTAGTGCGTATAGAGGAGATATCAATATCTTAAAAATTACTTAGTATAACCTGATCATCGGTACTTCTTATTTTGCGCAGCGCCATCTAGTTGGTTATGCTTAAGCAAAAGTGCAAAAAACGTAAAAAGGGTTACATTTTGTGTAGAAAGTGTAATAGGTTATTTTAAAGGGAAGCTTTTGGGTTTCTTAAATCAAATATGACGAATTAATTTTGTGACGTGATTGATTGATAGAAATAGTAGTTAAATAAAAAAACTGAGTTAAAATACTGAAACTTTAGCTTTGTTGAACTATAACTTCAAAACGGAGAGGAGGAGAGAAAAAATTTATAGACCATTGGAAAGGTCCAACGATTATCAATATAAAACATTAAATAAATCATCATCATAGGGTACAGCGACCAGAAGTTACAGGGTGATTTATAAAAACATACCCATTATCTTTAAGTTCCGTCATCACGGAAATCGTTGGGATACTCTCCCTTCCCCTCCTCCTTCCCCCGGTGCAAATAGCTGTGGTCAGTGTTCGTCCGACTCAAGACATTGCAATTGGCAGCGGTTGGTAAGTCCACACCAACAAATAGGGCATATCCAGGCACGTCCCGGAGAAATCGGCGAGAGTCTGGACTCCAATCCGATTTTAGTCCATGTCAAAACCCTCGAGAACATTTCAGAAGGCATGAAACACCCTCTCTTACTACCGCATCAACATGAGAGCCACAACTGAGTCCTAACATTCTAAAATATTTCCAGTGTTCTTATGTAAAACTCATAAAAGTTTGATTTGAATAGCTCCTCCGCCCTAAACTACTATTCCTACAGAAAAATGGTGTTCAGATAATCTTAAGCTTGCTTTCTTATCTTCCCAACCGAAAAAAAATGTTTATACCTTTCCTAACAAAATTATTTAAAAAAATTTATCTAAACCAAATGGCTACGATTCATTTTCGGCTGAGTAATAATTGTATGTCGCTGTTCCGCGGCATCCTGTAGTCTAAGGAAATCGAATGCCTACAGATTCGGACTCCAGCCGCACATACACTACTGTCTTTGGGAAGGTAAGGAACCAAGCTTTAAATTACTAGAAGACGAAGACTATTTTCCTGTATGGATAGTAGTTTAGGCTCTATAAGCATATATAAAATCAATGTTGTCATTTTTCCATAAGTATCCAATGTAAAACATTTTAGAGAACGGACACGCATGCCCACCTGAGTTATTTTCCATGCAACCTGACCTCAACACCAGTTGGAATTATATACTCGCACGCAAACATATGAATTTCTGTTTCATCGCTTAGGAAATATTCTCGAGGGTTTTGTTCGTGTTCATCCGGTTTAGCAATATGAGGTGATTGTGGATGTGATTGCAGTAGTTAGGATCCCCTCATTATCATATCAAAAGCAAAAAGTCTCTTTTGCGCATTTCTCAAAAACTTTTATCTTGCAACATCAGTTTCTTCTATTTCAAAGATTTTATGAATTTTGCTCTTCAAAACATTCTGCAAAGTGTCACCATTTTCTACGTAATTTGATTTTAAAATTTGCGCTGAAGAGCAAAACCGTATCTTTTCCAAGAACACTCAGTTGTAAAAGTAATCTGTAATTCTCATTATTATTATTATTATTACTTATTCAGAAACGTAAACAAAAAGTGATAATTTCCGCTGCACTTTTTATGCAATCGTGGGAAGTTGTATCTTCCTCATTTGATATCAATTTTCGTTATAACGGCGAAACGAGATAGGTAGTTTCTTTAGTTTAGTTGTTTTTTAGTTAATGCTAATGACGTTATGATTTAGAATGAAGGCAAAAAAACTTCCAAAGTTACAAACCGTTTTTACACATCAAAGCCGACAATCGAGCAAGATTCTTTAAGTTTCGCATAAAGCAATTTTCATTCTCAATAGAATGTTCGAAAAGTGGTTTTTGGAAGCCTTTTAGAGTACAGCTTACAGCATTTCATTTGCAGTGCTAATGGAAAGCGTATCAGGATCAATTTTTCTAAATGACGTAAGAATAATGCCCATCTAAGCCAGTAAAGAGTGCTTGTAAAAGACTTTTCCGTACCACGGTCTGAAGCTGGTAGAGGCGATAGAATTTCAACGAAATTTGTGGAGAAGAAAAAAATCACGAGACAAATAAAGATTTGGTACATATTACGCTAGTTCAAGAGTTACGACAAGAAAATTTTTTACCGAGTGAGTTATATTCGTTAAAAAAATATGCAAGGATTTCATTTAAAATTCTTTCGAGAATTTACATGTGAAGCTTAGGTTTTTCGTTGAAACATTTAAAAAAAAAAAAAAATTTAACTTTGGATTTAAAATGCGATCTGTGTTTACCGTGCAAATTATTCGAAGATCAATTAAAAATAGTCCTTAAAAAAGAGGGACATTATGATTCAGGCGGGAATTCATAAATTACGGTCGAAGGTCTTATGTTTAATTTTCCATCCAAAAAAATCCAGGGGAGATCACATTTGACACCCAAGTCACAGACAGAACCCACACGGCGAATCGTGGAATCCGAGAACTCATAATCAGAACTGATTGGTTTCTGATTCCTACGGAAAGTTATAACATCACATTTGTCGATATTGAGTACCTACCAAATTATTGCTCTTGCACCAATTGTAAAATTTTTGAAGGTCACCCTGTACCTGTTCACAATCGGTTAACAGATTTAATCTGAGCGAAAACTTAACATCGTCAGCGTAAATCAAGACTTTACAGTACCTCACAACAGAGACAATGTCGTCAATAGACAGAATAAAGAACAATGGGCCCAAGTGACCCCCTTGAGGTACGCCACACGAAGCCTTCAATACTCTAGAGATGGAATGGCGGAATAAGATTTGGTATGTTCTGTTATCTAAATAAGACTCTGTCCATTTTACATATATTGGGGAAACCCATACTTTTCCATTTTAAACAGTATCACGGAGTGAGATCACTTGTCGAACGTCTTACTAAAGTCTATATACAAATTCCAACAAGTTAGTGGTTGTAGACCTGCTCGAAATAAACCCATGTTGGTTTGAAGAGAGTAAATTCTTACAGGAGGTTACTAGTTGAGAATAAGTGATAGATTCGAATAATTTGCGCATGCAACATAATTTTGCAATAAGTCTATAGTTAGAAATTTTATTTTTACTACCTTTTTTGTGGATAGGTATGATAAAGGAATTTTTCCATAGCTGCGGGAAACAAAGGAGGTCGAGATCATGGGCCCTTTTTTTGAATAACGAATAATTTTTACGAATTCGGTAAATAACGAATGCCTGATAACGAATTGAATACCCCAATCCTGTAGTCCGTACATATTCTTGAAGCTGATCATTATAAAACCGAATTGGTGAAAAAGCTTTTCAACATAACGAGTGTGGTAATTTGTGTAAAGTTTATTCTCCCATTTTGACTCATTCTTCGCTTAGCATATCGAATGATTGAACTCATCATTCGTTAAGTAGCGAAGGGTTTGTGTTGGGCCTATAACGCATTAGGATTTCAAGAATATCATATGTGTGGATTCCGAATGGTTTTGACAGCATAACGAATACAGAATCTGCCTTCGTTATTCAAGAATAGGGCCCCATATATAGATATCCTAATTTTAGGGACACTCCAAAACTCTTTCGGATTGGATATTTTATTGTAGCTAGAGAAATTAGTTCTAACAAAAGAAACCAATTTGCTTCCGGAAGGCGTCTTTAAACAGACTGGTAATTGGCATTTTAAATTTAATATGTTGAAAAGTTTTATTATAAAATGAATTTACAGTTTTATTCTATTAGCGTTTTAGAGTGAAAGCTGGATACCGGTCAGACACAGCCCCATAGATGGGCAAGAGTGTTAAAAAAAAAAAACACTTAAAAATAGAACACACACACTGGAATGCGCGATCGTATAGTATCAGGCAGGGTGAGAAGAATGATCGAAATTCATTCATTCTTTAAAAGAATATTCTTAGGAGAATTTTAGCTTTCATTCTCTCGCGAATGAATGAATCGCACAATGTTTGAGTCGATTTCATTCTTTCGCGAGAGAATGAAATTATTCATTCCCACGTCTTTTGCATTCGCGAATGATAAAGAGTGGAAAAGAATATTCTTTTTCATTCTTTCACCCCGCAAACCGATTTATATAATGGTGATTTTAGGCTTTCATTCAGTGTATTTTCCACATGTTATCAATCCTGAAAAAATTTAGTGTCTTTTAATATTTCCTAGTAAATTTCCTTTTAAAACCCTTTCACATAACAAGCACTTTGAGGAATCAGAGTTCTTATCATAAGTCACGAATTTATTTTTATCTATATTGGATTTGCGACCCATGATCACAAGAAAACCTTTCAACTTTTAATATAATCTTTACCTAACAATATATCTGTTACGACCTACTCGAATTCACCGACAGTAAAAGAATAAAATATGAGAATGTTCTCTTTCATTCCGAATGTTTGGTTTTCATTCTTTCTCATTCTTTTGCTGCCATTGAAGAATATTCTCTCATTTTCATTCTCTCAGGAATAGAATGTATTCATAAAATTCGCGGCAGGAAACATTCTCTCTTTCGGCTCAAGTATTCATTCGCGAATGAATTTTTCCGAACTCTGGTATCAGGGTCATTCCATGTCAAATAGGCAACAGGTGTGAGATGACCATCACCAATTTTGTTGAAATTTGACATACTTGGAGGGTTTGTGAAAACAAAAATAGCAATTAAAAATTTTCCTTCTATAGTGCGAATTTCGAGAGTTATGGCATTTTCAAAATTTCACGAAAATGCTGTCCTAGTCTTCTTTAAAAATTCATATATATTTTTCTATTTATGCTTAAAAAAAGGGCAAAAATCGCAGAAAGGGTTACGTTTTAGGTACAGAGTGTGATAAATTATTTTAAAGGGAAGCTTTTGGGCTTCTTAAATCCCATATGAAAAATTGGTGTTGATAACGTGTTTTTGATAAATATAGTAGTTAAAAAAACTGAGTTAAAAATCCGAAATTTTAAATTTGTTGAACCATAACTTCAAAACGGAGAAGAGGAGGGGTAAAATTTGTATACCATTGGAGAGGTCCAACGATTATCAATCCACGAAATTTTAAAACATCATTATAGGCGGCAACGTTAAGAAGTTACAGGGTGATGTATAAAAACATACCCAAATAGTTTTAAAACCCTTTATCTCAAAAACCGTAAGGATTTTACCCCACCTCCAATACAATTTTTTGCTTGCCTAAGCATGGCCTATCCATAGCCTTCAGATTCAAGATTTACATACGAGACACCCTGTAAAAAAACAAGTTTTTTTTATTTGTAAGTAGTTATAAATGTATTTTGGTGAAGCTTTCTTGAGTTTTAACTCCTTGATACTGTTGAGATCCCAAGTTGAAATTTTAATATGTTTTAATGGATAATATAAAGTATAAAATAAAAAAAATTATCAAAATCAAAAGTACGTCTTCCAGGATATTCAAGGATAAAGGATGAAATTCTTATCCTTAATGTTATTTTTCTTAGATAGGTTGAGATCCTATTTTTCAAATGAGCCATATTTCACTGTCCTATCATCAATAAAAAAATATATATGAATTTTTTAAAAAAGACCAGGACAGCATTTTTGCGAAATTTTGAAAATGCCATAACTCGCGAAATTCTCACTGTAGAAGGAAAATTTTTAATTCAAATTTTTGGTTTCACAAACCCTCCATGTATGTAAAATTTCAAAAAAATTGGTGACGGTAATGTCACACTTTTCGTGATTTTTGGTCGACGTGCTAAGGACCCATCGTATAAAATCCATGTATATGAGTGAAGCTTAAAGCCCCTCATAATATCTCGAAGGGGTAGGTGATAACGAAGGACGGCAAATGCAGAGCAAATGAGATGGAACCATAGAAAATAAAATAATAAGTAACAAGCGGGACCAATGAGTGATTAATCAATGGCAGCATGTAGAAATGTCAACAAATTTACATTCTTATTGGAATAACTTAACTGCTCCTTCATGAATTCTGCTAGCTGTTTGTACCTGCACTGGTTCTCACACTAGGATTAGAAGATTTGGGCTCAATACTAGTACTAAAAAACTTGAACACAACACAAACATTGGTGAATCTTCACTTAATTTGGCGTATGAGCATTTCTGTTTGTTGTAAATTCCAAGGAAACAAGGAAAAAATATACAAAAAATAATATTCTTATGGGAGGTAATTAAATACAATTAAATCCAAAAAATGTGCCCTGGATAATTTGTTTAAAAAGAATTGTGGATTACAGTGGCGTAGGAATAAACATCTTGTATTTTAGGGAAAAAAAATTATTGAAGAAGATAATTTCTAAACAAATGGCAGAAGAAACCGTTAATAACCGGATAATAAAAAAAAAAAAATTAGGTATGTATTGATAAAAAAAATAATTGTTGAAATATTTGTTTTGTTATTGTTCTGTTGTTTATCTTATAGATGGAAATTATTGTCATTGTAATTTCGTAATAAAACTCTTCATATTGAATTGATATCTTTTCCGGCAAGTCTTATGATATTGAGTTACCGGAAACGATATCAATTTGCAGCTTTTCCAAAAGTGATTTGCAAAAGGTATTTCTTCCAAACTTTCAATCCTTTCAGCAGTTAGATTCAATTGTAAAATTTTAATCTAAAATCATTTGATTATTCTCAATTTAGCAAAAGTTAGTTCTACTTAGAAGTTTTTATAATATTACTAAGCCGACGTACATATGTAAGTATAATTGGAAAGTCTTTTCTAATTTACACAAAATCACTAAAAATTGAAAAAATACCATTTGGTTTTTGATAGATACATGTTCAGATTTTTCTGTAGATAATAATAGAAAACTTTTTTATAATTATTTTATTATTAATTGTTTGTGTACAATTTTCCGGACGACACTGTGCACTCCTTTCCCCTCCCTAATAAAGAGCGAATAGTAATGGCAACGAGTAGAGATTTTTTCAAGTTTTGTTTGTTTTTAATTTTTGTTACAAGTATCCACATTGATAGAAGTTCGATTACTATGCATTCTAATGGCAATTGATATCAAGTTTGCAGCTAAATTGTGCCTCCTTAAATTTGTACTCATTTTACCTGTTATTGCATATCCTAAATATTGCCCTAACCATAACCACAATTGCAAATAAAATCGAAAACTAATAAAAAATTGTAGAGATAGTAAAGTTTTATGGGTAATTAAAAAATATTTTTCTTGCACTACTATCTCGCCTTATTTACAACATTTATCCCACAAAAACATAAAAAAGCAATGAAAAACCCCCCATCTCCCGTAGAAATTTGATAAAGGGTCGCTCTTCAGACCATCAACAATCGAATAATAAATGCAACTTCACTTCAAGTCGTAAGATAAGACTCTCATAGATGATAAGCCTCTAAGTGCCTTCAAGTGTCGATTACATGGTGTTATTGCCTATTATCGCTTTCAAGCTTAGCCACTAACTACATCATCATGGGCGTGTAATAATAATTTAACTCATCAGTATCAGTCTAGGCATACGGAAATGCACTCCGCATCAGGTGTAAATTACATGTGACGACATTTTGATAAGAAATTAATTAGGAAGCGATTTTCATTATTAAAGAGTCAAATGGAATGATTGATTCATTTTAAAATGTCAGTGAAGTGTCCTGGAGTATAATACAGCTGACGGAAGGATATTCTGTGATTGATGGTAGTACCTCCAATACAAGGACAGATTTGTAGCGACTATGAAATTGATTATTTCTGAATTTTAACGAGACTTTGTAAAAAAAAAGTTGGTGGGTGGAATGTAGCTGTGTTAAATACCAGGGTACTTAATAGGTTTCTGAAAGCTGTTATACCCCAGATGATATCATAGGGTATACTAAATTTGTTTGCATAGAAATATTGATGATACGAAAAACGAATTAGATACACATGCATAGAATTATGAAACATTTCGATTTTTGTGTGTCCATCCGTCTGACCTTTTATCTGTTCGTCCATCGGCTCATTTGTCTGTCCATCGATCTGTATTTCCATCTGTCTCTTCGTCCATCTGTTCATCTGACTATTTGTCCGTCTGCTCATCTATCTGCCCCCTGCCCATTCGCCAGTAAGTCGATCTAAATTTCCATTCGTCCATCTGTTTTGTGTATCCATCTCTCCTTCTATTTGCCTGTACGTCTATTCGCCCATTTATCCATCTATCTATTCTACTGTCTGTCTGTCCGTCCTCTGTTCATACCGCTGACCATCTCTAGCTGGATATTGGTCTATATACCCGTCATCTTACCTGTTAGTTTGTCCGACCATCTGTTCGTCCTCTGTTCATCCCCTAACCATCTCTCTGGCTATTTGTCTGTCTACACGCCCGGCCGTTCATCTGTCCACATAATTGATTTCCATTAAATGTAATATTTCGAGTAGGTACGCAAATACTCATTATATAAGTCGGGAGCAATTTTCTTGTCGTTTCAAGTCACGCACGAAAGTTGTGTACGCTTGTAGAATTTTGTGTACGCACATAAGTTAGAATGGTAACACTAATGTAAGCGCATTCCCATACGACTTTTAACAATTGAACGCGGACATAGTCGAGTTAGTTTGGAGTTCTATCGTATGCGCGTATGAAGTTGAACACTGAAGAGCACAAAAACCATTTTTGTATTTCACATAACTGGCAATACTTAAAATTAATTACAAACTAAAAGTGAAAATATTGTTAAAAGTTGATGTGTATGAAAGAATGCTATTTGGTAATGTAAGTAATTCCATGTGATTATTATTATTATTATTATTATTTCAGGCGACTAGACGTCGTACTGCTTCTTGTGAGGTCGAATCGATAATTGATGAATCTGGACAAGTCCTCAACGGACAACAGCTATCAGAATATATTCGAGACTACTACAATAGTCTCTACTCTGAATCGACGTCGACAACATCCTCGACCACTCATGAATTTCTTGAGAATATTCTCACTTTCTCTGAAGACAGTAAGGAGCTCCTGGATACAGTTATCACATTGGAGGATATGATTGCTGCGACAAAGGATCTAAGGCGACACACTTCACCTGGTTATGACGGCTTGACTCCAGAATTCTTCATACGTTTCAGGGATTTATTAATTCCTGACCTTTTGGAAGTCTTCAATTCGGCGGTTGAGACACATTCAGACTTTCCTTCTAGTTGGAGGAGATCTGTTATGCGCTTGATTCCAAAGAAGGGAGATTTGCAGAGGATGGGGAACTGGAGGCCAGTAACCCTATGCAATGTAGACTACAAAATCGTCTGCAAAGCATTAGGGGCGATACTCCGCTCAGTGATTGCTTCGGTAATACACCCGGAACAGTCCTATTGTGTACCTGGTCGTAGTATCTACGACAATATCGCGGTAGCCAAGCATTTGTTTGCCTACCATGAACAGACAGGTACACAAATGGCCATGATTTCACTTGACCAACAAATCACAGTCACATCACAGTCTTATACATCCTAATCAATTGTCACATATCGACCGCCGAGTTCAAAGGATTTGCCCAGTTTGTGGTGGTGAAGGCACCCTGTTTCACAGGTTCTTCACTTGTCCGGCTTTGCAGGGTCTAATGGATCTCGTGCGCGGTATGTGTCAGTTGATCCACCCGAATTTCGGCATTACTAGGACATCGTTTCTTTGGGGACCAAGGGTCTGTAGTCGAGTGAATTGTTTGATTAGCTTTGTGTTGACACTGGCCAAATCTACAATTCACCTGTACTACATGAGAGTCGAAGATGGGAATCAGAACACTGACCCACAACACCACGCACACGCACTTAAGCGCCACTTCGTTGACAGGTTGAAGAGACGTTTACGTCTTGAATATCTGGCAACGAACGCAGACACATTCAACTGCACATGGCAACCACTATCGTCGGTGCAGGACGGAGCTCTTGTCTTTCGCTGGTGATAGCAGGCCACAGCATTTGCAACACTAGTCCACGGGGCTTCTCCCCGCTTAGGAATCGTTGCACGTGCTGTGGGAAGGAGAAGCACTCTGTTAGAGATGCTAAGCTGGAGGGATGATGAGGGCAGTTTGTAGAGGTCTATGATACTACAGGGTGCCCTCGCGGGACTCTATAACGGTATCGGGTAAATTTTTTCGTTCGTTCGGTTTTTAATTTTTTATTCGGTTTCGGTCTCGGGGCAAAATTGCAAAATTTATATGTTGAAATCTCGATCGTTTAGGAAATCAGCTTTTATTAAATTATTTTGGAAATTTGGAGTTTCTTGGAACTGCCACTTACCTAATTGTCAAAATTGGGACTGGTTCTAAATTCTTGTATATCCTTTATATCTTTTTCAAAATTCTTGTATCCGTTTTTTAGTCTCTTTTGAGAATTTTGTGTCATTGGTTTTTACATTTTTTGTGTCATTTTTGTTACATATTGGTTTTTATTGAATTGTTTTAAATGTTTTTATTTGTCCCTATTGACTTTTTTAACATTTAGTTTAGCTAGCGTCTTTCTTTTTTGTTACACTTTGTTGAGCCTTTTGCCACCTATTTTTAGGAAATCATGAAAAGAGCCAGAGAGCCACTAAATAAAGAGCTTATTTAAATAAAAAAAAAAAAATTATTAATTACGGGGGATGCAGACAGGATTTCTGCCTCTCATCTTGTGACTGCGACTTATAAGATCTATTGTGACATTACTCCTTGATGCCCTAGGGCACCCATTCGAACTTAAGGTCTTTGATGAAGCCTATAATATTCTTTAGGGCCATTTTTTCGACATCCTCTGGCAGTGGAAATGCCTTTCCTAGATGTCTTAGCCTTATGCGGCACAGAGCTTCACAGTCACATAGGACATGTTCAGCGGATTCATCGTCTTTCATACAGAATCGACAGGTCTCATCATTGACCCTACCCATCTTCTTAAGGTGGTATCTAAGTGGGCAATGCCCAGTAAGTAGGCCCGTTATGAGCCTTAGTTCCTTCCTGCTGAGTGTGAGGAATTCTTTGGTCCTCTGTTGCGAGAACTTTATAAACTTCTTCGCTTGTCTCAGACCCGGGGTATTGTCCCAGTATTCCTTATTAGTTCTGTCCTCCCAAAGCCTGATCTGAGCTGAGTGGTGACTTTTTGGGTGTCCAAAGACAGGCTCAGGGCCAATAAACGGAAATTTGGCTCCTTCCTTTGCAAAGCGGTCCGCAATCTCGTTTCCCCTGATACCCCCCAGATCAGTGTCACCCTATTTGTCTCGGCCAGTTGCTTTAAAACAGTAAGACAGTCCCAAACCAGCTTTGACTCAAAGGTAAACAAGTTTAACGCTTGGCTGTCTGATATTATGTATATTTTTGCTCCACGCATATTTTTATGGATTATTTCGCGTGTGCAGAGTTCTATGGCGTGTATTTCTGCTTTGAAAATGGTTGGTGAGGCCCCCAGTGCCTTTGCGAGATGGCACCTTGGCCCATATATGCCCACGCCTGCTTTACCTTCCATTTTGGATCCATCCGTGTACCATTTAAGAGATCCTTTTTCAAAGGGTAGGTCCCCAAAGTGCCACTGTTGACGGTTCCCCACGATCACCTTAAATTGTGTTTCAAAGTTATGGCGTTTCGGCATAAAGTCTGAAATTGGGTTAGCCGTCGGGTCCTCTATGAAATCCTGGAGGACTTTCAGGTGGCCAACCAGATTATTTGTACTTAGGAGGTTTGCCCTTTGTAGCCTAATTGCACTAAGTATGGCCTGCCCCCTAACATGCTAATGTAAGGGTAGCAGGTCCAACATAGCCTCTAGGGCCGTAGTTGGGCAGGTACGCATGGCACAGGCTACTTCTAGACAAGCAAGCCGTTGTAGTTTTTGCAAACTAGCTTGAGCTGTCTTTTGTTTTGTTTTTGGCCACCAAACGAGTGAGGCGTATGTGACCATGGGTCTTATAATAGATGTGTATGACCACAGAGTCAATTCCATGTGATAAATACATTTATAATCCGCGCCACGCAAAAGTGAGCTATGAAGCTCACCAAGAGGAAATTTGTTATTAATATATAGACGTTAGTTAATAATCCTACAAGATTACTTATAGTAGGAATAATTAATAAAATAAAAATAATAAATTAAATAAACATAATAAATATCAGAACAATGATAAACAATCACTCAATTTGGATAATTTGCTGAATAAAAAAAAAAATGGATAAAATCTACGAGAAAGAAACTAAAGGAGAGGCCATTGCCTGCATATACAGGGTGTCCCGTAAGTGGTGTATTATCCGAAGGCTACGTATAGGTCATGCTTCGAGGAGCAAAAAATTGTATGGCTGGGAGAGCGGGGATCCTAACGGTTTCCGAGAAATTGGGACTTTGAAATATTTCGGTACGTTTTTATAAATCACCCTGTAATTCTGAACGTTACACCCTGCGATGATGATTTAAACTTGGGTAGATAGATAATCGTTGGACCATTCCAATGGTCCTCCTCTCCGCTTTGAAGTTTGGCTCAACAAAGTTAAACTTTCGGAATTTTTACTCGTTTTTATTTAATTACTATTTTTATAAAAAAAAAAACGCACGTTATAAATCCCAATTTTCATATTGAACCTTAGCTTTAAAATGACTTATCACTTTCTGCACGCAAAATATAACCCTTTCTGCGTTTTTTCGGACTATTTTTAAGCATATCTAGCGAAAATGGCTGAAAAAGTTCAATAAGTCTCAGAAAGTAGGCAATTATGTTTTGGAAATGACAGTTTTGAGCCATTTTCTCTGGATATGCTTAAGAAAAAGTGCAAAAAATATAGAAAGGGTTACATTTTTGGTACAGAGTTAGATGAGTCATTTTAAAGGTAAGATTTTGGGCTTCTTAAATCCAGTATGAAAAATTTATAATAAATATGCCTTCGGATATTGCACCACTTACGGGACACCCTGTATATGCCATTTTTGCGTGCCGAACGTAATGATTTTGCTCACATTCTAATATATGGTTGTATATCTGTCTACGCACGTATCTCCCTAGATGTCACTTTTGTTTATGTTCTGTACGGAAATGTACTTTAGCACAAAAGCCATCGGAAAGGTTAAAATTTTAAGGGGATTAAATAATAGAAAAATACTTACATTCTTTTATGTGGAAATTTAGTAATTCTCTAATTGTTTCTGTTTTAATAATAAACTGGTAATTTCGATAAAAGTATTTAATTTTTAATATATTTACCAAAAATGAAATTTGAAGGCAAGTTATTGGGCAACCGAAGATACAATGAGGCTCACTGGGGAACCGGGAACCTCAAACAGTTGTTTCATATTATTAGCGCTCATTATTCTGCTGCTGGTATATACAATTTTGCCTCATACTTTGCGTGAACCAATAACGAAATATTTAACTCCATGAAACTAGTGAAACTCTTTATCTGGATCATCCTTACTATTATTACCTTAAACCGTACAAATGATGAACATTTATATGTCGAACAATGAAATAGGGGGAACAATTTTACAAATTAGATGACACAAGGCCAAGTAAAGACCTTTTCCGGCAAGAAAGTTGGACAGAAAAAAAATTAGAGGAGTTTATTTCTTTTACATCAAAGAGAGTCCGGCATAAATCAAATTGCCAATTAAGTTTTTTATTTATTTTCCTTGCATAATCTTGGAGACAAGAAGCAGCAACAGCAATCTTTCTTAGGATTGCTCGCGCGTTGAAGGAATCACTGCCTTGTAATTACCCAGAGGATGTTAAAAAAAAATTAATAATTAATATAGTAGTATATAGGTAGTAACGTAAATCAAACATTCTCGTCAACAAGTGATGAAAAAACAAAAAAACTAGTAACAAACCCTTCTAACAATGCTACTTTTGGTTAGAATTATATTTAATGACGGCCGTGGGGAAGACTAAATAATTTTTTTAGTAGCTATTCTCTTTTTGTGAAAAGGATCTTGAACTTTTGTTGAATAATAACTTTTTTTTTCAAGTTGAATTAAATCATCTTTTTTACCTTCCTAAATGTACAACTTTTCAGGTAGTTAGTGTGGGCCAAGGAGACCCCTGACCTGACGCTTATAACTTCAAAAATTTTCATTTCTTTCATTGTTACGAAAAAAAAAGAAAAAAATATTAATTATAAATTTAAATTTTGTCACATTACTTCTAAATTGTAATTTAAATACAACCAGAATTGATTTAATTATTTTAATGCCGCAACATGAACAATTTTAGGGTGATTTTGTTTGTCTGAAATAAACAGCCTTGGAATAGTTTGTGTCTAAGCTCAAATGTTTTCGCTTTAATGAAAAGCTTTAATTTTAAAAATGAAAATATTTATATACGTCGGTATATTTATATTTAACAAATACTTCAATTTTTTGTTGAGTTATATAAAGACAGACCTAGACATTCTAAAGGAAAATCATTATGATTTTCTCAACAAAGATTTTTACTCAATCAGTTTCATTAATTAACATAAAATTGATAATTAGAGATTTTTTGTAAGCCAAGAAAAGACCGACTAGCGTATTTCTACATAGATATACGAGTATAGAAATAATATAGACAAAAAATTTCAAAATTCAGCAAGTTCTTTGGCCGAAGGTTTTAACAAATTGAAGAAGTTAATCACAACGCTTGATGAACACAAAGAGGACTACTTAAGTAGCTGTAATATGATAATAATCAAATGAAAAAAAGTCTCGACAACACTTCACGTCGTGTAACAGTTCTTGAATAGCGTTCATTGGAAAATTTTTACAGAAATCAGAAACGTGCCTAAGCAACCAGACGAAATTGTACTCGAATTCGTTCACCTTTTGCACTTTCATCTAAACTTAAATCTTTTGGATGGAGATGTCATTAAGGAATATAGCAAATCGGGAAAACATCACGCGACGGGATTATCTGGACCCATACTAGTTAAGTACCTACTCCTCTGTATTTATTAGGGATCGTATTTTGTTAGGATGTACCTAAGCTTGTTAGAAATATAACTGGTAAAACTATGGAAATCAATGATAATATTAAAATTTATATTAATAAATTTCTTCCTCAGGAGATAAAATTATTGTTGCATAAAGCAAGGTTATTCAAGCAGACTTCAGACTTCAAGTTCCTATGGGTCAAAAACTGTAAAATTTACATAAAAAAGGACGATGATACTAAGCCTTTTTAGGCCAGTCTGGTTAGCATATGACCTACGAAAAATTCCTGTAAACAAAATTATTGCTCTAACCCTTAGGGGGAGGGGGCGGGTTTCGCTGGTAGTCTAAATTCCACATGGCGTCCAAATTCCGCCGGTGCGTTAGCCGCCATCTTGAATTAAAGGTGGAATTTTTTTTGCTCAATATCTCGGTCATTTTCAACAAAAATGGTAAGGAGTTAAGTTGTTGTAAATTTTAATTTAATTTAATTTAATAAGCGAATTAAGTGGAAAAGTACAATTATCGAATTATCTCGTTTATTATTAACTTTAGGACATAAATGTACTGGAACAAAGTTGTATAAAATTACATTTCCTACAATTTTGATCTCTACGACTTTTTTCCTAGAACCAATATTTAAGGTCATACGCTTGAGATAAAGGCACGGAGCAACGTAAAAATTTGTATTTTGAAGTTGGAATTTTGAATTTTTCTTGCAAGCGACAAGAATCCAGGAGATGTTTTTTCTTTTTCTTTTTTCCCTTATATGCTTCGGACGGCCCGAGATTTTCTTTAAGATATCACTGTCGGCACTACTTGACAGCTGGCATTAGCCAGATGAAAGTAAACGTGGATTACCTAGTAGGTTAGTTACAAATTAATGAATGCAAGAGGGAAAATCGTCTCGTTAGCTCAGTGGTAAGAGCAGTCGCCCGGAAAGCGGAAGGTACCGGTTTCAAGTTCCGGACGAGGTGGTTTATTTTTCCTCTTGTATTTATGATTTGATTTAGAATCGTTAAAAATAAAAGTTCTTGAAATTCTTATGTTCTCCATCATTGCCGGATTCTAACAAATGTAGGTTCGATTCCCGTCCGTGGGAAAAATAAATCACACAATATATCCTTGCTTAGCGTCTGCTACCAAAATGTTAGTGGACTACGATCGAAAACTGAACCGGTAAGACTTTCTGTACTATTGATGATTGTCGTCGTCTACAAAGAGACATACTATATGCCTTTGAAGACTGGTTCAGGGACAACTTTTTACTAAAATAAAATTTTATAAATACATGGTTATTTCGTTTTCCAGAAAGTCACAACCACTTCTCTTTTGTCACACTATTAATAATGTATTGATCTCAGGAATCGACGAAATTAAAGACCAGGCTGTAATTTTCGATTCAAAACTACTTTTTAATTCTCACATTCAATTTACAACCTCTAAAGCGTATTGTTTGATCGAGCTCATATTTCGTCTTGGTAAGTGCTTTAAGACCTCTTCCTCACATATTACACTATTCAATTCACCACCGAGAAGTATTCTAGTATACGCCCTCCAAGTATGGAATCCATTCTACTCATCCTGTACTTAGCCCAAAATTGAATATATCCAAAGAAAATCTTCCAGACTACTTTTATATAAACTTGAGAACAGAACTGCTGAATTCCATGATGGTTTGATTTATTTCGACCTATTGAGTGGTGAAAATAGACGGATGTATTTAGATAGTGTTTATCTTTATAAAATTTAATGGAATCATTTGTTGTTCTGATTTGTTTACTGGTATTAATTTGTCCGCCTCTTCACAGCCTTCTATATATCTAATTTCATTCAGATTGCCAGTTCCAACCTTAAGGAAAATCTCCCATTTTTCAGGCCATTCCCTTTAACTCGTACACGAATTTGTCTGTCTATTTATTTATATATTTCTTTTTTACTATTTTCGACACTCTCGTAGACCCACTTTTCGTCGTGACAGCGAGCTGAAATTTGGCATATAGGTTCATGTCGCGTGATAATTGAATCTATCAAAATTTGAGCCGGAAATTTCCATGGAAAACCTGGATAATCGGGAAAAATCATTTGAAACTGTGGTACAATTTTGATTTGTGATAAATCCGTTACAGGAAAAATGCAGAGTTTTCCGATTTTTCCGAAAAAAATTTCCGGAATTTTCCGACTTTTCCGGTAAAAAAGTTTTCTAAATTATGCAGGATCAAGTTCTCTATCAACTGGCATCATTACTTTCTCTCCGACAATGGTGAAAACTTGCAGAAAAAATCGAGGAAAATTCATGTAAAACGCTTTTCCGGAGTTTTTCAGAACAAGGAAGCGTTTGAGCGTTTTGCAACCTAAAACAAAGTTGTAGAGCGAAATGAGTTGCATAAAGTTGCTTTTGTGGAAAACTCCATGGAAAACCCGGAAAAGCTGGAAAATCATCGGAAAAATTTTCATCGATATGATTAGTGATAAATCTGTTTCAGGAAAAATGCAGAATTTTCCAATTTTTCTGGAAAATTTTCCGAAAATATCCGTAATTTTCCGACTTTTCCGGAAAATTTTCCGACAAAAAAGTTTTATAAGCTATGCGGAATCATTTTTTTCTGTCCTACTGGCATCAATACTTTCTCTTCAACAATCATGAAAACTTGCATGAAAAATCGAGGAAAATTCATGTAAATTTTTAACAAAAATTCATAGTAATAGGAAAAGTCTGTGGAAAACATGGAAAATCGGGGAAAATTCATGTTATATGGGATCAAGTTGGAATACAGCTAAAAAGCGCTGTTTATAACATAATTTGAATTTCAGAAAACCGTTGCAGTACTTCAACGATTTGATACTCGAAAATTTTTTGTTTTCGGATCGGCACCAAACATGACTTAAAAATTGTTTTAAAAGATCTCCATGCAGCACGTAATAACAATTTAGTTAACGTGAAAAAGGCAGAAAATAAAATAAGTAAAAAACGGGTTTTCAAACAAAACTGAGACCAAGCCGCATGAAAAAGTAGAAAATAAACTTTTCTTCACACACAGAGGTGGACTCAGATGTTATTCGCTGACAATCACCGATATATTTCAGTATGATCAATCAGAGGTAATAAGTGATTTGATTCATGAAGAGAAAGAATATTCAAGAGAAATGTCACAATCAAAAAATCTGAGTCCACCTCTGGGTGTGAAGAAAAGTTTATTTTCTCCTTTTTCAGGCGGCTTGGCCTCAGTCTTGTTTGAAAACTCGTTTTTTACTTATTTTATTAGAATCCAAAAGGAGTACAATGTCAATTTCATAAATATTGATATTTTTGAAATTTCCCAGACCTAGATAGCTCTTTGTGGCGCCGACTATAACACCCACTTTCGAGCGGCAAAGAATTGAGAAGAATAGATAATAGTACAGCGCCATCTATATTGTCATTGAACAAGATATAAACCAAAACACAGTTATCATTGTAAAAGAAAATTAAGTCATAAATTTCAATAAACTTCTCCAATCGTCCTTTTCCATTTTACAATTTTTACAAAAAAACCTTTCTTGTGAGACATTCTTATAAAAAAATTCTTTCAAACACCACAAAAGCAATCTTATATTCGTTGAAAAAGCTGGTCCTTGTAATGTTGTCCGTAAGATATAAATGTAGCTTAGTTTTATATCTATAGTGGATACAGGATGTGTTTGTAGTACCCAACTTCAAAGACTTTTTGTGTTCAGAACCCGGGTCGATAACAATTTCCATTTTTATCTTGTTATAATTGTAAAAAGCTATGTAAAGAGATTTGAACATACCAAAACTGTGGCCAGATCCATGGCTGTATACAGACTCGTTATCATGATTCACTAAAATACTTTTTCTTCTCACAGGTCCTATTTCACTGTGTGAATGTACGGAAGTCTGTAAAAACAGGAATTAATGTCTAATGAGATAATAATGAAAAATTAACTTAAGCTGATGAAAATAAAAAACCTCTAACTAGGTCCTTTTTTTTTTTTGTTGAAGCTTCAAAAATTTAATTAGAAGAAGTACTTACTTGTGATATTTTCCTTCTTGGATTCTGTTCAAAAGCCAAATTATCATAGGCACCTAATCTAGTTGCTTCAGGTATAGGTTCTGATGCTATACTAACTCGCCTTTTAGGCTCTGTATGTGTTGTTGCTGATTTTTGTCCCGGAATTGGAAGACTTGAATGTCCAGGAAATGGCATATCTCCTGGTATTATTTGATTATTTGTTATAATAGGCTGTGGAGTAGCAGGTTGAACGGTTATAACTGGTTCAGAAGTTTCCATCCTTTTGGAAGGCACTGCTGGAAACAAGAATATCAAAATTTTCTACTGCTATAACTTGTTCCATTATGGAAAGTCTTTCGATTTAATATTTCTTGGTTTTTTTTTGTTTTTTTTATAAATCTGAATTTCGAAAGAAACTCATTACATTTTACATATTTTCTTCATTATAATTAATTGAGTAAAGTAAGGATGAACGACGAACCTGATATTGATACTGAGGTGAAAAGAGAATAGACAAAGTAAGGGAAAGAAGGTGGTGAGTTCCAAAAATTAAATGTCGATGGACTTAAAAGTCAAGAACCGAAAATTGTATAAAAAAATATATTCAAACAAATATATCTAGTCTAGAATTAGTATAAGTGAAGGATTCGATAAAATCAAAATTAGCCAAGCTTACTAATTTCTGTTTCTCTTTCTGATTTTGTAAGCTGTCGGTTGAACTGTCTTCGAGATATAATTTTTTGAAAACGTCGTTATACCGTAAAATCACACAACTTGTAACGACCCTAGTGGTGGCACGGGAAAACCAAAAAAATACGGGTGAGCTCAGTTTGTATTTCATACAAACTGTGAAAGTTTCATCCAAATCAGAGATTTAAAGCATTCCGTATTTTTAGAATAAGTCGAAGAACATTGCTCAGCACTCAAACGGTACTTGAAATTTTACCAACCGTTATTTGAAACAGTTTTTAACTTAAAAATATTATTTTTAAATGTTATATTATCAATAAGCAAAAATCAAAGAAACTGAATCACACTTGTTGTGCTCACAACCAACTAATTCCAGATTTATACTAACAAACAGGAGCGCGATCGCGCTCTTCGCATTATTAGCACAAATCGTGAGGAGCGCGATAGTGCTCCTCAGAACTCAAACGGTTTAGATACCTACTGAGGGTTAATCACCGGGTAAAGAGAAAATAGTATAATTAAAAAAACTGAAGCTGAGCCTCAAATATGGACGGATGACGAGGTTATTAGTCTGAGAGTCGGCTACAAAAACAAGTATTGAAAATAAAAGTCTTTTGTTAGTCGAACACGAAACACCCAACATTGACGGAATTTTTTGAATGCGTCTTCTAATTTAAAAAAGTATTATTGGTACGATTGCAAAACAGAAAAAACGATTATATTTTGAATGAACGAAAAAGGATACCATTGTATTGAGCCTGATCACTAATATATGAAAATCATGGATTGACCTTTTCCACCCAGCCTCAAATCCTTGGCGATCCTCTTTTAAAACACAATTTTTAAGTTTTTCATATAAAAAAATCACCTGGTCTCTTTCTCAGGGAAAAATAGATTATATCGCTTATCACAGGGGTGCTGCTGCAAGATAACATCTCTGATAAAAAATTCAAATTCAAGATCTTGAGACGTTTTGTTAATCGGAAATGTAGGTATTATTGTTTGTAATTAATTGTTTTCATAAGTATACGTCTTTACTGAGAAAGTCTTATGTCACATTAAAAAAAAAAAAATTGTTTCGAAGAAAAGCAAGCACTTCGTAGCACTTCGCGAAAGTATCATCAATGAAGTCTATTTTCACGTGAAAAACAACAAATAAAACGCTTCTTAATTTTTGTTAATTTTAACAAGTAAAAAAGCTAGAATGGGTTTGAGACCAATTCTTATGAGACCCTAGATGAATCCCCTATGAAATTTCGAATTGTAACCCTTCTGTGCACGTTTGATTTTTGAAGTGGTTTTTCGCATATATTTCTAAAACGGTTTGTCGGACAGAAAAAAATATTATTACCAATTTTATAGGATTTCGTATTCTGAAGAAGTTTTTAGTACAATAAAAATGTCTAGGACTGATCGTTTTCCCTGTATACGTAAAAAACCTAAAATTTTTATATGGCAACACCAAGAAGGAGTTGCCCGATTTAGTCCATTTTTAAAATTTTACTTGCTAGTACAATAAAAACACCATGTATCAAATTTCAGCTCTCTACGTCGACGCGATCTCAGGCAGTGTCCAAATATATAGTGGAAAACGAAAGTTTTGTGTGGCAACCCCACGAAAGAGTTGCCCGATTTGTCTCATTTTCGAACTTAATTTTACTTTTTTTTTTAAAGTTCGTGTGCAAAATTTCAGCTCCCTAAGTATACGCGTTCTCGAGTTATCGTGCGCACAGACGGACGGACGGACGGACATGCAAAAACCAAAATAACTTTTTCAATCTTCCTTAGCAATTCCCCAAAACGAAGCACCGCTTTTGATGAAATAGTTCGGAAAAGTTTAAGAGAAGGTAACCGTCGAGAGGCATGAAAAAATGCATGAACTTTGGGAATTTGTTTTTTTGGGAATGGGTTTTAACATATTTTATTCTTCTATCAATGGAGAGTAAATTCGAATTTTATTGATAGAGTAAAAATTCCAAAATGGCGGCTTAGCTCCCATCAAACAAAGCTGTGCACGGCGTGTTTTGGTCTGCGCCGGGAGCTCCACAGCTCTGCCAATTCCTCCGAAACAAATATGGTTGAAAATTATTAAACTAGATGAAATTTGAGAGGCCTCATCGGTTTTCGTTTTCAAAAGAACCTCTCAATAACGAAATTTCAGTGGTTGAAAAAAAAAAAGAATTTTTTTTTGCTTTTTTCTTCAACGGACGAAAAAACTATTTCTAAATCAATTTTTGACAAAAATCGTTTCCTGATGGCCCTGCAAATTGAATTTCCTTTCAATTGAGCAGAGATTCATGTGAATCGGCTCATCCATTTAAGCTGTAGAGCCCCCGGGTTCTGAAAAATTTTGTTTCCAGAAAAACGCATTTAAAGTTTAACCGCCAACACGTTTCGTCTTTTTAGGACATCATCAGGGCTTTTGTCGTACTGAAGGACTGATTAATTTGGCTGCTATCTATGCTCTCATGAGTAGCTAACGCCTGGGTAGTATATTGAAATTAGTAATCAATCCCCCAGTACGACAAGAGCCCTGATGATGTCCTAATAATATGAAACGCTTTGGCGGTTACATGTAAAATTAAAAATATATAAGATGCCAGTTAACATTAATCTATTCCAGCAATTGTTGTCAATAAAATGAATGTGAATTACAAAAAAATTACTTTAGTTATTCCAGCACAAAACAGAGGCCCTTCTTCTTCCTCCAGGAACTGATTGCGCTGAATCTGATGGTTAAAGGTTTCACGAAATTTATAAGGGTACCTCGGGTTGCGAGAGAAGGTCACCCCCAGCAAGCGCGCTCCGAGCGACTCATTTACGTGTTTTCCAGTCGGCGGACGGTTCTGCTCTCTAAAATACGTTAGATATGAAAATATCCTTTTACCCAAGTGTTCGAAACACAGGATGAAAATTATGTAAAAAAAAAATTGGATTTTTCATCATCATGCACGGTAAACTAGCTTCAACCGCACTAGATGGAATTATAACGGTAGAATTGTACTAACTGGTACTAACGGTTACGCTTTTGTCAAATCATGTACCCAAATGAACCGTTGTATTGACCGTAGTGGTCAGATGGTTTCTAATTGTGCGGTATAAGAATATTTCCATCAGAATTAGAAAGTAGGCATATTAAATTGTAAAGTAAAAGCCGGTTGTTAGTTTGTATGTTAGCCTTGTTTAGATTTCCAAGTCGAACAGACCAGCTCCCACATCAATTATCAGAAGGCGAATCGCTTCGATTTTAAATTTCGACAAGCTTCCCCAGAAGCTAAAAACCTCAATAAAGGACAATTATATTGAAGAACCGCATTGTCGGCTTTTTAGTTCCGTAGGGATGCTTTAATCTTGCTTCCTTTCTTAACTTTAGGAACCACCACCCTAGAAGTCGAATCCAGTCCTCAAGAACTATCTGTCCCGACGCCGATCCTCAAGAATCGTCCTTCCTCAGACTGTCTGTGCAGATGCTCATCCTACCGCGGATTCATATTCATCAAGCAGTTTATGGACGCTCATCCTCAAGGATCGTCTGCACATATTGTCCTTTCTAATGCAAGCTCTAGACTCCCCAGGACAGATCGTTTAGAAGCCAGAATTCCCGGCTTGCTTTTTATCGAAAATAGTTCCTGAAGCCCCGGTACTGTCCGACATGAAGTCAGTCCTCCAGGATTATCCTCTCACATCGAGCTCTCAGTTTGCTGGAACTGGTGGGCTGTAGATAGCTACCGCCAGATCAGCGCAAGTGGACAGAAGATACCATTGGCATCTCGTAAATCCTTATATTGAAGAAACAAATTATTGAGAAATCTGCGAAGATTATTATAGTGAAATAATAAGTCATTTTGCATTACGAAAAGACAGAAAAATTGATTAAAACTACAAATACTAATTTCTATTATTGTAGTTGTTTATTCTTTGCATCCCTTTCCTTTTTTATTAATTTTGCAGGATGAGGGTGACGAGCAACAGGGAAAGCATTGATTGGATACGTGTTTACACCCAGTGCTCCAACTATTATTGACTTTATGAACTACTCGACATACCTCCATGTGGCGGCCCCTGATAGAACTTTTAGGCCCATAAACACAAACGAGGGTAATCATATTTCCTGTCTAAAGATTTTTCCTATCTGGGAATAGCCCCGCTTGCTTTGAACGTAAACATCATCTCCTATAAAACCATGTTTTTTTTGCTTACGTAACATTACTTTCGGATGGATAATTTTGGTATGTCGAATCATAAGAAAGACGTGTCACTTACTGATGATTGTCCGTACTCATAACGACGTGAGTAAATCATATATGTACAAGAACGTTTATATAAGTAAAATGGGGAGTCGTATTTCAGTTATATGACTCTGTTGTAACCGCTAATTTGAGCTTTTCACAAAATAAATAAAGTTTAACAATTATCAGAGGAGAGTTGTAAATTTGACAATTTAACGCGCTTAAGACCAATTTGCATCTACTTTACGTTTTCGAGATGATTTTTTTTAGAAAATTAATCCTAAGTATAATAGTTATAATATATTTAACTGATAAACGGAATAGAAAATCTTAGTAAATGGAAAAAGAATTCTTAAATATTTAATTGTCTTGATTTTCAATGTCGTATATTATTTGTGACTGTATAGCGACGTATATACAACTGAAAAGTCTTGCATATGGTTTTAGTTGTATTTAAGATAGTTTTCAATTTTAATTAGAAAATATGACTAATAAACAACTCTTGTACGACTTTTATATTACGTTATTGTCTGTGTCTTCTCTCCGACTTTTACGCGACTGATACAAGTTTGACTGATTACTTCCATACGTCGTCGTGCGTACAGCATCGAATGAACATTATTAACATTGGTTATAAATGATACGGAAATCATAGTAATGTTCTTACCAACTAGTACGCGACGTATATCAGACCGTTATACGTATGGATAGCTTATTTCGGTCATATTAAGAATGGAAAATAGTTATTATGATTGTTTTGTGACAGTAATACTACTGTAATACGAAGAGTTGTTTAGTTAACTCTATAACGATTCTGTCGTAATGCCGAGTTATATCGAGGTCATATGACACGACTTTTAAGTTATATGGTGCTACTTACGTTAATACTTATATAATTGGTTGTAGCAGTAATATAGTTGGAAAAGCGGAGCAATAATTTACAAAATATGAATTGCTCATGAAAAGCTCATGAACCGCTACTGCTATAAGTAGGTGCATGTGGGATCAAGTTAAAGGTGACATTTTGAGGATTCTACGTCTTACAAGAAATTGTAACGCCTATCAGGTATTTTAGGGAGAAAATCGTTAAAAATTAAAAAAAAAATGGATTTTTTTCCAATTTTTTACTTTGACATCCTATAATCAGCTAAATAGGGGAGCTGATGGTTCGGTGGACGATTTACTATCAGCTAAGCTTAAAATCACCTTCATTTAGGTTGTATAACAAGGAAGTTACATGCCATTCAATTATTTGTTGAGGTAAGTTCTATGACTGTAGGTATCAAACTAACACAAAAAGTTTGTAGGCCCCTAAAGGTATAAGTAATTTTCTTCTTATTTATATTATATATCCACATACATATCATACATTACATACGGATATCCGGTCATCGAAATGACAATTTATAATAAACAGAAGCTAATCAATTTTGATGTCATTGATTCCTGGTAAGTGGATTAATTGATTTTTATTGTTTCATGATTAGCAAAGCGTACGTAGATAAGATGTGTAGACAAATTTTTAACGTTTATGAATTCTGTATATTACCTACCATATGCGTCATGAAGAGGTTTTTTTTGATCAGACTTAAAAAAAAGATGATGCGTGAGCATAATCTCAATATAATTTCTAGATTTAATTTTTCTCGATATTTCCATGGCCTTCGATACTGTTGACCACCACTCACTGCTTTGCAAGAAACTTGTAGATAACTTTTAACTCTCTTTGCAGGCTGCGAAATTCGTCTATTTTGACCTTTCTAATCGTGTGCAAATGGTGTTTTCAGCTGATTCACATTCTGTTGTATCTGGGGCTCCATAGGGATCCGTCCTTGGTCCATTATTTTTTTCTATGTTCATCAATGATATTTTTACCTGTCCTAAGCATTGCACCCCTTTGCAGATGATGTGCAGGCGTATCTCTCTATGCCTATTGGTTTAATTGAGCATGGCGTTAGCTGCTTGAATGAAGACTCGAGAGAATCTACCAGTGGACCGTCCTAAATAATCTTCTGATTAATCCAGCGAAATCGAAGGCTTTGGTTATTTACAGGACTTCTATTGACACGTCGTACTTCCCTCCGATCATTCTTAATAATAACACAATGTTTTTTATTAAGATCATGAAGTGGAACGACCACATTAAGTTTAGCATGCGTCGAATTTACGGTGACCTTCATCTGCTTTGGGCCACAAGCTTCTTTACACCTACTGGAAACAGATTGCATTTACTGCGCATACAACTGGTTCCCTTAATAACATATGGGTGTGAGATCTATGGTAGGTTGGCTTGATTCTGTTTGCTGGAGGATGCTTACAACTACATTTAATTCTATGATTCGGTACATATATAACCTTCTCGTAGATTTGATCATGTCTCACAGAATGCTTCTTCAGTCTTCGGTTGTTCTTGAGGCTCACTTGGACACTTGCAGCTTGTGGCTAAAATTATCAAACTTGGGCAACCTAAATACTTGTTCGAGTTACTCAGGTTCGTTCGGTCCAGTCGGAAAAAAACCCTAATTTTGCCTAATGCTAGTTGTCTTGTAAGTAGCAAAGGTAATTTAATGAGAAGTTATGACACTAAAGAGTTTTCCGATTGTTTTACATTTAAAATGCACACGGCAAGAAAAGGAAGAAAGAAAGAAAAAAAAATGAAAAAGAAAAAGAATCATACTCTCTTTAAAACTTTTATGAATAAAGATAAAAAATGAAACAAACAGAATGACAAATAATTCATTTTCGTAAATAAATGAGAAGGGGCGGAGTTTACAGATTTTACACTTACAAAATGTTCCCGCGCTTTTGTGAAAACTGGTTTTTGCTGAAATATTGTGCGAAATATCCAATATTTTGTTTAGCATAACCAATGTTTGTTAGTGTAATTCCTATGATAATTGAACAGCACGTGCTTCTGTTTACATTCGTTTTACTCTGAAGAGATTAAATGGGAGAAACTCAGGCTGGATTTTCTGGGTTGTGTTCAACTTCTGGTTTTAGCCGGCTATAGCCAAATTGGCATATGCTCTGGAGGTGAAGCAAAAGTAGCTTGACATTTATTTGAGCTGGCTATAGCCGGCTGTAGCCAAAAGTTGAACACAGCCTGATATTTTCAGGAAAAATGAGAATTTCATTTCAAAGGAATTTTATATCTCCTTTCAGCACCTTTGCCAAAGCGAAATTTATCTTTTCCTTTAAAAGTAGAGGTAATGTGACCTAATGTACATTATTATGAATAGTTTGAAAGGATTTTGAACAGGGATTGTAACAGTTATAAGTTTTATTGTAAAACTCATTGTTCAATGAGTTTATATATGAATTTTACTTTAAAAGTTCCAACGAAACAGTTAAACTGGACTTAAATAGGGTTTCAGTCCTTGCGAAATGCTCATGAAATTTTTTTATTTTTTTAAGTTATCAATAATCGTTATGAGATGATTATTATTTTTCCTGCTCACAAAAAACAAGTCACATCATGATTTTTATTTTTCTTGATTAAAGATAAAAATCATGAAGTGAGTTTTATTTTTCTGGTCGACAAATAAAAATCACCAAGTGATTTTCTTCTTTTTCAGTTCACATATAATATTAATTTTTGAATGATAAAGTTATCAGGCAATACAAAATAAATTAGAATAATAAAAATTACTTGATGATTTTTATTTGTAGACCAGAAAAATAAAAATCACTTCATGAGTATTATTCGTGATCAAGAATAATAAAACTCACGATGCGATTTTTATATGTGATCAGGAAATAGAAAAATCAGGAAATGATCTGTATTCCTGATGAAAGAATATTAATCATTTCATAACAATTATTGAGGACTTAAAAAAAAAGAAAAAAATTTGTGAGCATTTCGCAAGGATTGAAACTCTATGTACGTGCAAAGTTTAACCATTTTCTTCGGACTTTTATATTAAAAATTAAATATAATTGGTTTACTATGATTTTTATATTATTGATAAAAAATTTTGTAGTTTCACTATCAATGAACAGAGCTGCAATAGCTGCAAGTAGGTGTAGAAAAGATTTTAATCCGATAAATATTTCTGTGTGATTTACGAACCCTGATTTTGAAGGTATTCAATAAGATTTTGTCGTTCGGGTAATAGGTACTACGTTCCCTTAATTTTTGTTTTTAACTCGTTGTCTCAGTTGCACTACAATAGTGCATATCCAAGTTCTTTTCCACCATTCATGCAAAAGACGAAAGTATATGACATTACCTGTTTCGGTCTAAAAAACACGAAAAATTTCCAATTTCGTTCGGCTGTGTTCTATCTTCTTAATATTAGGTTATCTTTGGTAAGTAGACACCTGCTTTTCATCCAAATTAAGTTATGGAATTCATTTTCAGTTTCGTTGCGAAGAACGCTTATGTGAAGTACATTGACCACATTCAATCAGAATGCATTCATTTACTAGTTTTCCTAGAGTAATTCTATATTTTAATTTATTTGTATTATATTTCTTTTTACTTAAACTTTTTTTTCTTCTTATTCTTGTAGTTTTGTAGGTCTAGATAAAAGTTTGAGTAACTTTGTAGTATAAGATGTCTTTTTTTACTTATTATTTTCTTTTAACTTGTAGGGTAAATGCACCAATTCGCGTCCACTTCATTTTATAACATGTCATAAAACGACGTAGTTTCCTTAAAATGCAGATATTTTTCTATCCTCCTGTTCGTGTATGTGCCTGCTACGCCTAAAATGAGCAATGGGATCGTTGAGTTTAATTTGAGTCATCAGAGCTCAGTTCATTAGGAGTTGACATGTAAATAATGCGAAAATGCAAGAAAATATATTATTTTTTAACGTAGTGCTATGAGATTAAGAGACTGCGTTTTTTATGCCATTTTTTTCATGAGAAAGGTTTTTTAAGTGGTTATATTTCAAATAAATTTAATATTGTTTTAAATTTAAGTTAATTTTCGGAATAACCACATTAATTTTAGTGCTCGCGAAATGGATCAATGATTAAATATCATGAGCCAATTTACGTGGACTGGTGGCCGCAAATTAGAGCTGCATTTATTTACCTTGCCCTAAATTGCGGCCTGCAAGCAACTCTTCTTTTATTAGTCTGATTTAATGCATTGCATATGAGGAAATATGGAAGCATATACTGCTACAACACTAAATGAAGTATTGTCAGACATTCAACAAGGAAAATTTTCTATTAGAACAGCTAGCATCAAGTAAAATATTTCAAAAAACCTTCATTACAAGATAAATTATCTTGAAGATATCCTGAAGGCGTAGGAAAGTTTGGATAATAAAGTATTTTAATGGAAACCGTAAAAAAAGCTAGTTAAATGGGGGTGAATCGTTAGCCAAATGTGGGTTTCCATTAAGTCATGATGGCCTTTTGAGTATGGTTAAAAAAAACCGGCCAAGTGCGAGTCGAATTCGCACAGGAAGGGCTCCGTACCATCGTACAAGATTTAACACTATGTACTTTTGTTTTATTATTATTTTTTTTATTTTCATTATTTGTTATTATAGCAGTTATAGTATTACTCACTCTTTGAAAATTTCATGTGTCTATCTAATACGGTTCATGAAATACAACCCGCTGACATACAGATGGACAGCGGAGGCTTAGTACGGGTACGGTACCCAAAAAATGAGCAACGCGATGACACGAATACATTCTTCAAAAATGGGCGGCCAAGGCGAAACTGGTATGACCTTTTTCTGAAATGCCATCCAGAGCTAGTTCATCGAATTCCCGAAAGCCTAACCGAAGCCACAGATACATTTTCTGAAGAGGTTATTGGATGAGCTACAAAATAATATAAAGGAGATGAATGCAGGAGACATATATGAAGAAACAGTGGTTTTTTCCAACGTACGACCAGGCTGAGTCAGGCTGCATGAGAATATATCGCGAATGGGGTTTGTTAGATGAGCGTGAAGTGGAGCTGTGGCCGGTGATGATGCCAACCACAGTTCTACATTGTTTCGTTCCGAGCACCATGAGAAAATCGGAAATATTCCCATTAAGACCATCAAGAAACAGTTTTGTACACCTACAAGTACTCAGGTTCTCCCATCTCTGCTGATGCTTCCTATGAACATCCGCTTTGATGAGAGACCCCGATACTCGAGGTGGCAACGCCTACCGCCGTAAGTCCGAGGAACGGAGAATCAGAGCTAGCCCTAGCTAAAAGGTCAGCACTTTCATTCGCTCCATGATCCCCATGTGACCAGGAACCCACAGGAGGGACATTTTGTTGTGAATAAACAACTTATCCACTGACGATCTGCAATCCCCCAGTAACTTAGACGTTATCCGAGGGGCACTCAGAGCCATCATGGCTGCCTGACTATCCGAAAGGATAGCAATGCCGTTCCCCTTGATTTGCATATCAAGGGCTAACTTCGCTGCCATTGAGATGGCGAAGACTTCAGCCTGAAAGATAGTGGTGTGTCTTCCAAGTGAGTACTCCATTCCAAAATCAGGCTCAGGAAAATAGACATCCGCTCCAGCTCCCTCATTAGTGAGAGAGCCGTCGGTGAAAATTTTTAGAGCAGACCGGGGAAGGCTCAATAAGGCACCTCGCTCAGTCCATGATTCCCTTATAGGAAAGCTCACAGAGAAGCGACGCCCGAAACCAATCTCAGATACCATCGCATCCCGTGGCATACCGGCCAGAGGGTTTTCCAAAGCATCAACCTTAGAACTACATATCAAATCTTTAAGGGCATTTAGTACATCAACATCATCAAGTAAAATACAGCTGATTTCCAATGAATTATCTTCAAAATATTGGATAGCATTATTGAAAGAGCCATAAGTAGTATTATCATATATAGATTCAAAATAATCTGCAAAAAGGTTACAGCTGCTCTGAAGGTCATAAGATTTATTATTGTTATAATGCATAACTTTAGGAAAGCCCGATGTTTTTCGTTTCGAGTTTATAAAAGACCAATGAAGAATGTTTTGAGTTTTTACTTTAGATTAAAAGATAAATATTCAGCTTGTAGTCCAATAACAAAACTTTAAACATTGAAATTAAGTAAATTCCACTAAAAACCCTTCTTGTAAGGATGGCATTTCCTTTAAGTGGACGCGAATTGGTGCGTTTACCCTACAACACAAAAGAATTTTTATTCTCATTTTTACAATTCCGATTGTTGAAATTGAATTTGGATTATCCTCCTATAATTGGAAAAAAAATTCCATTACCAATGACTAACTGTATATCCCACCATAAAATTTCTAACAAGATCTTTAAAATCATTGCAATTGTGTCTTAATAGATAGTGTAAACTGGAAAGATGGTCTGCAAAAGTTGGAAACAGTTTTGCGAAAATATTTACATCATTCTGGTTCAATTAGAATACAAGAGCAAGTCGGGGGAATGCTAATAAAATACACATCGCAACCGTACTATCATCAGTCTCGGTTCCATTTCATTAGCGCTATCCAGCTAGCTATTATATGGCCATAGATAGATAGATTAGATATATACAGATATAGTACAATACTTATGTATAGATGTGGTTAATTTAGCAAATATGCATTATTTGCATTTTCCATAAACAGTCATAACAATTTACAGCGCTCTTATTTGTGTCCATGTCGAAGATTATCAAAACGAAAACACTAAACGCAGCAAAACAAGATTTCTTTAGGTTTCTTTAGCTAGCGTCTAGCAGCTAGTTTCTAGCGTGCGAATGCTATGTAAACATTATTAGAAAAGAGCCCAAATTAGCGTGGTATTATAAGCAAAGATATAAAACGTTGGGCGGTACGGCATGAGTGTGACACTTTTATTTTAATTCACACAGGTTTTATTCCAGTCATATCGATGTGATGTAATCAGAATTTTTATTCGAACCTTATCAGTGGAATATTATTCTTCCAAAATGTTCGACGACGTATGTAGTCTGTATGTAATATTTCATGGTAATGTTACCGATTTATAAATGATAAGGTCAAGGATTCAAGGTAAAGTTGAATGACGTTGTTTTTTTTTTGGAACGTGTGTGATGAATTATGATATTTGGCGTTCAGTTCAGATCAGTTAGATTTTGTTATGATTACTTTTGGGAATATTCCAAGAATTGTTTTGGCATTATTGGATTTGAATATTGAATTAAATTATTTATTTATTTATTTATTCCGTCTACCGATTCACAAATCTTACAGACCAAAACAGTAAAAAAAAAAGATATATATTAGTTATTATATTATAAGTAGGCATGCACTAAGGCTATGAAATATACCTGCGTAATAAGAAAGAAGATAAAGCATTATGAAACTAACAAAAACACAATATATGTTCACATATTAAGGAATTAAATAATATAAGCAAGCCTATAAAAAAGATAAATAATAGGGATGAGAAGAGGATGAATATAAACTATCACAAAAAATGCCTTAACTAAAACCATATAGAGGCAATAATATAAAGACGATTATAGGTATAAGTAGTTGATTAACATATTACATACAAAATAATAAAACTAATAAATTTGGAACTAAAAAAGAATATAATAAAAAAAGAAAATTATAAAATGCAAGCAACCATAACAGTAAAAACTATAACATTAATCATAATAAAAATCAAGTACCTAATGATAAAATAAAAAAAAAAGAGCAATTAAGAGAAAGAAGCAATAAAGTTACTGACCGATTTCTTAATAGAACATCTACTTTCATTGAAGTCAATCATGCTGCTGCAAAGATTAAACTGTCGAACAGAACGAGGAATTGGACCATTAAGGCAGTAATTTGACCTATGAAGCGATTCAAACAAGATGGAGAAGAACCTCAAATTTCTAGCGGGAGTGTAAAAATAAATATGCTCAAGCATGGAAGGAGAGACAATTCTATAATCCAGCAAATCCTTTATAAACATGACATTACGGATCTTTCGTCTTGTAGATAGCTTTCGCAAATCAATCAATTGACATCTTGCATAGTACGGGGGCAGATCAGCACTCCAGTTAAGCTTCCTCAAAGCAAAGCTGGTGAATCTCCTCTGGACACCTTCGAGTCTGTTACTATGAATAGCATAGTAGGGATCCCATAGAACAGAGCAATACTCAAGAATAGGTCTGACCAAGGAGATATACAAGCTTTTAAGAGTATAGGGATCAGAAAATTCCACAGCACGGCGGCGTTTGACAAAGCCAAGACGAAAATTCGCTTTGCTCACAATAAAGTCAATCTGCTGGGAGAATGCCATACCAGAATCGACTATAACACCAAGATCGGATGCGAAATTATATTTGGAAACAGGAGATCCATTAATAAATATGTCAAATAAAAACGGCGAAGCTCTTCTAGTTAAGGTAAGATGCTTACATTTAGATAAATTTAGAGATAAACAATTTAGACAGCACCAGCGAGCGAACCTAACAACATCCTGCATAAGTTTGGCTGCATCTAGTGCATCAGCAATCTTGATGAATATTTTTAAATCATCAGCAAAGCCAAGACATGAAGCAAAATTGAAAGTCTTAAAAACATAATTGATAAAAATTATAAAGAGAATAGGACCCAAATGACTGCCCTGCGGCACACCAGAGGGTACGCAAATAGGACAAGATGTCACATCATTGATGACAACCATCTGTCTACGATTTAACAGATAAGCAGAAATCCATCTAAGCAAAGATGAATGAAAGCCGAACATAAATAGCTTTGCAAGTAGCAGACGGATGTTAACCCTATCAAATGCTTTGCTGAAGTCTGTATAGAGGACCTCGACTTGAACAGAGTCCGCCATTACTCTTAGGGAAAAGTTGGAAAAAGATACAAGATTAGTCTCTGTAGATCTACCTTTAATGAAACCATGTTGAAGTGGAGAAATGTGCTCCTTGAGAAGGAATGAAATTTCATTGGTTACAATGCTTTCAAATAGCTTAGGAAAAACAGAGAGTTTACAGATTGAACGGTAGTTCATGACATCATTCTAAGCACCAGATTTATGAACAGGACGCATCATAGAGAACTTCCATTGATCAAGAAACACTCCAGATGAAAGAGAGAGATTGAAGATGTGACACAGAGGATTAGATAATGCCTCACGACAGCAAAAGACAAGTACAGATGGAATGCCATCAGGACCCGAAGAAGTGGATGTACCAAGCTTGTTAAGGGCATCAATAAAATCATTAACAGATATATGTAATGACCCCAAGTCAACAGAAGAGGGTATGCTTGACAATAGGTCATCATCAAATGGGTGATCATCATCCTCAACATAGACAGACTCAAAGTAGTCCCCAAAAAGTCTACAAGCATCAATAGTATTGTCTGCTATCATACTGTTATAATGTACACATGGAGGGATACCATAAGAGTTCCTTTTCCCCATTAAGAAAGGACCAGAATGTTTTGACATTATGCTTAATATCAGTTTCAATGGAATTCAAATATTGCCTATATAAAAACTTATTCAGAAATTCATACTCCTCCGAAGTCTTTTAAAAATAATACCATCATTTACATTACACGTCTCCCTATATTTCCTATGCGCAGAATTACGAGCATTTTTTAATTTAACTAATCTGTGATTTCTCCATGGACGACCAGAATTGCACCTCTTCAATGCTACGGGTACATGAGCTGAAATAATGTTATCCAAAACTGAAGAAAATTTGGAGTATGCCAGCACTAAATCGCATTCAGAAAACAAACTCTGTCAGTCAATTAGATCAAGTTCATTATTTATAGCTGCATAATTGGCTCCTTTAAACTTGTAACAACGTAATGAATCTCGCAAATTAGGATTGAAACCAGTACTATTTAGAGCTATAAAACCAATAACAATTTCAAGTGAACAATGATTGACAGTATCTTTGGAAAAGTTAAAGGATGCAGAGTTAACAGTACAAACTAAATTATCACTAACAAAAACTAAATCCAAGAGTCTACTATTAAGTACTCTTGTTACACATATGTGGTATTTATTTGTCATATGATGTGCTTTTTTATTACCATAAAATCCATAGAACCATATCCGTATACGTAATTTAATGGATAACTGCACATAAACTAATGATTCTATTTGGATGGCCTTCATTTGAACATGCAACGGGAGTTAGGTTCGGAAGCTTTACCGCGGATGAAGATTTCCATATAGTAAAGTATGGTGAAAAAATTAATATTAAATAAGCAAAAATTTATTAACATCAATAAGAATTTTAATTTTTTTGGTTTTTTTTTTGTTTATGATGTTGCCAAAACTCAGGGAATCCCTATGTTGTCGTAGCACAGGTTCGGGCATGAAACCGAAAAGGGGTGGGGAATTGAGGATTATTGGGTTGAGACAAGTACGTGACGGTGCGCATTAAGCTGAATGTTTGAGGTTCGTAGCGGGGGGGGGGGGGTAGAGAAAAGAGGATGGCAAACTGATCTGCTTATGAAGAATGCGCGCAATTTCAAGGTACGGTCGAATTTGACTTCATGGTTTTGAGGGTGAGCTCGGGTTACAGGTCGTGTGATGCTAATAGGAGGAATTCTACAAGGGTTCACTCTAGAAATTTCGTCAGAGTAATGATCATAGAAGTAGCTATAAAAGAGAGATAGACATCCCACATTACATAGTTGCTATTGATATGACGTTCAGCCCCTGCGCCGAAATATTCGTGTTATATTCCAATCTAGACCTGACATGAGAATTGTAGATTTGTGACAAGTCTGATGGAGTCCCAGGCATTTCATTGAATTTTTGGGAATACCAAAAATGTGATCAGACCAACTAACAATAAGATTGTTGGATATTTAAATGCCTCCTAATGGGTTGAGTGGGTGTTGGAGTACGTTTGAGTCATAACTACGGTGACCATCCGTCCTGTATTTTACAGGACAGTCCTGTTTTTTAACATTCTGTCCCTTGAGATTTTTTTTTGTAGATACAGGACAGTACAATGTCCCTTATTTCCTAATTTGATATGCATATGACCTCTTTTTAGTATATACATTAAATGAACATAAATATAAAATTATCATAAAAATCCAATTGCATACTTTCCCTACATTTCCAAAAGTGAAAAATTTATTTACTGGGATATGGGAAATTTCCTACAATCTGGCAACATTGTGAATTGTCAACTTGAAATTGAATTGTCAATGTCATCTTGTTAAAATAAAAATGTGAATGATTTTTGGTTAGTAATTTATTTATTTAAATTTAAATTTAAAATAGCATTCATTCATTTTATTAAAGAGATATGGCTCGAACAAAAAGAAAATGTAATTTCAATAATGACTTAAAAAGCGAAACAACAAGTAGTTCCAATGAGGTGAGATGTGAAAAATGTTTGGCACATTTTTTTATAGCAAATAGTGGACGTACTGATATTAAACAGCATTTTCAAACACAAAAGCATAAAAGAGCAGAAATGAAGCAGCCTGAGAAGCATTGAGACCTGCGAGCACTTTAAAAACCTGCCTTGCGTGAAAAAGGAAAAGGAGGACTTTACTAATGAAGTTGTTCTTAACTGTTTTAACAAGAGACCAGAAACTCTTACTACACTTTCGACTAGTAAAAATTTTCTGTCTAATGTTTTAGTCAAATTGGAACTTAATATCGCTGAATAATGAATTTTCAGGTGATACGTGCTTCTCTATAGATCTGTCTCAATTCCGCTAAATGGCACAGTATATATGCATGAAATGCAGCTTCTTTGGCTATATAACAGTCATTGTTAAATCAAGATGAATTGTATAAAAATTAAAAATATAATAATTATAGCATTATATATCATTAAATTACTCCTCCAAACTCAAGACGAATCCACGCCAAACCGTATTGGTTACTTAATGCAACAAAAGAAGAAAATGAAAACCAAGTGTCAGAAATGCCCCAAGATTTCCATTTTCGAACCAATCCAAAAATCCATGGAACTTTCCATTATTAGTTGTATGTACATATACCTAAACAGTCTGTCGATGAAAATAAAATGTGGCGAATAGTTTGTAGACTACCGCCAGTTAAACGACATTACTGTCGACGACATATATTTCCTTCACCTAAAATATTGGACATGCTAGACCAACTTACAGAAGATCTTTCGCGACATTGTGGGTCCATTCCCTCAGTCGCATCATTCAAATAATTCTTACTATACAGAACGATCTCCAAACTTATTTTCCCTGTACCTATTACAAATTCAGAGTGCAAAACGGTCTCTAAAAAGTTCGTAGCAAATTTCATTTGCCTCTATGGCACTCCGGCAAGGGGGGTTGAGGGCCAATATTGAACTTTGTAAGATCGTCCGGCTAGGACCTATGAACAATTGCTCATTAGTCTGGAGGGTGAACAATGGACTTTGTTGTAGCCTACGTTCTATGGATCCCATCGTCGTCGGGCCTTCGATCTCAATTAATAGTTACTGACCAAGGAACAATTTTTATCTCGCAACTCTTCAAAAATGCGTGCAAGTTGCTGAAGATTTCTGTTTCACATGACCGCTTATTATCCGCAATCAAATGGGGACCTTGAACCGCACTATCGCTGAATACGTAAAAAGTGTTATACAAAACAATCCAACAAACTGGGACTTTTTATTATCGTATGCTGTCTTCTCTTTTAATTCCACTCTATATAAATCTAGCGATTTATAGTTTATGGATATAAATCCAATATTCCAGATTATATTATACCTGTGACATACAGCTAGTACAGATACCATAGTACACACATAAGCCACGTGTGTGTCGTTGCATACCAGAATAATACTTGCGCATAGATCTAAGCAGTCTCAACTATATCGTTGGTCCATTAATATCTGTCTGAAATATTCCCCGCTTCCCATATAATTAAATCATGTTATGGAGTTTCCATCATTTTCCGAAACCTTCAAAGTTTTCCTTCCTCGATATATACTTTGGGGATCCTACATCGTGAAATGTGCCCAAACCACCTAAGTCTAACAAATTTAATATACTTTGTTTATAACGTTGGCGGCTCCGAATATCTCATATACGTGTATATGTGTATAGATTTGTCACGATTTTCGAGGTACCTCTATTGAACCACCTTAACTTTTGCATCACAAAAAAAGATCTTCGTCATAACATCTTAGCTCATCTTTGAGCCCCATAAATACTCTAGGTCTAAACATACTTAGCACACTTTAGGTTCCAAAATGGAAATCGAAGGGAAGGGCTTTGGAAATTTCACTATCGCACTTGTATCTCCGAAGAGGATCCTTCAGTAAATGTTTCGTAAAAATTCTTATTAAGTCCAAATCAAAATCCCATATAGTCGTACCCTTCGAGCAGAGTAGGCATTGTGTATAAAATATGTTTACATGAGCGTAACCAAAATGCCGCTTTATGTGTGCGTGAGGTTCGGCCATATTGAACTCTGACTGTCAGATTTCAAAGCGGGAGCTTGATACTCTGGTACCTTTGTTTTTCTTGTTTGGAACCTGACGCATAGACGTAGTAAGATACAAGAAAAATGAAAAATGCCCAATTAACTTGGATTTTTATGTTTTTCAGATTACCAACTGATATAAATATTTATTTTTTACATCTGTTTCCGCCCAAACAAAATTCCCAATGAATTTGTTCAATGAGAATATGTGTGTTATGTAGATATATTTGTAACTACGCGAATGTCTAATAGATCCCCCATTATATCACACTTTCATTTAAATAATATTTAAAATTTCCCGCCATTAATTAGCATGGCGACTCCATATGCCGAGACATGTTCTCGGTTTCACTGGGGTACCCACACAACTTAAAAGTGGTTACGCTCTATCACGGTTCATGTCAACTCCATTTAGTTTCCTGCTCGAAGGTTGTAGCTTAAGAATTAAAATGTCAGAATCGCTCGTCACCTTTTTAAGGTGGGTTCTGCAGGTTTTCAGTTTTTGCCCAAAAAAACTTACTCAGTATGAGTTACATAACACAGCGCAGAAGTTTTGATTTTTTTTTTCGTTGCTATGCAAATATTTTTCCATAACCTAAATAAAATTTGGACACGTGCGAATTCTGTTTCTGATCTTTCAATCGGCCTATGTCGGGCAGAGATTGTCGCTTATATTCGGAACGGCACAGCATTTTGCATTCTTCATTTGCGATCATTTATTTTGCTAATTAGGAGTTTTAGACTTACATGATCATATCGCCGTAACCCATAAATACAACGAATACAACAGTTAAAAGCAACATTTAATTTACGAGAGCAAATATGGCCTAATGCCGGGAAAACGATGCTTCCATAAGTGAAAAGCGGTATAGGCAGGGTTTTTACTATCCTAAGTTTAGCACTGATTGAGAGGAGATATCCCGAAAGCCAGAGTCTTCTCAAGGCGCCATAAACATTATTTAATATTTTGTTAACATTGTCGCAGCATGACATATGTCAGTTAAACATTACACCAAGATTCCTAACACATTTAGAGTGTGGTATATCAGATGAATTCATAACAACCGGAGGAAAGTCAGTAGGCTCCAATTCCCTCCTGTATATGATTGTATAACTAGATTTCCCGCTATTTAATAATAAATTGTTAGCAACAGACCATTCAAGTATACGTTCAAGGTCCATATTTAATCGACAAAAATCATCCTCCGACATACCAGTGGGGCAATTCAGGAAAACCTGCACATCATCGGCATACACATGCACTTTAGCATCATGCACAACATTAGGTAGGCCATTTATGTACAGACTGAATAATAACGGACCTAAGATTGATCCTTGCGGTGCACCGCATCTAAGCTGTATCGGCTCAGAAACTCGATTTCCAAGTTTAACCTGCTGGGAACGTTCCATCAGGAAGCTATTTAAAGTGTTGATAGCAGAGGTAGAGAAGCTAACTTAGATTTTAGATTATTATGACTTACAGTATCAAATGTTTTGGAGAAGTCTAGTAGAACAAGAATACTCATATCATCTTTATCAAGCGCCATACGTATATCTGCGAGCTCACTTTTAATAAAGCACAGTTTCACAACTGTGATTTCGGCGAAAACCAGATTGCAAAGGTGATAGTAATGAATATTCTTCAATATAGTTAAGCATTTGAGAAGCCATAAGTTTTTCAATAGCCTTGGAAAGAAAACACAGCAAACTGATAGGACGGTAATCAGATAAACTGCTCGGAGAGTTATTTTTAGGAATAGCAATAACAAAACCTTTCCTCCAATTAATACGGAAATTGGCATATGTTAAAATTGTATTAAAGATATGAGTTATTACAGGAAGCACCACAGGTACGAGTAGTTTTAAAAAGTGAGGAGGAATGTCATCTGGACCAATGGCACTCGACTCAATCGAATTAATGACAATCAATCTCAGTCTCATCGTCAGTAACACAGCGGAAGGCAAAACCATCAGATGTAGATTGCAGAATATCACCATTTTTTCTATCAGCCGGCATCGATTCATGAGACATAGATGAAAAGTATGTTTGGAGTTTATCAGGGTCCAGCTCACAGCCACGATCTTCCTTACCATGTATGCCCAGGCGCCTTATATTACCCCAAAATATTTTAGGAGGTAAGTCAGGATTAAGCTGTCTTCCGAGATATCTCCGTTTAGCCTTCCGTATTTTTAGTGTTACAATATTTCGTAAATGTTTATATAATCGGTGTGACTCAACAGTTTTTAGCCTCTTATATCTCCGAAATATTGGGAGGACTAATTGTATTGGGAGGACTAATGGTACACCCTTCGTTGGGTTCATCGGAACCACTTCTTTGCGATGATCCTGTAAAATTATAAAGGACTATTTTGAACCTTTGTTTTGCCTTACCTTGTGACAAAAAGCAGGGAATGCTATATGTATATTCTGCTCCTCCAACCGTAGAAGGAACAAAAACATCTCGGAAAACATATTTCAGACCGTGTTAACATTGCCTATTTCTAAATCTTTCCGGCGCACATTCTCAGAGATTTTATGCCGTTATTAAGGGCTTTTCGTCATAGAACTGAACATTCGAAGTAGAAGATATTCCTCGCTGCGATAATGTTTCTTCAAGTTTAAATAACCTACAATTACCCTCTATACAATAATAACAGCTGTAAATGTGGGTAATGAAAAGGTCAACAAATACGAACAGATTAGCATTTTGCGTGTGGAGTGCAATAACCCAAACTATAGGAACGACCTTGAATATCTTCAATTTGATATAAAAACTAGCAGTTAGAAATTCTAAATTTTTACAGTCTCATAGCTACGGACCGAATCCAGGATGGAACTCAAAAGTCTATTCTTTGGTTGGAATAAGCGCTTATACTAAATATAGTTCTTGGAAAACTAACGAATCATTGTGTAATAAAAATTATTACGTCCACCAGAAATATAAATTCCATCGCAAATGATTCTAGTATTAACTCAGTTTTAGCTGATTTCCGATAAGATACTAGGTATATACTTACGTGTTACGTTTATATCTTAACAAATTCAGTTATTTACGACCTTTCTTTCCTGTTGTTTTTAAATTAAGTAGATCACCTGGTCGTATCGTTGCCACCGCAGTAATTGTTTTTACATAATTTCGTTGGCGTAAAGATAACCTTCATGTGCCACATGTGAAATTAATATTATCTTTTGAAAATTAATGGAAATTATTGTAAACTGTAAATGGAAATTCGTATCGAATACCTTGAATACAAAAGAATATAAAAAAAATACAATCATGTCGTAAAACTTATTCAAAACAATGGGGTCTGTGTTCAATTCAAATTCAAAGTTTTCAAACCTAGCGAACATATGGTTTGACACGTGTATTTCCATAGGAAAATGGATTGATAAACTACAGGAAAATATGTATGTAAATTATAGGTTTTATAGGTATCGTATATGGGTCGCTGAATAGATAATTCTGAATTTTCATGTTCAAACTTACTGCTCAAAGTCACTTATTACCAAAGGTTCTGGCTCTGATGTCTGGCTTTTCATGGTAAAAAGTATTTAGTTTGATATTAAAGCCTATTACCATAATGATATGTTGCGGGTCCATATAAGGTCATGTTGTTGTAGATAGTTTTCAAAAATTTAGCAGTCTTGTACAATTGCTTCTATGTTTTTGTTTTTCACTTTTAGGTATAGGGAGTCGAAGGATCCTAAGCAAGAAGGCCAATGTGGCCTATTGTGCTAACCTGCTAGAAAGAGAAGACCACTAACCGAAATCTTCCTGTTCTCTTAATGAAGTGCATAGGGTCTAAGCTTTTCAATTTATCCGCAGATAAGAGGACAAACTCAAATGTATCCAGCCTTCCAGACAGGATAGACATTCAGGGCTGTCACCTATTTCTATCTTTGTTAGATAAACGTGGGGCGAATTGTGGCCAATTGTGTGATAATGCCAACTACATTTCTGCATTGTTTTCCTCCGAGACCCAAGAGAAAGTCAGTGAACTCGAAGTAAATTTAAAAAAAATATTCCAATTAAGGTCAAGATATTTCCTCAAAGATTTTTTCTCTTGTGCACTAATAATAAGTTCGCTCAAACCAGTCTAGAATATCGGAGGGACGTTAAATATCTGACATTAGCACATTACAGCGACATCTGTTGGAAAACTGGAAACTACCATTTTTGAAACTAGCATGTGCTGTACATTTTTTTTAACAAACTGATCTCAACTGAAGAAAGCAGATATAATATATAGTTGCATTTGCCTCTTTTAATCTATTATACCACTTCTTGGGACTTAACAAGCCAACTCTGAGAACTCTAGTGTCTATTCTCTCTGGGCATTCTTTTCTCAAGGGTCATCTTTACAGGATAAGACTTGTTGATGATCCTGTATGAAGGGGTCGCGGAGAGGAATCCGAAACGGTGATTCACTTTCTTTGTCACTGTACGGCACTCTCAGGAAAGTGATACAGAATCTTGGGCTCACACCTCCTGGACGAGCTGCATCAAGCCGGCAAGGAGGGCTGGGGGCCAAAACTTAGTTTTGTAAGAGCGTCCGGTTGGGATCTATGAGCGATTGTTTTGGCCTACGTTCGGGGGAAACCTAAGTCTCCAATGAGTCACCGTAAGGAATGACTGGAATGCTGATTCTGATTTTCCGGCATTTCCGTATTTTCCTTATCCTATCTGCAATTAATTTAATTAGCTTTTAAGCATATACCTTTTACGAAGAAGTTTCAAAAAGGTCAGGACTTTAATATATTGTCGGGTCTTGTGTTTAGGAAATTTCTATTATCAGAATCTTATCACAGAATCTTTCTGTGTACTGCAATAGGTATTAGAAGAATTTACCGACAGATGGTGAAATCTCTTAAAAGTAGTCCCCACATTAAAATGCCAAAAATTTATGAAAGTTTCAAAAATTAGTGTATCTATAATTCCCGAAAAATAAAATCTTTTAAATAAAAATATTGAAAAATGTCAAAAATATTGAATACATATTCTAATACTCGCGCGTATGGCTTTCGAAGACTTTCTCAAAAATATAAGCGCTTCGCTACATATTCAATTTTTCCAACAATTCCATATTTTTTGCAGTATAGAATTTTTGACAAAATTATTAGTAACATAAAATCCAGACAATTTCTTCCATTAAAAAACAATGTAAGATTTATTGTGGCTAGTTTATACCTAATTAATGTTGTGAAAAATTTAAGTGTGTTTCCCAAGCTTGCAACTGTACGCCAACTGTTAAGGATGTCAGAAAGTACATTCAATTTACAGAGCTTAATGAGGTCCTAACAGTTTCCGAGATAATGAGACTTAAACATATTTTGGTATAGTTTTATAGATCACCCAGTAACTTGAACGTTTCACCCTATGATTATTATTTAAAATTTTTTAGATAGATAATCCATGAAATTTTCCAACTGTCTATAATCTTGTCTCCTACACCTTTTTCGTGAAGCTATGGCTTAGCACCCAAAATGTAACTGTTTTTGTGTTTTTTGCATTTTTTCTTAAGCATATCCAGCGAAATTGGCTAAAAAAGTTCAATTAGTGCCAGAAAGTAGGCAATTGCTCGTATCATTTGGAATCAGCTTTTTTTGATTCATTTTCGCTGGATATGCTTAAGAAAAAGTGCAAAAAATCCAGAAACGGTGACATTTTGGGTACAGCCAAGTTTTTTGGCTTCTTAAATGTAGCATGAAAAATTGATGTTGATGACAATTTTTTTGATAAAAGTAGTAGTGAAATAAAAAAATTCAAGTTAAAATTCCGAAATTTTGATTTTTCTGAACGATAACTTCAAAACAGAAAGGAGTAGGGGACAAATTTATAGACCGTTGGAAAGATGGAAGGATTATCTATCTAACAAATTTTAAATAATCATCATAGGGTGTAATGTTCAGAAGTTATAGGCCACAGGATGATGTATAAAAATATAGCAAAATATCTTTAAGTCCCCTCTCCTGCCCATACAATATTTTGTTCGTCTAAGTATGGTCCATGGATAGCATTCGGGTTTCACACCACTTACTGGACACCCTGTATATATTTCATCTGTGCCTCAATTCTAGTTGAATTTGATTCTTTCCCGTAAGCCATTAAAACCATCTTTTCCGCAAGCGCTAGTAGATTTTGTTTGCAAATTAACGGAGTCCTGCATTAGCATTTAACTTCATATATATGCTGTTTTTGATATATTCACTTATAATTCATTTGGTTTTAATCAATCCGCTCAAATAACCTTCATCCTTAAAAGGAAGTCTGAGTGAAAGTTGCTACCTCATTTCCACACTCAGATAGGTCAGTAGTATGTATATCATCAGCAAGTAAGCAATTTTACTATATTTTTATATTTGTTTTTATCTCATCAATACTTAATACGAACAAAATGGCTCCTAGGACTGATCCTTGAGGAACTCCAAGTTCTACATCTACAACTTCAGATAAGGTATACTTAAATTTAGTTCTCTGTTTTCTTATTGTCAAGTAAAGTCAAGTCGCGAATATTTCACATGCTGGAGAAGAAGTTTGACATGTTTGAGACTCTCTTTCTTCGTAACAAAGTTTAAAGCGATTGAGGTCTTGACTACTCTGTCCTTAACTAGTAGCATCAAAAATTTGTCCGAACCGCTTAAAACTTCAAAAAGACCTACCTAAAAGAGGTCGCAAAGAAGAATGTAGGCATGAGGACACGGGGGCAAAGTTTTGAATTTAAAAAATGTAAGCAAAAAATGATTAGTACCCGGGGTTGGTTTTATTCCAGAAATTAAATTTTTGAAGGATACAATAAATTCGTTTTGAGGCTTCTAGCAGCTTGCGGATGATATCCGGTAATTCGCTTAAATCCATAAAATATTAAGAATTCAATAAAAAAGTCGAAATCAAACTGTAAGCCACGGTCTGTGACGACAACTTTCGATTTACCAAATCGAGAAAACTAATTTTGATAGAGTCTATCCGCGACTGCAGCTTTAATGATGTCAGGGATAGGAATGATCTCCGGTCAACGTGTATATAAGTCAATCATCAGTATCGAAAATCTTGCGAAGTGCAAAGTGTCGATAAGGTCAATATGTATTACCTCGAAGCGCTTAGGAAGCATGGGAAATTCTCCAAAGGAGTCTCTACCATGTCTAGAAACTTTACTTCTCTGACGAGAAAGACAGTTACGAGCCCAGCTGCGGGCATCTTTAACTGAACGCAATCAGCATTTTGATAGAGACTTTTATATCTGGATGGGCTAGAGAATGCACTGATTGAAAATCTACTTTCGGAGTTTTTCTGGAATAGAAGGCCTTTAGCAGAATCCTCGCAATAAATTTTCAAATCCAGAAACTTTCTAAATTTAAGCGATGAGTTTTCGAGAAGAAATTTAAGTTGCTCGTCTGTAGCTTGTGCAGAAGCCACTGCTCTGAAATTAATCGCGTTGGAGAGATAAATTTTGTCAATTCGTGAAAGTTCGTGGACTACCATGTTATCTCTCTCTCTCGAAGATATGCCGAATATCTACTGTAAATTAAAATCTAATCTAAATGCCGCCTTGTCTGAATTTTGTCTGAAAGCGAAGGTTAACGGAATGGAGAAGTGGCTGATGGGTGTGCCACCAAAATTGTGACCTGCTTTAATTGTCTTTTAATATTCTCAAAAGCTTCAACAGAATCTTCAGATAAATCGATCTTTCTGGACCAGTCTTTTTTAGAACTTTTTTTCAAATACTCATTTAATTTAGCTTGGGGTTAAGATGCATGTGGTAAAAAAAAATTGATTATTCTGAGAAATCGTTGGAGCTCTTTAACTGTTTCTGGACGTTTACTAATTGTGTCCACCCACTCGGGGGAAGAACTTATATCAGAGTCATTGGTCATGTAACCACAATAGCAGATTTTGCTTAGAGAGATATTCCATAATGGAGATATGAGGATTTCGATTATTTTAAAATTCATAAAAATTTATACAATTCGATTATGGTATGATGTTACCAGGTCGTCTAATAAACTAAATTTAGATAGAAAGTGGATTTACGAGATTTTCTACTGGAACTGATGCATTTTTTCACCTGCTACCAGAAAACTTCTACTAAATTTGACGTAAAAATATTAAAAAGAAGATTAGATTGTGAATATAAACCGATATGTAATGGATAATACCATTCTGGGTTATGACTAAATGGGATTAGATAACAGCCACTTCGGCGCCAAGTAATAACCGATCTTGTAAACTCGTACAACATTTATTAAGAAATATGTAGATGAAATTATCTAGATTTCTTTTCTATATCTCACGAGAAATTTAAGAAAGCTAAAGGTAATTGGCTGGCATTCAATAGACACGAAATTTGCTACTTTTCTCTGTTGGATTTTTCAAAGGCTCTAAATAGCCTTCAGCATAAGCTACATTTGGATAAATTCTTTGAGAAATTCGAGCTTACATTATGGTTATCATTAAATTAATTTACAATTTCCTATCGGGTGTTCCTCAGGGCTCTATATTGGGACCACTCTTATTTTGTTCATTTTGCTCAAGCATTCAGATGTATATGCAGATGACGTCCAATTGGCGAAATTTTCTTCTCTGTGCAAGTCTTTGATCTATGAAAGTCATTGCGCGCTGATTTTAAGAATTTCAACTTAGTTTGTGTGTTCAGAGGGCGCTTATTTCATGACTCTTCGTAGGTATAGGTGCACTCACTCGACCTTTATTTGCTATGTATAGGCACCGGTAGCTAGTTTTTCTTTGTTCTGTTTCATTTTAGTTTTAATATGTAGCTGTACGTATTTATTTGTCAACTCAAGTAATTTGTTTTTATTGTACAAACTGAAAAATGGGTCATATTGTAGTGTGAGAAGAAGCATAAGTACATACTTTCAGTGTCTTATGTCAAAGCAATATAATAAATTGACATAGTTGAAGCATAAAATAATATTTGTTCTATCTTTAGCTCAGATATGATATCAATTTTAATTTCTCTAGAGCTCTCAAGTTTTTTTACTTAATCTCAGAGTCTAGACTTCTTGAAATTTGTTTGTAGTAATATTAATAATATTACTACTATCAACAATTACTAATAAGTAAAAAACAAAAATTGCTCAATAAATACTTATACACATATAAACCAATTCATATATTCCTAACATCTGGCTAGAATTAAATTTAAAAAAAAGCATATTAAATTAATTGCCTCTCAAGCATCGGAATTCCACAAGGTTCAATCTTATACGCACCGCTTTTTTTTCATTCTTCATTATTAAAAAAACATCTTTTGTGTCGCAAAAGTAATCGCTAATAGCACACTTAATATGGATAAAATCTTTGTATTTAATGTACTTATGTTATGTGTTAAGGAAATATGTACTCCAATATAATGATTGATTGTATATTATTGTACATAATCGTACTTGAAGGTACTACTATGTGCGTAATAAATTTTTATCTATAAGATGGATGGAATTTTTATGCTCTGTGTCTAATTTAATTAAAAAAGTAATTTCTGTTGTTGTGACGCTTAAATTTATATCAGTGACTAATGATTTATTTTTTCTCTCTCAAGTTTACATAGATTAGATAAGATGTGCGCAGATGTTTATATGTATTTAATTTTTTTTTAAAGTTAATCATTTAAAAGAATTATTTATGTGTCTTAAACGATGGTCAATATATCCCCATTCATTATAAGTTCGATTTTCTATATCGGTTTCAAATTTATTAGCAATTCCCTGACCTACTTTACTTAAAAAACGTTTTTGTCTTATCATTTCAAATGATTAGTTACACGTGAATTATGAGTGCATTTATATACAAATTTGTGCAAAACAAAAAGACCAACATATTTTTTATCTATAGACAATAGGACTTGATTAAATTTAGTATATAGAGGAGAAAAAATGGATTTTTTCGTTTCAAAATTAGTGCTTTTTGGAGAAGAGACGAGACAGGATTTAATATTGTGTTGTTTTGGTGTTGAAGTCTAATTTGTGTCTCATTTCTAGACAAGATTGATTTGAATCTTACTCGCTTATTGTTAACAGATAGTTGTTACCATATTACTGATTAAGATAAATTTTCATGGGGGGAGATTGCAGGGCTATTTATAGCAGAACCATCAAATATCTGTCCGTGAATAAGCCGTCGGAGAGAAGGGTTCAAGTGCAGTTTAAGACGGATTCACGGGAATATATTCTCGAAGTTCACCCTTGCGAATGTACAGGGATTAGGTTCCAAAATGTTCGTTAGCTAAAGGGTATCCAAAGTATTAATGGTATATAATTATAGATTACACACAGGTTTGCCGTCAGGGTTAGAAAGAAAACAGATGTGAACAACAAAATACAGTTCTGTAGAAAACTAGCGAAAATTTCCTTTCGCAAGATCTTAAAAGGTCTTTTACTAGTAAAATACATGTGCAATTTCTGTAAGTGTTGGAAGCATTCTTCGAGACGGGGGGCCAGAAAATTTAATCAACATTTAATTCATTTAATTCTGTTATTATCTATTGATATTGTGTTTGTTATGAAAACTTCAAGAGTCCCCGAAAGAGATTACCTATAAGTTTTAGTAGAAATCTTAAGGTGAAGTAGATTGCATAAGTTGAGGCTTACGGAGTATATTAACTATAAATGGATTGGATAAGTGATAAAATCGACCTTGTTATTAATAACAATTTGTATTGTCTTACCACGGGGTAAGGCGCATATTACAGAAAGCTATAGAGATCAGTGAGTTGAATTTAGAAAGCTCTATTTAGTAGATTTTTAGACAAACATAAATGAAGTGTCCATATCATTCATGGAGGGTGGTGGAGGTCATTAGATTTGTTAATTATAAATATTCAATAAACTCGATGTCCTTAATAGATATTACATTTGGACGACTGAAAAGTTTATTGTAAACCAATTTTCTGCCAATTTGGTCAATCGCAGCAGTTTTGAGGGAATTTCAAAAATTAAAAATTAAATTTTAATGCTAAACTTGACAGGATGGAAAATTATAAACATCCAAGATTCATAAAAAAATAATATTTGGTCTCCAAGAGCAGCCATTCGGTTGTTGTGATTTGACCAATCGTATGTGATATGACCAATCGTAGTGCAAGATCTACTAATTTGCATTCTCCATATTGAGATTGATTTGATTTGAGCCTAATATCGTCCATGGACATTAATTTTTACGAATTCAATTTTTTTATTTTTTGAAATTCTGCCAAAAACTGCTACCATTGACCAAATTGGCGAACAATTAATTTGCAATTATTTTTCGGCCGTCCAAATGTAATGGTCGCTATACACACTATCGTCGTATTACTCTGAGTTCGTTGAACAGAAGATGAACGTCGATAGAAAATTACAGTGTGGATGACAGCACTGTTGCGTTTTTCGTCACAGAGAAAAATCAAATCAGTTTTGATTTTTCTCAGTATTCTGTTCGATTTACGCTCTATGACGATAGTATGGATGAAAAGTGTGTGTTCGTCGTTCGTGCGGTTAAACAGTGGAGTAGCTGTAAGTAAATTGAACGAGAAAAGTTCTAAGCAACTACTTTCTTACAATTTTTCATAGCTAGCAAAAAACCCGCCACCACTGCCAATAATGTATTTTCATTTATTGTACTACGCCAATGTGAGAGACAAGATTTATAAGATCAAAAAATCAGGTCTATGGAGACTATAAGAAAAAAGTCTCTAGAGACACGTCTCCGGAATGTATACACGAAATTTATGTTTTGTATCTAGACATCTGCAGAGGTCTTTCTTAATTTTCAAGAAAAAAATTGTTAAAATCATCTCAAAGTTATTAATATTTTTAAGTTATACGAAAAATAAAAAAAGCTTAAAAAAATATATCCTGGGCGTAAAAGTTTTACGGCATAAAGAATAAAACAACAAATTTGTGTGATTTTCCTTTTTTTCTCAAAAAGAGTCAGACCTCTACTGACGAAAAGAAATCTCTTCCTTAAACCCATTACTATCCCAACTTGAGGTTTTAATAATTTTCTAAAAACATTATTAGTATTTTTATGGATAAAAATTAGAAAAATTAAAATAAGGATGCATTATAAGATATAAAGGATATTTTTATTATCCTTAATTTGGTTTTTCTTATAAAAATTTCTATAAAATAATCTAAAGTTCATGCCTATGTGATAATTAGATCCAAGGTTATGATTTTTTTTATATAACTCAGCATACCAAAAATCAGAAAATTTTAAGGATTAGGCATTGCAGGACAAAAAACTTTACTTTCAGCAAAAGAAGAACGTTTGGAAAGTGCAAATTTTGTTTGATTTTCTATGGAAGGATCTTATAATAAATTAAATAAAAATTAACAAGAAACTTTGTCAAACAGTAAACTGATAGATCAGAACAAACAAATAGTCTCCGGAGATCCGGAGACGAAAAATGACCAAAATTCAGAAACCGGAGACTCGATTGGTTTGAAAATTACGACAGGAGAGCGGAGACCAAAAAAGTCACTAGAAATTTGGTCTATTTAGAGATTTTTTGCATCTTCAAAGTGTATACATGGGTCTCTCGGTCTTTAGAGACTGAAAAAGGAGTCTCTGGAGGCCAAGGTCTCTCGACATGTAACTTCACCTTAATGTGTATATTATAGCGATGTTCGACGAACGCAGAGTAACGCCGATAGTGTGTAACAATTTCAGCCATGGATATTATATTTTTATGGAATTTTAAAGATCTCTACCACCTTCCACGATTGATATAGACACTTTATTATAAGAATAATTTTTAGAGTGGGGTTTAACCTATAAAAAAAAAACAAAAACAGCTGGACAACACCAGACCCATTATTGACTCATCTCTCAAGCTATATAAAGAGTGTTAATCCAAAATTGATTGCAAATTGTTTGTTGGATTTTGACATTTGAAATGTCATATAAACGGAGGGGTGGGGGCAGAATGGTGAATCGTGATATGAATATATCGAGTGTCGGGATCGGTCGGTGGGGCTGTATGGAACAGTTAAACTAGCTGTTTTTGATTCTCTTTAATATTTTCCGGAATAATAGATCGAAAGTAATATGAAGGACAGGTCTAAGGGCCAAAATTCTACAATGGTTCCCTCTCCTCTAATATGGTTAAATTTTGCCCGGCTAGCTCAGTCTGCTTTTTATACGGGCGTCTTGAATTAAGATGGAAATATTGAAGGATTTCAGTGAGAAGTGAAAAATATTGTATGAGTAGAGCGGCGGTGGGGGAGGGGGGTGGTGGATTATTCGTACACACCGGGGAGTTATTGGATTTGAAGTATTTTTTTTAAATCTTAAGGTGGTGTAACTTTCCTAACTATTTAACTTTTTTTTTAAGATATAACGTAAAATGTACGAAACTCAATCTCACATTAAAAATTTAAGTTTTTCGCCTTAACAAAATGAAATAATATTTAAAATATTTCTAAAAGACGTTTCTTATATAAAAATATAAAATAAAAAATGTCATCCACGCCCTAGGCCTGTTTAAAATTTGGTGGTGTAGGTAAACATAGATTCATACATGTACATATGTATTACTGCTTTGTAAATAACTTTTTGCTCTAGATACCAGACCTGTAAAGTACTTAAGTACATTGGTACTTAAGTACTAGTAACAGTACCAGTAACGGGACTTGTACTTGAAAAATTGTAAAGTACCAGTATCGAGACTTGTACTTGTACTTAAAATATTTCAAGTCCAGGTACTGGTACTGTACTGGTACTTGTACTTGGAATTTTACAGGTCTGCTAGATACAAATATGCTTTTTTTGATTTATTTCATTACTGGTAGACGTAGATTATTACTTCGCAGAAATACTCTATTATTACGCTATATACAGCCTATTACTCCTTAAAGAAGTGATTTCGAGGTCGAGACCTAACTGAATTGCTCACTCTAAAACGGTAGCTGCATGCTATATCATCAAAATCCTTAGGAAATTTTTTAGCATAAAAACTACAACTTGTAAAAAAGAAATTCTTGTTTAATAATATGACGTTCTCCCGTTCCTTTAATTAATTTTTCCAAAGTTGAGACCTAGGTAAACTACTTTACCCCTCCTGAAAATAATACATTTATACCATTAGGCGTGTACTATTTCGTAAGGTTAAAAAAAAACCCTCGAGAAATACCTGCCAAGTCATGAAATATAAATTCATATGTGTGTGTGTAGTGGTTCGATTCTCTAAGATGTTCTATATGTTCTATATTGATACTTATGGAAAAAAGATACTGCTTTAGAGCCTAAACTGATATCTATATAGGAAAATAGCGTTGCAGTAATTTTAAGCCTGACTCCGTACCTTTCCAAAGGCTGCACTTTCTATATACCATTTTTAACAAAATAATAAAATAGTTTTGATTAAAAAGGGACCTTACTATTTTACTCTCAATAGATCTCAATTGAGCAATAGTTGCATGTGCATGTGCCGTAATTCGAACCTTCAAGCGCATATTGATTTAAATTCAACCGATCATAATACATTTGCATATGGCATTATTACTCAGCTAAGAGTTTTTGTTTGTGGAATCGTAGTCATTCGGTTAAGATAAAATTTTTTTAATAATTTTAGTAAGAAACGTATTAATGTGAAGATAAGTAAGCAAGCTTGAGATATTATTAGCAAACCATTTTTCAATATGAATAGAAGCTTACGGGGCAGGAGGATCAATTCAAATCAAACTTTCGTCACTCTTACATAAGAACACTGAAAATGTTTAGGAATAAGTTGGTTAGTGTGAAAGAGTCTGTTTCATGGCTTGGGAAGTATTTCTCGATGGATCTGGGTGGTTCCTTTCATAGAGCCAAATAAAAAATTTAATTTTATAAGTGCAGCGGAAGGGCGGTGCGGGCGGGATGGGCTTGTTTTAGATTAGACCTTACTGAATTACTGGAAAATCTTATTGAGTTAACGGGAGACCTTACTGAGTTACAGGCTAATTGTTTTTTTTTTATAATTCCATACAAAATATTTACCGCTATCATTGGAAATCATACGTAGATCAGGAAAAAAGTAAAATAAGGGTAAATCCACAATAAATATTTCCAAATAGAAACTCGAAAATGAAAACGACAACGAATGATTGAAAAAACTGAAGAAAAACCGATATTGTTCCACAAAATCAAAAAAAAAATCCAAACAGTAATGCAGAAATGATCAAATCAGATAAAATAATTGAAAAACAAGTAGATATGGGTCCGATGCAGACTTGGATATTCTTTTTGAAAGCATATCACATCTGCAGATCAAGAGAACAAAATGGCGCTGTGATTATAACAAAAAAAAAAATTGATGTTCTTTTTTTTTTATTTAATTATTTTTTTTAGCTTTCCGATAAAGTGTAATTTAATACGTTTTAAAATGTAAAAAATGCACCTGGTTATAATTTTCTTTTCTTTCGAATTTGAAATATTTTTTACTTAGGCATTTTCATTGAAAAGGAGAAAAACTGATTTCGAAATTTAGTTGAAATTTTGTCGAAATTTAAACAATTTTAATTTTAACCCGATTCGGAGTAAAAGACTTACTGCTGAAAAATTTGAGAACAACAGATGCAATAAAAAAATTATTAAGCAAAAATATCGAAAAGAAAATCTCTAAAACTCAAAATTCAAAATGACAAAATCTTTTATGAAAGAATAAAATGTCCCTAATGACGACGAAATTTGTAAATTCCTAAAAATTCATAAAAGAATGTATTTAAATTTATAAAAAGTGTGAAATTCTTAATTAGCGGTTGTTGTTGATTAGGGATTTTTTGTATTACGGTTTTTGTTTTTTTTTCATAAATTTGCTTTTCTTATTGGGGACTTGTAATTAGACATGTGGGATTTTATTTTTCGATCATTTGAGTTAGACTTAATGGAAATATGTGGAAAGAAGTTATACTTAATAGTTCAGCGTCTGTTTGATAATTAGAATTCAAAGAACAAAACAAATAAAATTTTTCTAAAAAAAAAGTTAAAGAAAAATCCCTAATGAAGACAACCGATATAATCTTGAAGAAATTTCAAATCACAAACGACTGTAATTGCAAATTATTATCAACTGTAAAGCAATAACATAAAATCATCGAAAAATGAAATGGAGTCCTCTGTTGTATTCCTATCCAAGACACAAAAGAATTGATGAAAAAAATTACCGCAATTTCGTATTTTCGATTTTTTGAAAATAATATGACAATTTCCTAGGTAATTACTAATTATACTTTTAAATTCAAACTATTATCGATAACTGTTATTTTTGAATTACTAAATAATTTAAAAAATTTAAAAATGATGTCAAAATATATTTGAATATGATAAAATTGAACAGCATATATGAGACAAACCGACAAATATATGTTTCCACAAATCTATAAAATATGCAGTTACGCAATAAGCACATATTTTTAAAAATTATTATTATATTATTTTTTTTTCCAAAAATTCATTTAATTAAAAAACTCATGCTACACTTATAAAACAGTCACCACTTACAAATTGCTTTCGTTTTGAAACACTTCTTGGGGGCATGTGATTTTCAACATAAAATTTTTACAAAAGACACTTTAAAATGTTTTTTTTCACATTTTCATGAAATATGAAAGTCCAGTTATATTAATTAGACATCATTCATATATACTAATCTAACAAAAACTATGACTTAACTGTTATGCACAATATTATCAATGCCCATGGACCGGTACATATCTAACTGACCAAACGAAAAACAAAACTATCACAATAAATTTTCAAAAATCTACAATAAAACCATATTCACACTAAAAATTAGACGCTTTTTAATCGCACACGTTTCTAAGTATATAGCCTAAACCGTAATTCCACTAGAGCTAAGTATACATGGGAAATGATAATTCCTAACACTGCGTCTAACACCACAAAATACACTGCACACGGCAAGCTACTAAAATGACACTATCAAGATCGGCAATTCTAATTCCAAAATCCAAATCAGTAGCAATCGGGAGAGGAAACTTATCGATGATTTATTAGCTTTGCTATAACCAATTGTGGCATTTTGTTTATTGTTTTAACTGATGTTCAGTTAAGATTTCGATGAGCAATATGTAGAGAGTGGGGGGTGGAGTAAAATTACCTATAACTGTTATATGAATACGAATGATAAGTAGCGCGTAAATTCTGTATGCGGCGGCGCAGCGGCGACAAGTAAAAAAATCGAAATTGAACTGAAAATTGGATAAGCATTGCCGGGGTCTTATATAGAGTTTGATTGCGATTACACACCGTAAAGGTAGAGGCATATTACAACAACGGTGGTGTGTATTTATTTTTTATTAAGTATTTTGCGATGATAATACGTTAAATCAACTTCGGTTCATGTAATTGAAATCGACAACACCATAAAATATAGGAGAACTGTGTGAGTGGTTGTAGTTGTAGCGTACGGTTACAGTCAGCGTTTGTATTAAGCCGACGACGACGACACAGCACACGTATTGGGTTTTATCTTTGGAATTTTTGGAAATTGATAAATTGGACGAATTGGAATTGTTTAATTAAATGAATTTAATTTTTATTTTTTATTACACTTTTCTGGGATTTTATAGGAATATATGAAAATTTAAATTGAAAGTTACTATCGTAGCACGATACAAATAAGTCGATTAAGAGTTTGTGCTAGTTCCACAAAGTTTTAGACTAATTATTATGTATATGCATGTAAATCACATTTAAACATTGTTAATTTCAAGAAATACCTATATAACGGTGAAAATTATATTTCGAGAAGCCTGATTATAACATAGAACAGATGAAGACGAATATTTCTTGAGTAGGTATGCGAAAACGACATCTAGTTACCAGGAATAGAACCTCACATTTTTGTTACTACCGACAAAATGGTGGTGCAGTCTAGAATCGTTTTATGAATAAAATTTTTAATATTTTTTGAAAAAATAGTTAAAAAGTTACTAAATGAATTTCATAGTTTGAAATGATTTTATTTTATTTGTGATTACTGCAGTGTTGCCACTCGAAATATTTCTAGTGTAGTTTTTTGTGTAGCCAGAGTCTTTTAATCGTAGCGCCACACATGAAAAAACTATAGGAAATCAAAAATCTTAGATAAATATTAATTAACTGAAATTTTGTCTTAAAAAATTTAATCTGTTTCTTTTTTCATATTTTTTTATATAAAAGAGAAAAATCTTTCAGCACGTGATTGAACATTTCAAACCAGCCGATCAGAGAGGTCTCATCAGTACGGTTATCTCTGATCGTCTATCATAGAAGTTCAGTGATGGAGGTCACACTTACCCATATAAATACTTTTTTAAAAAAAGTAAGTATGAGTTACATGATAGCAAGATTAGTCATTGCAATTTTTAAATTAGGTGATTTTGCTGCCTTTTTGCCTTGCGGCCCCTGACTTATAACAATGGACTGAGCGTATTGTCATTTTCCTATAGGAAAGCATGGCACAAGTTTTATAATTCTCTCTTTCGCCCTATGGTAGAGTTGGAGCTACCAACACAAAAAATTGTATTCTGGAACGTTTGCTTATGCCATTTGATGTTTTTATGTTGGCTATAGATGCAATCACCTCAGAAGGAATAAGGTAAAGATAGTGTTTACCATGCTCCGTCTCTCTTGCCCATAAGCAGGATTCAGTTACAAATAACTTTTGAAAATTAAAGTCGGAATGAGTTTAATTCTTATAAGCGATTAAAATATCACTTGGGCACAAGAAAGTATAATTTTTTAATTAAATTCGATTTACGGGTGTAAAATTTCATCTGATTGGTTGAGTTTTACATATTTTTTATGTAATCGTTTTAAATGGTGCTCTAACGGTGATTATACAGAAACACAATGTTTTTTGTGCACCATGAAATAGGAATCGCTCAGTCCATTGTTATAAGTCAGTGCTTGCGGCACATAGATAAACCAAGTAGAAATTATAAGTGGAAGATTTCTCGTCTAAATGACTAAAACTTTTTGCACTTCAAAATTTTTTGAAATTATTTTCAATAATTTTCAGTCGTTTAGACGAGAGATCTTCTACTTAATAAATTTAAAGCCAAAATCGACATTGTTCGAAACATATTCTTCCAAACCCCTTTTACATTTTTTTGATTATATAAATTCGTTGAGAAAAGTAAGGAACTTTGACTAACATAAATAATGATACTAAACCTACCTATGCACTGCTACAGTGCTGAAAATAAAAATAAAAAAAAATTATTGAATATATTTGGCCACGTACTCAAACATTTTCCAGCGTCCTATAGCCAAACGTTGTCCAAAGTAGGTATTTGCTACAATTGTAGTCAAAGTGGCAATACTGAATTATTGTTAGTCCATTAGTTAGCTCCATTTTCTTTGCAAGGCTTTTGTCAAGTTGTTGTATGTATTGGCAGATTCAGCACTATTTAATGGAAAATATGTTATTGAGCAGTCTGAATTCTGGCATAGACATAGTTGTGAAACTGCTCTTGTAAAAGTCACAAACGACATTCGGACTGCATTAGACAAAAGAGAAATTTCCATTCTGGCTCTCCTACACTTTTCTAAGGCTTTTGATAGTGCCTGTTCGGAAAATTATCCTATCGCTTTGTATTCTCTAGAGGTTCATTCCGACCGTTGGGAATCTTTCTGTCGTTTCCAGAGGATAGTGGTGGATAATAATAAGCATTCTGACTTTCTCCGACTTAGCAGTCGCGCCCCACAGGGATCTATCCTGGGACCTTTGCTTTTCAGTCTGTATATCAATAATTTGCCTCAGATAGGACGTAATGTTGATATTCACATTTATGATGATGATGTTCAGGTCTATTTAAGCCATCTAATAGAACTTACTGAAGATTGTGTGGCTTGAATGAACGATTATTTCAATTAGATCTATAACTAGTCCAAGGAAATAAGCTGAAACTTAACCGAAGCAAATCTAAATGCATTGCCTTCTTTTCTTTCACCATTGACTTTGTCGGCCCTCCCTGCAATAATGTTGAATGGAATCGCACTTCCTTATGAGAACAAAGATCGCAATTGCGGCGTTATTCTTAACACAACGATGTCATGCTGTGATCACTTTAGAATTATTCTTTCTAAAACTTTTACTAACCTTCAGCGCCTATACAGTTGTCGCTTTTAATGACTGTGTTAGATTCATATTTGGGCTACACACATTCGATCATGTATCCCACCTTAATATCACACTACTCGGCAGTTCACTAAATATTTATTTAAAACGGACGGCCTTATTTTTCTCTTATAATCTATTGGTTACCTCTCAACCCCAATATCTAAGTAGTATGGTCTACCCTCGTCGGTCAACTAGGGGATATAAATTCTCGATTCCGCGATTTCGTACTGCTATTTTTATCAAGGTTCTAATTCGCTGTTCAATTAACTCGTGTGTGGAATCTATTGCTCCCTTTTCTTTAAACATGCTGATAAAAAATTGTAATCTTGTAGTAAAAAAATAAATATGAAATTTAATTGTTGTCATTTCAACTATTTTAAGAACTTTTGCCCTTTTTATAAAGCTTTAAATGCAATTTCCGATTTCTAGATGGCGCTTTTAAAGAACCGTATTTTCTTTTTCGCAATTATTTCCTATATATAGTTTTATAGAGAAATTTTATTCCTTGGTGAATTTTGAAGAATTTTATTAAACGAGACGAAAAATCATACAAAATCGTACATAATAGAAAAAAATTTATAATTGGAATTGACTTAGCATTTTTGCTTCAATGATGGCACAAATTATGAACAGGCTGTTAAAACCCTTTATTTCGGACAATTGTACTCGGATTCATAATTTATTATTATTTGTCGATTAGAAAGACTAAAATTGTTATAAAATGGTATTGCGTTAAATAAAAATTGTTTGTTTATTCGCTAATTGCATTATGTATTAACCTATTTTTACTATAATTTAAATCTCTGACTAAATGATCAATAAAATTCAACAAGAATTATAATAAAGAATTGACTAGTTATGCCAATGAGTTTAAATATCACAAACGAAGCATATTCTGCAAATAATTTTAATCTTTTGTCCATATTGATACACGCCAAATTTAATGATTTCATTCAGTTCTTGCACAAAATCTTCAAGATACATGAATGTGACTTTCCTTGCCCATAATACATATATAAATAGCTGTAACCATCGCCGGTTGTATATATGAGGCATATTACCGATCATGAATAAAATTGGGCAGAGATGTAATACTGTGCAATGGACACATTCCATCAACATTGACAATAACTGAAATTAACAAAGCTTCTTTTATGTCTTTTATGAAGAGATGTCCGCAGGCATTATGATAACTTCATTGTACCAAGATCTTCCTTGTCCCATTTCAATGATTTCGCAAGTAGATGGAGTTCTTAAAAGTGTAAAGCATCCTTTGTAAGCTCATCAAAATCATCAGCTCTTAGAGTACTTTCAGTAAATCATTAACACAAGACAAGGTAAAATTATGTAATAAAGCGGATTCCTTTATTCTTGGATCAAAGAGAACTCCGACTCTGTCAATTTTTGAACTGCATATTCTTTGGGTGTGCCGTTGTCATTGAAATTAAATTCATTCTTTTTAAGTTGGGGTACTACACTTTCGCAATATTGCTGAAATCTAGAATTAATAACTAAATTCAGTATTACCATAGATGGTACAAAAACTAGATATCGCATGCAGTACCAAAAAAGTATACAAAATTTATATGGCTGGGTGGTCCATTCCGGAATGAACCACAATATTTTAAATGATATACATACGTAGAGTGATTCATATTTTTTCATATCTGAAGTATTGAGGAAGCCGATGAACAAAAACTGCTTTTATAAAAACATTTGCTTTCGGCACGCTCTAAGACATGCTATGGTCCGTTCCCACTGCCCATTTCACAATCTGTATACTCTGCTCTAGTATGCCATGCGACATCTAGTTCTTGTGCCATCTATGGTATTACTTACTACATATAATTGTAATTAATTGTGTTCTCAGCTTCTTTAATATTCTGTAATAATTGGCAGTGTTACTATATGGTTTATATTTTATCTTATTAATATTTTTTTTCATATTTTTATTGCGCAATAGAAATTTAGATCAAAATTAAGCACAATGGTGCCCAAGAAATCTTATACAATTTACATTTACAGATAACAGAAAGAATAAAAAGACGAATTTACTTTTAAGTAAATATTTGTGGTAAATTTTGAACGTAACATTTTTCACTAAATAGTCAAAATTAAACTTAAGAAAGGAAAATGGTGTGACATAATTTTGCTCAAAACCTTGCGCCTATGCATGTCGTCAGTTCATTATTATAGTAAGAAATTGGTAAGCTCTAAGACTTGCTAGTTTAGGTAAATTTTAATAAGCATTGATATTAGATAATGGAGAATAGAAGAATTTTAAGATCTTTTATTTTTAACGATTTTAAATCAAATCATAAATACAAGAGGAAAAAACAACCGCCTCGTCCGTGGCTTGAAACCGGGACCTTCCGCTTGCCGGGCGACTGCTCTTACCACTGAGATAACGAGACAGATGATTTTCCCTCTTGCATTGGATTTCTTAATTTGTAACTAGCCTACTAAGCCACGTTTTGCTTTCAGTTAACAACATTAACCAGTAACGATGAAAGCGAACAAATAAATTGTAAATTCAATTTTATTTAAATTTCTCGGACGGGAATCGAACCCACACTTGTTAGAATCGGTCAAAGATGGAGAATAGAAGAATTTTAAGAACGTTTTTTTTATTATGATTTGATATAAAATCGTTCAAAATAAAAGTTCTTAAAATTCTTCTATTCTCCATCTTTGACCGAATCTAGCAAGTGTGGGCTCGATTCCCGTCCAGGAAAAATAAATAAAATATTAGATAATGTAGGTATAACATAATATTTGGTCTGAGAAAGCTTAAAGGCACATAGTAAAATAAAACTTTCATAATCTAAACCAGTATATAATCGTTTTTATTGCCAAGAATACTTCTGCTCACTTCTTGGGGTACAAATTGGTATATACAGGGTGCGGCAAAAAGATCTGACAGTTTTGAAATAAAAACAACACAAAAAGTAAAAGTGATACAAATTGTTTTATTGCTTATTACAGAAGGGTGTTCATGCAAATTAATAAAACTAACATCAGAAGAACCGATTTCATCCATATAAGATCTGAAGATAACGTCCTTTAAATGATGTCCTTCTTATAGAAAAAGCATTCTTCCAGTCTTGCACTGAAGCTGTCGAACATCTTCTCTAACATTGCAGGAGACAGGTTGGCGATTTTTTCTATTAACGTTGAAGAGGTAGCTCTGAAGTTACTCACTCATAGCAGAATTGTATTACGAGTTGGAACTCTTCCTCTGGGGTCCATATTAAAACGCTTACATGCCGCTTAGCAGCAACGCAGGAATCGTCACTTTTAAAAAACGCCTCGACAACAAACGCACGGTGCTCACCCGATCATTGCTCCATGGCTATTATATCCACGTGTGGACTCTGACACGTGAATTTCCTCTTAAAAATTGTTTTTTAATTTTTATTATACCGTTCGGGACTAAAATTTAGGCTAAATAAAAAACTTGTCGTTCTTTAACACTTACCTAAAAAAGTTAAGTTAATCTTTATTGCAACAATATAAAAACAAAATATTGCCACATATTGTGTGTTCATAGTGGATAATGTAATTTTCTAAATACGTAATAAATGCTAAACAATAACCCCGTTATCGTGCTGTAGAAGTACCGTATTATAAGAGGGTTACAGCAATTGTCTTGTCGTGTTAGAACGCAACCGTGTTACAGAATACCGTGTTATAGGAGGGTTACCGTATAAGTCTATCTCCTTCAACCTCAATTAGAGGAGCACATTTTTCAGTAATATTAAAAATTATTCCCATGAGTTATGGTGGTCCAAACTAAAAATTTCGGATTTTGTCACATGTGTTTTTTTTTACAAAATGGCGGTTAACATAACTTTTTTTTAATAAAAACTGTAAAATGTAGACTCTCGTTTTTAATTTCACCTATAGCCTATCTGTAGCCGTTAAAGAGTTATTAGCTCACAACCTATTAAGGTGATATCGATATTCCGATTTTTTTTTTTTTAAATTACGTGTTTTCAGTCACTAAGGGAACAATTTATCTTTGAGGATAACTTTGAGAATAAGTTAAGAGCTAATAATTCTTTAACGGCTACAGATAGCACTTGAGGTGTTTTGTAAAAAAAAAGAGTCCTGAGAGAAGAAGAGTACATTACTTGTCGTTGGAAAGGCAATGACGTTCTGCATAATGAGTTTTAGACGATGACCGTAAACATTGTACTTCTTTCTGAAAAGCTAGATGTTTTTTTTAGTCACCCTGTAACTTCGAAACGGTTGATATGGACTCTCCTCTGCCATACAATTAATGTTTGCCTAGGTGCATACTATCACCTTCGGATCACCTAGGTGGATATGTGCATAGACTCTTATTGTTGGCTCATATAGGAGTTATTTAAATCAAAAGAGCAAAAGACCCTAAAAGGGGTAAAGAAAAAGAAAGACACTAACTAATCTAAAGAGTCACAAACATTACAATGTTTCAATAGGGGTGCAACAAAAATAGATTAGACAATAACAAATAAAAGACCGAAACAAAATTAACACTCATTTATCAAAAGACTTTTGCAAAACTCCTACTAGATAAATAACAAAAATTTCCTAAACGTCCAAATTTCGACAATTCGGTACGTGGCTGTTTCAAGAAGTTCCGAATTTTCAAAATAAAAAAAACGAACAAATTTTTAATATAAAATTTTTCAATTTAGCACCGAAACCTAATTAAAAATTAATATCCGAACGTACGAAAAGATTTACACGATCTCGTTAATAAATTATATGCAAATAAGAATTTCGAGCATTTGTCAGGTATGCAATAATATGATCATCACTTTCATTGTAGTTATATGGAAATTATTTCGTAAATCCCGATTTATTAAAAAAAAAAGGCAGTACTTTCCTCCGTTCAATGCAGAATAATATGTGAATATTTCTGCGTTTCTTTTCTAGGCCTGCATCAAAACCCTCGAGAATACTTCCTAAGCCATGAAACAGAAATCTGTATGTGTGCGTTGAGTCCGTTCTCTAAAATGTTCTATATTGATGCTTATGGAAAAGTGCCAAACATTGACTTTATATATGCCATAGAGCCTAAAATACTATCTATAAAGGAAAATAGCCTTCTAGTATTTTAAAGCTTGGTTTCTTAGGTACCTTTCCAAAGGCTACACCTCCTATCTATCTTTCTTAACAAAATAATAAAATAATTGTGATTATAAAGTAAACTTACAATTGTACACTTACTAAGTCTCAGCTGAGTAATAATTAGATTTGTGTATGTGCAGCCGGAGTCCGAATCTTTAGACAGCTACATTCGATATCGGACCCATGGCATATAATGATTACTCAGCTGAGAGTTTTTGTTTGAGGAATCGTAATCATGTGGATCAAATATTTTTTTCTAAATGATTTTGTTAGGAAAGGTATAACAATTTTATTTCGTTTTGGAAGATAAGAAAGCGAGCTTAAGATTATCAGAACACAATTTTTCGGTATGAATAGTAGTTTAGAGGGGAGGAGCTATTCGAATCAAACTTTTGTCAGTTTTACATAAGAACACTGCAAATATTTTAGAATGTGAGGACTCCGTTGGGGCTCTCATGTGGTAGTGAGGGAGCCTGTTTCATGGCTTGTGAAGTATTCTCGAGGGTTTTGCCTGCATTTGCTGTCATTCTTGTGCTTTTTTCTTCCCTACTGGTGTGGTGGAAAGAAAAGAGCCGGGAAATGACAGATTCGGTGGCGATGGTTACACTGAGTCGCAGAAAAGTTGCTTTCACATAGAAAAGGAACGAAATAGAATCATTTACGAGGTCTGTTCAGAAAATAGCCGAACTTTATTTTTTTTAAATCTTTATTATTCATTTAATAGATTATTAGTCCTTGTCCCCTTCAAAGTACCCTCCTCCACTATTTACTCATTTTCCCCCATTTCGCGAAGCAGTCCTGGATAGCGCTTCATTTGAGATGGCTTTTAAAAGAGCTGCGAAGAATTTACTTTGATGTCATACTCTGAAAATGGCGTTCATTCAGCACACTGATTTTAATTTCAGAAATAAGAAGAAATCGCAAGGAGATAGGCCTGGTAAGGAGTAAGGAGGCTGAGGGAGGACAGTCATCTGATTTTTGGCACACAGTTAACGAATTGACAAAGCTGAGTGTGCGGGCGTATTGTCGTGGTGTCTTTTTGCTAGTCTCTTTTTGATAGTACACACGGTTCATTGTTTCACATTTGATTAAGAATTAAAAATAAACAATTCCATTAAAGTCGAAAAAAAACAGTGAGCATCACTTTAACATTGGATCGAGCCTAACGTGCTTTCTTAGCGCGTGGGGATTCTTTGTCAATCCATTCTGATGATTGATGAGCTTTTATCTCAATGTCGTAGCTGTAAGGCCAACTTTAGTCTCTCGTTATGATTCTTTGCATGATTTTTCATCGTCATTAGCTTGCTCAAGAATTTCCCGACAAACGTCCACTCTATTTACTTTCTTTAAATTCTGCTGCAACTCGATATATGTTAAATTTTTCCCTAAAAATCTAATGGCATGACCCAGTTGAGATACCAAACTCTACTGCAATTTCTCTGACAACCAATCAGCTATTTGCACGAACCAGATCGTTGATTTTCTGAACATGTGAGTCTTCGGTTGAAGTGGAAGGCATTCCTGGTCGGAGATCATCTTCAATTGATTGATGGCCATTTTTAAATTGTGAAAACTATTCGTAACATTTCGTACTATACTCAGACCATCATTTTCGAAATCTTGTTTCAAAAGTTGAAACGTTTCTGTAAAAGTTTTCCTCAGTTTCACGCAAAATTTTACGTTGCACATTTCAAAAATCGCCACTAGCCACGTGGTTATAAAGGAGGTTATGCCGAAGCAGTGTTGCCAACCGTTGGCGAATAATTCAAAATATTCGGTTATTTTCTATGTACAGACCTCGTAAAGTGTTTGAAATTTCTTCCATTTGACAAAAGCATAAGTTCTTCAATTTAGTTAAGAAGAATCAAAATCAAATTCTAGTTCGGTTTATCAATAGCGCAAACATCTTTGTTGCCTTGGTTAACTTCTACACAAGCCTTATAGGTAAAAAAAAATTTATTCCTACAACCAATTGCAACTAAAAAATTTTTCATTGAGAGGCCGAACAATTGCAGTCAATTGTTGTCCAATTTGGAATATTCGAAACAAGGGCGTTACGTGCTTTTGTACGAAACTAATTATCACTAGATTTATGTAGATCATATGATGTGCAAAATCTTATTTTTCATTTTTATTAAGTGCACGTTAAAGAAGCTGATTTAAAAGTTGTATAGAATTTGATTAAAAACTAATTTAAGATTTTAGAAAAGAAATTTACATTTAATTTAAGTCTTACACAAATGCAATGGCATTTATATGTAGGAGTGAAATGTGATGAGTAAATTTTTAATATTAACGATTATGAAAAAAAAAAAATGAAAGGCTTGAATGAGCGCATTAATTTGGATTCTATTCACGGGATGGTCTGACCCGACCATTGGATTGACGAAACATTATCGCATGGTCAGTAAGTGACTGTGGTGATAAATTTACATGCAGTTCACGTACACTTTTTGTAGTATAGACACCGGTAAACCGCAAGTATTCCGTATTCGTTCGTTTACTAATTGATATTTAAACGAATATTTTTAATTATAATGTAAAAAAGTTGAGTTACATTTGTTTATACATTTTTCATGGAGATGTGTTCAAGACTATCGAAAAAGAGGTCACTTACCCTAGACATACTGTGTCTCCATAATGACTAAATTTGAAATTCAATATAATTGCACGGGAATGAAGATCTGACAGACTGTAAACGGAAATTAGTTCATCTGAAATGTCATTGGCAGCTCTGTTCACTGTGAGTAAAGATCATGGCAGAAGTTTAGTAATTTAATTAAATGATGCGAGATGCGAGTATTTGCTGTAGCTGTATAGCAATTAGACAGAAGAAATTTTTCTCTTGTTGAAAGAGGTTAAAAAGTGAAATTAAACTGCAAAGAGATTTCATACATGATCAGCTGATGGATGTGGTTGCTGAATTTATTGGACAATCTTTCCACTTTCCAATAAATTCAGTTGTGATAACCCAGTAGATTTGGTTTTTAATCTTTCAATACTTATTACCTTAGAGTAGTGCTGCCATCTGTAAAATCATAAAACTACACAAACGAGTTCGAATGCCCGGACTTTTGAACTTGAAACCCGGACATTCTTCTTGTCAAATAATTTTCTATTTTACTTACGAATGAAATAGGCTCAAATTGTTATACAGTGTTTTTCTTTATTTATTTATTATTAAATTAGTCAGTTTACAAAAAAATTAGTAAAATAAAACGATGCCAATGAACTAAATTAAATCTCTCTTACATTTAGGAACATAAATAAATCTTCTTAAAATTAAAAATACAATTTTACTTCTGTAGAAGCAAATCATAAGTTATCTAATATTAATTAAAGGAACTAACAATACCAACTTATTACAGTTTATACCTTTTTTAGTCTGCCATATAGCCTTCAAAATAGCTTCCTTGTTCAGGAAAGGTGAAGCTACATGGCAAGAGACTTTAACCTCCTCCGGTCCAGAGACCACATTCTCGGTCTCTGGAGGTCAAGAGACCTTAATAATTTCAATGCGTTGTTGAATCCTGTATCGTTCCATTTTTATTAATGGCGTAGTTTCTACTTGTCAAATGTCAAAAAATGACAGCTCCAAAAGTGACATCTAACGAAATAGCGGGCTAATTAAAATAACACCTCTTTTTGGAAAACCCTGTATATATTTTGGAAATGAAAAAAATCTCTAAAGAGACCGAATCACTGGAGATTTTTTTGGTCTCCGATCTCTCGTCAGGTATTTGAAATCAATCGGGTTTCCATGTTCGGTCTCTGGTCTTCGAAGTTTGCTCATTTTTCGTCTCCAGATCTCCGAAGACTATCTGTGTGTTCTTCTCTATCAGTTAAATGTGGAGTGAGTTTGGAAAAGTTTTTTGTTAATTTTTATTTAATTTATCATAGGGTTATTCCGTAGAAAATAGAACAAAATTTGCACTTTCCCAATGTTGTTTTTTTTCTGAAAGTTAAGTTTTTTTTTCTCCTGCGATGCATGCTGTCCGAATTAAACTAAATTTGAACTGACTTTGAAATCCTTAAAATTTTCTGAGCTTTCATAGCTTTGGATCCAAATACCTATCACAGAGGCATGGTAATTAGATTATTTCAGAGAAAGTTATATAAATAAAACCTTTTATAAGAAAAATATATAAAAAATTCTAAGACCAATTCTTATGATACGCTAGATAAATGCCCGTATGTAATTTTGTATGGGCACATATTTGTGCAAGTTTCATTTATGAATTGGTTTTTCGCATATATTTCTAGAACGGTTCGCCGGAAAGTAATAATGATTATAACCAATTTCCAATAACCAATAGGACTTCATATTCTGTAGAACTTTACAGTACAATAAAAACGTCTTGCACTGATCGTTTTCACACTATACGTAAAAAACATAAATTTTTATATGGCAACACCAAGAAGGGATTGTCTAATTTATCTCATCTTTGAAACTGAGTTTACTATTTCTATGAAAATGCCATGTATAAAATTGCAGCTATCTGCGTTGACCAGTTCTCAGGCAGTGTCAAAATATATAGTGAAAACGGAATGACAAACATAGTATACTCCTTAGATTTCATCATCTTGGGTATGAAAATACTAATGCTGCTGTTAGTAAATTATTAAAATTTCAAGTTGGGATAGTAATGGCTTTAAGGAAGAGAAATATTTCGTCAAAAGAGGTCAAGCTATTTTTGAAAAAAAAAAAAAAAAAAATTAAATCACACAAAATTTGTTGTTTTATCATTTATGCCGTAAAATTTTCCATAGTTTTCTAAAGCTTTTTCCCTTTTTGTCTAATCTCTTTCTTGACAATTGACATAGATCTCTGGAGATCTCTAGAGACCAAATACAAAAATTCATGTATATGTACACTTCGAGAAGTGTCTCTAGAGATTTTAAAGCTAAGCTTTTGGGGTTTTAAAATTCAATATGAAAAATTGATATTAATGACGTGTTTTTTGATAAAAATAGTGGTTAATTAAAAAACAACGTGTAAAAATTCCGAAATTTAATTTTGTTGAGCCATAACTTCAAAACGGAAAGGGTGGGGAAAAATTTATAGACCATTGGAAAGATCCAACGATTACCTATCTATCAAAGTTTAAGTCATCATCATAGGGTGTAAAGTTCAGAAGTTACAGGTTGATCTATAAGAACATACCCAAATATCTTAAAGTTCCGTTATCTCAGAAACCTTTACGATTTCCCTCCCCCCACCCATACAATTTTTTGTTTGTCTAAGCATGGCCTATCCGTAGCCTTCGGGTGCCAGACCGCATACGGGACACCCTGTATTAGCCAAAAATATCCAGTAAAACTTATCAATTTGTTGTAAAAGTTATACACTATTTATTTTAAATTTATGAACACAGAGAGAGGTCTCTTTTTTATTGGTAATCTTTTCAGTACACACAAAATTTAAATTTTTATTTAATTCGTTTCCAAAATTTTAAAACCCCGGACAGTATAGAAAACCCCGTCCGGACGCTCTCCGGACGCCCTCAAAACTAAGACAAATTCGGGGAAACCCGGACGGATGGCAGCCCTACCTTAGAGCAGCCCAAAGACATTAACTTTTTATAATTCGAAGCAGAGCGAAGACCAGCCCATAGGCATTAACTTTTTACAGAACATGATGCAGATCAGTTCAAAGGCATTAACTCTTTAACTTGGAACGGCTCTACAACAGCTCTTACTCCAGTGAGATAAAAGGAAGCAGCTAAACAGTAGAACTTTCCACTTGCATGGGTCGAAAATGATGTGTTGCAAATTTTTGCTATTTCGGTCTGCGTCAGGGTATTTCAAGAAATTAGCTGTATTCCATTGGACTGTGTAAAGTATTCCCAACAAATACTTCTTCCTACCCGGAACTGCTCATGTTCTGGTCTGCGAGTAGATGAGCTGAGTAGTTTTCACAAAAAAATTTCCGCTAGGTGGCGTTGAATGTTAAGCCGTTATTAAAATGTCAGATATATGAAATTTGACAGAAAGTTTGTTAGCAAGCATACTCGTAGGACATATAAGAAATAGAACGAAATCAAAATATCAAATAATGATCTGTAGTCATTTAATAATAATACCAGCAGTAGATAATTTCAGACATATCAGCAAGTCGAACATACCTTAGGGATAATAGATAACGTAAGTCATGTACTAAAACTTCCATGTATTCTTGACCTCAATAAAATATACTTTGACTTAATTACAGTACAACAGAAACTAAACAGAAATTGGAGGTTATTTGTTACTTAGGAGAGTGAGCCAGGAAAATTTGTTAAGAGGAATGAGGAGCTCTGGAGCTTGGGCCAGGTATCCTTGTGGGGGTCTTCCTTCTCTAAACAATTCTTATGTGGGGCATCCTGCTATCTGCTATGATGATGGTGGCTGTTCTTCCGGAGGTCTATCCTCGATGATGTATTCCTTTGCTGCAAAAGAAGGTAAATCTTTCGCCAGTAAAGTAAATGCGCCTACTCTCAGAGTATACAAGTTGAAGAAGTGAGATGTACGTGGATTCTGCAGGTGGAGTGTGCGCAGGCAGGTTGAAGATGAAAAAGTTTGGATGATGGGGAAGTTCTTCTATCTGGTGTTGGGCTTGCGAGACAAGGTATTCGTCGAGAGCGAGGATTTTGCTGCATTGTACAGCTTTTTGTTGGGGTAGTGTTAACAAACAAAAATGTATTAACAAACAGAGACATATTTAGCGTATAAGCTTTTTTTTAACCAATAAGTGTATTAAATGGAGACAAAAATAAGAAAACTGTGAAATCAAGGCCTAAATAAAAAGCCTGAGTGTTCAATTTACTATAAATATTAACTGTGAAGTAGGACTATGTACACATTAAGGACAATATATTTTAAATGCTCAGGAACGACTCTGACTATGACTAATTGGAGATCAGTTTCAAGTTGTCCCTGAGCGCGATCGGATGCTTTACCTAAAGCGCATGCTTCGACGTTTGGACCTGATTAGAGGTTTTCCGTGAAATTTTTCTCCCTAGTGATTCCATCTATTCATCAATAGATTTACAATCTTACGGATATATTTTTTGGTAGTGTTCGGTATTCAGTGTATAGTGTTCGTTTTCTCGTAGTTCATAAATCATAATTTTACTCATCAGTTTATATATTATCATCTATAACAGTGAATTAAGCGTGGCGTTGGTAATAGTAGTTTCATTTCCATGAGACTTGTATTTCGTCGACCTATACATAGCCAATCACCATTATTATAAAACAACTTCTAGCCGGACATGGAAATCCACATTTAACCGGACACGGCACACTTTTTGGCGTTATACCCCATAGGGTCAAGCCATCGTGAAAGAACTTCAGCTCGCAAGACGAGACCACAGTTCCGGATCGAATACCAATAGTAGAAGAAGAAGAAGAAGAAGAAATTGGAGGTTATGCTTTACTCTTCACAACCCAAAATAGTACACCAAAATAGTACACCATTCGGAAAGTGCTCGCGAGTACTTTACACAGCCCAATGGAGCACAGCTATTGTACACAGGTATAGTACAAAGTTCATTTTAATGACGATAGGTGGCAGTTTTACTACAATTGAATCGAAATGGTGCAAAAGGGTCCTTGATGCACCTCATTTATTTGACACACTGCACATTTAACTCCGTTTAATTAAAATGTAATGCCTCTTTCACACGAACAAGGTGCCTTGTGGTGGTACTAACAACGTTGATCGTGTGATAGGAAACGAGGATTGTTGTCTGTCTGTGTGACTACGGCCTGTGGCACTACTGCGATTCCTGTGAAGGAAGCACACGTCATGATTTAGGGTATTATTAAGGCCCGACGTCTGTTTTTTATGGATACCGGGCAAGTGCAGAGAAAATTTGTTTTATTCCCATATTCGCAATTGTGGCAATAAGAATCATAGAGAACACTTATTTATTCCTTCTCTATGGTTATTGGACTGTGCTGATCGCCACGAGTTTGACAGTTAATTTATCAAATTATAGGAAATTATTGTATTAATTCTTTGTTTTCTGTAAGCTTGTTGATAACCAGAGACGTAGTACTGTTGTACGGTCAGGTGCTAATCTCAATCTTCTGGAAACTTGCCATTTAATCCAAAATATTTATTTTTTCCTTGATAGTAGAGTTTATGCTTACTAAATTTTCTAGTAGCTGTTTGAAAATATTATTTACATTGTAAAGTTCTCATATTTCGTATGAAATTGAAAACTATAGAAATAAAAGTGAAAAAGAAAGGATCTCTAAAACATTACTATAAAAGAATAAGTAGAAAACTTGAGTGATCACTTCCATATAATAAATTTTATGTATTTAAGCACTTTTTAGCAGTTGTCCTATAATTGAAATCACATTTCAACATTTAAAATTTATTCATAAATATTCGAAAATTTATTTTCTCCCTTCTTCAAATACTGCGTATCACAGTGATCATGAGAGAAGATCATGTTGTCACAAGTTTATTGTCCCAAAAATTAGGACAATTAGATAGAAAACTGTTCCGAAAACTTTAAAAAATACACAAAAAAAAATGGTCACAAAGAATACCTGCAGCATTGCAAGATCACTTGATCTTGCTTGGAATTGAATCATAGATCGATGACAAAAGTGCTTAAATAATTAGTGATCAGGTATTAATTGGATCATTTACTTATCGTGGCTTACATACATATCTATCAAAAAGGTATCTTGAGTTGCAGTCTATTCGATTAGTTAGCACTGGATTACATCCATACATATAAAATATGTAGGTATATGTATACATTATGTATATCAGCAATTTATCTCAGACGCGACGTTACACAGAACTCTAAATCTTGAGTAATATATTCGGGGCATATTTGTCATGAAAATTGCCAATAAATTAAAGAAATCTGAAAAACTTTCCTGTACTTATTCTCCTAGAGAGAAATATGCTTTTCAAATCTGTTTCTGATTTTTCTACTTCAATTTCAACGTTTTATATGAGTTCGTGTTCAATTTTGGGGTGGACTTGCTGATTAGTTCGTTTATTGCCTGATTTATGGCTGCCGATATCTAAGAAACTCCTTGAAGGCCTTCTCGTAATGTAAAGAATTATTGTAGAGAGATGGAAAAATGTTGTCTTTTGGTATATGTATGAAAGAAATTTTTATAACTTTATTGGTTATGTGGAAATTCACCAGAAAGACCCGTCAAGGTTTTTTGATCAAACGAATGCTGGTTCATACGATATTGATTTGGGAATTAATTTCGTTTATACAAAGCAGAAATAAAAACCTGTTAAATTTGTGCGTTATATACATATATTTTACCTTTCAATGCAATAAGTATTTTGGGTACCTATACATAAATATATGAAAGTAAATCGGATTTTTCATTTAAAAGAAAAGTAGAGCTAGGGAATTTGAAAATTTTGATATCAATTCTCAATATATTTGAAAGAAGTGGTAGAGCAAAGATATTAAATCTCATCAAAGAAGCGATAGGGAGGTCTTTAAACATTTGAATTCAATTTCAAAGCAAATTTGAACTTCAGTCAGAGAATGACATTGAAGAAAAAAACATCTATAAAAGATAGTTCAACGGATTGTTACGCTATTTAAAATGGACTCATTTTGATCTTATTAGGATTATTGCTGCGGAAATTAACAACAGGGTTAGTTTCATGCCCCGGGATATGAGGACTTGTCCCATATCAGGCTTAGAGCTGATTCGCAGATTTCCTCCTCTACATATTTTCATTAAAAAGGAAACTGCTCCTAACGTTAAGGTTCTAAATGTCGGCTCCAAAAAACCTAGAGACTTAGTCGGTCATAAAAGACATCTTGGACAATTTCATAATGATTCAATAGGCCCCAAGTTTACAGACACAATGCTCAAAACTTTTAGATTTGGGCACCGCTTTGAACTGGTTATAGAAGACCGCCAAAGCTGGAGGAACAGTGGACCGTTTCCCGCGGGCATTACCCGTCTGGTACATAGATGGATCTGAGAAAAGGAAGGTATGATGGGTGTAGGATTCTATGAGCCGAGATGTAAATTACATAAGGCACTAAGATCCTACCCAACTGTTTTTGATGCAGAAATTCATGCCATTGAAACGTGCATTAGAATCAAAGATGGTTTGGGAACCCAAACATCTTTTTTAATATATAAAAATCCAGTGTCACTGTGTTTGTACACGCCAATCTCCGAAGCCGTCCAACCGATTTCAATGTCATTTTGTGAATGTTTGTGGGTGGTACCAGCGTGAAAGATAGGATAGTTTTGGGCACGAGAATTAAAAAAACTGCCTGACAACGCGTTGATGTGGAAAGCTGAAATTTTGTACACGGCGTTTTGATAAAAATTGTTCAAAAATGGACTAAATCGGGCAACTTCATCGTAGGGTTGCCATACAAATATTTCTTTTTTTTAGTATATATTTGGACACTGTCTGACAAAAACTGCACGTAGAGAGCTGAAATTTGGTAAGTGGTGTTTTCATAGCATATTAAAAAAACAACTAAATCGAGCAACCCCTTCTTGGTGTTGCCATACCAAATTATGGTTTTACACTATATGTTTGGAAACTGTCTGAGAACGTGTCGACGTGATAGCCCAAATTGCATGCACGGTATTTTTAAAAAAAAAATTTAAATATAGGTTCAAAAATGGAGCAAATCGGGCAACTATTTCGTAGGGTTGCCATACAAAATTTGCTTTTTAATTATATATTTGGGCACTGTCTGGGAACGGGTCGACGTGGAGAACTAAAATGTGGTACATTGTGTTTTCATAGCAATAGTAAATAAAGTTACAAAAATGGTCGATCTCGGGTGACCCCTTCTTAGTGTTGCTATACAAAACTTTAGTTTTTCCCTATATATTTGGACACTACCTACCGCGTCGACGTAGAGAGCTGAAATGTTGTACATTAAGTTCGAAAATTAGAACAATCGGGCAACTCCTTCGTAGGGTTGCCATACAAAAATTTCGTGTTTTACTAAATATTTGGCCACTCCTTCAGAACGCGTCGACGTAGAGATTAACAGTCTCCCACGCATATGAATGTATGCACGTACACTCAAAAATTCACAGACACACACGTACGCGCGCAGGAAATCACACGCTCACACACACACACACACACACTCTTCCTCCCCATTTACCAACCTTGCTTTTATTTTCCCGGTATTAAGTTTTAGTTTATTTGCTTTTAACCCAGTAACATGAACCATCCAGATCTTCTTGTAACTTAAATTGTATTTCGCTGATATTATTGACTGCTATATAAACAAACGTATCATCCGCAAATAAGACTAACTTCGAATACTTAATCGTTGTGCTTATATCATTTATATGCATTGTGAAGAGAAATGTTCCTAAAACGGATCCTTGGGGTACTCCCAAATCTACATTTACAGCTGGTGATATAGCCTGACCGACCTTTGTTCTCTGCATTTTTCGGGATAGGAAACTTTGAAATCATTCCATGTCGATGTTTTTTACTCCATACTTTTACATTTATCGTAGAAGCAGTTGTCTATCTATAGTCCCGAAAGCTTTCTGGAAATCCAAAAAAACACATACGCTATTCTTTTTGTTTTATGCTATTTCTTCCTTCCATGTCGTTAACACCATCTTCTCCAATACCTTTCCGGCGACCGGTAAACTATTATTAACTGGTCGAAAATCGTCAGGTTTCTGTGAATTTTTGACTTTCGCAATTGGTGTGACCAAAGAATCCTTCCACAAGATCGGAGACTCTCCCCTTACCAGAGTTTTGTTTACTATATTCATCAGCACTGGTCCTAACAAATCAAACGAGTCCATTATCATACTTGGGCTAGCAAAATTGAAAACTCTTTTCTGTTTTAGCTCTTTCAATGTTTCTCTTATACCTCTAAGATTTACTGTTCTAAAGTAGCATGTCATCTATTTTATGATTATTTTGTATTTTTTTGTTGGTATGTCAGTTGCATAAATGAGCTTAAAACTTATTGACGTGCTTATAGTATAAATTTTGCAAAAATATTTGGAGAATCAGTCAAAATCGTATTCCTTAATAATAATGGAAGTACAAATATTCCGATGGACTGTAGGAAGAACTATAAAATAATTTCTCGATACTTAAGCCATATACAGGATAAGCCAAAATTTCATTCAGAAAGAGACTGCTTTTCTTAGAAGGAGTGTGAACTATAAACAAAGGCGGTGGGAAATAAGCCAATGAATGGCTCCGATGAAAACTTAAATCTAAATTTTAAATAGCACAAGATCTAAATGAATTACAAGAAAAAAAATCTAACTAGCCCCGTCGGGTTAGCATATGACCTTTTAAAAATTCCCGTCAGCAATTTTATTGCGAGATCATTGTGGTAGTCTAAATTAAAAATGGCTACCAAATTCCGGCCGGTGCGTTAGCCGCCATATTGAATTTAGGAGGGAATTGTTTTTGCCCAATATCTCGGCCATTTTCAAATTTTCAACAAAAATTGTAAGGACTTAAGTTGTTGTAAATTTGATTCTCTACAACTTTAGTTCTTACAATTTTAATCGTGCGATTGATATTTTTGGAATTATATTTGTAATGTCGAGAACTTTCACGTTTCTAATTTTTCTTTTCCGTGGTAAAAAGTTTGTACATTCCCAATTTCTGCGATGGCTACGGAATTTTTCTTCTCAGATTCCCGATTCATCCCTCCGTCTGGCTCTACAGCGTCTTTAGCACTCAATCCCTTCCATATATTGAAAAGTGTCATGTCCGTTGAGTGTATTGATGTTAAAATCCGCATTGTTGTAAACAAACTGCATAAAGATCGCGGTTTAAGACGGCATTGTGGACGAATGATGGAAGCATCGGAACATTGACATTTTTTCGTATGATGAGCAAATACCCAAAGACGAGGAAATTTTTATCAAATTTTTCGAACCGAATTTGTTGTACAACAAAGCACATAAGCAAAAGCAATAAAGAAATGAGAAAAAGGAATAAATAAATGAAAGATCGAGGACGAGCTGCGGATAAAATTGCAATGCACGACTGAAGGGACCAATCTAGGATCATACGATGTGGAACGTATGTCTTCTAAAATAAATGCACTCGCATCACGAACAACTCTCAACCTTTCTTCGTGATGAGGGTTGGATTGTTGGCTCCAACCAGGCTTCCGAGAGGATTTTGTAACCAGTTTCACGAAAACCTGTTATCGTATCCAATCCCGGTGCGTTAAACATTACATTTTCGTCGCCGTACTCATCTTGTTTTTTTATTGTCCTTTGATCCGGAGTAAAATCTCCTTCGATATTTTCCTCCAGCTCTTTCAGGTTAAATTGACATTCGTCAGCGTTGTTATGGATATAATCGAAAATGAGCTCTATAGCACAGTCTATTTCGCATGAAAACGGTTTTCCTGATAGCTTGATGGCTATTATTTCTTGTACCAATACCGAAATATATGACACCAAATCGAATGTTGGTAATACCTGAATTTCAGCTCGTGATGGCGTTGTTGTTGTTACTCTTTTGGCACGCTGGGTACATGACAACGCTGTCAACAGTTTCGAACATACGCTCGCGTTCTTCATTACCGCGAATAATGCCTGCTGATGAAAGAAATTGCACACCACTTTTTTTCACTGTATTTTCCACTGTATTTTTCTCTGTATTGTTTCCGCTTGTAGCTTCTCCACACACACAAAACAATTCTCCATTTTGCTTGCAATACAACTACTCCGTAGAGCCTTTTCAAGTCACAAGGACCCTACAGGCCCACTCTTGTTCGTTGCACACCTGCCGCTGACACCAGCGTCTAAGGCAGGGATGGCAAATAGGATTTTATCAAAGTGCCAAAATAAACTAAATTTAAATGCAATTTTTTTCGCGTGCTCGCGAACCTTTTATTTATTATCTGTACATTTTTTTATTGATTATAAAAACACAACAAAATAAAGAAATAGATTACAATATCTGAGTCCATGTGAGATAATATTAATTCAATATAAAGAAATAGTATAAAAAATTATAAAGTTTAATAATAATTATAATAGAAAATTATTAAATTTTGTTATAAGTTTTTTGTTTCATGTTATTTGCAAGGTTTTTAATATCAGGCTGGTATGTTGTCGATTGTAAGGTAATACAAGCTGCTGACTCCTCCTCTGTCAATCTGTTTCTTGTCTTTGACAGTACATGATAAAGTACAGAAAAAAGACTTTCAAAGGAATAAGTGGAAGAAAAAATGGTTAACAATGCGATCGCTAATATTTTTACAGAAGCAAATGCCTCTGGCATACTATTCCACACTTCTAATATTAGGTTTTAATTCGGCATTCTGGCTCTCCATCCTGTGACAATCGATGATATTCAAAGTCTTCGATATTTTTTCGCATATTCACAAATTTTTGTGTTCAAATAGGATTAGATTGCAAATCTACAGTATGGATTTCTAAATTTTCTAATTTCATTCAATTAATGAGGTTATTATCGAAATCCTTTATATCAAATAAGTCCGGATAATTTACAATTTTCAAAGCCAATCAATTCTTTTAAAATCTTTAAATATATTTGAAAATTGTTCTTTAATAGATTCTAGAACTTTTGAAAATTCGTAATTAAAATTCCAATTAGTTTTTTTGAAACTTGTTGATTCATCCAAAAAAGTTTTAAGTTTTGGAAAATTATTATGTTTTCCAGATGCGATATCTATAGCAAAAATTGCTAATTTTATTTCAAACCCCTTTATCAATCCAGGGCCGTCTTTAGCCAAGTGGGGGCCCATGGCACTTTAGAATATGGGGACCCTCTAACAAAAATTATTTTGTAAACTAATTTGGGTTAACAACAGATAAAAACAACATTCTAGTTATAATTGTTTTTTTAATATTTGAAAAGTGCGAACATACATATTTAAAAAAGCTACACTGATATAAGAGGTATTTTTCTTGTTTTTTTGATTTGCAAAATCATGAATGACTCCTTCAAAGTCTATTTCTTGAAGCACATCACTTTCTATAGACATCAGCGACAAACTGCTCAATCTTTCTTGAAGCATTGTACTTCTCAGTTCATTTTTTATTCTTTTCAATTTTGAGAACGAACGTTCCCCACTGCAGTTTGTTACCATTATGCATAAAAAGATTCTCATTACTTTTTCTACATTTGGAAACGTATCTTCGAATTTGTCTTCTTTTATAAGATGATATAGTTCTGTATTAGTAAATAGTTTCTTCATTCTCACTAATCTGGACAGCTTTCAAATATTCTGTTAAATGCACACATTCTATCTCTAGTTCTTCGGATGCTAAAGTCGTTGTGGTAGATTTTAGCAAATGTTTTGCAACTATGTTTCAACTCTTCTGAAGTCAAAGTTTTCAAGTGCGATAAAAAACCAAACTTTTCTTTGCCTTTTAGTTGAACAGATCGCGCAGAGCCATCAAAAAATGTCGTACGTGAGCTTCTAGCTTTGATTCTTTGAGATAGGTCCTTATAGTCAGCTTCTGGATTTTTTTTCTTTCGCGGACGATTCGAATTTATCCAAATTATCCCTGATAGTATTAATGAAATTGCCAAGCGAAGTAAACAAATTTGTTGCAACGTCCATTGTTATAGTTTCTTTTTGAAAGCTGTTTTTTGTTTTGTCTATTCTTTCCAATATGGTACTCCACATTTCTGTTAGAATAATAAATTCCAGTTTTTCCATTTTTCTGGATAGACTAACAGCTTCGTTTCTGGTTTCTCGTGGCTGCTCGGTATCTCCAGCGATAGACGTCAAGGCTTCTAGAATTTGCTCATAACCTCGATGTAAAGCGTTTACTGCATCGGCTCGTGGGTCTGCATCTAGTTTCAGAAAGACTTTTAAGAACTTTATGTGAACCTAAATATTCTGTCAATATATTCCAGCGATGGGTAGAACTCAAAAAAAAATTGTACAGTTTTTGAACCATTTGAAAAAAACTTGTTGCCTCTTGTACACACCCGGCAGCATGAAGACCTACCAAGTTAAGAGAATGTCCCGCGCATGGAACAAAGGTAGGAAATTCACATATCTCTTTGATTCTCGCTTGCAATCCAGAATATTTTCCCGACATATTTGACGCATTATCGTAGCTTTGTCCTCTACAGTCCTCTACAGTTGTGCTCCTTAATAGGTATAAATTTCAAAAACCTTTCAATGGGAGCACGGTCTTTCACGTATCGAATTATAAAAGTCAACTGGTTAATATGAGATAGGTCGGGCGTACTATCAACGCTAATCGAAAAATATTTTGCTGATTTAACTTCACTTATAATTTTCATTAGGACTTGTTTTCCCATTATGTCAATGAACTCATTACAAATAATTGTTGATAAATAAGAAATGTGTCCTTTTCCGGGATTCCCATAATATTTCAAGTGATCTGCGACAAATGGATCAAATTCACTTAATAACTCCATACATCCGAAATAATTTCCGTTGTTGACAGATCCAAGGATTTCGTTGTCACCACGAAATGGAAGCCCTCTCGATGCCAAAAATTTTACAACTGCCACAATCCTTTTTAGTAAATTTTTCCAGTAATCCATTTCTCTTTTATATTGAGATAACAAGTCTGTATCGACTCTACCAACGGTTTTAATTCGTGCGAGATAAGTCATCATAGATTCTCTATGTGCTGAGCTATTTTCGTGCTCCAAAATGATGTGCTTAATATGTTTCCAATCGTTGCATCCACTCGGAGAACAGAAGCTTATATTAGAAGGGTTGAATAAACAACATGAAAAACAAAATAGGGATTTCTTCGAAGACGAATATAACAGCCATTTCTTTCAACACTTTCATTGTTCTTTAATTTACGATGAAAGAGTGTTTTATTAAAATTCCTAGTTTTTGATTTACCATCTGCTTCTATATAAGTTCTGGATGCTTCAGAGAAGTCACAATCCTTATTTTGAAAAAATGCAGGTCCTTTGAAAATCCAATATTCACTTACCGTTTCTGTAAATGTTTCATGAAAATAATCGCCAGGATCTTGAGAAATGTTTTCTGTGGCTAAAGACAGTTGTTGCTCAAAAAAAGCAGTTGTCGGTGAAGTCGATGTATTTTTGCCTCCGGGACAATTACTTTCTAAATTATATAATTTATTGCTCTCTTTTTCTGACCCGGAAGAAGCTAGCTTAGAAGAAGTAGGTTCTGAAGTTCCCTCAATATTGTGTAGGTATGACTCGTGTGAAGAATTTTGATCGCTACTTACAGAGGCTCCTGGTGTAAAATATGATGTTAATTTTGGTAATTTCTCAATTAATTCCTTTTGATGCGCAGCTTTTTGTCTTTTTTCTGAACCGCTAGGATATGATCGTTTAGACATATATTCATTCAGTATTTTATAACACTAAAAACAATTATAAAAACAACACGGGAAACACACCGAATAAAAATTTTAAGGCGAGTAAAGTTATTTTCAGAAGAAAACCTTAAGCGATGCTAAGTGGACTATCCTGAATCCCTAATTTTCGTGTGAAGCATTTTATTTCTAATACTGAAAACAACACATATTTATTTCGTCAGAATTTATGTATGTAGCGTATGTAATACTATAAATATAGCTAAAAAGATAAAGAAGCAAACAGTACAACAAAATGTTGATCGTTTTTAATTTGCCTGTCCTAACGACTGTATCCATTTCATGGAAAAGAAAGACACATCGGAAAGATGTGACTATTTACAATAATTTTTTTCCTGCAATTTTCTTGAAAATTTTTCTTCTCAACTTTTGCGCGTTATTTGTAGCCAGCAGCAGTCCCAAAAAGTTGGATTCATTCCGTTCTCTGGGCCGCTAACCATTTTTATGAGCATAGGTCATTTTTTCTTTGGAACTCTTACGAGAATTGTTCTTCGTAATTTGTATGCGCTAGGTATGGTACAATCGGCAGTATTTCCGGAAACAGAAAATTAGACAGAAATTGGGGGTAGAATTGATTTTGCTACTAGCACATTTTTACATTTTGTGTTGATGATCAGAAAATTCCAGAAATTTTCTATTCAGCGAAAGAAGGCGGGAAATTTAATAAATGGGCTGTAAACACTGACACTATACAATATGTTATATGTATGTTACTTTGTATTAAAATTTGCTTGCCATTTCGAATAAATCGCATGATCTACTTTCAGTAGCTAAATTCTAACAGCTAAACAAACTTGTAATAGATTGTTGCACTGATTGAAAAATTGGCATCGGTTGGTATACTCTTGCAGGGGCCCATGCGTAAAGACTGTATCAATCCAAACATAACTTCAATTGTTTTTCCTCGACCTTTCAATTTTTTATTAAGATCGGTTAAATGCAATGTTATGTCGGTAAAAAACATTAATTTTGTTAACCATTCTCTATCATACATTTTTTTAAAACGATCCCTGTCGAATTCATGTAAAAAAGATCGAATTTCTTCCAAGCAATTCACAAATCGTTCTAAGGATGTTGCACATTACCGTATTCGCAATCCACATATCATTTAAAAGTTTTTAAATTGTCTTTTATGAATTTATTAACTTTTTCTGATATTTCTTTGAAATCGCTAGTTCCAAATTTTGCACAACGAACTTGCTGGTGAATAATGTAATGAAAGCTTGGATGACCACCAACTAGGTTTTGAAATAAATTAACAAAACTTATCTCTGGTGTAGTCATATTAGGAGCTCCATCTGTCGTTACAGAAATAATTTTTTCCATATATATTTTAAGTTTGTTTAATTCATTAACTACAACTTCACAAATATAACTACCTCTTGTTCTTTCCGGTATATTTGCTAATTTTAAAAGTTCATCGTGCATTTAATTATCTTTCGTATAGCGTGCAATAATTGCTAATCGGGCAGATGAATTAATATGAGTTGATTCATCGAGTCATATTGAAATGTAGTCCCAGCTATTAACATCGTTGTAAAGTTGATCAGAAATATTATAGCACTTATTTTTAAAATTCTATCTTTAACGGTATTTCTGTTTAGTTGCACTTCTCAAATTCTTTAAATAATCTGTTCTTTATTATTAAAATCTTGGAGCCAACTGTCGGCCGCTTTTTCACCATAAGCCTTTTTGTAAACTCTCCATCAGAAAATGGTTTTGATTGCTTAGCAATCAAATAAGAAATTTCAAAACTAGCTTCCGTAATATTGCTGTTGGTTTCTACAAATTTTGATAATAAATTCGATTGACTTTCAGCTATCTTTAACCGTTGAGAAATTAGTTCTTTTCTTTCGTCAATATGTTTTTCGACAATTTCTTTATGGTTCGTTTCGAAATGTCGCTTAATAGAAGACGTTCGACACACAATAATTTCAGTGCACAGTCTGCACCGACTTTTATCTCCATGTTTAACAAAGCCGTAATCAGCAGTCCAAGAGGGTACAAAACTTCGAATTAATTCAGCAAAAAAATTAATTTTATTTAAAGTTAAGCACAAATTTTATTGAACTGCACTAGTCAAACCACTGACTTATAACAATGGAATGAGCGTATTGCCATTTTCCTATAGGAAAGAACTAAAAACTCTCAAAGAATATGTACAAAATAATGCAAAGGCAACTAGATGAAAAAAATGTAGATCTAAATCCAAAGCCGTTGATAAAAATTATTGTGTCCATTTTTTTTTAAAAAAGCAGAAACTATTTTTAAATAAGAATTTTTTTTACTTAATTTTTTGAATTTCTTAGCGTGCCGGAAAAATTTTCTTGCTTCCCAAACTTGGTACGCGTGCCGTGTAATTGCCATCCCGGGTCTAGGGTATGCTGGTCGCTTGAGTCCCGTTAGGATTGCCTTAAGCGTAGGACCATAAATATTGGTTCTAGGAAAAAAGTTGTAGAGATCAAAATTGTAGGAAATGAAATTTTATACAACTTTGTTCCGGTACATATATGTCCTAAATAATAAACGAGATAATTCTATAATTATACTTTACCAATTTTTTTCCAGTTTTCCAAAAATATCAATCGCACGATAAAAATTGTAAGAACTTAAGTTGTAGAGAATCAAATTTACAACAACTTAAGTTCTTACAATTCTTCTTGAAAATTTGAAAATGGCCGAGATATTGAGCAAAAACAATTCCGACTTTAATTTAAAATGGCGGCTAACGCAGAATTTGGTCGCCATATAGATTTACTTAGACTACCAGTAATTTACCCTAAAGGTTAGAGAAATAAAATTGCTGGCGGAAATTTTTCCAAAATAAAGCCTTTTTTTTTGTTTTTTACTAACCCGACTGGGCTAATTATCGTGTGAAAGATGTTTCGGGGGTAATCTACTGTAAAGATAAAAATCTACCAGATCAACAAATATGGTTGGAGTACTTGAACTTGCATGTAACAACAAACAAATTGTAATTAAAATCCCCGGCAATTATGATGTGATCAAATTTTTGGTTTAGTTAACAAATATAATAATGGGAAGCCAAAATATAAATTAAAGCAATTTTTTAAAACAATATAAATAAAATTTGCTCACACACACAAATAAATAATTGCGGAATTTATGATAAAATCCATCTCAATCGAACCATTCATTCCGGAAATTGACTATGGGTAAATACATACTGAAAAAAAATTGCTTGTGTTCCAAAAATATGGGGGAAAAATTCCCATGTTTCCTCTCCACTCCTACTACACATATAGGTACAGAGCGAACCAATTATATTTCCATTATTTTTCGTTCCTCGTATTTTTATATGAATTTAATTGAAACGTGCAAACAGTGCATACCACCTACCTGTGAGAAATTGCCTTATATTTGCCAGTGATGGTCGTCTCTTCATTTTGTTGGATGATGATGGTGTCACCGATCTAAGTTGATACATGGCTCATGCGTCCTGATTTTGTTTTTCCCTCCCAACTAATATTAATTAATATTTCCTAGAATCGGGAATAAATTTGTTTTGTTTATTTCTTCCAACACAACTACTCTGACGCAGTATTAATTCTGGGAGCATAATATTTTAGTGTTGGTATTATTGTTGTTAAAACTAAAGATAAATTCACAATTCACATATTTCCAGGTCGACTGGAGCGCGATGATGATGCGGATTAAAAAAAAGAAAACCAAAAAGAAGAAAAATTGATTTCCATATGAATATTATCAGAATTTCACTATTATAACACGGCGGCGGGTGGGTGGTTGGTTGGTTGGGTTTTTCTCTCGCACACATTAATCAATTATTAAAAAGTAATTACCGCCCCGGATTTTATAGAAATTTTTCAACCCCCAGTAAAGAAAAGAACGTTTTCCCATCACAATTTCCGCCTGCGAACAGACCGATATTTCGCATAACGCTCTTAATTCATCTTGTCCAAACGTTTCCATTTCCAACTGCCCTCAACTGTCAGTTCGCGAAATTGAGACGTCTTCACAAATTATCGTTGTTGAACTTGATGGGCTGCTGCGGGTTATACTTATTATGTATTTTTAGATGGAGGAGAAAATCATCTCTCGGACTCTTTAAATCAATAGGAGGTCTTGTAGTGCATCTTTCACCGTGGGCTGGACCAATTTACTACACTTTGCGGTAATTTGTACATTCCTTCGCTAGTTAAAAACATAAAAATATCTCTCTATTGTACATACATACATACATACATACATGTCCCCACTGAACACTGGACGCAACAACGCTATATGAAAAACATGTTCGTTCACACACACACACACACACACGGTTCACATCTCGTAATTTTATCACAGTGCTCTTATCATGAAAAATTTGAATATGGCCTGGAACGACAATTTACCTGATCTTTATCGTTCCTGAGAATATTATCATCCAAGCATAAGCGTTCTTGTGAATGAATTGTTCTTTGTTTACTTTCAAGTTGTTTGTTTGTTTGCTTGCTTGTTTTCGAATGATATGCATCGCTTCCTTTTCGAAATAAATTTCGATTTTTTCGAAGAGACATTTTTGGTGCAATTTTGTTATGCATGCTGGTGCGATTTTGTATAGAATTTGTAGGAAATTTTGTCACATATTTTATGGTTTTTTGAATTTTAAGAATTTTATGTTATGTGTGTAAGTAAACAATTTTTTTAAAATTATTTTTAACATTTAAATATATGAGGAGAGGGTTTCACTATGGGTTACGGGTAGAATATATGAATTTTTTTTAAACAAAGTTTTGTATGTACAACTAGTTTACTAATATCATAGAACGCTCTATATAACTAATATAATAGTGAATTCGCCCTAGTAGACATGATTTGATGATTTCAGTGATGAGTTCATCATGAGCCATTATATGAAGGTAATGATGAAATCAGTTGCGGACTCGGGATTGAACTCATAATATACTTTTCTTCAATTGTAGTAATTTTTCCATAATCAATCGATGAGTTGTTATATTATTTTCTTGTTGACATAATGAAAATACTCATTGCTACATTCATCAGTCAATTCATGATGAAATAATCGAAATGCTCACTGTTCCCAGTAAAATATTTTCTCGGGTTTTTGCATTTGCGGGAAGTTCTCGAAGAACAACACCCAATGAACAATTTATTTATTATTCTTAGTCTACAGATTACGATCAACAGACCATGTATATACTAAAACTAAAATTATGTTTTGGTAAGAACATCAACTAAAACTAACCTACTATGTAATATAAAAATATGAACATATCTAATATTATAGTCATAGCAAGCTTTCTAGAAAGTCCGAAACAGAGGTTTTAAAAGAAACTCTATCTTGAGTAAAGTCAATTATGCTGCTACACAAATTAAACTGCCGAATACAACGACTTAATGGACTACTGAGGCCATAATTTGTTCTATGGAAAGTTTCAAAAAGAATGGGGCGCAGTCTTATTTACTTAGACGACACATAAATGGATAAGTTTTAACATATCAGGAGAAATAATCCTGTTTTCAATAACATCTCTAATAAACATTGTATTATAAATTTTTCGCCTGAGAGACAGTTTCTGTAAGCCAATCAACTTCTGGCATCATAAGGAGATAAATCACCGGTCCAGTTAAGTCTCCTAAGAGCAAACCTGGTAAATCTCCTTTGCACATTTTCAATTCTGTTAGAATACGTCACATAGTAAGGATCCCATACAACCGTGCAATATTTCAAAATAGGTCTAACGAAACCTTAATCCTTAAGCGTGTATGGATCAGAGAATTTACTAGCCCGATGTTTAACAAAACCAAGCCGAGAATTAGCTTGCCTTACTACATAATCAATGTGGTAGGAGAAAGTAAAGTTTAAGGTCCGAAACTATACTACATTTAGGAGTATTAATCCCATCGATAGACACTTAAAAATTAATTGGTGGAATTTATCAACAAATGATTAAGATGACACCATTTTGCAAATTTATCGACTTCTGATTTGAAATTGGATACTTGAGACATATCAACAATTTCCATGAAAATTTTTAGATCATCAGCAAAACCTAGAACAGAGGAAGATTCAAAGATGTTAAAGACATCGTTGATAAATATAATAAAAAGAAGGGGCCCTAGATGGCTCCCCTGAGGCACACCAGAATGTACCAAAATCGGCCGAGAGTACACCTCATTAATTTTGATAATTTGTATACGATTAGTCAAGTAGGAAGCGAACCATGCAAGAAGAGCAGAATAGAATCCAAACGCCTCAAGTTTGTGTAAAAGCAGGCGAATATTGACCTTATCAAATGCTTCTGCGAAATCAGTATATATAGTGTTACAACCTGACCACCTTGTTCTAGGACATTTAAGCAAAAGTTGACATAGGAACCTAAATTGGTTGCTGTAGAGCGTCCTTTTACAAACCCATGTTGGTGAATAGAACTGTACTCCTTAACTAGAAAAGAAATTTTTTCAGAGATAATACTACTTTCAAATAGGACGGTAATTACTGGCACAGTTTTTAGTACCCGCTTTATGTATAGGACGAACGAATGAAATTTTCCACTCATTGAGGAACAGTCCCGAGGATAACGACAAATTAAAAATATATGAAAGAGGCATCGAAATAGGATCACGGCATTAACTTAGAAATATCGCTGGAATGTTGTCAGGACCCGAAGAGTGGCTGCTTTTTAGCATTGACCAATGCTAAGTTTACATTCTCCGTAGACACATACATTGAACCCAAGTTGACCCGTGAGAAGATATGTGTGGTAATCTCAGTGTCAATGGGAAAGTCTAAGTCCTCCACATATACACAGACTCAAAGTATTCCGCAAAAAGGTTACATGAATCTGAAATGTTATAAAGCCAACAGAAGAAGGAATTCCATGCGAATTACGCTTACTGTCTAGAAATGACCAAAAAGCTTTTGGATTTATCTTTATACTAGCCTCCACCGATACCAAATATTGACTATACAGAAACTTATTTATGAAATCATATTCTTTCTGCAGCCTTTCAAAAAAGCATGTGTTCCTCAATCACACCAAACAGTTTGAATCTCTTATGAGCCTTGTTCCGTGCATTTCTCAGTCCCTTCAACCTATAGTTCATCCACGGAAAACCAGAATTATTTCTCCTTCTAGAACATACAGAACAAACAAGCTGTAAAGAACTTCCAGAAAATATGAATAAGCAGCACTTACAGTATTCAGGGAAGACAAAGATTCCCAATTATGCGCACTTAAGGCTTCATTGATAGCAGCATAATTGGCTTTCCTAAAATCATAAAAATAAGACAATTTGTTTTGGTCAATAGCGTTAGAGGAAGTGCTCGAAATTCAATAAAATTAAAATTTAAATCGATAGCAATATGATTAACAGTATTTTTTGATAATAAATAAGAAGCCTCAACTACAGTATAATTCAAATTATCACTAATAAAAACTAAATCAAGAAGCCTACCTATGGAGTTTGTAACTTTATTAACCTGGACTAGATTCAAAGACAAGAGACCATCAATCAGGCAAAATTCAAAATCCTTTTTAGCGTTCATCGGAACCAGGATCTTATCATCTTCATCAAAGACCACTGTAAGTTTCTAGCATAGAAATCATTTATACTTTATAAAATTGTTGTTAAAAATGTTGTGCCAGCTTTAAAAAAAACCCTTATAGAGCTAATTGGGCGCATTGTATAAAAGTTGTGGACGCTAATTTATAAAATAATAAACCATTTTAACTGTCTGCGAGAAAGTATTTGAAACCCTTATAAAACCACTTACATATATATCTACAACTTGGTTGGGAGAGTAGTTGTGAAAACTTCCTTCCTGTATTATAAACTTACTTCAGAAATGTGTCAGCAGGAAAAATAATTTATGAAATCAGACTTTGTCATCCAACGTAATGTTTAAACATTAATGTTCGATTAATATTGGAATAAAATTTCATACAGCTTTAATTTTATTGTAAAAGTTATACTTCTAGCTCGAAAAAATACAACGCACATACTAAATTCTAAAAATAAATAAACTTGAATAAATATTTATTATTAATAATATTTTTAGTGTTAAGTTCCAAATCGTTCAAAAAAAATTGAAAATTAAGAAGGAAATCATAAATTTTTTTGTTTTATTCGGAAATAAAAAATTTGCGTGTCAATAAACGAAAAAGTTAAATGCTGTTCGCTGCAATAAATTCATATTTTGTTTTTATAATAAAATGCCCGAATGTTTTCACCTCACTTATCAAATAATTTAGATTCGAGTGTAATCTTCAGGATCGGAAATGTCAAAGTACACTCTATATAATACTTAGTTTTACACAGGTTAACTGGTATTTGTGAAGAAGAGTTTTTATTAAATTATTTATTACCAATGAAAATAGCTCCTATCCATTTTTTATAAAGTTGTCATAAAAGTTAAAATACATCTTTTGAGTTTTATAAAGAGGAAATCCCTTACTCAATTCAAGTCGCAATATCAAATGGTTTTATAAATTTTCTAATTTAATTTTTTAATATATTTACAAAGCAATTGTTTAAAAGGTTTTTAAAAGATTCGTTTCGAACTATTATAAAATACTTATAGAATAAATTAGTTTCCGGAGCAAAACTGTTTTATAAAAGGTTCGAAAGGAGTTCTCAGTGTTACCATATAAAACAATTTAGCACCGGAACTCAATAGGAAAAAAGCGGTACCTCTATAAATCATTTTACTTTTTGTGTAGCTGTTATATAACCCTTACAAAATAAATATTTAATTCCTGCCTGCAACTAAGTAGCTGCAAAAATGTTCATAGGACAACCCGATGATTTTTCGAATTTAATTTTACGAATTTCTCTTGACATTTGGCCTTCAGGTTCAGAGAACTTCAGTATAATCCGAGAATTTTTCGTTTTTACGAATCTTCCTCGAAATATTACGAAGTTCTTCAAAAGAATTATCGGGTGCATGATTTTTTCAGATTGTGCATGATAAAGTGATTCAGTCGCATTTTCAATAAAGCATTCGGTCGAATAAAAAAGCTATAATTCATATAGTGAAGTGAGTCCTTTAGGTAAATGTTAAATGTTTCTTATAATTTGCTTGTTTATTTTCAATTGGATATCGAGTAGTTTTCATAAGGCGTAGTTACTCGTTTATCCAATTCGAAATCGAATAGTTTTTACGAAAAAATCTCGAATACATATGAACCTTATGTATGACACCAATGCACGAAAAAGCTTCGAAAAGTCCCTAGAAATCGTAATGATATCGAGTCGTCATTTCGATTGGAATTGGCGATCCTTTTCTTTCATTTTCGGCTCGAAAAAATTGGTTGTAATCATTTTTCTGCCTGACGAACCGTTCTAGAAATATATGCGAAAAACCATACGGAATGACATACGGGTGGGTAGTCTTCTAGGGTATCATAAGAATTGGTCTTAAACCAATTCCAGCTTTTTTACTTGTTTTATTTTACATCTGCATTTTGATAGCCCAGTGGATAGAAGGGGGATTTTTTAAAATTTTAAACGATCTTCACGGCACGCTAGCACACCTCGGCTATTGGCGGACAGTGTGGTGTGGGTTATAGGAAAACCTGTCGCTGTCACGTGCCATATAAAGAAAAAATCCATGCCTACAACAAACGTCGCACACATCCTGCTGCCCTGAAGGGACTGCTTCACATCACTTACCTTGTAGATCTAGTGAAGACCTGATATTGCCTTCTTAGATGCCAATTGCATTGCAACTAAGAACTAATCAACTCAAGTACTATTTATTCCTATATCGAAATGCTTTGCACATAAGAACTTTTCACTAGCTATGAAAAGAAAAGCGTGGCAAATAAATAAATAAATAAAGGCGGCACTTACAATTTTTTGCTGGTGCTGGGTGATCCATCGCCAAGGCGCCTATGAGATGTCCGCTATCACTGTCATTATTTTCTTTAAAAAAATTATGTTGCCTGGCTACCTCTGTGATGATATGATGAATCTGATCCTAGTTATGAGATAAGCCCGATACATATACTCTTCAAAGGCTGCGACATAAAACACACCGGATTCTTAACTTGACACTTCAATTACGGTAGTTGTTGCTCCTGGTTCCGCAATATAGGTACATGCGTAAGGCACACGTGGACCATGCTTTTAATAATCTCGCACATACATATGTCCTTTGGAAATCCGAGAGGATTCCAGGTGGGGATACTTTTTGGTACCCATGCTGGGTATAATCCGTAACGGCTAACTCTGTGCTCTGTGTTGCGACCTTGTACTAATGCGAAAATTATTACTATCGCGATACTTTTTGTCCGTTTCTACGTGCGTGTTGCAAACAGGAAAAAATACCTACCATAAAAGGCGGAACTATAAAAACGTGGAGAAACTCGAAACAATTCTAGGCTATTCCGGCATTCACACAGGTCTTTTCATTCTTTCTCCCTCGACGTCGATTACTTAATTAATCTGCCCGGCCAGCTGCCATACTTCCGGCATTTTCGATGATTCTTTTTCTTCTGCTGGCCACAATTTCTTTTTCAGTTTCGACTCACGGAACCATTCCTATTCTGTCAGCCAGATGTCGGTCGTACACAAGGTATATAGGAGATAAGGTAGTAAAATTAAAATTTTGACACATTGCAGCTGATAGCCTGTGACGTGTTTCGTCCTATAACGTATATACATTTCTATTGAAAAGACAGGGAGATGAGAGAGAATATTGTGTTCTCTGTACCATTCTTTCCTATACATTCGAACACAAATGGCGGAACGTGGTTTGTAATGAGAATACCTTGTATCTCTGTACCGCGGGTCTTACAGTAAGGTGAGTGTACATATAAAGCTGCGACCATAACATTCTATTTTGAACTACGCGTTAGAAGAAGTAAAACCTTTCCTGTTTTTTTTAATCAATACAACACAAAATACATCATAATTTCCTGGAAATGTACATGAATTTTGAATATGAACACCCTCGTGATGTGCTCATCGAAAGGCTCATCTGAACTCATCAGAAAACTTAATCCGCATTCAAAAGCAGAGAAATTTACACATTTTGCGCAATTTCCAGATGCTAGTTTACATACGATTTCCACCGAGCGGGGAACAGGGTTTTCGAAACCGATGAGCATTTACTACATACAAGGGCGGAATCGCACACCCACTAGAATACAATTGCAGTTCGGAGCTGTCAAATTTGGAATTGAAACTTCTGGTGTACCGTTCGATGTGATTCTGTAATGTGGTGAGGTTAGAGAGAGCCAAATATTACAAAGCTCTGTGAATAGCGATAATTTTGGGCAAAATCTAAAGAATTTCGGTCTTCAGAATTACAGGGTGATTGTGAAAATATTTCACAAAACACCTGTAATTGCCTTGTTATAGTATAACCTATGAAGGTGGTTTTTGGTTCAGATGAGAGTAAACCATCTAAGATTTACGAATGTCGAACCATTATTCCCCCGCTCTCATGACGCTAGTTATGGGACGTTAAAGTAAAAAAAAATAAGTAAAAAGCGAGTTTTCAAACAAAACTGAAGCCAAGCCGCATACTGAAATATATCGATGATTGTCAGCGAATAAAATCTGAATCCACCTCTGTGTGTGAAGAAAAGTTTATTTTCTACTTTTTCATGCGGCTTGGCCTCAGTTTTGTTTGAAAACTCGTTTTTTACTTATTTTATTTTCTGCCTTTTTCACGTTAACTAAATTGTTATTACGTGCTGCATAGAGATATTTTTTCGAGTATCAAATCGTTGAAGTACTGCAACGGTTTTCTGAAATTCAAATTATGTTTTAAACAGCGCTTTTTAGCTGTATTCCAACTTGATCCCATATAACATGAATTTTCCCGATATTCCATGTTTTCCACAGACTTTTCTTCCTATTACTATGATTTTTTTTTTAAAAATTTACATGAATTTTCCTCGATTTTTCATGCAAGTTTTCATGATTGTTGAAGAGAAAGTATTGATGCCAGTAGGACGGAAAAAAAATGATTCCGCATAGCTTATAAAACTTTTTTGTCGAAAAATTCCGGAAATTTTCGGAAAATTATCCAGAAAAATTGGAAAATTCTGCAATTTTCCTGAAACAGATTTATCACTAATCATATCGATGAAAATTTGTCCGATGATTTCCTGCTTTTCCGGGTTTTCCACGGAGTTTTCCACAAAAGCAACTTTATGCAACTCATTTCGCTCTACAACTTTGTCTTAGGTCACAAAAAGCTCAAAAGCTTCATTGGTCTCAAAAGCTCTGGAAAAGCGTTTTACATGAATTTTCCTCGATTTTTTCTGAAAGTTTTCACCATTGTCGGAGAGAAAGTAATGATGTCAGTTGATAGGGAACTTGATCCTGCATAATTTAGAAAACTTTTTTACCGGAAAATTTTCCACCAAAGTCGGAAAATTCCGGAAATTTTTTTCGGAAAAATCGGAAAACTGCATTTTTCCTGAAACGGATTTATCACTAATCAAATTTGTATCAAATTTTCAAATGATTTTTCCCGATTTTCCGGGTTTTCCATGGAAATTTCCGGTTCAATTTTGACAGATTCAATTGCCACGCGACATGAACCTGTGTGCTAAATTTTAGCTCGCTGTGATGACGAAAAGTGGGTCTGCAAGAGTGTCGAAAATAGTAAAAAAGAAATATATAAATAAATAGACAGACAAATTCGTGTACGAGTTAAGGGAATGGTGTCAAAAATTGAAAATTTTGCGCCTAATTTTATTCAATTCCACGTAAGATTAATGAAATTATGCATCATAAAAACAGGTTTATCTCAAAAACGTTTGGGAGTGATCAAATGAAAAGAAAAATTCTGAGGATTACAAATTTTACAAGAAAATGATTATCAGGCATTTTGGTGGAAAACTCGTAAAAATTAAAAAAATTTAGGAATATTTTTCGAATTTTTTGACTTTGACGTTTTATAACTAGCGACATTTGTTATTAAAAAGATTAGGGAGCTTACTTTGGTCTGAGCTAAAAATCACCTTCGTAGGTTGTATAACAACGGGGATACGACGGGGTGTTTTTTTTTTTTAAACTTACATATTTTCGTAATCACCTTGTAACTCCAAAACGGTAGTATGAGATGGCTCCCATCCCGTACATTTTTTGTTTGTTTTAGGTGAGGAGGTACTATTACCTCTTTCAAGATGGAACTCTGAGTCGGAAGAACCCTGTATATGCATTTGTATCTTAAAGCCAAAGTTTTTAAAATTAATTCCCTCTCTATTTAGACAGAGCCAAAGCATTTCGAAACAGTATTCACAGAGTTACTGAAGTGTGTGTGTGTTACAAACAATAAATCATCCATGACGTATGTATATTATATAACAGATTTTAGTCATTCAACTCGAATACATTAATATTCTTGTTGAAGTTCGTCTAAAAATATCAGGAGATTCGAAATTAAATCCCACAAGTTCTTATACCGATACATTTTAACTTCTAACTAGTTTCATGTCAAACGCAGATTGGTTTTCAATATTGCCACTAAGTATTTATTTACGTGTGTAGTTGTACGTGTACCTTCATATGAATTGACATTCTCATTTCATTTAAAGACCAGACAAGTTTGGCAAACTTATCTGTCCTGAACATTTTATACTTCCCTTCCACCGACACGAACATGATTTCAGCAATAGTGAACGTCCGTCCGACTCTAATGTCCTTAACCCATTCCCTGTTTTCCAACTTCTTTACCGCATCCTGACGGGATTGAACATTTTATCTTGAACTTTTGATATATAATGTCAAAGCATAGCGTGAGTTGAATTTCAATCAAATTCCTTCTCCTTCCTCTAACATTGGACACTTTTAATGTTTGACAACACACCATAATATATGGAGGATGCAGTCATATAAGTATACAAATACGCATATGTAGTTAACTGAACATTTTATAGTTGTAGTTGTCTAGTTTAATAATTCGTTTAGCGTGAGTTTTGCAAGTCACACGTCCACCTTACATATACATGTGTACGTCATGCATACTTATGTCATCCTTTCTCTATATGGAATTTCACTATGTTTCTTTCTCACATTTATATGATTCTACAGATTTTCTGCTTCTCATGGATCTGAAAAACTTCATGCCAGACAAGTGATTTTTGCTTTTTTCATATATCGATATTTTATTACAGTTAAGTTTCTACCCTCTACGACTGCAATCTGTAAATTGAATTGCCGAGGGAAGAACTGAACACTGTGAATGGAAAATTTGAAACTTGATTTCTGGTTAAGTGCTCTTAAGAATATGTTTCTCTCGTTCTAAAGTGGTGAAATTGATGCTATCCTACATGTCTTAAATTATAATAGATCTAGGTATATATAGCTTTATACATTTACTACCCAGTGTTGCTAAGCTACATAACTTCTATTTATGTGTATGTATAAATGGATAAGTAATAAAACATAAAAACCAAGTCAGAGCTAAGCTGAGAAATCTGTTCGCTAAACTTTTATTGCTTGCTATACTTGAGAAGTACCCATCTAACAGTTTTTATATTAAGAGGAGATTTTTAAAGTACAGTAAAAACTCGTTTATAAAACATTAAAGGATGATGAGATTTGACGCTCTTAAATCTACTCAGGTTAGACGCCCGAGGAAAGACAGAAGATGGTAGATTGTTCCACATGCGCTCAGATTGGGATAAAAAAGCATCACGGAATTTACTGTACGGCCGAAAATAGGGAATCAGGAATCAATCTACAAGGGATCAGATTAGATATTTTATTAGAACATTGGCCGTGCATGTAGCGATAAAGAAAGCGAAAGGCATCCAACATTGCGACATCGCTCGGTCGAGTGAGTCGATATGAAACGTACGTAAAGTTAGCACCGCAACAACGTCTGATATAGTTCGGAGCTATCTCATAATTTGTCGTTAATTTGTCGTTAATTTGTCGTGAAAACCTTAAATTTGTCGTGTCCTTTTTTTCTAAAGGAAACTGGATGTGGTGCTAAGTTGACGTCAAGCTAGCACCGCAATTCACTGGAACTCGGCCAAAACTTATCGGATTGGAAAATTATATATCTTGGGATTTGTCGTTAATTTGTCGTTAATTTGTCGTTAATTTGTCGTGAAAACCATAAATTTGTGTGCTTTGATTAGATAATTATAATTATTAGATAAAAATTAACGACAAATTCTAAGTTGTATAATTTTCCAATCCGATAAGTTTTGGTCGAGTTCCAGTGAGTTGCGGTGCTAACTTGACGTCAACTTAGCACCACATCCAGTTTCCTTTAGAAAAAAAGGACACGACAAATTTATGGATTTCACGACAAATTAACGAAAAATTAACGATAAAATATGAGATAGCTCCGACGAAGCTCAGAAGAAGTTGCGGTGCTAACTTTACGTACGTGATATGATAAGTTATTGTCAAATCAGCAATGGGCTTGAAGGCTCTCTTTTGGACAGTACCTAATGAAGCTAATATTGTGCGACTAGTTCCAGCCCAGATGTGCGAATTGTATATCATTCTTGGTCTGATCTATCTGATATAGAAATTGTAGAGAACTGTTAAAATATGGGCTAAAATATTTCTTAAACCTTTGCAAAAATCCAAGACATTTCGATGCTTCTTGAAGAACACAGAAAATATGATCTGTCCACCTTAACTTACTGGAAATATTAATGTCAAGAAATTATTAGTGACGGTGTATTGAAAATCAGAACTTCATCAAAAGAAACAGGAGTAGTAAAATTATGATCTTGTATTCAAGAGATGAGACAGGTTTGGGTCTTAGACGTATTGAATTTGGCGCGATTATCTCTGTCCTTCGCGGGGATCTTCTAAGAATCGTTATTAAATGATCTTATCATGCAATATCGATTCCCTCTGGAGTCCAGAAGAGTGTAAGTAAGTAATTCTTGGGTACCTACTATCATCAGCATAAATATGGATGTGATTAAAAGTTAGAGATCATTAATGAAAATCAAGAAGAGAGACGGAGAGATTACAGAGCCCTGCAAACGTTATCTATTAACGACGAGATAAAAAGCTTTCAATCCATAATATAAGAGGAGGAAGGAAAACAAGTGTTTTAAGTTTGACTGAAAGGTCACGATGACAGTCTGTATCAAAGGCCTTTAAAAATGTCTAAAGTAACGATTTTGAATTCACCAAAATTGTGAAGACTACGGTTCCTACGTTTCGTGAGAAAAGTCATTAAGTCTCCAGATGAGCGTCCAGCTCGGAAGCTGTATTGGCGATCGTTGATGAGATGATTAGTTTCTAGATACTTCATTAATTTTGGTTAATGATAGATTCAAAAACCTTTGAAAGAATCGAAGTGATCGCAATTGATCGATAATTTGAGGGATCGGTACCCTCTCCTTTCTTTTGAATAGGCTGAACGTGAGCTAATTTCCAAGCAGTTGGTAATTTTCCTGTCGAATAAGACAAGTACAATAGTTTGTGCAGAGGTTTAGCCAAGGAAAAGGCGAAAAACCATCAAGTCCTTTGGCTAACGTCGATCCCCTTAATTTCTCAAGGTCATTTCCATAAGATAATTGCCTACTTTCTGGCACTTATTGACCTTTATCAGCCATTTTCGCTGGTGATACTGAAGAAAAAGTGCAAAAAACGCAGAAAGGGTTACATTTGGGTACAGAGTATGTTAGGTCATTTTAAAGCTAAGCTGTTGGGGTCGTTAAATCCAATATGAAAAATTGATATTCATGACGTGTTTTTTGATAAAAATAGTAGTTAAATAAAATAAAACGAGTAAAAATTCCAAAATTTTAACTTTGTTGAGTCATAACTTCAAAATGGAAAGGGTGAGGGAAAAAATTTATAGACTATTGGAAAGGACCAACGATTATCTATCTACAGCAGTTTAAATAATCATCATAGGGTGTAACTTTCAGAAGTTACAGGGTGATCTATAAAAACATACCCAAGTATTTTAAAGTCCCTTTATCTCGGAAACCGTTACCGTACCCCCACTCATAGAATTTTTTGTTTGTCTAAGCATGACCTATCCGTAGCCTTCGGGTGCCAGACCACATACAGGACACCCTGTATGTAGTCCTGTGATTATCGAGATCCAATTTATTTCCTCTTTTATGAACCAGTATAACAACTTTCGATCAAAAAACAACTTGAAAGAAGTCAAGGAGAAAAATAAATATCATTACTCGAGAGGACCATGCATCAGATGTCTTATTGAATTTCATGCATCAAAAATAAGCATTTTTTCTCAGAGTCTACGCAACTTAGGTCTACCATCGTAAACAGACTGGCAACCTTAGGCAGTAAGTGAGCGCAAGTACTCCGTCGATTCTGTTTGAATAATATTCGGCCAGATTGTCATAAGGACAGCCTGCGCTGAAGAAGCGACACTAACAAAACAAAATCAGCGTAGCAGTAGTCCCCCATACGGCCGTCAAGCTATCATATGGACAATTTGTATCTTATCATATTTACAGCGCATAATACTCAGCCAAACCGGTCATAGAGACAGTCAGGTCAGGACTAAAAAATCGATCCGACGTCATGGATATTTTAAAAAGAGGTTGAAGCCCCCCGAGGAGATCTGAGAGAGGCGTATAGTGACAAAGAAAGTGAGTTACCGTTTCGGACTTCTCACCGCATACTCTGCATACAGGATCAATAAATCCTATCCTGTGTAGCCATACAGCGGACTCAAATTTTTCAACATTTCGGCAGTCCTAATTCCATCGTCAAGCTATCATAAGGACAGCTTGGGTCCTATCACTGGTAGCAAGCGATTGAACAGTTTTCTGGTCAAGCGATTTGGGTGAATCAATTTCACAATTTTCAGATTTTCAAGCAACTGACAGTTTTTCGCTATAAGCTATTCCGCTAATTTAGCAGAGCAGTTTCGGCCATGTTGGAAACTTAGCAATGGTGGACAGGTGGACAATTAGACAACAGAAAATTTTGCCAACCGCCAAAGATCCATCATCAGTTCCATACACCAACAACTTCAAATAACCCTAAAGAATAAAAGTCTGGAGCGGTTTTGCTGCCATTATCCTCTGGTCAAGTTGTATTGTATTATTATCAGCTCGGCTAAACTGACCTTACCTCAGATATGTATCTGCCTGAACTTGAAGGAAGTTGTTGCATATCTAAATCAATCCATTTTTTATTTAATTTGGAATCGCTTACTTGATAAGCCTTATCACTAACAATTGAGTTATGTTTAACCCCAAGGATACCATCTCATAAATCTTTCAAACACGGATTTCTTACTTGATATCAACAAATCTTTAAAAAGAGTACTTCAACACGGCCACATACAAACATACATACATGCATGTACCACCATAGCCGTTTTATACAAAAGTTAAAGGCACATCCATATTGAATCAACATCATCCTTCATATTCATCCATCCAGGATGCTTAAGTTCCTTAGAGGTATTTATCAATCCATAAATCCTTCACTCCGATTATTTGTACAACCAAAACACCGTAACAAGAAAATATTTTTTATGAAACTTTTCCATCGATATATTAATCTGTATGTATGTGTGTGCATGTGTGTGTTGTGTGGATTTGAAAGCCTTTTGATAGAGTGCCGATATACGAGCACGTTTAGACGTTTAGTTCATGACAGCACGATTCATGTCATTCAATTTGTTGTGGTCTATCTTGATGGAATTAGGATACCATAACGATCCGCTCTTGATTTCAACATCCTTCGGACGCAGGGCAGTCGGGCTCTCATTCCTATAAAATGTTATCCTTATACAGAATGGATAAGATGGAGTATAGGTTTTTAGAGGGAAGGGGGAGGGGGGGTATGCAAATCAATTTAATAGATATATGTACATACCTTGATTTAATTTACATACATACAATAATTAAAGAGGAATGAATTGTTACCAGTTCTGCACTCTGTGGGCAACTCTAAATGCTATGCATTTACCAGACTCCTAGTAATTTCACAAATGGGTCTTTACATATGTTTCGAATGTAAATGAAGTGCTCAAGTTCCCTCCAGTCTCTTTTGGAGAGAAACGGACATATGTGAAAAATTAAAATGTTTCCATCCATTCTGAATTTAAAAAAAAAATTAAATTTTTGGCCTTTTCAAAGGCGCTCTTCCAACCCTTCTATGATAGCAAAAAATTCCATATACACATGCTTTCAGTGCATATGTATATGTACAGTTAGGTAACATTGTTACCAAAATGTCTATACTTTTTCTGATGATTATTGCGACCTGTGATCGCTGTTGATGTTCAGCAATTCAAATGTCATTTCCGTAAGTGCAATCAGAAGATGCTTTATCCAAGAACATGGAGAAAGTAACCGAAGAAGTGCATTTCATACAGTACACATTCAACAGTATCCCACACCTACAATGCTTCTATCTATACATATACAAAATATATAGCATTGTGGGCAGTCTATAGTTTTATGCTTATGGGAGGATACGGATTGCAGAGCCCAACAGAAGGCAGACTAAAGTCACTAAAATGATAAAAAAGTTGTTGAAGTCGTAGTAACTGTGAATCATTCTAAGGTCATTATATAGTTACAGTTGTTGTTTTTGTTGTTGTTGTTGTTACTTCTGTTGCTGTTGTTTTAGCTGATTTTAAGGACACAGGAAACGAGCGAAAATTGTAAGTTTACACTCTGAATCTCTAGCCAAAAGTCATAAAAAAGGCCTCACCATAAATTGCAAATGAAATGTAACACAAGAACTTGTTACCATAAATTTACGCGAAGTTTCCGAGAGAAACAATGAACTTTTTTTTGTTTTTTTTTTTGTAAATGTTCGTGAGAAAATTGCAAGATTGTTGTCGGAATGTGGACAAAAACTATGGTGGGGAAAATGTGTGAAACGTATCGGATGGATGCTAAGTTGTTTTTTGTTTTTTGCAAAAGGGAACAAATTGGAAAAATAAACTCTTCTTGTATAAGGCTGGACCACATTTGCCGAAAAAGAAATTTAAGATTTTAACGAAACTGCGGTTTACTTACCAAAAATTGATATTTTTAGCCTAAATAGATATCACATTCCGTAAGGTGTATTATTTTGAGATTTAATGTTTTCAATTTTAAAAAGTGGTTAGAAAAAAAGATGGAAGTTGATTTAATTGAAGATTTGTTCTTTATATTAATTGGCAGTACCATTTTAATTTTTACATTGCATTTTGAATAATTTAGTATTAATTTAATTGTTTGACACATCTTGTTCTTACGGAATGAGCGATTCTTACCGCACCTTTACTGACTGCAATTTGACATTTAAACTTAACGAAAGTTCCCTTCTGACATCTTAAAGTTAGTTTGTGTACGTCTGTTAAATTTAAAGTCCTCGTTCGCTGCACTTAAGTAAATTTTCTTACGAATACGGAAATTGTTGTCCAGCCTATAGTTAACTGTGCTAAAGTTAGTACATATGTACTAGTACTAAGGTCCGCGCTAAGCTAAAAGATATTGGCGAAAATTTATCCTGAATTTTAGCGAGAGCGGTACTAAGGTCAATGCGCTAAATTTGGGTCTTGGGTTTTGATTAGAGATGGCACCACCATCAAATCTCCAAAAAATTTAGCTTGAATTTATCCGCCCGGGCCGTTCTTTAGCGCGCTAAAAATATTTATTGTCAGAGTTATGAGATTTGATAAATTTATTGATCGGATCTTTGTAGTTAACGTAGTTTTGTACGTCTTTGCTGTAAGTACGGATGAATTGGATTTCTTCTCGTGGCCGTATTTTCAATATCATTGTTAATTTTTTTTCTTATTGTATATACATTATGCATATTATTTTTATATTTTTAATATTTCTAAATAGTTTTAACTATCTGTTTTTAGAAATATTATGACCAGTTGTTGTATTTCCGTAAAAAAATTGCAAAATTCTTTTTCTTCTTGTTTTTAATATATCTTTTCTCTGAGTCTTCGATGTCATATTTTAGTTGCTAAAGAGCCGCCCGATTTTGGAGACCCGCTAAAATTTAGTATAGCGCGGCGCGGACATTAGTACTAGGCTTTAGATATAAAAATCCCATCGGAAAATATTGCAAACCCACCCTGAGCATAATGAAATCAACATTTTAGAATAAAAATACGCAGTGAAAATTAGGAAAATATCCGACTAGTTTTTCCTTAGATTTGTTATGCATTATTTGCGGCCGACAACGGGTGTTTGAGCTGCTAACAATTTTTATGAGCATAGACGTGCAATAAGCATTCATTTCTTCTTAGAAATTTACAGAAAATGTTTTGGCAGAATTTTTATTTAGCTGGGGCCGGATTCACTAACTCGGAAAATTTTTGGAGTTGTGGAGATGACACTTATTTCTCCACTCGGAATTCTATAAAGGCTGGAACACAATGTGACGCTGTAGCTCGTAGCTGGCCCGGTAGCTGGCGCTGTAGCTTGCACTGGCGAGCGCCATGTAGCTAACATTGGTTACAATGATGCAGCTTGTAGCCAATGGTACAAAATTAGCTGACGGTGAAAGCTTTTACTTTAATCTATAGAATTTGAAAATATTATTTAATATGGAAGAATTACAAGAAATGGCATTTCTAGCATGTGTAGTGCAATTGTGCTTTTTCACTTACAAATATTTAAAGACAAAAAGCGCAGAAAGTGGTGGGTAGACCTCTATATCAACAGAGGAAGAGCTCAGTATTCTACGAAAAAACATTATTTAAATATATAAAGGAGAATGATGACGAACTTTTCTTCAAAGCCACTCGAATGAGTAAAATTCAATACGAATTTCTTTTGAGTGTAGTAAGAAATAATTTAAAGAAGTCTTCCATTAGAAAGCCAATAGATCCGGAATGTTGACTTGTATTAACGTTAATGTAAGCTATAAAATATACAAATATTAGAATTTTGTATTAAATATTTGCTATTCATCTATGTATCTCTGACAAGGTGTTTCCCCACACTACTTAACATGGAGCTTTTGCATTGGTGTATCAGCTGTAAGACAAATAATTATTGAGGTTTGCAAAATACTATGGGATTTGTTATCTCCAGTTTACATGCCAGAGCTGAATATCTCAGATTGGACAAAAATTGCGCTGGATTTTAATCAAAAATGGCAAATGCCTAACTGCGTGGGCTGCATTGATGGAAAACATGTTGCGATAAAGTGTCCTCCCAAAAGTGGTTCTAAGTTTTTTAATTAAGGACGGGACTTCAGCATTGTTTTATTGGGAGTGTGTGACGCCAAATATGCTTTCACATCTGTAGATGTTGGAGCTTTTGGCAGTCAAAGTGATGGTGGAATATTCCGTTTTTCTGTTTTTGGGAACAAAATTCTTTCTAATGAGATTAATATACCTCCACTAATTTCGCTACCGAATTCAGAGAAAGTTGTAGCACACTATTTTGTTGGTGACAGCGCATTTCCCTTCCGTAAAAATTTAATGAGGCCATATCCAGGCCTTTTACTAAACAAGGAGAAGACAGTGTTTAATTACAGACTTTCAAGAGCATGACATAGACTTTCGCCTCGTTTTTAATTCTCAGAGGAAACTTTTTAATTTTTTGTACTGCTCCTGCTCCTACCAAATAAATTATCTTAATCTTCTGATACAAAAGCAGCTGAAACGGTTTCCTCACGTTTTTTTAAAAAAACATTGTATGCTGGACATTGTCCCAAGCAAGTTATCCTGGAGATCATGATCAGGCTTCTTACGTTTTGGGTATTGAATTCCGCTGGATTGCGTGTTATCAGCGCTGCTGCTGTTGTCAGGACATGGAGTAGGCGAAAATACCTCGAAAATGTCTGGAGGTCTTTCAGGAGGGCTGGAGACAGCCTCATCATAGTTGGAAACCACTTCAAGACCAAAATCATGCTTGATTGTGCAGTAGTTAGATTTTGCTTTTTTAAATCTTAGTAAATACTTCAATGATTAAATTAATACTTCCTACTTTCTAGGATTCATATGTTCAGCCAAAAACTCCATTTGTTTTGAAAATTTCCACCCTTCTACTTCCGCAGCGTCTTGCCCTGATACTTTTTTTTATTGTTTCTGTCTCGATCAAAAGAATCCCTCAATCGCTTCCATTTATTTTTGCTCACTTCAACTAACCCAAATATAAAGTTATTATATAGTTTATTGAAATTATTTTATATATTATGACTATAAGACCATATATGACCGTATATGAATATAAGACCGAAGTGAAAAATTCATTAGGTTCATTTGCGAGACTAATTTCTTAAAGAAGTTTTCACTTCAAAAATATTTACTTAAATACTTACCAGTTAAATTGTATTCCTGTGCAATGTCCTCTCCATATCTCAGCTTTTTCTTTGGCATTTTTATACTGGGGATGTGCTAAGTCCCACAATATAGGCTTCTCCTTAACGCTTTCAATAAAATTTTCACTTATTATATCACTCATTTCACGACTTGTAGTTGAAATTGGTTTTACACCAGGTAAATATACTGAAATGTCAAATTTGGCGCGCGCCAAAAATTAAAATTTTCCAAAAATAAGCTACAGCGCCAGCTACGCATTCGAACGCCATCATAGACTTTCCGTGCTTTCAAATTTTGACAGGCCACATTGTGTTTCCCACTTAACTCAGGGAATTTGTATTGAGATTTACCAAACTCTCTATTCCACTCGACAAAACTCTCGGCTGTGTTTTAGTTCTGGGGAAGTAAGAAGAATATTTCTCAACTGACAGTATTGGCTGCTTTTGTTGTGTTTTGTGAAGGTACTTAGGTATCTAGGATTTTCAAATTGAATTATGGATTCACTTCATATCCTCGCTATGTTTACAAATACAAATTATGAAAATTCTTGCAATACTTACAGAGAAATAAAGATTTTGGTGTCTCAAGGTACTCGCTAAGAATTGTAATTCACGCAAAAATGGTCAATTTCGTCGTCTTCCAGTTCAGAAGAGATGCTATAAAATATGCACGTTAAAGCTTATATGTATGATGAATTCGCATCTATAGTTTGCTCCTAATTGGATATGTAATTTGGTGTTTAGTCCGATAAATGCTCTACGAAATAACTGCAAAAGAAGTGAATCAGTCCTTTTTAAGGTGGAAAAATGGCCGTTTTTTGTACAAAAATAGACAATTTTCAACTCATCATTATGGAGAACTGGTAAGTCGTCGAAATTCACTTTCCATGAGGAAAATGTTCACAACAGAGTACTAATGGATGTGAAACAAAGAACGGAACTGGGGTGTATACGACTCAAGTGTAAAAAACCCGTCTTTGGGCGGTAAAAAGTCAATTATGAAGTTAAAATGAGCAAAAAAAAAACTACACCACTCGATTACCCGCCTCTCCCTCTTTAATTTGATACCAAACATTACGTATTTCAGCCCCCCCCCCAAGCCCCACCCCAATTGTTCACCTATATTTTTGTACTCTGGACCCTAAATCCGTAGGAAAAAACCCCAATTCTCTACGACCCTCCCACACAAAGTTAGCCGTCTTTCAATATTTCGATACTTCTTACGTTTTCTTTAACTCCCCAAGTATGTTAGAGAATCTCGAATGGAGAGTTAGTGAGTTTTAATCGAGGAAAACGGAAATTCTCATCTCCCAAACTATCCGAGTTATAGAGTCCGTTCCCTGGTGGTCGACTGGAGTTATTTTCAAATACAATGTGTGCCGTTGTCGAACTCCCAAAAATTCATATAAATTCTAAAGAAAAATTTCCAGTTAATTTCTATGAAAAAATTGAGGGATTCCCTATATCAGCTCGAGGTATCGTTGATTTTATATTGGAGCGAGGCATTGCTGGCTTAACTTTTGGTTATGTCTGCAGTAGTAGTGCCTCTACAATACAAAAAGTAACTAAGTCAAACTTCGGTTCGCAATCACTAGATAGTTCTACACACAAGGGTTATACTTGATAGCTTAAAAACAGAAAGCATACTAAGAGTGAGTTAGAGTTGCTCGCTACAATATTTCAGTGGTTTTGTCGTTCTTGCCCCTTTGTCCAGTATTTCCCCATTTTTCTCTATTGCTCCTTTCTAATGACATCGCCGTGTTAAATTACAATGAAGGACGAGCGAAAAGAGTGCACTCCTCACCTCCTTTAAGAGGCCCTTGCATCTAATTAGCTTCTATGTTTTGACAGCTTATAATTACACCAGGCATCTGTGAGGAGATTCAGAGGCAATACTGGGCTACGAATTTCAAAATGTTTTTAATTTATTCGTAGAACCAATAAAATCTTTGAAGGTCTTGGAATTTTGCAATGTTTTTTACAAACATTTGAAATGAAAGTTTCTAAAAAAACTGAAATTGAATACAAGTTTTTCCCTGTAAAATTAAACGAAGAAGTTTAAGTCCTTTACTTCATCATTGTTTCAAATATTTCCAGCACTAATTATAAACAATGGATGAAAAGCGAGAATTCCCAACGGCTGGCTGGGTTAATTATTCAACTGCCAGCCAAGGTATATAAACCAATAATATTGACTTCCTTCGCACTTAAACATCTAGAACACACTTGCGAGTGGGAATTGAGGTATTCCATTCCTAGAATCAGGTTGTCACAACATCAGTACGTGTATTTTGAAGGAAGGTCAGTTGCGACGGGCCTACACAAGGTTATTCACTCAATTGATAAGGGCTTCCCCTATAAACAATCTACCCTGGCTGTTTTCATCGATGTAGAGGGCGTTTTTAATAATGTACATACTTTTATTTAAGTTTACTGAAATGCTAACAAAACATGGAGTCAATCGCACACATGTATGTTGTACAATAGAACTGCCTTTGTCGATCTGGGAGGCGAAAGCCGAGGGAAGAGACGGACTGATGCAAATCGCGATTCGTCAAGTCATAGACTGGGCTATGGCTTTCGGATTGTGCATTAATCTACTGAAACCCGATCTCTGCCTATTTACTAAAAAAGGAACACTCCTAGATTTAACCTGAGCTCCATTGTTGTTTGAAACTAAGGGACAGAGTAAAATACCTTGGAATTATACTAGATAAAAAGGTGAACTGGAAACCACATTCAGAGGAAAGAGCGAACAAAGGTTTGCAATGCGTTACAGACTAATAGGGAAAAAGTTCGAACTCAAATCCCTTACAAATATACATGAAGAAGAAAGCGTCAATGACAGTGCTGATGATGTATTTCAATCAGTGATAGATTTACCCTGGAACAAGACTTCCACACATATCCATCTTTGAATTTATGCAGTCAATCATATCTGATATCGCCTGGGACAGTGATGACATCTTCGAGGCTATGCTAAAAGACAACTTCACAACGAAAATCCCGTCTAGGGTAGAACCGAAGTCACATTCTGTACTTCTAACATTGGCATACCTTATTAGTGTACAAATGGCTCCAAATTAGAGGAAATCACCAGAACAGACTTTTTCTGCGATGACCCTCATATGAAAATTGCCATACACCTTGAAAACTATGCCACGGCTTTCTAGGTGGAAGTCAAGGCTATCCTTGAAGCCGGACTATATCTCCTCAGATCAGAAATTGAGAACAAGGAGATTGCCATCTGTTGGGATAGTCAAAGCCTTGTCAAAGACTTTCACAACCTCCAAACTGGTACTGGAGTATAAACCACCCTGAATTCTTTTTTTCTGAGTAACGGGGTATTCGTCCTATGGCTACTAGGTCACAGAGATATTAGCGGAAATCTAAAGGCAGACGAGTTTGCTGGTCCGGGGGCACCACAGGGGGCACCACAATCGGGATTGCACCAAAATACCTTGCCTGCAACATTTTGGCTTGGGCTGACTATCAACACAGTCCTCTTTGGTTAGATGACCCCTCGCGTAGAACTGTAAAGAACTGTGGGGTATACCTGACCCAAACGTATCAAAGCACCCGGGCTCTGGAGGTTATCCTCAATATACACCCGGTGCAAATACATATCAAGTAGAGGGCGTCGACTACAGCACTAAGGCTGCATCTTAACCATGGCTGGCTTCATGGGGGAACAAGAGTTCCACATGAATCCATTTATAAGTTCGTGCAGTCTATCGCAGCTGTCATTGACAGAGATAGCGACCACCTCCTCGAGACCATGCTGGACAGCAATTTTGAATATATTATTCCACCCAGGGCAGAATGGGAATCACATCTGCTCGGACAGCCAACCAGCTGTAAACACTTTGTCTAAACCCTTTATAACCTCCAAATTATTAATGGAGTGCAAAACCACCCTGAATTCCCTTTCTCGAATTAACAGGGTGATAGTGCAGTGGGTGCCAGAGCAAAGCAACATCAGCGGGAATGAAAAGGTAGACGAACTTGCTCGTCTTGGAGCAGCCTCAGAGGAACCTGCCTCTACAGTCGGGATTGCACCAAAGCACCTTGTCTCAATCATTTCAAGCTGGGAAGGCCGCCAACACAGTCGCCTTTGGTTAGAAGATCCCACGGGTAGGACAACCAAGGAACTGGGGGCTACACCAAACTCAAATCAAACGAATAAGATCTTAAAACTGAACAAGCCAACCCTGAGAACTCTGGTGTCCATTCTTACTGGGCATTCCTCTCTCAGGATCCACCTTCACAGGATGAGACTTGTTGATGATCCTAAATGCAGGGGCTGCGGAGAGGAGTCCGAAACAGTGACCCACTTTCTATGTCACTGTCCGGCACTCTCAGGAATACGTTACAGAGTTCTTGGTTCACACCTCTTGGAAGAGTTACATGATGCCGACAAGGAGGGCTGGGAGCCAATATTGAAGTTTATAATAGCGTCCGGTTGGGACCTATGAGCGATCGCTCATGGGTCTAGAGGGTGAACAATGGGCCTTGACTTGGCCTTCATTCGGGGGACCTCAAAAAGCTTGATGAATAAAAGAAGTAGCTATTTTTTTCAAATCCGGGGGAAGTGCAAAGTAAAGAGCTCAGATGTATCCTGAGATTCTTTAGGGAAGCACAATGGATCTATGGCGGTTTTAAAAAGATTATCCTATGTGGTGAAGTAGGCTGGATATGCCTACGAGGATCTCTCTTACCTTACCTAAACTAACTTAAGTACAAGCCTTGTTGAATACTACAAGGCTCTCAGCCTATCAGCTTCTTTGCCGATCAATAATTTTGCATAATATGCAGATCTCATCGGTTTGTAGTTGTTGCTATTGATTAGCATCACCAATCACTCGACAATAGAAAGTTGATGAAAATCTGTAATCATTATCCGCAGTCACCTCAAACATTGCCAACACACTGTAGGTTTTCCCATTTTTAAAATAATTCCAATCAAAATAATCACGTTGCCTAAGATTTAGCTTCAATGAAATTTTTTTGCTGACGACGACATGTTGCAATTATAAATTTTACGTTTTCCTACGGGGTAAATTTTCTGTGAATTTTTAATTTCTTTTATTTTGGATCTCAACAAAATTGCTAGTAGTCCAATATAAACCGGCGGCTATAGTCAAAGTCATCTTTTAAAATGGGCAGATGAAGAAGAAGCAGTTCCTGAAGAATCCGAAGCACAGCCTGTAGGAGGAGAGGAGGAACTAACTGCCTACGGGAGAAGGTGAAGAATATGAAGGAGCTGAAGGTGAAAGTGGAGGTCAATTTGGAGGCGGCGAGGAAACAGAAACTATGGACAAGAAGGAAAGAATGTTGAGGAAGCGGAAGAGGAGGAGGAGGAGGAAAGCATACTAAGAGTGAGTTAGAGTTGCTCGCTACAATATTTCAGTGGTTTTGTCGTTCTTGCCCCTTTGTCCAGTATTTCCCCATTTTTCTCTATTGCTCCTTTCTAATGACATCGCCGTGTTAAATTACAATGAAGGACGAGCGAAAAGAGTGCACTCCTCACCTCCTTTAAGAGGCCCTTGCATCTAATTAGCTTCTATGTTTTGACAGCTTATAATTACACCAGGCATCTGTGAGGAGATTCAGAGGCAATACTGGGCTACGAATTTCAAAATGTTTTTAATTTATTCGTAGAACCAATAAAATCTTTGAAGGTCTTGGAATTTTGCAATGTTTTTTTACAAACATTTGAAATGAAAGTTTCTAAAAAAACTGAAATTGAATACAAGTTTTTCCCTGTAAAATTAAACGAAGAAGTTTAAGTCCTTTACTTCATCATTGTTTCAAATATTTCCAGCACTAATTATAAACAATGGATGAAAAGCGAGAATTCCCAACGGCTGGCTGGGTTAATTATTCAACTGCCAGCCAAGGTATATAAACCAATAATATTGACTTCCTTCGCACTTAAACATCTAGAACACACTTGCGAGTGGGAATTGAGGTATTCCATTCCTAGAATCAGGTTGTCACAACATCAGTACGTGTATTTTGAAGGAAGGTCAGTTGCGACGGGCCTACACAAGGTTATTCACTCAATTGATAAGGCTTCCCCCTATAAACAATCTACCCTGGCTGTTTTCATCGATGTAGAGGGCGTTTTTAATAATGTACATACTTTTATTTAAGTTTACTGAAATGCTAACAAAACATGGAGTCAATCGCACACATGTATGTTGTACAATAGAACTGCCTTTGTCGATCTGGGAGGCGAAAGCCGAGGGAAGAGACGGACTGATGCAAATCGCGATTCGTCAAGTCATAGACTGGGCTATGGCTTTCGGATTGTGCATTAATCTACTGATACCCGATCTCTGCCTATTTACTAAAAAAGGAACACTCCTAGATTTAACCTGAGCTCCATTGTTGTTTGAAACTAAGGGACAGAGTAAAATACCTTGGAATTATACTAGATAAAAAGGTGAACTGGAAACCACATTCAGAGGAAAGAGCGAACAAAGGTTTGCAATGCGTTACAGACTAATAGGGAAAAAGTTCGAACTCAAATCCCTTACAAATATACATGAAGAAGAAAGCGTCAATGACAGTGCTGATGATGTATTTCAATCAGTGATAGATTTACCCTGGAACAAGACTTCCACACATATCCATCTTTGAATTTATGCAGTCAATCATATCTGATATCGCCTGGGACAGTGATGACATCTTCGAGGCTATGCTAAAAGACAACTTCACAACGAAAATCCCGTCTAGGGTAGAACCGAAGTCACATTCTGTACTTCTAACATTGGCATACCTTATTAGTGTACAAATGGCTCCAAATTAGAGGAAATCACCAGAACAGACTTTTTCTGCGATGACCCTCATATGAAAATTGCCATACACCTTGAAAACTATGCCACGGCTTTCTAGGTGGAAGTCAAGGCTATCCTTGAAGCCGGACTATATCTCCTCAGATCAGAAATTGAGAACAAGGAGATTGCCATCTGTTGGGATAGTCAAAGCCTTGTCAAAGACTTTCACAACCTCCAAACTGGTACTGGAGTATAAACCACCCTGAATTCTTTTTTTCTGAGTAACGGGGTATTCGTCCTATGGCTACTAGGTCACAGAGATATTAGCGGAAATCTAAAGGCAGACGAGTTTGCTGGTCCGGGGGCACCACAGGGGGCACCACAATCGGGATTGCACCAAAATACCTTGCCTGCAACATTTTGGCTTGGGCTGACTATCAACACAGTCCTCTTTGGTTAGATGACCCCTCGCGTAGAACTGTAAAGAACTGTGGGGTATACCTGACCCAAACGTATCAAAGCACCCGGGCTCTGGAGGTTATCCTCAATATACACCCGGTGCAAATACATATCAAGTAGAGGGCGTCGACTACAGCACTAAGGCTGCATCTTAACCATGGCTGGCTTCATGGGGGAACAAGAGTTCCACATGAATCCATTTATAAGTTCGTGCAGTCTATCGCAGCTGTCATTGACAGAGATAGCGACCACCTCCTCGAGACCATGCTGGACAGCAATTTTGAATATATTATTCCACCCAGGGCAGAATGGGAATCACATCTGCTCGGACAGCCAACCAGCTGTAAACACTTTGTCTAAACCCTTTATAACCTCCAAATTATTAATGGAGTGCAAAACCACCCTGAATTCCCTTTCTCGAATTAACAGGGTGATAGTGCAGTGGGTGCCAGAGCAAAGCAACATCAGCGGGAATGAAAAGGTAGACGAACTTGCTCGTCTTGGAGCAGCCTCAGAGGAACCTGCCTCTACAGTCGGGATTGCACCAAAGCACCTTGTCTCAATCATTTCAAGCTGGGAAGGCCGCCAACACAGTCGCCTTTGGTTAGAAGATCCCACGGGTAGGACAACCAAGGAACTGGGGGCTACACCAAACTCAAATCAAACGAATAAGATCTTAAAACTGAACAAGCCAACCCTGAGAACTCTGGTGTCCATTCTTACTGGGCATTCCTCTCTCAGGATCCACCTTCACAGGATGAGACTTGTTGATGATCCTAAATGCAGGGGCTGCGGAGAGGAGTCCGAAACAGTGACCCACTTTCTATGTCACTGTCCGGCACTCTCAGGAATACGTTACAGAGTTCTTGGTTCACACCTCTTGGAAGAGTTACATGATGCCGACAAGGAGGGCTGGGAGCCAATATTGAAGTTTATAATAGCGTCCGGTTGGGACCTATGAGCGATCGCTCATGGGTCTAGAGGGTGAACAATGGGCCTTGACTTGGCCTTCATTCGGGGGACCTCAAAAAGCTTGATGAATAAAAGAAGTAGCTATTTTTTTCAAATCCGGGGGAAGTGCAAAGTAAAGAGCTCAGATGTATCCTGAGATTCTTTAGGGAAGCACAATGGATCTATGGCGGTTTTAAAAAGATTATCCTATGTGGTGAAGTAGGCTGGATATGCCTACGAGGATCTCTCTTACCTTACCTAAACTAACTTAAGTACAAGCCTTGTTGAATACTACAAGGCTCTCAGCCTATCAGCTTCTTTGCCGATCAATAATTTTGCATAATATGCAGATCTCATCGGTTGTAGTTGTTGCTATTGATTAGCATCACCAATCACTCGACAATAGAAAGTTGATGAAAATCTGTAATCATTATCCGCAGTCACCTCAAACATTGCCAACACACTGTAGGTTTTCCCATTTTTAAAATAATTCCAATCAAAATAATCACGTTGCCTAAGATTTAGCTTCAATGAAATTTTTTGCTGACGACGACATGTTGCAATTATAAATTTTACGTTTCCTACGGGGTAAATTTTCTGTGAATTTTTAATTTCTTTTATTTTGGATCTCAACAAAATTGCTAGTAGTCCAATATAAACCGGCGGCTATAGTCAAAGTCATCTTTTAAAATGGCAGATGAAGAAGAAGCAGTTCCTGAAGAATCCGAAGCACAGCCTGTAGGAGGAGAGGGAGGAACTAACTGCTACGGGAGAAGGTGAAGAATATGAAGGAGCTGAAGGTGAAAGTGGAGGTCAATTTGGAGGCGGCGAGGAAACAGAAAACTATGGACAAGAAGGAAAGAATGTTGAGGAAGCGGAAGAGGAGGAGGAGGAGGAAGAAGAGGAAGAAATAAATCCATGCATGAAAGAAGCGGAAGAAAGGGACACATGGAAACTCTTGAGTTATGAAAGAAAAAAAATTTTATTCCAAAATTATATAGACATTTTAATGGACATCGGCACACAGAATCGAATTTTGAATGAGATTAGAAAAAAGCTGTGCTACCTAACCGAAGACAATCCATGCCCAACAAAGTGCGAAGAAAGGGAAATTCGTGGAATGAAATGTTGCATCCGCAGGGAAACTTTAAGACAACAATTGTATATGAAAAAAGCTAAGGAATTTCTTGCCAGTGCTCCGTGTGGTCCATGGGATCAAATTCCTATAATATCATCGGAGGTTGCAGATTGTATGCCAACTGCATTGAATTGTACTGTTATCGATGAAATTTGCCAGTGTGCTTTAGAGGAAAAGGAAAAGAAACGACCCGAAGGAAAGGGATGTTGAAGGAGTTTTTTTGTTTGTTTTGTTTTGATGTAAGGTTTTTTTTTTTGTACTGAAGGATTTTGAGAACTTTGATTTGATAAAGATGACTTGTATAGCCGAATATAAAAAAAAATGTATTAAATTTTGCTGCTTAAACTACTTTTTTGGTTTTCTGTTATTGAACATGATTGTCGAACCTAACAGGAAGACTGAAAGTCTTTATCCAGATTATCGTCATTGGACTCATTGCTTATCGCCTTCTAGTTGTACTTCAATATATTTGGTAGATTACTTCATTTGTATTCGACATCTTAGCAGAGACACAAACGCAGAAAAGGCTCTTATTATTTTGGTGCGGGTTCATTATGAGGTTTAAGGTTCGAATCACAAATTGCTTAAGAGTTTGCTTTTTGAGTTTCAGGGTCGACAGCGTGAGGCCTAGAGTAGTCAAGTTTTATTACTCTATGATTTTATAACTAACAAAAGACTTAAACACGTAAATGCCAACGCCAGATTATTATATTTAAGGGCATTCTATCGACTTGCCTCACCAAAACTTTATAATCCTCGATGAGTTTGGTAAAGATTTTTCTGATACTTGAAATAGCTCGATAAGAAATATAATTTTATATTTTTGAATTATAAAACTGAGTTGTCTATCAAAACCGGCACCCCTCCTCACGTACAATAAATAGTACACAAGAATTTCCATCTATATAATTTTTTAATTTTTTCACTTTCCAAATATATTTTAATCCTCATCAAATCATTTAAATGATCGGCATATAATCTGTTTCTAAGTTTGAATTTAATTAGAATCATTGTGCGGAATCCTCTCTCGCAGTGACCATCAGAATAAGGTTTGAAACTATCAGGACGTGCAGTTATGGTGACGTTGATCACCTTAAGGATCTTGAGCATATCTCTCGTACGGAAGTGTTTTGGCTCTTGCACACATCTACATACAAGGGTGATGTGAAGTGGGTGGAAAAGTTTAATTTGAAGTTAATCTAACAGTCAAAATATTAGTTTTATTCAGGGAGTCAACAATCACTTCATGTACAGGAATCCGCGCTTCCTGCTTTCTCCATAGGCTTCAACAGCCATGATCGAAGGCAAAGGTGCTAGCTAGGCCCTGCGTTCCTAAATGTATCATATTGAACGCTTCCAAAAATTGCTACGTTTTTACAAAAGGTGCAGTAGAATAGATGTGAATAATTGTGTTAAGAAAATACAAAAGATAGACTGCAATTTCTTTCAGTGGTCTTCAGGGAGGGGGCGGGGCACGCGCCCCCTAGCTGGATTCGCCCATGCATGATTATTCATATCCGCGTTAAGTGTCGAGGTTTAAGGTGAGATGGGGGAGTCTGGAGATAGTTTGTTTGGGGTGCTGTGGTGGCAAATATGAGTCTCTGCGAACGTTTCGCTTCAGCCACGTAATTCTTCAGCGGTGTTCCTCACTTTAAGATTTGTCATAAATAACCTCTTTGCAGGCAGTTTCCAAAACATCATGAGTCAACTAAAATCACTAGACAACCCAATATTATAAGCTTGTAAGCTATAAGATAATTTAAATATCAATCAAAATTTTTACTCACGTGCTTATAATCCCGTTTTTTTCTATAAATCTGCGAACCAAGTCGGCTAGCTTCGACGACTATATACACAGTAAATTGCATACAACTTAGTTGTCGATGTTTGCTTAGTTAATCGCAATGCGTCTATGTATACAACTGGTTCCCTATCTGAGTATAACTCCGGAGTGGACGTTTTTTGTTAGGAAATTCGTGTAAAAATTGAAATACGGCTCGAAAACAACTTCTTGATTTTCCAGGTAAAAGTCAAGGTTATACCGGAGGAACTTAACCATTTCCTAGTAATGAAGTGTAAAAACATCCTGAACTCCATCTCACAGGTGCAATAAGGTACCTAAGAATTTTGGAAATTGGCTCACTATTCGAAATCGGGTTCACTTCAAGATACTTTATTTTCCGCATTACAGTTTGAGCCGATTGTAGGCGAAACCTTACTTAAACTGAGCGAGAACACTCTTGAGGTTAAAAAAGTAGGTAATGTTAGTGTTCATTATTACCAAACACTCTCTTAGGGAACAGTGGACTGAGTTTTGCAGCCTTAGGGCTGAATTCAATCCATAAATTCTATACACACAATTTGATCCAATAACATCTGGATAATGTAGAATTAAAAATTTCTATTTTGTAGACAAAATTAAGAAATTCCTTTGTAGGTGTTCGGAGTTTTTAGATTGTCATTTTAGGAATTTTCACTAAGATATTCTTTATCCATTTCTTCGAAAAAGATTTGCGAGCAAATCGTAATCTCTGGTTGAAACTTCAAAATACTCTCTCGATTCCAAATTGCTTTAGAGCCTAAGACGAACCGAATCGATATTAAAAACGAAGTAAATGACAATATATTCGTACTACTGGGGAAGATATTGGAATTCCATGTATTCCATTATTATTATTTATTATTAGTGGGGTGTGGGGCCAGAGAGCCGTCCTTTAAGCACTGCGACCTAATATATTTTGTGTGCTATGTACTTGTCGTGTCGTGTTAAATCCAGTCCACGTTAGCCCTTTTTACGAAGTTTATTACCTGAATTCTCTCAAACTGACCCTTATCGGACGTCTGAAGAGATAACGAAACTCTTGCCCAGACATTACCGTATGTACCGTTCTATAGATTCTACTTCTTCATTACCAAATCGGCAGCTTTTTTAAGGATGTGCTCAAGTGGACAATGATCAGTCATTATGGCAGTGATCTGGTGCTTACAACAGGTGACGACTTTTTTAAAATCTATGTATGGGAAGTTAATGAACCTCTTAGCGTATCTTAGTCCAGGAAAGTTTTGCTATTAGAGCTGATGAGCCTTTTCTATTTTGAACATTATATCTCCTGCTTGGTGCCTGTTTGTAGTAAGACCGCAAGGGCATTTGGGTGCGGTGAAGGGAGATTCCGATCCTTACCTGGCTGTAACATACTAAGTATTTAAGGTTTTTGATAGTGAGCTGGTATATTTGAATCCATTTAAAAAACGTGAAAATTATCTTATCAATGTTAGGTGTCTTAGTTAACTCACACTCAATTATAACTGCTAAAAGAAGGCATTACAGCGTTTTCGATTTTTAGGATTTAGGGGGATTGATATATTGTAATTGACAAGTGCCATCTATTGGAAATATTTAAAACTTAAGAGTTTGAGACGTACTCGTATATGAGAATTCAAATTTATTTAATAAAAAATGTCTGTTTAGTATTAGCTATCGCTGGAAATGTTAAAGGGATGTTATGGCCAACAATATTTCAAAAATAAAGATTTTTATTATTTAATTTCTTTTTATTAATTTCTATTGCATGCAGACCTCTTAAAAACCACTGAAAAGTTAATTCACTTCCAAGTTACAAAAGCCACAAGATTACATTTAGTGTCAGGATCTGTAATTAATCTCATTCCACTTTTCTGCTAGTGAAAAGCATCTTCCCCCCATACAGCTTATAAAGCAAAACAGGGAAGAAACAGGAACCCATTCATGATATCCTTCTCTCCCCCCTCCCACATGTTCGCCCATAAGTCAAAGAAAACGCGACATAAATTTGTTTTTATACACAAAGGTTCTTGATAGTTTGTGGTTAAATGGAGGGGATAAGAATATCAAAACCACTGTAATTAGTTAAACTCGATTTACGAACTAGACATGTAGGAACCGTTCCGCGAGCACCATGTCGGCATGCCCCATTTACCATGGAAACCTTTCAATCTTTAGCATTTCTCCGTGCAATTCAACCAGCCAGCCAGCCAGCAAGAGCGCTGATGGGGCCAACTTCTTAAAGTTCTACGGAAAAGATCTTATCCCAAGAAAGCATTGCTGCGTTTTAAGCTTCCGGAAGCTAGGACTATGATTTATGGCATGCTAATGCCGTTATAAGTAGAGTCAGTGTTCGTAGTCGCATTAAAGTTGACTCCGTCTCCGTCCTTTTCCCGTTTCGTTTTTTTTATACATATGAACTTCCCGATGAGTTTTGGAATTTTCCTCCACCATTCACAATACAACTGAGTGAGAGACACTAAACACAGCTCAGCTAGTAAAGTAACCTTTCTCCCACGCACGTCATCTTTACTGAGAGCTTAGTTTCCTCCTTAGAAAGATGTTGGGGGGGGGGGGGGGGTGTAAGTAAATGCTTTCGACGGAGCCTCCTTTAGCGTAGACCACATATAGCCATAGATAGAATATACAAACGGAATTATTAATGGCCGGCGTAACGTTTATGTTTAAGCGGTAAATTTAACATGCTTCTGAGATTATATCGTTAACGATGCATATACCTACCTACCTATATGTGTGTGGGTGTGTGCGGTTATATGTGTGTGTAACCATATACATATATGTACATAGACCTATTTCATGAAGAGCGGAAGTATAGTGAAAGTTTTTTTTTAGGACAATTGAGGCTGCAGCATGTGTTAATAAAGCGACTCGACTCAACTCGGGATGACAAGTATATTTGTTGGAAGTGTGAGGTTATGTAAGCACTTCTCTATGTTTTGAGGAAGCAAGCAGCCGCCCCAGATAAAAGGAGATTTGTAGGAAGAAAGCTCTCTTGTAAGTGCAGGATAAATTCTTTTCTGTTGAGTCATGTATCTTCTATCATTTCATTTACAGCGTCCTCTTCAATAGAGTGCCTCTTGGATGAATAGGTGAAGCTATACGTCATATCCTACATCCTTTTATGTGTATGTATTTAAGGGAAGCCGAAATTAAAGCTCTAGCAATGATAAGAGGAGTTGCAGCCGAAATCTGAGCGTACTTACCTATACTTAATAGATTTGTGTTGTACCTACAGTTTTTGACGTACATATACAGGAATATGTATGTAAGTTTATGTTTATCGGTTTGCCTATCTGCATGCTAATTTCAGAGGCTTTAAGTTTTTTCTATATATGAATCAATTAAATTTTATTGCACAACGAGGGATGTGATGAACAGAAAACAAACTAACACAGGGATGAGGAGATATAATTTCAGTATCTGTAAATTACCTGTATCTACCTGTGTGTTGTCCTTGAATCTTAGTGAAGTGCTTCTACAAATATTTATTACCAGATTCGAAAGTTTGAGATATCAACAATTGCATCCTAAAAGGGCAGGCCAAATACGGTGTGCAATTTATCATGGACGAAATTATACGCATGAAAAAAAATATATTAAAAAACTTTTAAAATAAAAAACTTTTGTAAATAAAATGCAATAAAAAGTAAAGAATATTTTTTTTCTTTATCATTGATATACACATTGTATTAATCAAGTATCACAAATTCAACTTCTTTTTTATACCCTTCAAGGGAATACTAGGTCTGTCATTCATTTGTAATGCACAGAAATCATGATGGTAGAGCAGAACGGATTGAACACCCACGAATAATATAAAAAGTTATTTTGATATTTGCATATCCTCTTTCCGTCGGTTTGTTCTTAGAGTGCTGAAATTTTGCACATCCGCTTTTTAAAAATAAATAAATTGAAGTTTGAAAATGGGACCAATCGGGTAACTCCTTCGTAGGGTTGCCATACAAAAATTTCGTTTTTCATTGGCACTGCCTGAGAACTCATAGACGTAGAGAGCTGAAATTTGGTAGATGATGTTTTCATAGTAATAGTAAATACAATTTCAACAAGTAAAATAGCTAGAATTGGTCTAAGACTAATTCTTATGATACCCTAGATGAATACCCGTATGTCATTTTGTATGGTCACCCATCTGTGCAAATTTGATTTTTGAAATGGTTTTTCGCATATATTTCTAGAACGGTTCGTCGGACAGGAAAAATAATTATAACCAATTTTATATTATTTCATATTCTACTGAAGAACTTGTCAGTACAATAAAACCATAGGGGACTAGTAGTATACGTAAAAATCTCAAGTTTTTATTAGGCAACACCAAGAAAGGGGTTGCCCAATTTAGCCTATTTTGAAATTATTCTGAAATTATATTTACTATTTTTATGAAAATACTAAGTACGAAATTTCAGCTTTCGTCGATGACGCGTTCTCAGGTAGTGTCCAAATATATAGTGAAAAACGAAATTTTTGTATGGCAACCCTACGAAGGAGTTTCCCGAATTATCCCATTTTCGAACTTAATTTTACTTTTTTTTTTAAAAGCCCGTATACAAAATTTCAGCTTTCTATCGTCCGGACGGATGGACGGATGGACACACGGACGGACAGACGTACGGACAGACGGACGAACGAACGGACATTCGAAAATCAAAATACCTTACAAACGGAATGACAAACTTAGTATACCCTTTAGATTTCATCTAGGGTATAGAAATGGACTAAATTGGGCAACACTTTCTTGACTTTGGGCTCTTACTTTTTTAGTGGACACAACCTGAGAACGCGTTGACGTAAAGAGCTGAAATTTTGTAGACAGCGTTTACATAAAAATAGTAAAAAAAAAAATACAAAAATGTGCTAAATCGGGGAATTCCGTTTTCGTGTTGCCATACAAAACTGTTGATGCTTACTTTATATAACTTTTATTTTCATTTATATGGTATAATATTATAGGTCTTAGACCAATTATATCTTCTTCTCTTATGCATTTTGAAATAGATGTAGGACACCCTGCATATATGTAGAATAAATTGAAGTCCATTCGCATAAAAATTTGTCTAGAATTTTCTCTAATATGATGTAGCAGATATTTTGGGAGTATTCCCACTTTTCAGCCAAATTTTCTTCATACTTTTATCTTGCTGGTCTAAGAATTTGTTAATCTATTCTTGAGTAGTAGGTATTTATCCTTTTTTGCTTGGCAAAAGTCACATTACTACCAAGTAGGTTAATAGGTTAAATTGCGAATCCTCTCACATTACTAACTTTAGAGATTGGCGCTATTTCTCGAAGATTGTCTAACACGCCATCCATAGCATCGAAAAGCATCCATTTTTGATAACTTCGTCCTGTGGACTTGTTATTATCCACAATTCGTCTAAAGGTTCGCTTCAAACTTTTCCATTTATCTGCACATTGATTTCTCTCAAATACAGATTGCTTTGGGCTAAAATCCGTTGGAATTTTTGTCGAAACAACCTTAACATTTCTTGCGGCTTCTTCAAAATTATCTTCGTTTTGCCCCCAGACATCTATCAATTTATAAATATCGTCATTTTTCCATAATACTAGAACTGTATAAATACCTTTTTGATTTCAAAACTGAAAAAAGATTAGAATCACCCTCCTGGGGGGGGGGGGGGGGGTGATTCTGATCTTTTGTCGTAGCTTAAGCGTATATTTTGACATTTCACCTCAAATTTGTCGTACTTTTATATTCACTATATTCATTCTGATTTAACCTTTTCATCAACCACAAAATAACCTAAAATGAATTCGCAATGAATTAATGTCAGAATACACGCCTAAAAGTACGACAAATTAGTCAACTGCTGTCGAGGTTGTGACAAAAATTGTAAACTATGGTAAATTGATATTCTACACTAACTAAGAGCAATACCAATGGCCTAATACGAAATAATATTTTTGAATTTGTAATGCCAAGTGTCATTTTCAGTTCATTCTACGTAATGCAAAGCTTGCTGAACTGAATAAAAACACAGCAATAGAAAAGTTCATTGAATTTTGTCGTATACTCTGACATTGAAGTATGATAAAAGATCAAAATTACTCTCCAGGGGGAGTGATTCTGATCTTTTGACGTACTTTAATGTCAAAATATACGACAAAATTAAATGATCTTTTCTACTGATTTTTTCGTGTTTTTATTCAGGTCAGCAAGCCTTGCATGGCGTAGAATGAACTGAAAATGACACTTCACATTACAAATTCAAAATATTATTTCAAGTTTAAGCACTTATATTGCTCTAATTAGGTGTAAATTATGAATTTACCACAATATAAAATTTTTGTTATAACCTCGAAAGCAGTTGACTAATTTGTCGTACTTTAAGGCGTGTATTCTGAGATTCATTCATTGCAAATTCATTCTAGTTTATTTTATGGTTGATGAAAAGGATAAATCAAAATGAATATGGTGAATATAAAAGTACAACAAATTTGTGGTGAAATGTCAAAATATGTGACTAAAATATACGCCTAAGCTACGACAAATCAAATCAGAATCATCCTACACGAAATGTAATTTAAGAATCAAAAGCCTTAAAATCCTAGAATTGATATGGCAGATTACGCCAAAATATCCCTATTTGCTAATAAACCCTCGATACCCTTCCGACGTTAGTGTTAAAATTGAAATAGACACTGGCCCTCTGCTATGCGGAGGGTTGCTAGACAGTAACAAATGGATTCTAGTACCAAATTTTCAAAAGTATCGTACGTCTTGAAAAATAGTTTTATCGCGAAATTAATCAGAAATGGCGGCTAAATTAAGACTGGGGATATTTTCGTAGGATTTCATTTTCTGTTTTTAATAACCTCGATAAATTTTGTAGTAAAACAATTTTTGTATTGAAATGATCTTAAAATAGAACATCTAGATCAAGCTAGGATTATCTGGGTCCGAGTCTCTATTTTGGTAGAAATTTTCATCATTAGGTCGCACTGCCGTTGCAAGTTTATTCTGGTATATGACAGCCGACGTCATGCGACTTATCATTTGGGTGGTAGGTTTGAGTTTGAAAACAAAGAAGCAATCTTTCGACTGTGTTTTAACTACAGCTGAAAGTATTCGGATAATTTGCTATTCTGAATAATTAGGATGTTATTCTTAAAATCCGGGTATCCGAATAACCCGGATTTTAGTAGCTGGATCCAGACTAAGGAAAAAATATTTATAATTTCCTTCAGATTGCATTGTTTCATGAAATTTATACAGGGTTTTCGAATAAGAGGTGTTATTTTAATTAGACCGCTATTTCGGTAGATGTCACTTTTGGAGCTGTCATTTTTTGACATTTGACAAGTAGAAACCACGCCATGATCCGGAATTCCATCGAAAACTCATCTTGAGTGATGAGGCCCATTTCCACCTCGATGGCTTCGTCAACAAGCAAAATTGTCGCATCTGGGGCTCGGAAAACCCAAGAGTTATTGTTGAAAAGCCTCTCTATCCTCAACGTGTGACTGTTTGGTGCGGTTTATGGTTCCGCGGGGTCATTGGACCTTACTTTTTCGAAAATGAGGCTGGAGCAACAGTTACGGTGAATGGACTGCGCTATCGACAGATGATTAATGATTTTTTATGGCCGGAATTGGATGGTATTGATCTGGATAACGTTTACTTTCAACAAGACGGCGCTACGTGCCATACAAGCAACGAAACCATTGATCTTTTCCGGGAAAAGTTTCCGGACCGTGTAATCTCTCGAAGAGGTGATCACAATTGGCCACCGAGATCTTGTGACTTAACACCTTGCGACTTCTTCCTTTGGGGCCACGTGAAAGAGAAGGTCTACGCCAACAGCCCAGCGTCGATTTAAGACCACAAAGATGGAATTCGTGAGGCTATCGAGGACATAGGGCAGCCACTTTGCGATTTGGTTATGGAAAATTTCATGAAAAGGATATGGTCCTGTAGACGTGGTCGTGGTGGTCATTTGGATGATGTTATTTTCCATTATTAACGGCATACCTTCCTCTTTATAATGAAATAAAGACCCGATCATTTATCTCAAAAAATGGCATTTTTCTTTGAATATCAAAATAACACCTCTTATTGGAAAACCCTGTATTTGTCTAACGAAGCAATCTGGATGACATTTTGAACCTCTTTTGCTTAGTCTGGATTCGGCTAGTTCGGATCTAAATCGGGATAGTTCGGATGTGAATTCGGATAGTTCGGATCCAGATTCGAATAGTTCGGATCAGGATTTCAAGAAACAAATAGTTTGCAGATCCGGATATTCGGATATCCAGATATTAGCAAGTCCGGATCCAGTTTTCAGTACTAGTTGTAACACATTGAGCTCAAAGGGGGTTGTACGGTCTTTGTGGAGATCTTGTTCCTTAATTTTGTTTTTGTTATGTTGTTCTTGTTAAAAATCCTCTCAGTATCGGCATTGCAATGTGAGAGAGTTAGAATTAATAGCACAAATTGAGGCAGAACTGTACATATATTTGTGGTCTTCTTAAGCAGTGCGGATTCAGGAGTTATCAAGTTGCTGCATTTCCTTAGGGTCTGACAGCTTTGTTCCACAGTACACGGGTTATATAAAAACATCAGTGATGGAGTATCGTTTCGGTGTCTTGCCGATAAAGCTTTGTTGGGATTTAAAACTGGCAATGTCGCCAGTAATTCATCTTCAAACAAGAAAACGTACCTTAATTTCTATGCATAGTTGTTGCAGATGCTCTCGGCACTTTTCCCTGAAGTAAATGATGTGATCAGGTCTTCAGCCTAAAACTATCGCTCATACTTGAGTAGAAATTCGCTACCAACGCTGTATCCGCTCAAAATAAGTACGGGGGTATAGGGTAAATAAGTTTCATTTGTGCAGTACTTGACTCTACATTGCCGATATGACTATAGACGAGTTTGTTCAAAAGGCTCTATCCATGAGTATTTCATGTACAGAAATAGCTGTGACTCGGACATCTGGTGGATAGCAGGTTGCAAAGTTAAAAGTGGGATTCCAGAAGTCAAAGGAACGACGTACAATCGACCCAAAACTCCTCGAATCGACACTAAGCAGCCCCAATTTGAATATATAGCAGGACTTTAGATTCTACGACGAGTGCATGTATGACATCTTCCTAAACTAAAGAATGAAACAAGGCATCCTTTCCCTCCCACCCCACAGAGACATAACTTAACTATAATTTCCAGTTATGTTGAGATCGAGACCGGCTGAAAGATTGTATCTGCTCCCAGACATCTGAGCTCAGATAGTTTTCTGTCCTTGGAAATATTGTAAAATAAAGTAGAAAACTTTTGAAACTCCTTTAATTTCATAGTCCGTATCTCCATAGTCCCCCCACCACCGCCCCCTTATCCTACAAAACGATTTGAATCCCATTCCCATAAATTTTTTATCTCTCCCATATTCATCAAATCCATGTCGTTGCACTGCCATTGGGAGGGGAAGGGAGGGTCTCTCACTTATACGCGCTTAGTTAAAACTCTAAAAGTCCTCGAGTTACGAAAATTTCGCTCGCTTCATCTCAAATCGCCATCTGCACTTGATTTATGCAGGACTATCTGTGAACGTTGACGGCGAATGTATTACATCCGTAATTTTCGGAAAAATGCGAGGCACGTGAAATGCTTGTGTATTAGATATTGCCCTCTGGTGGTACCTAGTGGAGGAGCAAATTCTAGGGTTCTCTATGCACCATGTGCATCTGTCATCCTATGCTAATCTCTGGGCATCAAGCAATCAAGCCTCAATCAATCACTGTGTGTGTGTGTGCTGATTTCTCTAAACTTTCCCAAGTTTTCTAGTAGTACGCGCTTAACAACAACCGGGGCCAGTCGAAATGATTTTTTCTTTTTTATTTTCTTCCGGTTTTTGTTTTTCATCTTTCCATAGGTTTGGTCAAGCGTACTGGAAACTCCTTCAAGTTGCACAGAATTCCACTTAGAAAAGTTTATAAGTGAACAAATGGAGTGGCACTCATTCTCCCCCCAACTCTAAAAAGAGTTACGAGCATAATGCGAGACTACTTCTGTGTGTCGAGGGGTACTACCTTGTAGTAGTAGTAGGAATGCAGCATCCGCCGCCCTTATAGGTTTGCATATCTATCAGAGAGCAGGCACATGGGTACCACCAAATGTTACTACTCCTCCTCCTCCCCATTCCACTGTTGTGTGATTTAGTATAAGGATATCAGTCTAAAAACTGTAACAATTTTTTTTTTGTAGAGGGAGGGAAATAATAGACGTCGCACCCTTTGCCGGCGCCCCTTGGCCCTATTATTACGTTAAATCTACAAAAGTCCTGTGATATCACGAAGACTCTAATTATCGCTGTTACAGCTTTTCTGTACATTTTGCAGCCATGAAGTCTTCTCAGGACCTTTATAATTTTTGAGCTGGTGCTCATAATTTTCTGCCACAGAAAATTTCACTTAATTACCATCAGGGCTGTGGGTAATTAAAAGTTTCCTGGACCTCTGTGTACGTCTCGTTTGCCTCCGTATAAAATATAATAACGGTGTCCTGGAAGGCGGGCAGCAATCCCAAACTTAATTGGGCTCTCTAACCCATCGACCAAGCGACCGACTGAGCTTTTTCGATAGCTGAAGGTATCGTGTTGTATCATTTTATAAGCACTGTTATATAGCAATGGTATGGGAGGGATGGCCCTAAAACTGTTTGCACCCTATATTTGCCATTTGATATCATTAAACAAGTGTTAAATTTCCCATCAGTGTGAAGTTAAATTTTAGTAACAAATCTAATAAATTTGCATGCGGTAGTGGATGGATAGCCGCCCGCCACTTTGTTGTTTCGATAGTTGTTACGTAGTGGGTGTGTGTGCAAAATGAGGATTGGGTTTCAATGGATTTGGATATATATATTTTTGTAAATATTTGAATTATATATTTTGGATAAAAAAAAAACTATTTTTGGGAATTCAGAGGTGTTTTCTATGAAATCTACTGAAAATTAACTGTTTTCAGTTGGAAACTTGAGAAAATTTTTCATATGCAACAGCAGTCGAACATCTCGCAAGTTTGTTAGCACATTTTGTGTACTTCTATGGAAAGAGGAGAACTTCTGTTCCAAAAAAGAGGTTGACTTGCAAGATTTCATAGTTTGAAACAAGTGTGGAAAATTTCTGCTTTTGTTAAAAGGTGCCGGGGGGCTGAAAAGGAATAATCTTTGGCAACGTATTACACTAGACACACGGGACATATTAATGATCATTGACGGAGCAATGATCATTGCATAGCTCGTGTGTCACTGCATCATTGGCGCAATGGTCATTCGTTTCGTTATTGCACCAATTACGCCCCCACAAGCTCATTCGTTTACACTTACGCATTGCTTGTCATTTCTTTTAGCGATAAGCGCGCTTTCAGCGGTGAGGAACTGCAAATTATTGGAAAAATCAGCTGATTTTCCAGCTATCACTGTCAGATGTCATTTGTGAAATTGGCTGATACATATTTCAAGGTAAATTTTGCATGTTTCCCAAATTATTGAATTCTTTAAAAAAATTTCATACATTATAAATGGAAAAAGAGACGAAGAAAAAAGCAAGATTGTGGAAAACTGCTGGAAATTATAAGTTGTGCGAGCTGTGGCACATTTATATAAAAGATATGAGAAAGGCACGGAGAAATATCCACATATACGCGGATATGTCTGTGAAATTTAAAGATATGGGAGTAATCACCAGTATGCACGAGTGACAATGGGTCAAATCTAGTCTGTCAAATCTAATTACGTGAAGACCGTCATTGCCGTGTGCCTACCCAAAACAGGAATGATCATTGGTCCAATTAAGTAATTGAACCAATGATCATTGATATGTCCCGTGTGTCTAGGGTATAAGACACGATCAGCTAGGTTAGATTAGTATTCGATATGTCTTGTAGTGGAGGCCCTGATTACCAATCTCTTCTCTAGTTGCACCAAATATTGAAGAATATCAAATAATAAATTTGCCAAAATGAGGAAACCTAAGCAACATAAGTTTTGTATTGGTGCAATCTTCATCAAAGAAGCCAAAAAGCTACCGTCATTAGCTGGTCACCAGTTTCGTAGTGGATAACTATATTGGGTCTGCGTATAATGTTAAGATTAGAATGTATGCTCAAACTAAGGAAGCAGAAGAAGATTCTAAAGAAGATTCCCAGGATGAGGTGTTTGAAGAAATATTTGTGAATGTTCTAATTGGCGCAAGAGAAAATTTGAAGTAAAAATTAAGTATGGGATCTAAGGATTTAATGGGAACGGTGAATTATAGGGTTTCTGCCAGAAATGATAGTAATGTGATATTATGTGCAATACCACAAAAGTATGCCTACATGAAGAGATCCGGAAATCATAAATTTGACGAACTTGAATACAGATAGACTATATACTATAGGTGGTAATCATAGGCGACTAAATATTTTAAAGAGCACTCGAATCGAAGCATTAGAAAAGTAGACACTGGAAGTAACAACCATCTTACTCTGGACAGCACATATCTATAGATTAAGTTCAGGTAACTAATCTTAACTGGAAAAAGTTGAATGCATTGATAAAGGTATGGTATTTAGGTCTGTTGTGTCCCATTATCTATAGCAAGCAAAAGCCAAGGACAAATTTACTAAGAAGCAGCTGATTTTATTATAACGTTCGTAAAAACGCCTTTTATTTATCTGGGAAACGGCAGGTCCACCAATACGTAAATCAGTTATATGCTCCCGAAATACTACCATAGACCAAGCCAAAGAATCTTCGACGAATATTTTCAACTTCAGAGAAAATTCGCGACAGTAAAATGCTATACACAAAAGTTAATTACCTAACTGTTGTGAATGGATTTATTGTGAAGGTATTCCGTATTCCATGATAGTTGTTCATTGAACAAGAAGTAGAAGTAGCTCAGGAGTATTTCTCCAACGTTCTAAATACGACCTATCAATAGCACCGATTTAGCATCAATACTGAGGAAATGCTATATATTTATGTTGATGACCATGAAAGAAAATTAGCTGTATAATTGGAAGGATTATTCTGTTAAAAGGGACGATCAACAAAACCAAGCAACATTAATTAAGAGCATCTACAAAAAAAAAAAAAATATAAACTAATTTTAGATCCAATGCCAAACCGCAGTAATAGACAACATCTCATAGGAGTTGCTGAAGGTGAGACTAAAAATTTTAGCAGACATTCTACTTCCAATCATTAAAAAAGCGTTGAAGACCTTTACGTTTCCAAAAGAATCCAATGGAAAGTAAAAATATAAAGGATGGTGGTTGTCTAATATTGTCACAACTCCTTAAGGGGTAATATAATATATATTGTGTTCACTAAACTTCATGTGATTTTCTGAGACATTCCACGAACGATAGGAAAGGGATAGAGATATGAGGTTTTGGGCATATGAAAGTACTAGTCTTTTACATATACAAAAACATATTTAATTTTAATTTTACAATATACAAAAGCGCCCGTAAGGAAAATAAAATATCTCGGACGGTCGACATGGGCGTACCGCTACAGTTAATCTGGAACAAAAAACCAGAAAGTTGCTTAAAATATAGTCCTAAATCTAGGGAACGTACGTAGAATTTTTTCAAAAAATTTATTGCGTCAATTCGAACTTTTTTTTCTTGTTTCTTTCCGAAAAAATCGGCCGAAACTTCTAAAATCTATAAAAAAAAGAAATTTATCAAAAAAATCCTACGATGTTCGCTAGAAAATATTGTTTTAAAATTGCAGTTAAAAATTCAAGTCAATCGGATAAAAACTGAGGAAGCTACTGGTATTTGGTAGGTCCAGTTTGAAAAATATTGGTCTCGAGAAAACGCCTTTAAAGTTTTAAGTACCTATGTAGTATAATTTTAAATAAATAAGCCAGACACTAACTATTGCGCGTTCTAACGGACGTTCTACAAACAGATGTTTGCTCAGCCTTAAAATTTGGGTAGGAGAGACATCTATTAGTCAAAATTGATAGTTGGAAACTAATATATGTCAGTAAATTTATACAAATAATAATAAATACCCCAAACGTATGCTTTTCCGCACAGTCGAAAAACTCTAATTTTGTTTCACAACTACGCTCGTAAAAACGATTTTTCCCCTCCCTTAAAAGTTGTTTACTCTCATAATTTTATCATTCTTGGATACTTTAAGGAGTGCCCAAGCAAAAAAAAAAAGTGAAAAAAGTCACAAGGTGATATTACCCCTTAAAGAAAGTCAGTACTCTCTAAAAAAGTGGGGAGATCACAAAATGAACTGTTGACTAGGGTACGTACACAACGAGGCGAGGCTAGGCACTTCAACGAGACGATGTGTAGTGTTCACAACAAGGCGTTCAGTTTCTTGGTAAATCGCGAAGTGAGAGCATAAGTTATGCCATCAGATTCTGAAGAAGAAATTTTGTGTTTGTCAAGTAATGCAACTATATTGTATTTTTCACATAAGTGCACTTTCCGCTGTTCTACTTGACTTGCTACCCGATAAATACGAAACGTCTGGAATCTGGTAACTTTCATCATCTATATGATGATATATGTACTGATCCTGATAGATTCTTCCAATATATGAACTCTTCGATTATATCAAAGAAAAAACGTATAAGAATATGCCAGCTATCAAAACTAGCGCGCTGATCCTCGCGAAAAAATGAAAAATTTCATTCTCGAGCGATATACCGCGAGGTGTCTCGCCATATCGCGCGCTGACATAGCGTTGTTATGAACACTCTCATAGTACAGCGTACAATCATTTTATTTTTATACCCTAGATAAAATCTATAGGGTATACTAAGTTTGTGATTCCGTTTGTAACGCACAGAAATAATGGTGGTAGAGCAAAATGGATTGGACACCCCCACATAAAATTAAAAGTTATTTTGATTTTTGCATGTCCGTCTGTCCGTCCGTCCGTGCGCACGATAACTCGAGAACGCGTACACTTAGAGAGCTGAAATTTTGTACACGGACATTAAAAAAAAAGAAGTAAAATTATTTTCGAAAATGAGACAAATCAGGCAACTCCTTCGTGGGGTTGCCATACAAAAATTTCGTTTTCTATGATATATTTGGACACTACCTGAGAACACGTCGACATAGAAAGCTGAAATTTGGTACATTGTGTTCTCATAGTAATAGCAAATAAAATATTAAAAATGGACTAAATCGGGCACACCCTTCTTGGTGTTGCCATATAAAAATTTATGCTTTTTACATATACTTTGAAAACGATCAGTCCTAGACATTTTTATTGTACTAAAAGATTCTTCAGAATAAAAAAATTGCTTATTATCATTTTTCTGTCCGACGAGCCGTTCTAGAAATATATGCGAGAAACCAATGTAAAAAATCAAAATAGCTCAAATGGGTGACCATACGAAATTTCATACGTGCATTCATCTAGGGTATTATAAGAATTGGTCTTAGACCAATTCCAGCTTTTCACTTGTTTTAACTCTTGATATAGCCTCGCCTCGCCTCGTTGTGCACGTACCCTAACTCACTAGAATCTACGTCCAGCTTGCGTCGATCATTCACTCAAGATGAATTATGTCAAGCGCTGATTCAGGGGGGGGGGGTCTTGGGGGTCTGATGAGGGTCTTAGGGTCTGGGGATCATAAGTATTTGAATAAATTTAAAAGATTTCTGATCTGGAAAACAATTTCGAGTTATTCTTTTTAGCTTTTTAAGGTTCCGCACAACAAAAGGAAAAAAAAACGAAATCCTTATAAGATCTCTCGGTCCTTCTATCTGGTTATCAGAGATGTTTTTCTCGAAAACTACATGAAGTCAGAATTTGAAAAATGGCTGAATGGTAGATCTTCATGACGCGTACATACATCGACAGTTAAAGATTACGAAATATTTGTTTTTTAATGAGGGTGGGTTGGGCCCCATAAAAATAATTTATTTTTGTATCTTGTGGGGTATCGTTTGAACGGGCTACTTTGAAGGTGAATTGGTTACAAAGATATCGCCCAAAATGTTCGGAAAAATACCGTTGCTGATCTTCTAGGTTTCTAAAGCTAAAAGTTTTATATTATCTCGGTTCGTACCTACTTAGTAGGCATTGCGTGATTCAGCATGACGTTTACATGAATACTTGAAGTTGAAGTATATTTCAACTAGAGATCAAGTAATCAAAATGTCATCTAAACGCGTATTGACTTCAACTGTACTTGAGTCAAATAATCACAAAAAAAAATGTTTTTCAATTTATTTGAAAAATTTAATGTAAACGCAACTGCAGTACTTGAACAGTTTTTTGGCTGCAAGTTATGAAAATAGTAAACAGGAACAAAAAGAAAATTATTGGTAATAATTTAGGTTGTAATTTTTGGTAAATTTTAATTTAAGAAAATTTCAAGTCAAGTAATTGGAATTGATTCAACTTAAAATCCAACTTGACAGTTTCAAGTGAATTTCAAGTGAAGTACTCAAGTACATATTCTATCAGTACGTTAGATAACCGGAGAAAATTGTCGCTTTTTTATCAGTCTCATTATTGCATGAAAAAAAAATTTTTTTTGTTGTGTTAATTTATAAGACAACTCAAATACTAATAAGACCAACTCTTATAAAATTACTCTTGCATTCCTCTGTTTGAATATTATTTTGGCAGCTGAGATATTATCCCTTATATATAATTATAGATCTTACCCTTTTGTAAATACTTTTGTAAATACTCGCTACACTTTCTGTAATAAGTTAGGTATAGTAAGAGCGATGCGATATTTTTCTACTCTCAAATGCCTGAAGACCCTGACTTCGCGCACATATGGAAGAGGAGCGCCTAAAATACTTTTATTCCTTTTTAGCATGCGGGCTTTCGTCTGATTATTTAAGTCTTTATTTAATTTTTTTCTCCGTAAGTATATAGTATGTTGGTTTTTCTTGTACTTGTTATATGTTATTTGGTCCGTGACCCCCCCCCCCCCCCCCCATTTGAGTTCTGTAACCGCACATGTGTAAAGCATGAGGCATATTCAGAAAGTTTGTACTATAGATCTTATATAATTACAAGTTATTGATGATACAGCTATTAACTGCTATTAACTATTTTTCTATATAATCGCCATTCCGTTCAATACATGTGGTGAGCCGTAACAGAAGCTTCTTTATACCCTCCTCTCAAGGAACTCTCCTGCACACGCATTCCCCTACTTCAGAACCTTTGTGCACCTGCTCGTCATCGATTGAAAATATAATTCCACCCATGTGTGCCTTCAGGGACGTAAAAATGATAACTGAAGGTGCCTAGTCAGGGCACTACGGGGTGTGGCTCAGAATATCCCAACCAAATGAGTCCAAGAGCGCCTTGGTGGTTAAGGCTGGTTAGCACGGGCGTTATCGTGCAATAAGCACACTCCTCTCGTCAGCATTCTCGTCCTTTTGTTTTGAATGCTCTCTTTGAGTTTTTTTTAGAGTCTCACAATATCATTGTACATTTATAGTCTCTCCTTGAGGCAGAACGTCGACCAAAATGAAGCCTTTTCGGTCCCAAAACACTGAAGCCATGATTTGTTTGTCTCGGGTGTATAAGGAGTCACCCACGTTTCATCTCCAATCACAATAGAGCTGTGAAACTCGATTTTTCTTGTGCTGCTCTGTCAGCTGTTTTGGGATCCATCTTGCGCACAGTTTTCAGTATCCCAGCATTTCTGTGAGTATCTTGTATAAGTGAGTTCTAGAGAATTGCGGAAACATCGCAGAAATTTCATCCACTGTCAATCGGCGGTCTCCACGAACAGTTTCATCGATTTTTTGCACAAACTCATCAGTAAAAATTTAAGGATGGCCTTCCATTCCTCTGGTCGTCACTGTTCCACTAAACTTCTAACACCACTTAAACATACTCGTTCGGTTCGTAATACCTTCGCCGTAAACGGTTTTGATTCAAGAAAAAAATATCGGTAGGTGTTATTCCTTCCGCGAGCAGGAAACGGATCACAGAACATGGATCGCACTTGGCGGGATTTCTTACCGACATCTTTTACGCAATTGGACATTACAAAATGGGTTTCCGTAGTAGCGTGTTTCTGCTATGCTTATTTTGGCCAGGAGATCACCCTTTACCACTCAGTGTTGCCATGCCATTCTGGTCACAGTTACATTTACTTTCTGTACATGTCTCGTAGTTTCCTAATCCTCAATATAACTCAGTAACTGGTGATCAGATCAGATTCGATTTCCATATGTATTGTATAATTTAGTATTGCATAAATCTTGACATGGAAGATTTTACGGTCTACTCATTCATGGATGCTATGAACCTTCCTCGCTTCAGACTCTAACTCAAAAACTCATCTCAGTTTTGGATCAAACCATTTATCAGACTAGTCCTTCGCTGGGGATAGTTGACAATTTACAGGCTTCGCTGGCAGGGCCGTTGTTTGCTGTACCATTTCGCACTATATGGAGAGGTATGAAGGGTAGGCCGATATCGATATATCGCCCCGTATATTGATAATCGTGTAAATCCAATACATAGTTGATGTTAGGTTTAATGTAGCCGCGCATGGCATGCTCTATGATAGATAGCCGAATGGGCTTCATGATTTTGTTGTGATAAAAGTGAAAGCTAGATATTTTGTCTGATTATGATGACTATGGTTGTTCCTTTTATCCATACATGAAAAAATTCTCAGTGATTTGAAATGCATCATAATACCAGAATAGTTGGTAATATTATTTACAAAAACTTCGTTTCCAGTGGATATTTATTACAATTATTAGCTTAAGCCACATCAGCATCCCATAGTCATAGAACCGTTTTCCATATATCTGATTTGCCTTCAGTTCGGTTGAATAATTTCACTTAAGAATTTGCGCATTCAACTCAATTCGAAATTTAGTTGTTGCGACTACATCAGCGCTTTGATAGGGAAAATTTATGGCAGTCTTCGTCAATTTTCTATTTCCTCCAGTTGCCTGTCTGTGGATTTTCGCAGGAAATTGGCGTTGACTCTTATTCTCCCCCATTTTAACTATGGGAGCCCTATTTTTAGCAGACTAGACTCAATTTGTCAAAGAAGAGTTACTGTAACCTTTAACGACGTCACCCGTTATATTTATAAACTTTCTCGAAGCGCTCGTGTATTTGCTCTTGGTACGTCCCTACTCGGTAGCTCTGTAGAGACCTATTTGACTCGTCGGAGGTTTATCTTCCTTCATAGGCTAATTTACCTTAAATCCCTGCATATCTCTCCGAAAGCCTACAGTTCTTGCACTCGAATAGAGGTCTTCAACTTGTACATCTAGGTACGGTGAGCGCTCTTACTTCGTAAAAGCTGCCGAAAAATGGAACTCTCTTCCAAATTTAATACAGCGCACAGGTTCCGGTCTGACCTTTGCTAAGCTAGTCAAAGATTACCTTTCCTAGTTATTAGATTGTGATTCTCAGATCTTAAAATTCTTGTTGCATTGTTTTAATTAATTCTTAATTTTATTTATTTTTTTTTGTCTTCTCTTTTGTTTTTAATTTGTTGTATTTTTATTTATTTCACTTATTTTTTATTTTTGTTCTTTTCTTTGGCTCTTTAGCTCTAAGTTCTCTTTTTCTTTTTCATGTTTGGATTTCCTTTTTTTTTCTTTTATTTATTCATTTATTTATTTATTATTATGTTTATTTTTATTATTATCTAATTTTTGCTTTAATTCTAATATTACTTATGTTTTCTTTTCCATCTAATTATACGTGATAAGATTTTGTAATCTAGTTCCGAGCATACCTATAGAATGGTGAAATTACATTATCTCGAAGTGACATGAATTTTGAACTGAATCCATTAGACTGAAATGTGATTTGAACTTTCCACAGTAAGAAGAAAGCTCTCTCCATTACCTGGTTTGAAGGTGAGCTTCATGTTATTCTTGAGAATTTAGTACAATTACTCAATATTGTTAGCACAATTGAGTCTTGCTTTCCTGCTTTTATATTGCTTCGACAAGAAAAGCCAAGTTTTCGATAAAAGTCATCCAACAAGATTTGAGCCTAGGACTTGAGATAAACTCGGTGGTCAACTACTGAACTATTTCGACTCCAAATTTTGTTTAATAGTTAGATATTATCATTCCTTGGAAATCACTAGACAAATAATTGAACCTTGCTAGTCTAAATTTAACCAAATGTTTCCGGTGCTAAAAATCTAACCTCATCCATGATATTACCACACCTACATACATATATTATACAATTTCTGTACGCTTGTAAATTTGACCTTATATTTGACTTCTATAATAAAATATATCTCGCTCTCCTTTGATTCCACCACCACCAAGTGTATTATCCAAGATCATGGCAACCCAACGCAGCTAGCTATCATTAAACATTACCAAGTAAACATGCCACATGATTCCAGCTCCTGCTCCATCTCCATCTCCAGATCCAGCATCAGGCAACAGCAGTATAAATAGACGTGTGCGTGAAGGATAAAAATAAAAGCCAAAGTAAGAATGGTGTCTTTAAATGAATTCCATGTGAAGATAAACGTACATATTTGCTTGGTTCGCCTGTCAAGTAGTCCTCTAACTTGTGCCCCTTAAGTGCCACTTCCTGCCATGATGCTCCAAGTAAACTGTGCTAAGATACCAACAACGACGTTCACTGCATGCAGCTGGGAAACACTTTCTTTTATTAAAAGAAATTAAACAAATGAATGGAAGGCATACATATATACAAAAATACATACATACATACATACATACATAGAGTAGAATCGCAGTTTCTCTCCCCATATTTTCAGTCCCAAGTTCCAAGTCCCGGTCGTTGATTCCCATTCCCAAGTTCCTAGTTTCATCTTATTTATAGTCTCTGTAGTCCCAATGTCAGTGCTTGAGGCAGTACAGATTGAAGGACAGGATTTCATTCATATGTAGTATACTGAAAGCGTATATCCTTAGCTAATTTTCAGGATATATCTGAGATCATTGTACATGGTACAATCGCACACACACATACACACACATAGTTGTCTCCTCTCATGCCAAGTTATCCTGCATGAAGGCTGAAGGCTGTCTACATTAACTCTTAACCGTTTGCAATTATATCCTTCTCGGTAGTCATTCCTAATGCCTTTGCTGGAAAGGATGAAACCGAGTGTCGTCAATTAAATTCATAAATTAGAAGTAAATTGGATGCCATTTCAGCTGAAGTATAGTAGGAAATTTGTTCTAACTATGAGGAGGCGACACTATACTACTACTACTACTACATAGGTACTATACTTACCTAGGCTGTAGGAATCATAGGTACTACATATTTCCATGGCTAAAGCTTGGCTCGAGGTGTGTTCTAATCTAGCGGGTTATATCCACACAGTCTAGATTAAATTGTGCCAAATTAGGTCTCGTTTCAATTACATCCCTGAATTATGCCAATTTTATAAAACTTTTTGAGGTATTACCTTGCGGTAGGTACATACACACATACGTTAGTTAAGCGCCATGCAGCAGAGCTCTTGACAAGTGAGGTAAGTTCATGAGAGTTTTCAAAATAATCCACACACACACACACCCAAACAAGTACTTTTCAGGTGCCTTTAAATTTTAGGTAGGCGATTGTATGGTGCAGATTACGAAAGTGTTTTTGCAAACTTTCACGAAATTTTAGTTGCCTACCTTTACCTGGAAATTCTTTTTTATTTCATAATTTTTGCGCCATGAATAATTTTTGTGTTTTTATGTAAATAATTTTGTCAAAAAATAAATGTGAACGCGATATAAATGGAAATGCACATCTGAAATTTGAAGAGCCGATTTTAGCTTTTGTAAATTGCTAGCGCTAGAATCTGGAAAAAAGTTTCTCTGTGAGGAATACCTTAAAAGGAATTTCAAGTATCTTGGCATAACTTAATTTTGTACTTAAGAACTTTAGTAAACGGTCTGACTGCTAATTAAATTATTAAACTTAAGTTTGAAATCGTCGTCGTCTTTCTTTGTACTGTCTGCAGGCAATTTCTTATGCAGCGTCCTTGTGTTGTATATATACCTATATGTATGTAGTACAGGACTATAATTTTATTTTATTTCACGTCGACAATTGAATATTTGCGTTGAAACAAACATTAATTAAGTTCAAGAAGGCTGAAAATTGATTCTGGACTGTGAAGCAGATGAATTTGATTGTAAATGAATCAGGTCGTCATACTTAAAGGAAATCGTTTGACTGTTGATGATCCTTGTAATTGGAAATTTCTTTAGATTTGGTTATGGGAAACTTAGTAGAAATTGCTCACAGTTTTACCTTGCCTCTTGCCCCAGAAGGTGCAGTTATTATTTAAAATTAATTTGACTCAAAAGCATCAAGGTGTTTGCAATTCATAAAGAAACATATAGAAAATTAAGTCCTGATGAGCCGTCTGATGAGCATTCATTAAATCTCATCGAAGGGCTCATTGGATATCATGAAACTGCTCCCTATATACTAAACCAGCAATAAATAAATATTTATTCTTGACATGACCGTGTCAGATGACATTTCTACTAGCAAATTTTGAATTGATTTTTGTGATTTATTTAAATTATTTATTTTAATTTAATTTTTTGATTTGTTTTTCCGCGGAAAGACTGTCGCCCGTATACCGAACAAGACGTTATGCCCAAATCCTTACGCTTCAGGGTAGAATTCGGAAAATATGAAATCAATCGTAAAATCAGATTTTCATTTATGAACTCATCATGACACTCATTGACATGCTCATTAATAAGTTCATCGTGATACTCATTGACATGCTCGTTAGTAAGCTCATCGTGTCACTCGTGTACTTAGCGAAGTGCTCATCTAATATTGTAACATGCAAAAAAAAAAAATCTGTCATTTACATTAAACTTAGATATACACATGTTGATTGTGTTATATCAGAGCCTCCTTGTTCATGTAAAGTGCACCAACAACCATCTTTGATTTAATTCATCGTGTAGGAAGGAAAACCTTGTCCCTAAATACATACACTTCAAGTGCGGAATTTGGAACTATCAAACCAAAAAAGCTATTTATAATGCAAAAATTGTTTGGTTGCGTGAGGAAATTAGAAAACATTACAAAATCCGAGACAACTTATCTATGCATTTAAAAGGGATACACTCTTAATTGACATGGTTACTTAATCCATTGGAATTCGACGTGATACATTGTCAGTGCAATGAAAAGCTAACTCTACAGCGCATGTGCAGTATGTGCGGCAAAGGTCGAAATTGGATGTACTGAGGGCACATAACATCTACCCGGCTAATAATGGTATGAGAAATGTTCAATTTCATCCAAGGGTCATTAACTTAACAGCTGAGCAATTTTCGGACCAAGAAGAAAAATTTTTAAGCAAAGGCTTGAAATATGCACCCGACTTGGGGACTGATAAAAATCAACTACTTGACCTTGCGGTTCACATTGATGTGGCGTTGGATGGTGATATAGATAACGTAGTGAAATCTGAATATAGCAGATAAGGCAGTAAGCAGTAGCAAGGTCTTAATTAGAATTTTGAAAAGAAAAATCAAAGATAATAATTTAATTCTAACAAAGGCGGATAAGGGGGCGTCGGTTACTGTTCAGTCCACGTACTGAACATTATTCCCTCGACGAATCCAGCTAGTTCTTCCCTAAAAGTAAACAAAAAGGAATCCACAAAGAATCAAATTCTAGTGGAAAGAATTCAGTATACAAACCTAATTAAACGGCAAAACTACTCCGCAACTTTTCTCCAACAATCTAAAAATCCCACGATGACATCCACAAGCTAAAAAGAACAAAATATTATTGAAAAGTTAAATAAATTCAATAAAATAATGCAAACTTACCCGAAAATACATGATCTCCATGTATATACACAGCTGACATGTCATCACTTTGACCTTATGAGTCTGTTTTGAGCAAAATCCTCATCCTAACCAGAAGTTAATTCTGAAATTCCTTATAGAAGTTAATTGTATGCCAATAACTTGAGGTTGACTCAAATCTTAATGCAGAAGTTAATTCTGGCCGTCATAAATATTTGAGGTTGACTCAATCCCAAAAACAGAATTTAATTCTGTCCAAATAAATATTTGAGGTTAACTCAAGTACGTCGACTAGGAGTTGATCCTAAGGATTACAAAGTGAGGTTAACTCAAGCAATCTCACACAGGAGTTAATCCGAAGGTCTAGACAACGTCATAAAAACGTTGATTTAGATCTGTTTCCAGAGGCCAACTCTGCACTAAAAATATTCAGAAGCTAATTCTGATCAAGGTAGAAGGAAGTTCCTTCCTACACGTAGCAGTACTCAGATTGCTGCACACATAAAAAGCGCACTCAAAAAAGTACGTACACGATAAACGTCATCAGTGCTGCCTTCATGCCCTCACGTACCAGCACGACACAAACTGCACAATAAAGGCAAAATAATTGGGTACGTTCATCAACTTCACTTATAGCAGCCCTACAAGTTGTTCTAATCGTAAAATATTACATTCCGTATTATATCTCGACTGCTCTCACGCAGTAACTCAAGCAAAGAGTTTCACCACTGCCCTCTCGTAGCAGTTCGAGTGAAACAGTTTAAAATCTGACAAATTTATTTGCTCTCACTTCAACTGTCTCGTGCCTGCTCATCTACCAAAATTCTTCTTTATTACAGGAGTAGGAACAGGGGAGCAACACAACGCGCCACAACCACACCGACATTTGTGTTTCACAATTACGCCGACACCATTTTGAATTTTAATGAATTGTTTTATTTTTTTTAAAGTTTAGATTAAGTTTTATTGAACTATTGAATTTTAAATTAATATTAAGTCTGAATTAAATGTGATATAATTGTAAGAAAATTGAAATAAGCACCCAAAGAGAAATAAAATTTTATACCTTGAATATAAAACTGAGTTATCCATAAAACCGGCACCCCATCCACATACAGTCCACTAGAAAATTTTCAGTTACGATTTTAGGTAAGACTGATTATCTAGAAAAATGAATCACTGTTTAGAGACCATGCTGGTTAGGGAAATAAAACTAGACCCAACAAATAAATACCAAAAAGATGTTGTTTGTACCTTAAATAGCTGTAGTTTATTGTTGGATAACATATTAAAATATCAATTAAATAATTGTAACCCTTCGATTCCAATTTTGTATGGCTTACCTAAAATTCATAAAGACAACATACCTGTAAGGCCAGTATCTGCCTCTTTTAGCTCTCCTTCCCAGATACTATGCAAGTGGTTGAGTAATACAATACCTAATGTAATTGGTTTTAGTCCTAAATATTCTATAAAAAATTCTATTGAATTAATTAACAAAATTAAAGATTTGGAGATCCCACAAAATGCTAAATTAGTGTCATTTGATGTGTCCAGTTGTTTCCGTCTGTACCAGTCCAGTCCATAGGTATCGTGAGTTGTTAATAAATAGAATTAGAAAGAAAATCCACAACATAGTACTAGTTAATGAATATATTGACCTTATTGATTTAAGTTTTAATCAAAATTATTTTCAAATTAATGGGAAAAATTACATTCAAGTGGATGGTTTGGCTATGAGGTCGGCCTCCTCACCTTTTCATGCTGAATTTTTTATGGACCATTTTTAGCAAATATTATTTTCTTTTAATTCTCCTATTTTGGCACACGTACATACCTGGTATAGGTATGTAGACGATGTTTTATGTATATGGACGGGCACTGAGCGACAACTAAAATATTTCTTGAATAATATATTGAATAAACTTGACGATAATATAAAATTCACTTTAGTGTTAGGTAATAAAATAATTAATGTTTTAGACTTGACAATCACTATTGACTATTTTTAAAATCTTTAGAAAAGATACATTTTGTGATGCTGTAATTCCTGCAGACTCTGCACATCCTGGTCTACTAAGTTATCAGCCTTTTATTCTATGATACATAGGTTGATATCTATCCCATTATCACCAGATAATTTTAAAGATGAAATAAAAACTATTAAACTGATCGCGAAGAATAATGGATACTCTTAGCTTAATAGACAAATTACTAAGGAGCAGGCTAAAAATTAAAAACCTTTCTTTGATTTTTCCTGTCGTTCAAGAAAACAAAAATTGTGACATGAAACACAAGAAAATTTCCTTTTATCAAAGATGTGTCACATAAATTAATTAAACCCTTAAAACACAATAACGTGTTGCCTGCTTTTTCCAACAAGTTAACCTTAAGGAAATTATTGGTTAACAATAAGTTAAGGCCTGGGGTTGATGACTTAGAAAAAAGTGGAGTTTAAAAAATATCTTGTAATGATTGCGACGCCATTTGTTGGAAAAAGAAGACGGAAACTGAAAGTTAGGTTGAAAGAACACATATTAGCTCCAAAGCTTCTAATATACATCAGCATCTAATGTGAAATAAGCACAAAATTGAAAATAATTTTAAACTCTTGAATAGTCTACCGGCCGGGAGATTGTTAGATAAATACGAAATTAAAGAAATCCGTACAGAAAAAGAAAAAGGCAGTTTTATGTTAAACGAACAGACTGATTTCAAAAATTCAAGCCCTCTCTTAAGTCCGCTTTTGTTGGATTAACGTAGTTTTCTAATTTCAATATTTGCTTGTATGTAATTTTCATTTTGGTATGTACTGGTAATGATGACTTCAAAAGCTGTATGTATTAATTAGTCCTGTGATGATGATCTTTGAGATCGAAACGCGTTAGGCATAAATTAAATTTAAATAAACCATTTTATACATTTTCTGTGAAACTTAACAAGTGTTTTAGTTTTCCTTAATTGAATGCAAAGAGGAGACGCTCTCTATCTTTTCACTCTTCTCTATCTCTGTGAGCTACATTCTAATGCCTTTCGGGTAATTGTTTGCGTAGGTTTTTACTAACTAGTTGGGACGAAAAACGGGCGTTTCTGAAAGGACCACACTTTAAGCCCTTCTCTAGCCATCATTTGAGAGCTCTTTAGAAGCATATTCAATGATCTATCCAGAAAAATAAGCAAAGACGCAGGTAACCCACGGGAAATATGTCATCCGCTTATAAAGGGAAGCGCTTCCACACCATAGCTAGAAAATATCTTTTCCGAAGCGCTCTATTACCATAGCCAATGCAATCTTTTCGGAAGCAGATCTCTCTTCTCTGAGTTTAGGCTTATTCGTTTTTTGTTGTGAAAAGATGAATCATTTGATATGATATAAGAACTAGATGTCATGACATACTAGAGCAGAGTATACAGATTGTGAAATGGGTAGTGCATTCTGGAATGAACCACAACATTTTTAGAGCGTGCCGAAAGCAAATGTTTTTATAATAGAGCAGTTTTGTATACATTGATCGACTTCCTCAATACTTCAGATACGAAAAAATATGAATAAATAAATTTACAAAATGCATTTAAGTGCAAATAAAATAAGTAAAAAACGAGTTTTCAAACAAAACTGAGGCCAAGCCGCATGAAAAAGTAGAAAATAAACTTTTCTTCACACACAGAGGTGGACTCAGATTTTTTGATTGGGACATTTCTCTTGAATATTCTTTCTCTTCATGTATCAAATCACTTTATACCTCTGATTGATCATACTGAAATATATCGGTGATTGTCAGCGAATAAAATCTGAGTCCACCTCTGTGTGTGAAGAAACGTTTATTTTCTACTTTTTCATGCGGCTTGGCTTCAGTTTTGTTTGAAAACTCGTTTTTTACTTATTTTATTTTCTGCCTTTTTCACGTTAACTAAATTGTTATTACGTGCTGCATGGAGATATTTTAAAACAATTTTATGACGGCTGAAAAGACACTGATTTTCATAATTTTCCCGATTTTCTATGTTTTCCACAGACTTTTCCTATTACTGTGAATTTTTTTTAAAAATTTACATGAATTTTCCTCGATTTTTCATGCAAGTTTTCATGATTGTTGAAGAGAAAGTATTGATGACAGTAGAACGGAAAAAAATGAATCCGCATAGCTTATAAAACTTTTTTGTCGGAAAATTTTCCATGAAAGTCAGGAAATTCCGGAAATTTTCCAGAAAAATTGGAAAATTCTGCATTTTTCCTGAAACAGATTTATCACTAATCATATCGATGAAAATTTGTCCGATGATTTTCCCGCATTATGCAACTCATTTCGCTCTACAACTTTGCTTAGGTTGCAAAACGCTCAATTCTTCCTTGGTCTGAAAAACTCCGGAAAAGCGTTTTACATGAATTTTCCTCGATTTTTTTTGCAAGTTTTCACCATTGTCGGAGAGAAAGTAATGATGCCAGTTGATAGGGAACTTGATCCTGCATAATTTAGAAAACTTTTTTACCGGAAAATTTTCCGGAAAAGTCGGAAAATTCCGGAAATTTTTTCGGAAAAATCGGAAACTCTACATTTTTCCTGAAACGGATTTATCACTAATCAAATTTGTACCAAATTTTCAAATTATTTTTTTTGATTTTCCGGGTTTTCCATCGAAATTTCGCGGTTCAAATTTTGATAGATTCAATTATCGACATGAAGCTGTGTGCCAATTTCAGCTCGCTGTGATGACGAAAAGTGGGTCTACGAGAGTGTCGAAAATAGTAAAAAAGAAATATATATATAAATTCGTGTACGAGTTAAAGGGAATGTCCTCAAAAAATGATTGTACTTTTGGGTCGAAAAGTTCAATCATTTTTTTTGCACTTAAATGCATTTTGTAAATTTATTGAAATTATTTTCAATAAATTTCAGTCTGTTAGACGTATAATTATACTTTAGATATAGAGAATAGTAGGATGTGTTTAATATCAGAGACCATCTTAACAATCGTAGTCCCATTGGTACTCATCGTTAGTAGAAATATCCTACACCCTTATATGAGAAACACTCTAAGAAGTTCCGAGTTGTCAAGTGCTGCAGCTTATCCACAGGCGATGACACAATTAGAAAAGGGATGGTATCTATGCATAAGGAGCATATAAGAAGCGTGTAAATGAGCTATACAAGTCAAAATTAGGCAATAGTGGTGAGGTCAAATCCAGGCTGGAATTTCAATCTACTTGGACACCAGAGTGGTCTAAACTGAACTATATTAGATCTAATGTCGGATGATGAACGAATTTGTTTAAAAATTGCTTTACCATCCTATATTTGTGACATACTATTACAAATAAAAGTTCATCCACAATTAAAAGGATGTGGTGTCCTGAAAATAGAATAGAACGTATTAGGGGTCGGAAATTCCAAATATGGGTCGTTTTCTTATAAATAAAAGCGCGACATTTTGATTTTAGTGCTGTTGGTGTGTGACCTTGCTACGCCAAGTTCCTAACGTCATGGATGTGAAAAATTTAGATTTAAGTTGCTGTCGTGTTTTCCTCGCGTTCATGGACATAAAAATTCAGGGACCGAAAATAACTGGTATTTTGAAAACTTTAAACAAAAAAAGCTGGGATAAATCATGATCGTGGAATTTTGTGGAATATACCAAAAGATGTCTCGTGAAACCCGTTTCGATTCCTGCAAAGCTTTTGAAAACTTAACTTTTTATTAAAAAAAGCTAAAAAAAAACCAAGCTGGAAGGGCTTTTTATTTTATCTGGCAAAAATATAAAACCAGGTTGGCTTTTTATTTTTTCTGGCAAAAATAAAAAGCCAGCTGGGCTTTCTATTTTTTCTGGCCAAAAATAAAAAGCCAGCTTGACTTTTTATTTTTTCCAGCTGGAAGTAACAGGTTTCGAAGCCGGAAGTATCAAAAGCCAAGCTAGTTTCTTATTTTCAGGGTCCGGACCAGTTATGAATTTTTTTTGATACTCGGCTAGGAAAAGTAAGAAACCAGCTTGGCTTTTTATACTTCCTCAAAAAATTAACCAGCTTCAAAACCTGTTTCTTCCAGCTCGAAAAAATAAAAAGCCCAGCTGGCTTTTTATAACTGCCAGAAAAAATAGAAAGCCAAGCCGGCTTTATATTTTTTGCCAGATAAAATAAAAAAGCCTTTCCAGCTTGATTTTTTTAGCTTCAAATTATTATCGGTCAGGAATAACAGGTAAAGTTGGCTTTTTTTGTAAAAAGTCATAACTGGTTCGGTCTCTGTAAAAATTACATGGCACCCAACAGGTGCTTTCATCACACTTGAGTGAATTTAAAGTGAATTCTGAAAATCCATTCCCTTCTTCATAGCTACCTGGGGAATTACATCGTACGAGAAAGGGGCGGGTAACATACGATCAATAGTAGCAGATATGGTAAGATTTGCAAGCAAGATTTCCTGTTTGGATAGCAGCGATGAAAGTACTTAAGGATTGTGATGAAATTATGGCAAAAAGCTGAACGATTTCATTTAATATTTAACAGTTCCGCTCGGTTTGCTTTGGAGGCATTTGAAAATTCCATTGTGTGACTTAAACAACAATTGAGAATTTTGTTTGCTTGCTTCCTCTAAACTCAAGCCTTTTCTACATGCATATAAATCACACACACTTTTTGGTAGTAAATCACAAGCTCATGCTTGCACAAATCTTTGTTTACTTACATCCTGGTTCATCCGGATAAATATGAAAGTAATTCTGCCAACTGGAAATTTCACCAAAGTGTATAGCCACAAAGAAGGAGTTTAGCATCAAAATCTTAGGATATAGCTACCATTTTGTGTTATGCGCATCAGAAACATCCTGTCGACTTGAAGATACTAAAGTAACTGCAAAATTTGCAACATGACAACTTGTTACAGGAGATATATCTACTACTCTACTAGTTAAATGCAATATTTTGTATCTCAAAAATTTAATGGGATAATAGTCCTGTCCGGGTGAATATTGGTCCTGAAAATTTAAATGAGTTTTTTTTAAGTTTTCATGTGTATGTTGCGTCGGTGATAGAGATTGAAATGGATTTGAAGAAAAACTTTGGGGGATTAAAAATTTTTTTTTAAATGTTTTTCTCTTTATGAAGGTTTTTTGAAATGGTTTCCTCTAATTTACGGGAATTTGAAAAAGATTCTTTCAAGAGTTTAAAAAGTAGTCAGCTGGGAACTAACGAAATCTCAACGCTACCATATTTTTGTTAATATTTACAAAGCATACAAAACCATAAAATTATACCTACACAGTTTTTTCCACGAATTTACTTCCCAAGTATTCAAGAAGGGAGCCAATGCACACAGCTTTAATTTCTATGGTAAATTTTATTTAAATTTTAAAATGAGAAAATTTGTCCTTTTATTTTTTTATATTATTAAGCCAAGCTCAGGGGATACCCTAAGATGCAAAGCACAGCACACATGGCAGGAAGGAGATAGAGAAAGGATTAGGGGATATGAGGAGAGTGGCGGAGGTGCCGAAGTAAGTCGCCCTTATACTTTCGCAGATTGTATGCCGGAGGAAAGAAAAAAGATGGTCGACTGTTCCACATTCGCACAGTTCGGGTTAAAAAAGTATCATGGAATTTTACTGTACGGCCGAGGGTAATTTTAAGGGTAAAAGGATGTGCGCGGCTTGTAGGGCGAGTATTGCGTACAGGATGGATTCTACAAGAGATAGAGACTAGATATTTCATCAGAAAATTGACCATGCATGTAGCAGTAAAGGAGCGAAATGCAACCAAAACTGCGGCGATGCTCGAACGAGTCGATATGGCAAGTTATTGCCACATCGCTAATGAGCTTGAACGTTCTCTTCTGGGCAATATCCAATGAAACTGAGTCTGTGCGACAAGCCATTCCAGTCTAGGTCTGATGTAGTTCTTTTAGAGGAGCGCTAGATTTGACGGCTGAAATATTTCTTATATCTTTCAGAAATTCAAGACATTTCGATGGCTTTTTTTTGGCAATAGAGAAGATGGGATTTGTCAAGCTTAACATACTGGAAATATTAATGTCACGAATGCTTAGTGCCTGTGAATCTGCCTGTCTTTAATCTTCGATTATTGCTCTTTTACATAACAAGGAATTAGAAAAGCAAGCTTGAATTAAACGTCGCTTCAGCGCTCTGCAAATAGAGACGATTTTTAATGAACCCCTTGCTGACGTGCAACTGTACGACCAGCTAGCTCATAAGGTAGAAATTGTTTCAGTAGTCTAATTTCTAGTGACTTTTGTACATTGAAAAAATTTACCCCATTTGGTACAATTGTAACAAAGTGGCAACCCTGTTTCCAATGCAAATATGTAGAGAAAGCTCATTGTTCGTCATAGCTGCACCGTCCAAGTTCCATCGTAGATGATTTATGTGTGCGCTTTCATCGTTACTGGCCTTAATGCCAGCTGAAAGCAAACGTGGCTTAGTAGGCTAGTTACAAATTTGATAAATGCAAGAGGGAAAATAATTTGTCTCGTTAGCTCAGTGGTAAGAGCAGTCGCCCGGCAAGCGGAAGGTCCCGGTTTCAAACCTCGGACGAGGCGATTGTTTTTTCTTCTTGTATTTATAAATTTGATTTCGAATTGTTAAAAATAAAAGTTCTTAAAATTCTTCTTTCTCCATCATTGAACGATTCTAACAAGTGTAGGTTCGATTCCCGTACGCGGGAAAAATTAATAAATATTTTTAGGTTACTTTATAGTACAGCAGATGTAGTAAGTTAAGTTAAATAGTGATTGATTTTGTTTTTTTTTCTTTCTTTTGTTTTTGGTTTAGTTTTTAGTAGTTAATTTAGGGGTTTATTTCTTGTGTATCTTACTTATTTTATTTATTTTATTATTATTTTTTCTCATGTTTCCTTCCTATTTTTTCTCCTCTATTTACACATAGATGTATATTTTTATTTTCTTGCTTATGTTATATTTAATTTGTACAAGTAAAAAAGATTATAACTTAATTGTACAATACTTTATTAGAACGAATAAAATGCCGGTCTGGTTTTTAGTCACAGATAGCGACCGCCAATGAAGTTTTCATTACGTGCCGGGTATCTGCCGGTGCTGGTTAATGTAAATTAGCTAACTTGTTTTCACAGAAAAATATTTGCCTTGTCTGCGCCGGTAAGTATGCATCGACCTTTAAATCGTTGATGCCGACATATATAACTATTTGTGTCTAATCCTCCAGGAATGGCAAATAGGATTTTATCAAAGTTCCAAAATAAACTAAATTTAAATGCAATTTTTTTCGCGTGCTCGCGTACCTTTTATTTATTATCTGTACATTTTTTTATTGATTATAAAAACACAACAAAATAAAGAAATAGATTACAATATCTGAGTCCATGTGAGATAATATTAATTCAATATAAAGAAATAGTTTAAAAAATTATAAAGTTTAATAATAATTATAACATAGAAAATTCTTAAATTTTGTTAGAAGTTTTTTGCTCCATGTTACTTGCAAGGTTTTTAATATCAGGCTGGTATGTTGTCAATTGTAAGGTAATACAAGCTGCTGAGTCTTCCTCTGTCAATCTGTTTCTTGTCTTTGAAAATACATGATTCAGTACAGAAAAAAGACTTTAACAGGAATAAGTGGAAGAGAAAATGGTTAACAATGCGATCACTAATATTTTTACAGAAGCTAATGCCTCTGGCATACTATTCAACACTTCTAATATTAAGTTTTCAATTCGGCATTCTGACTCTCCATCCTGCGACAATTGATGATATTCCAATTGTTCGATATTTTTTCGCATATTCACAAATTTTTGTGTTCAAATAGGATTAGATTGCAAATCTACAGTCTGCATTTCTAAATTTTCTAATTTCATCCAATTAATGAGGTTTTTATCGAAATCCTTTATATCGAATAAGTCCGGATAATTTACAATTTTCAAAACCAATCAATTCTTTTAAAATCTTTAAATCTATTTGAAAATTGTTCTTTAATAGATTCTAGAACTTTTGAAAATTCGTAATTAAAATTCCAATTAGTTTTTTTGAAACTTGTTGATTCATCCAGAAAAAAATTTTAAGTTTTGGAAAATTTTTATGTTTTCCAGATGTGATATCTCTAGCAAAAATATCTAATTTTATTTCAAACCCCTTTATAAATCCAAACATAACTTCCATTGTTTTTCCTCGACCTTTCAATTTTTTATTAAGATCGGTTAAATGCAATGTTATGTCGGTAAAAAACATTAATTTTGTTAACCATTCTGGTATCATATAATTCTTCAAAACGATCCCTGTCGAATTCATGTAAAAAAAGTCGAATTTCTTCCCAGCAATTCACAAATCGTTCTAAGATGTTGTACATTATCGTATTCGCAATCCACATATCATTTAAAAGTTTTTAAATTGTCTTTTATGAATTTATTAACTTTTTCTGATATTTACTTTGAAATCGCTAGTTCCAAATCTTGCACAACGAACTTGCTGGTGAATAATGCAATGAAAGCCTATTATTGGATGACCAACTAGGTTTTGAAATAAGTTATAAAAACCTATCATTGGTGCAGTCATATAGGAGCTCCATCTGACGTTACAGAAATAATTTTTTCAATATATATTTTAAGTTTGTTTAATTCATTAACTACAACTTCACAAATATAACTACCTCTTGTTCTTTCCGGTATATTTGCTAATTTTAAAAGTTCATCGTGCATTTAATTAACTTTCGTATAGCGAGCAATAATTGCTAATCGGGCAGATAAATTAATATCAGTTGATTCATCGAGGCATATTGAAATGTAGTCCAAGCTATTAACATCGTTGTAAAGTTGATCAGAAATATTATAGCACTTATTTTTAAAATTCTATCTTTAACGGTATTTCTGTTTAGCTGCACTTCTCAAATTCTTTAAATAATCTGTTGTTTATTATTAAAATCTTGGAGCAAACTGTCGGCCGCTTTTACCATAACCCTTTTTATAAACTCGCCATCGGAAAATGGTTTTGATTGCTTAGCAATCAAATAAGAAATTTCAAAACTAGCTTCCGTAATATTGCTGTTGGTTTCTACAAATTTTGATAATAAATTCGTTCTTTTCTTTTGTACCAATATGTTTTTCGGCAATTTCTTTATGGTTCATTTCAGAATATCACTTAATAGAAGACGTTCGACCTTCGAGGAGGGAACTAAAGGAGGCGACATTTGATGAAAAAAGCGTAGCTACTATCGTTCTTCTTCTTGTTTTGTCGAGGTGCCAGAGGCGGCGTTAAAAATTGTTGATACCTTAAATATCACAACAAATTAATGGCGCGAAAATTCAAACACATTTCTTAGAATCTTCGCACAATCTTCCGCACCACCCACTGACATGTATATAAATGGACTGACTGATCTCCTGTTTTATGTGGCATCAGTTTTGATTTCAGAAAGTATGCTCTCACTAACGATATATTTAAATTATTTGCGAATTTACCCCAAAAGTATTTTAAAAGTATTTTCCTCAACACGGCTTGTTGTATCTAAATCTGCGAGCATATATAACTCCTTTTTATATTACTATCACTTAGTCCAATAGCCATTAACAATTTCCTATAAAAAGTAAATTATCCCTTTTGTAACTACGTCTCTGCGCCAATCACACTTCGCGGCTTCGCGGCGACCTCGACCCGAGGAAGGAAAAGGCCGCGATGTTTTCTTAGGAATTTCCTGGAAATTTCTTCCTTCGAATTTTTATATATTATATATTTATTTATTTTTTTATTTATACATTTTCTATAAATTTCTAAAAAAACAAAAATCCTTATTGCTTCTCTACGCGTCTAAGCTCATAAAGTTGTTCTGGGCCTCTAAAAAATGCATACAAATTCAAGGAAAAAATTTCCAGTAAATTTCTAAGAAAAACTTGCGGCCTTTCTTTCATCGGTTGGAGACAACAAGCATTTTATATTGGAGCGAGGCACTGCTGGCTTACCTTTTGCGTACGTCATCTGATGCTAGTCTGGGCATCGTCGAGGCATCGTCATTAGAAAAGCGTTGCAGATTTTTGTTCTACTTGCCATTTGTCTATTGCTGCGTTCCTTTTCTCGTTCAGAATGAATTTTTTTCAATTCATGTCGTTCGTTTTCTTGGGCCGAACGATTTAGTTTCAATCTGCTTTTTTCGGACTCCGAATCTGAATGCACCTGAGTTTTCCTCGGATTCAAGCAGAACGATTTTAATTTATATTCGTGAATGTGTTGTTTACAACTTGGACGAAGTGGTATTAGTGTTTAGTTTAAGTTGCCTTTGTTGGAAAATAGCTTTATTATTATTAAATTTTTACAAATTTATACTTGCTTTTATCAAGCGGAAGAAATGTGAAACACTTGAAATGGTTCTGTTTCATTCTTTTTTTATGAGCACAGAATTAAATTATGACATCGTTCTGTCGATTCATACAGATTCATTCAGAACGAGAAAAGAAACGCAGCATATGTCAGTGGTATGTACAAAATAATGCAAAGGCAACTAGATGAAAAAAATGTAGATCTCAATTCAAGGCCGTTGATAAAAATTATTGTCCATTTTTTTTTTAAATCAGAAACTATTTTAAAATAAGAATTGTTTTTTTACTTAATTTTTTAAATTTCTTAGAGTGCCGAAAAAATTTACTCGCGTGCCAAACTTGGCACGCGTTCCGTGTAATTGCCATCCCGGCCTATACGACTAATTCGTAAATTAAGATCCCCTTTATCAGTCCCTGTTTTGTTTTTACCTTTTGTTTTTTATATTCTGCATACAATTTAATAATCTTTTCATATTTATTAACTTTCCGCAACATTAAAAAAAAAAAAACAGAAATTTTACTTCACTTAGGCTTTTGCTGGAATAAGAAATATCAAAAAATAACATAAATAAAATTTATGCTAATAATGATCGAAAATAGCTAATATACCTATAGCTTAGTTTACCAGCCAGTCAGATATTATCATTATTTTCTAGTTAAATAGAAATATCCATCTCATTTTAATTCTAGAAAAAAAGTATATCATCATCCAAAAGTGCTATAAATCAAGTGGGGCAATACCAACAAGCCCATCACTCAATATATAGAAGGACAGCAGAGCAGCAGTAGCAGTAGCCCTTTATCTTTTTCTGATTGATAAGTTTTCGGACACAAATCTCACAAAGCTGGTGGCACCAGCCAGAGTGGGAAAAGAAAATCAGAAAATTTCTTATTCAGGGCAAACGACCTAATTTCATGGGATGAAAATATATAAGTGGAAAAATAATAGGTTTTTATCTCAATAACGAATGTATTGGGCTACATGGAATGAAGACGCGAACAGAATTATATACGAGAGTTAATGATGTGAGATAGTATTAAAAAGAAATAACATGGGAAAAAGGAAAAAATTACAATTTCTTTTTGCGATTCGTATATATCGATTAATTATTATTATTATTGAAGGAGCTAAACAACAAGAGAGTGAGGTATAACGGATACATTTACATTCATGATTATGATTATGATAAATGCAGCACAGGGTGAGTAGAAAACACCCCGTACATTATGAACATATCATTTTTCACACTAAATTTATTTATCACAACTTTTTTAAACTGCAGCTTAGCATTTCTTTTTTCTGGCGCCTGGCGGCAGGCAAGAACTAAACGCACTGATGAGTATTAGTTCCTATGCTGATACGAAACGTCTTATTTGTTTTTTAAACTCTTTAAGAAAATTATTGTCGATATTAAGGGATGGGTGGGGGGTGGGGGGGGGGGGGTTCGAGATGGTTAAACCACAGAATCAAAATAAACTTTTTACTTTTTTAGTCTATCTCATGGATAAAATTGGATAATTGGATAAAAATTATTTACTTAAAAAAAAAAACAAAAAAAAACAGAAATTCACAACGAAAGCTCCATCTATCCCATTTAAGGATAAATTATATTATTTCCCATAACTATGTGTGTATATAAAAAAAAAGTATGTATATTTCCAATGTGGAGAAGTTGGCATCTCGTACTTAAACCGGGAAGCTATTGTATTTGAGAACGAGGAGCTGTTATCAGACTGGCCCAGACAAAATTTCAAAATCCTTTTATACTAAAGTTATATTTTTTTTTAACGGATCATGCGCCCTCTATTCACCATTTTCATTGATCTACTACAATTTTTGGAAGCTCTTTACTCCGAATCTATTTTATTTTTTTAAGAGAATCATTCCGAAATGAGTGTATCTCATCAGTTCTGTTACTGAACTTGAAAAGCTTGTCCTAAAGTGTCCCACATTTTTTTTTCTTTCTATATTTTGTTGTATTTTTTTTTTTTTGGGTTTCGGTAGAGCTTTGAAAAGTGTGTATTTAAATTTCTTCATTTAATTCAAGCAAAAAAAAAATTGGATTGCGTCAGATATGATTAGGAACAGAAAAAAAAAATATCTAGATTTCTAAGGATTTAGATCCTTTGGTAAAAGATTCTTTAAAGCTAGACGTTTTCATATTATAGTAAATAATGGAATTTGGGTATGCGCATTTAATTTCTGGTAATAGTTTTGGTTTCCTTTTAAGGATTTTGTTTTTTTGTTTTTTGAAAAGTGATTTTACATTTTTCATTTAATTTTTACTCCTTAACTGCATTTATTTAAAGGAATATGTTTTGCATTTGTTTTAACTATAAGATTATGAGAGATTTTTATAAATTCTTGTTGTGTATACTTTAATACGTGTCATGTCTATGAATGTTGAGGAGAAAAAGAGTTTTTGAGAATATTGTCTGCCTTAAAATGTGGTCTCCATTCATGCATAAGTTGAGTAATTTCTTGACGCATTACAAGATGTCACTGTCATCATAAAATTACTTCAAGATCCTTTATAAAGGATGATTTCATTGAATTAGACTGGAACTATATTTTATATCAGTCAGTCAATATATGTAGGTTTCAGAGACATTGTTGAGGAGCAAACGAATGATGAATGAAAGTACGATTACCATGATTCGATTTCCTTAACGAAGTGAATGGATACCGGAAAAATAGAGATCTTTTCAGTCCGTTTTTTTCTTCTTCTTCTTATTTTTTTTATTGATAGATGCGGTTATACTTACACACACAGGAGAAGCCGGCGATTTCACGATTCGTGTCATTATTGAATCCTTGGTCTAGTGGTATGGTGCGAAAAATTGCCCATGTAGAAAGCCATCCACAACTTCTCTTTCATCGAGAATAATAGGAATAAATTTAGCGTAAATAATCTACGTTTACAGATGAATTCTGTTGAAACTATTTGGTCTGAATGAAAGGGCCTTTTTATTCTTTCTCTCTCCAATAAGGAGTAGAATTTGAAGGACACTTAAAGGTTTTTTTTTTTAAACGGGATTTGTTCAACTATGCATTCCCGTTGAAGAGTAAATCAATTGTGGAATTGGAATATACAATAGGGTATAGCAGCAAGAGCAAGAGAACCATAGAAAAGTGAAGGAGACGAGGGGAGAACTATATATATACGTATAATGTTAATTAAATTCTGCTGAGGTGAAGTGTTTGAGGAAAAAGTGTGAAATTGTGAAGAAAAAAAAATGCATTAATTAAAATTTTAACAAACGAGCGAGAGACCATTGCGAGGTGAAATATGTATGGAGAAGTAGAAGAATAAATTTTACCATGCGGATGAATTTGAATTTCTAACTAACAAAAAGTACACAGAAATTTTTGTAGGTGAAAAATTGCGAAAAATAAAAGTTGATGAAACTATAAATGCAAATTTATATGTATGTATGTGTGTATGTACAGCTAGCTGTAGTATATGTAGTACTAGAATTTTCACACGGTTTTTTTTTTCAAAACCCGCATTGACATCAAAAACCTGAGTAACCATATTCAGTGCTAAAATTATTATGTAGAGTATGCAAATAAAATCATATGGCTGTGCTATGATTTTAGTAACAACAGTTGGTTTTGGTTGCAGGTAATGTTTGATTCATTTGACTTGAAGAGTACTCGTATATATGTTAGTTAAGCCAAATTTATAGCGTTATTACGTGCATGCTATCGATTTGGATGTTATCCTTATATGTATATATTTTTATTGCCAGGCAGGGGAACGAAAGAACTCAAGGTCAAGGCGCAAACCAGTTAAGAAGGAAAAGAAAAGATGCTTTAATACTTTATTCAAAATATAGAGCACAATTGAGTACAAAGCTCGTTAACATGCGCAAAATCCAAATAATAAATTCCAGTTAATTGGCAGGGCATTCTATACCTGCGTGCCGTAGACGAAAAAGCATTTTATGCCAAAATTAGTTCGATGCCAAGTTATCAAAAGACCACTTACACGTATACAATTGGCTAAACAATTAGGACTTAACTTATTTATGATTCTAAACATCATCACTGCAATTCGGAATTTAAGATAATTATTAAAAGTGCAGCCAAAAATACTCCTTGAAAATTCTGAGACATGGTCAAAGCGTCGTAGTCCATAGATATATCTTGCGCATGAATTATAGGCTATATTGAGCTTAACACTGACAGATACTACTGAGGTTCGCATACACAACATCTGCGTAGGTAATAATTGCGATAAGCAAGACTTTAACAAGACGGAGATGTGTCTCTTTGGGAGTATAAGAAGAATGAACCCACAAGCCTCTCAACCCATTGAAAACCTTACTCACAATTAAATCTACATGTCTGCCCCAACCAAGCTTAGAATCAAATATCATTCCAAGATTTCGAACCGATTCAGAATATGGCACAGGCGGCGGCGTACCATCAAGGATCAATGGTGGAAAACTCGAGTTATTGACATAATTTTTATAGATGATAATTGCTTGAGTCTTGCAAGGATTGAGCAATAGCTTGTTTTTCTTGGCCCATTCAGAGATTTTTAAGAGATCACTATTAAACCTGTCAATGGGGCTATATTAAATTCACTAATTCGCATTGGTAAAAGTAACTGGACATCATCAGCGTACAATTTAACAGAGCAGAATCTTGGAACCTCAGCTAAATCATTTATATATAGACAAAAAAGTAAAGGGCCAAGTATTGATCCCTGAGGAACACCTGAAGAGAGGGCATTTTTACTAGAAAGCCGATCATCGGATTTAACTACCTGAAACCTTCCAGAAAGATAGGACTGCATGAGTTTAATAGCTAAACTGGACAATTTAAACCGTTCCTTCAACTTTCTGCATAGTATATCTATATCCACATAATCAAATGCTTTTGTAAAGTCAAGAAGACAAAGTATACTAGCGCACTTATCCTCTACGTTTTGTCTAATAATCTCTGTTATATGCAGAAGTACAGTCGTAGTACTATGACCAGAACGAAATCCCTCCTGATTTTCACACAAAAGTCCCTGGTGATTTATGTAGTCATTTAATTGGATAAAAAGAATCCTTTCGAGAACTTTAGATAACATAGGTAGTATATTAATGGGCCTATAATCACTTGGTACATTTGCTTTAGAATGTTTTTGTATAGGTATAATTTTTAGCCTGCTTCCAGCTTGAGGGATAAAGCATTTGTGTAGGTAGTTGAAGAATTTATTATATGCGTAAGAGGTGAGATTATGATAGGAAGTAAGAGCTTAACGAACTTTAAATCAATATTGTCCAAGCCCACTGCATTCGATTTGATAGATTTTATTGCCAGAATGACCTGTTCAGAATTAACATGAACAAATGAAAAATCACCACTGTAGGTGTCAGATATAAAGACAGGTACAACGGTCAACGTTTGTATTGAGCCTCGCAAAGTAAAGTAGCCATTTAGCTAGTCAGGGGGAAGTTCGCAAGAATTTTTGTTTCGACCCACTATACTTAGATATTTAATATATTTTTCCACAGTTCACTAGATGGAAGACCCGTATTTAATTTACTTTTGCAAAAATTCATTTTCATTGTTCGAATCTCCAATGTAACCTTATTACGCAGGTATTTATAATTTCTTCTTAAATATTCACCCCCTTATTTTCTCCAACGTTGATAGGCACGGTTGCGTTCCGTAATCAGAGCCTCAATTTCTGTGTTCATCCATGGAGATCGAAACCGTGGAGTGTAGACCTTGAGTGGTACTAATTTATCATCCACGGCAGATACATTGCTATGTACCATCAAGTGCACACGATCCATCAGCAATCACAAAAGTGTTAAAACCATTAAAAACAAATTTACAAGAAAATTTATGCATCTCTTCCTAAATCTTCCTGCCCTCTTAATTAAGCGTATTATGCCTATATCAGGTAAGTGCTAGATGTGCTTATGGATGCAAGTAGATTTGGAAGTCGGACTCATCTTCTGGTGGAATTGAGTACCTCTTCCTGGAGGTTTGTAATAGGTCAAATAATATATTGCTAGGCTGTGCATACAAACCTCCCAGGTTATCTAACTTAAGTGCATTTTACAATGATTTTGCACAGATTAATGGTGCCTCAATAATAGTAAATCTAGAGACTTCTTGGCGTACTTAAATACTGCTTGGACAAGTTACCATAATAGTGGTAGTTCCCTGGTAGATGCTTTTGTGACTAATACCCCAGATCTGCTTGTAGACCATGGCGAATTTAATATTCCTGGAATTAGGGATCAAAAAAGCTATTATGGCTTCTTTTGATCTATCTCTGCATTATCGTCCTCAACCGATTGTGAGAGCTTTGTTTACAGGAACTTCATATCGATTGATCTTTGGAGATTGCATCTTGCGGCTGATGACACTTTGTGGAGCTATACCTATATATTCCACTACAGATGTCAATCAACAAATTGCTTGCCTCAATAATAGACTAAATTATCTTTAAAGTTACGTAGGACAAAGTCTAGCTCGCCGTGGTTCACAAAGGATATTTAAGTTCTGATGGCTGAACGAAATCATGCATATACTGGGTGGCGCAAAAGTAATGGCACTATAGAAATTACTTATATTTTTTTTATATGACATCTCCTGTCATTCTGATATTAAAAATTGTGTAGTAAACAAATGTAATATTACTAAAAATAAACATGTACCGTTATACTCCCCAAGAACGAGGAATAATCGTGTCAATGTTTTTGCGGAATAATTCGTCAGTGATAAAAATTCAACGTGAATTTCGTCGACGATTTCCCCGCGCCGTCGGGCACAGGTTGGTCACACAATGCGACGGTTTGCCACACGCCTCGAAGCAACTGGCTCAACATTGAATAGACCTAAGTCTGGCAGACCAAGAACAGGCCGTTCAACCGAAAATATCGATGTTGTGTGGGAAGATATGGAAGAGTGTCCAGAAATGTCAACGAGGTGACGTGGCATGCAATTGGGCATTTGCAGGCGGACTCTGGAGCGTATTTTGGTCAAAGACTTGAAGATGTTTCTGTATAAAACTCAGATGACTCATAAGCTGCCGCCTGCTGACCACCGAGCTCGTCTAGAATACAGACAGCGCGTCATAAACCTCAACCTTGAAGAGGATGATGATTTTTTTTTCAAAATTGGTTATGAGTGACAAAGCGCATTTCCATCTCTCGGGGCATGTCAATAAGCAGAATACTCACTTTTGGGGCACTGAAAATCCGGGCATTATACAAAAAACACCTTTACACCCACTAAAAGTTACTTTGTGGTGTGGCGTCTGTGCTGAAAGAGTGATCGGACCCTATTTTTTCGACGACGCTGCAGGCAATGCGATACTGTCAGTGGCGAGCGCTACAGAACCATGTTAACATGAGTTCTTGATACCCAGTGTGGATGAATTGGGGCTGGAGCACATCTGGTTCCAACAAGATGGTGCCACGGTACACACAGCGCGCGACACTATGGACTTAGTGAGGCACGCTTTTCCAGGCCGTGATATCTCTCGTTTTGGCGAGCGATTTGCCTTGGCTTGCAAGATCACCCGATCTGACCTGTTCAGACTTCTTTCTTTGGGGTTATTTGAAGTCACGGTTGTAGGTGAACAAGCCACAGACTCTCGCAGCCCTAAAAGAGAACATTCATCAAGAAACAAGGAACATATCGCAGGAGGTGTGACGGCAAGTTATGGAAAATGTCATAAATAGGGCTGAAATGTGCATCAACTCTAGAGAGACATTCATCTTCAATTCCTAATGCGATGAAATTTTATGGCACAAATATACATATATAAGAACTTATTCTAGTTTGCTAATTTAGAAAAGAAGTTGTAGCTGAACCAAATAGGGTCATTACTTTTGCGCCACCCAGTACTTGTTGGAGAAAGTTTAGAGGTATTTTCTTAGCAAAAACTTTGTTCTCCTGCGAAATAAAGTAACTGCCGAAATTAGGAGGGCGAAAACTAATTACTGTAAGGCAAGGCTCAATTCGTCTTTACCATCTCGTGAGCTGTAGAAAAATATTAAAAGTATGAATGTAATAAGACACCCCCCAAAGTGAAAGTCATATTGACCTAAATGAACTGAATGATTATTTTTGCAATGCGTCGGATAATTTAAATAATTTTCCTGCATTGCTAAACTTAGTTGAGGATATTAGGAATAATATTGAAGATAATCAGGCTACAGCCTTATGCTTACTCGATTTTACAAATGCATTTGATTCCGTAAACTTTAACATCTTATGCAATAAATCCCAATATAAGATCTCAAGTTCGGCGACCAAACTTATATGTTCCTAACTTTCTGATAGGAGACAGATTGTAGCGACTGATAAGGGCGGTTTGAATAGCAAAATTCTATTCTCATGTATGCCACAGGGGTCTATATTGGATCTTCTCTTTTTTTTATATATATAAACGATCTAATGGAGTAACTTGTCAATGCCTCTCTGCTGATGATGTCCAAATGTCTCTATCCTCAAACTTAATAAATCTCCATTCTAGTATAAATAAATTTAATATGGATTTGGAACGTATTGAATCTTGGGCTAGATTGAACTGTCTTAAACTGAATCCATCAAAATCGCAAGTTATTGTTATTTTTAAAAGTCATGCTGATATGTCTCAACAGCTTTGTGTTAAATTTAATGGTATATCCATTCCTTTTGCTGAGTCAGCTCGCAATCTTGGAACGAGAGTTCCATACGAATCCATTTTTGAACTCGTGCAGTCTAACGCACCTCATATCGACAGGGACTGCGACCACCTCCTCGAAACTATGCTGAAAAGCTACTTTACAAATCTAGGATTCCATCCAGCGTAGAATAGGATTCAGATTCTGTGCTTCAACCATTAACAAACCCTGTTATCTACACAGATGGCTTCAAATCGAAAGAAAACACCGGAGTGGCTGCTTTTTGTGAGGAGTCGCACATTTAAATCGGGTTACACCTTCAAAGCCATATCACGGTTTTCCAGTCGGAATTGAAGCAGCAAGGTATCATCTTAACTCAGACACTAAAAACAAGCAGATTGCCATCTGCTCGGGCAACTAAGCAGCTGTCAAGACTTTATAAAAATCATTTACAAGCTCCAAACTACTTGTGGAGTGTAAACCCACCCTGAATTCTCTCTCTTGGAATAACAGGATACTCGTTCTTTGGGTAGCAGGGCACAGCGATATCAGTGAAATGAAAATGTGGACGAGCTTGCTCGTCTTCATGCAGCACGGAGGAATCTTCTTTCACAATTAGGATTGCGCCAATACGTTGCCTGTAATATTTCGCTTTGAGCCGATCACCCGACTGTTTTTTTTTGTTAGATGACCTTTCGGGTAGAACTACAAAGAAATTGTGGGGTAAATCCACCCCAAACCTAACGAATAAGCTTTTGGGACTAAACAAGCCAACCCTGAGAACCCTAGTGTCAATTCTTACTTTTTTCAGGGGTCAGCTTTACAGGATGAAACTTGTTGATCATCCTATATGTAGAGGTTGTGGAGAGAAATGCAAAACTGCGACTCATTTTCTTTGTCACTGTCCGGCTCTCTCAGGAAAGCGTTACAGATTCCTTGGTTCACACCTCCTGGATGAGCTGCATGAAGCCAGGAAGGAGGGTTGGGGGCCACTGCTGAGTATTAGGTTGGGACCTATGAGCAATTGCTCATAAGTCTGATGAAGTCGGATGAACACTGGGCCTACGTTTCAGGGACCCTTTGGGGCCCCATTTTATTTTCAATCGATCTTCAAGTGCATCAAGCATCCGCCGGACAAAGGCCAGACAAGTGCACAAAAAGTGTTGGGTTGCCTCAGGCTCCCCTCCCAGGCGGAACAGATACTCAGTGCTGTCAACAATTCCCATCTTTCCGAGAAGCGAGCTGTGCCCAGTGATAACACCAACCACAGTTCTGCATTGTTTTCCTCCGAAATCCAAGAGAAAGTCAGAGAAATTTCTATTAGGCCCATCAAGCAAATGTTTTGTGCTCATCGCTGTTGATCTCATGCGAACCAAACATCTTTTTTGATGCAAGCCCCGACCACCGAGGTGATAACACCTACAGCAGGCTCTGTTCTGTTCTGCAGGAAGGGAAACTAGTACCCGACCTGGATAGCAAGACAACCCTCTCATTCCCCGTGAACTCCATGTGGCCCGGTACCCACTATAGTGATAAAAAGACAAAAGATGAAATCATAAGGTATACTAAGTTTGTCATTCCGTTTGTAACGCACAGAAATAATGCTTGTAGGGGTAGGTAAATGGCTTGGACACCCACGCAAAATAATAAAACTTATTTTGATTTTTGCATGTCTGTCTGTCCGTCCGGCTGTCCGTCCGTCCATCTATCCTCACGATAACTCGAGAACAGCGGTACTAGAGAGTTGAAATTTCGCACAGAGGCTTTAAGTAAATATAATTTCAAAAACGGGTTAAATTGGAAAACCCCTTCTCGGTGTTGCCATATAAAAATTTAGACTTTTTACGTATACTGTGAAATCAGTCCTAGACATTTTTATTGTACTGAAAAGCTCTTCAGAGTATATAAGGAAAACCACTTAAATAATCAAAGTTGCTCATATGGATGACTGTACGAAATTACATACGGGGATTCAAGTAAGTTATCAAAAAAATTCTCGCAGGCGGTGTACTTGCCCCTTTTGCTTATAACTTTTCCTGGACACTTCGGATTCCAAATCAATAGTTTCTAATAAAGTACTTAATCACGAGATCGTGAAAAATGCAGCTTCATATCTAGTAACTAAAGGAACGACCTGGCACTTTATTCCCCCTCACCTTCTCTCTTCGGAGGAATTTGGGAAGCCGGTGTTAAAGCAGTCAAGTATCATCTGAAGAGAATTATAGGGGAACCACCCTTACATATGTAGAAATGTCAAATTTACTCTGTCAAATTGAGGCTTGCTCCAATTCAAGTCCCCTGTGCCCAGTGACGGAAAATTCAACAGACATAAACAAACTCACCCCAGGACATTTCCTTCTGAGAGAAACACTACTTGTGCCTCCAAATTCAACAGGGTGTAAGAAGGAACAACACAGTCTCTATCGATGGCAGCATATCCAAAAAGTACCCAAATCTTCGAGATGTTGGAAGCTGAAGGCGAATATCTTTACGTTGAAGGAAGCTGGGAGGTCATTCGTAACCATATCACCACCGGTCCAAGCATTTCAACCACCAAAATATTAATATTAGCAGGGATTATTATAATCATAGTATGCAAATGGAAGCGAAAACTCACATTATCAGGTCCTGAAACAACAACCCCAGAGAACTTGGAGAGCATGTCAGAGTTCAATCTTTCTCCAATCAGAAGTTATAGACGGTCTCCAATAATTGCGTTCGGTTAGAGGTGATTAGGCTATTCATTGGCGTCTTGATGATATCACCTTCAATGCCCCGTCGAAGTATACACAGTGACGAAATTACGAAGAAATTGACAAATTTTCAATTGCAGGTATACGCTGTACAGATCGTACCACTTTAATTGTTTAAAAATCACCAAAAATATCTAAATTCCTCACAATTAAGGAATTTCGAATTCGGGGTACAAAAGAAAACTTTCATTTCAGTTTAAGGATATGAAAAACATTTTCAGCAAAATTAAACTTTGGAAAGCTTCAGTTAAATTATTTTTATAGTATATGTCAGCAGACAACAAGACGTTGCAGTAGAGGTATAACTCCGGAAAATTACAATTTTCACATAAGTCCAGGCCTTCCTCCTTCTTCCTTGCGCCACCAAAAGTTTGCTGAAAACTGCCAAAGAGTTAAGCAAAGTTCATTTTAAACAATTCAATTTTTCTGATGAGCACTTCCTGTAGATCTGCGGTTTCGAGAAGACTGTGCGGCACTGTTCGACGAGAATTTCTGTTTAAGAAAATAAAAGCAATTAAAAGTTTTCTTTGTAAGCAACTCGGTCTCTAGAATAGAATGGAAGAGACTTCAATGCATCCATATTCTTGGCCAAGATAAAAAAAAATTAGGATAAAAAAAAATGAGAAGAAAAAAAATGAACAACTTATCATCGTCTTCGATGGTATTCGAGAGGAACAAGAAATTTGTAGGTGTGTGTGTGTATGTGTGGTGTATGTGTCAGGATGTAACGCAAACTTGCCAGCAATATACTTCTTTGTGGTAATCAATTGTGTTTTTCTCGAGGATATATCCTCAGGATTCTTTGGCACGAATATCTCGTCCAATACCTCTTATGGAAGTAGTTTGGAATATTTTGTCGTAGCGAAAATCCTTTCGACACTATCATGCCCCCCCCCCCCACACACAATGTAATATACGACGCGACGTTAAAAATTGTCTCCATAAAACACACCCACGATAGTAGTGTAGAAAGACTTGTGGTGTATTATTGTAGTGCTACTGATTCGTCGTTCATCGAAAGATTACAAGAGAATTTGATATTTTTCGGTGCCATCCTGCTGCCGAAAACGGAAAAGGGAGTCACCACTGATGGCCCAATATATATTTGACACAATCATTACGAAATAATCCACTTCGATGAAAAAGGGCAATAATGGGGCTAAAAGAGGTTAAACCAACCAACCAACCCCCATGTCGCCATCGTCACGTGCTCCTCTAAAATCATATTTTTGGCAAGCGTCCAATTCACATCACTGGTGGGATTTACAGTTGTGAAGTAACATAGTGCGGCTGAACATAATTCCAAAGGTGTTGGCTTTTTAGTGAATTAGTCGTTCGGCAGATTGTGAACAAAGGCGAAACCAATTTGAATCTTGTTAACGTGTCCCGATGATTCCATGAGGATAGTGCTCTCCTAATTGACTACAGGGTCTCCCTCATATTTTCGGTTTCGCTGGTGTTCAATCCTCCAGCGAACTTTAATGCAATTAGAATTGGTCGTTTATAGGCTTAACCGGTCCGACCTATTTCACAACCTTTTGATGACAATTTCCTTATTGATGAGCGAGCTGAGGTATTTCGAAAACGCTGTGATGGAATTTTCCAGATCGAAATAATCTAAACCAATTATAGCTGACGAATATAATGTTTGGGCATTAAGAATTCCATTCCTTGTGGGATGATTTGGGGTCTACAATAAGCATAGAGTTACGACTTTACAACAAGTCAACCAAATTCCTTAGTGTTGCAAGATTTCTTCGATTTGGTCGAATCTTCAAGAATGAATTTGCTAGAGAATTTAATAGAGAGGATGGATCTGTGGTATGGGCTCGTAATGAAAGTATGTCTTTAAGTCACGTGTTAAAATTATTTGGATATTCTGGATAGGAAGGATATTGTGAAGGAAATTAGCTCGCTATCTATGTTTCCAAAAGGCTGGGTAAGATTCATCGGATATTCCAATTGCCAAAGACTAGCAGTGGTATCTGAGCAACTGAATGTTGGAACGTGATGGAATCTACGGAGACTGAATATAAAGTTAAGTCAAATTTTCAAGACAATTTCTATGTGCAGATATTAAATTTAGTTACGAAAAACTAGGCTGTTGAATTTAAAGAAGGGTATGGCCGGAGTAGAATATACTAATGGATTTGGAGATATGCAAATTTAAAGTGTAGAGTTGATTATCCTGCCTATCTGTTGCTGTATATTGAGGAGGACTGCATCACTTTGAAGATTTGCAATCTGTTGGCAACTGTTTTGGAAGTTCCTGCTTTAATACTAGATTAGATTAGATTATATTGGTGGGGGGATGGGGGGTGATTGCCTATTGATTTACTGTGAGCCGCTTTCCTTCAGAAGGCCTCTAGAAGTTCTAATCTTTCCTAAGGGCCTTAAAAGATGTGAGCCAAATTTTTGGAATCACAGTGTGTAAATTTCTCGCATATATGTAGGACATCCTCCGTTGTTTCATCCTCTTTCAAACATACAATGCAATACACGTAGATTAGAGAGTGACATGCTTATTTATAATGTCCAATTAAAATTCTTGTAATAATTCTGAAATGATTCCCAGACATTTATAAAAGATCTAGGCTCATCGCTTGATGTTTTTTTTTTGCTGGTCTGAACCCTATCACTGTATTCCAGGCCTGATCAATTCAGGATCTAGCTCTGTAGTGACAATTTTGTGGAATTTTAGCAGATGTTGCAAAATAGTTTCGATCCGAAAAAGGGTATGGATGCACCCTATTTTGGTCCAGTGTTCTAGCTGGAGGCTGGAGGCTTTGGTGGTTCCTTGCATCAAGGCTTGTTAATGTTTGGTTGCATTTCTGCATTAACTTCGTCTTGACCTCAGGTGTTGAGATGACTTTCAGCGCAACTCTGTTGTCCACAGATATATTTTTGTTCTATTCTAGAAAGAGTGGCTGATACACATCTAGTGAAGGAATATACTAATACCTTGAATATTGAAGTATATTTTTCTATAGGTTACACAACCATCAATATACCAAATTAGGGCTTCATTTTCTAGATTAATTTTCTAAATTTGTATTTTGAAAGGTACATTGAGATTATATTTAACTACCATTCAGTTCAGAGATTTTAAGAACCTTGACTTGCCTTCGCTTTGTGCAGAATGTGAATCATTTCCCTGGGATCACATTTATAATATTGTTGACATAGACGAGCACAGGTATCATTTCTCAATAATTCTATTGAGTGTATTTATAACAAGCATGTTCCTCTTCGAACGAAGGTATCAAAGCCAGATTTCTTTCCCTGGTTTAATATTGAGATTGAATCAATGATCGCAGAACGTGAATATCTGTATTTCAGGCATCGAAGATTTAGTACACGTTACTAAGAAATAAGGTTGATTTTAAGATTCGCGAAGCTAAGCGAGCGTAGTTGAAACAGAAATTTGATCTAAAAGCTTCTCCGAAAGTGCTTTGGCGTAATCTTCGAAATTCCTCCGTATATGGAAAAAAATCACTTAACTGCAACCTTAGCCCAAGTGAGCTTAATAAATATTTCGCCGGTGATCATAATTTGCAAGCTTGTAATCAGTCCGCCTTAGAAAGTTTAAATGTCTCGCGCAGGTCAGATGGCTTTAGTTTTCGCGGTGTGGATCGTGGGGAACTACTAAAGGCAATATTCTCTATTAAATCGCATCCCATTGGGCCTGACAACATGTCACCGCAGTTAGTGAACTTAATATCTCCTTTTGTTGTCGGCCATCTTTTGCATATTTTTAATTGTTGCATTACTAAGTCAGTGTTTCCCATGATCTGGAAAATTGCGCATGTGATCCCTATCCCTAAGGAAGCGACAGCAGATATTCCTGCCGACTTCAGGCCTATCAGTTTACTTTGTTTCCTTGCTAAAGTGCTCCAGAAGCTGCTGTATTGGCAGGTTCAACAGTGCATGCTCCAAAATGATCTTCTTAGTCGATGGCAGTCTGGATTCGACCTAAACATAATTGCGAAGGTGCTCTCGTGAAAGTTACAACGGACATCCGCTCAGCTCTCGATCGGCGGGAAGTGGTTATTATGACGCTTCTGGACTTCTCCAAGGCTTTTGATAGTGTCTGCCATAGTAACCTGTTGAGAAAAATGTCTTACAATTTTGAGTTTTCGAACCGAGCCACCTTCTTAATAAAAGAATTCCTTCACGCTCGTTCGCAGAGGGTTACCTTGGGGCAAAATAATTCCTCCACCCTGCTTCGCCTATCTTGTGGGGTCCCACAGGGTTCCATTCTGGGTACTGTGCTGTTCAGCATTTACATTAATGATTTGACCGAGTATATTCGCGACGTCAACATTCACATGTACGCCGATGACGTGCAAATTTATTTATGTCGTCCTATTGGTTTGATCGAAGATTGTATGATCCTACAACGCTTCCTACTATTTCATTGGGCGGTTGTCCCTTGCCTTATGAGGATAAATATATATTTTCGATATTTTAATATTAGCTTAATTTAAGTTAGGTTTAGTTTTATTTAGCTCTCTTGCCATTTGGTTCGATGTTTGAAAAAAGATTGTAAATCTTGCAGCATCAGTACCCAGGAAATAAATGAATTGAATTGAATTGAATTCTCCCTCATCTCAAGTGCAGTAGTGGATTTATTTTGTTCGAGACTTTTTGAGTTCCATTCGCTTGATCAATTTGCTAGAATTCTATGTAGAATTAATCCAGTCAATTTTTTTAATAAGTTTTGTTCTAATACTTTCTGCGTTATTAGTTTAAGTATTTTCGATAACTTGATAAAGTTACCTAAAGCTTTCCACCTCTTGTATTTTTGCCATTGAAGTTGGTAGGCAAGTTGATTGTGTTTTTACTGACTTTAACAAGGCTTTTGATTTAATAACTCACGCGCTCACTAATTTATCATTCTTAATTTTTTGTTTTGTTTTTTTATTGTGCCTTAATTATCTATGTATCTCTGTGGTCGACCGAATTCATTGAATATTTATTCGTGGAAATTACCAATTCTTCGCAAGGTACCTCAAGGTAACCATTTTGGTCCCTTATTATTAAATTTTTGTAGACTTGCCTGTTTGATAAGCGTGTTGATGTGGGTGTAGCAATGATTTTTGAGTACTTTCTCCATTGTTTTAAGGAGGAAGAAAATTAAAGTGATATGTCGATAAGACCCAGGGTTACACCTCCACGCTTTGATAGAAATGGGACCTTTACAAATGTACCCTTCCTTGGTATAATTCAGAAATAATTCTTTAATTCTTTGTTGAAGTCTAGAGTTGAGATAATGCCATCGCAGCTTCAAGCTATTTGGATGGGCTTAAGAGGCTGATGATACATTTGATCTTCCTTGGGGTGACGATTCTATTGGTGACGGTTTTCATCCTACTTGTAAATGTAAATCTTTTGGGGTCCTCATTGTTCTCTTTTATTATATATCTGAATCGAAAAAATTAGTTTGTAGTAACAATTTACTAATGTTGCTATTGACTTTCTGTACAAGGCTGGTATATAATCTTTACAGAGAATGAAGTGGCATTAGAGTAGATACACTAAATCGAAAAGATTCATTTAAGCATTTCTGGGTCTCAATCTTAAAAAAAAACAAAAAATAAAACCAACAACAAAATTATTCATAAACTCTCTGTCGTTTTGAAATATAATTATCTTAATTACACCCCCCCCCCCCCCATCATCAATCTCCCATCAAATTTTTCTTTCATATTTTTATTCCTTTGAACATTTAATTCTTTTCCTTTAGATTCGTATCCAAGTTCGAAGACGAAGTTTTTGAAACTACTATAGCAAAAGATAATTAAAAATGGTTGGAGGAGGCTTCACAGAGCACAATCACCATTAAAAGGACATCATTATCATCAAGCATCATACCACGTTCACATCCGTTCCGGAAAGTTTTTCATCTTTTCCGCTTTTATTGGCAAACTTTTGAACGGCTTAGATCGTTTCTTGTCCTTTGTATGTGGCGCGTTCAAGTTTATAAAATTAATTAGGTCTCTGAGTTTGAGACTAATTGCTATAACATTGTTCGTTCGGTTCGTGATACACATTCAGAGGGTGAGAGATATTGCGGAACAACTTTTATCACTTTTTTCTTGTTCAACTTTTTATCAGGAGGGGTGGGTGGGAGAAATAAAGAATTTGTTCGGCAATGAGAAAAGTATAGAAGGAGTTGCCCTATATCTTCTTCCTGTTGGCTATTTTCTTTGTGTCAATTTTGTGATTTAAATGGAGAGAGTTAATTTTTAATAGCAATTTTATAATGAAGCTAAGTTATATATGGCAATTTACATATCTATCGTTAGCTTTATTTGATTATTTTTAAAGACTTTAACAAAGAAAAAGTACGGAGCGTAGAGTTGTGCACCTTTTACGAAATTTTTAGTGCGTTTTACAAAACTTTTTTGCTTTGATGTCTCATTCTACTTCTTGCATAATATTTTGTTCGAGAGAATGTTCAGTTGCATTGCGCGTTATTATGGCTATAAAAAAGCCTGTAAATTTACTCAAGTCATAAATAAATGTAATTTTTATTGAGAAAAGTACATTATTTTGTTATTTGCAGACTGAGGAACAGAGCCTCTCACCCCCCCCCCTCCCTCCAACCCTCCAACAAAACTAAATTCTGGATACGTGCCACGGAGTTGATTTTAATGTGTGACGTACCGCAAAGTTCTATCCTGGGACCAATATTATTTTCAATATACTTTTTATAAATCTTAGTCTTATTTTGAAGGGTGACAATAATCAGGAAGCAATTAAACGTTGGTCACCTGTAAATAAATGAAAAACAAAATTTATGTTATTCGAAGAAAAGGTTCTTAAAGCTGCCTAAAATAGCCGAAAATATTTATATTTAAATAAATTTTCTTACTAATATCTAAAATTATTTTATAAAAGAATCCTTTAGATGAAATAATATTTATACACAACTAGGAAAGGTATAGGTACTTTTATAAACAAACCTAAAGAATCCATAATTAATGTAATACCAATCTCTTTTCCATATCCCACCAGCATAAATAAAATTGTATGCACTCAACGTTAATCACAGTTCGGATATGAAACACACAACATATCCTGACTTAATTTGATTACAAATTTTTTAATCTGAAGCTCCTGATAATATACAATTTCACACACATCCACACACATTCATATTTATGTCAACAACATTTTTGCAAAATTAATCAAAACTCTTTCAGTAGGTACACTCTTCCATAAGTCTTAAATTTCGACATTACTTCAAGCGTACCTATACATGTAGAGGAAAGGTATGGCCGCGTACAAATAATATGTATACATAAAATGCATGAAAATGTTAATTTCGCCTGTCTAACAAAAGGATGCAACAAATTTAATATGTCGTGTCCACATCTCCCTTATTTCCCTATTCCTCCTCCACCCAGTCTACCCACAACCAACTCTTTCTCTGTATAGTAATGGCTGTCCTGAAAAATGGAAATATTTAAAAATTACTTTCGAGAGGGAATTTTTCAATTAGGGCAAATGGTCCATCATGCAAACCGAGTGGAAAATTGCAGTGCAGATAATATCATAACCCGCTAGAGCGCAACACACATTACCCGTTTCGTTTTTATAAGGGCATGTAAAAATGATTATATGGGCATAAATAATTAACAGAAACCAATTTGGAATTTTAATGAAAAAGCATAATTTTTCCATCTTTGATATTGTGTCACATAGATAGAGTTTCACTTAAGTTCCGCGCATTCTTCAGCGGTTTATGCGATAATTTTGGTACTTTTAAAGTTAGTTGCCAAAAATTATACTGTAACTATAAATGGGAGGGTGTGAAAAATGTTAGCAACATTAGCATAAAAGTATTCTTATATGTAGTTTTTGGATTCTTATTTTCTATCCAAATTTGGCCGATTTTTTTTTTTTATTTTAGAGTACTTGTTACAAAAATTCAGCTTTTTATAGACTGGTTTTAAAATTCTTCTTAAAGTTCAATTGGCTTTAATACACTCCGAGCATGGAAGTCAAGGTGGCCCATTGTGCTAACACTCTCACCAAAACCGTCCTGTATTGTCAATTAAGCGCGTCAGTTTTAGGTGATGTATGTTTTTCAGCTCATCCACAGATAGAAGTGTAGGTAGAACCAAGCGTATCTAGCCTGCTTCTTCCGAAAGCCGGAAAAACACTCAGAAAGTTCTCCTTCCAGGCAGGTCATATATTCAGAGTTGTCAACAACTTCAATCGTTGTGAGATGAGCGTGAAGCGAGCTGATGATTACAACCACAGTTCTGCATTCTTTTCTTCTGAGCTCCAAGATAAAGGGGGATAAATTTATATTAGAGCCATCAAGAAAAAATTTTGTATAACTGATAGTACCCAAATTCGTCTACCTCTGCTTATCTTTCATGCGCTTTGATGAGAGACCCGATAACCGTGGGGTCAATGCCTACAGCGGGTGGCGGTCCAAGGAATACCCCATTGTCCCCATGTGCCCAGAAGCTCACTCTTGTGGATACACAGCTAGTAGACCTGCAGTTCCCCAGTATCTTAGATGTTATCCGAGGACCACTCAAAACCATTAAGGCTGCCTTACAATCCACGAGATGGCAATGTCCTTTCCCTTAACATCTATATCAAGGGCTGTTTTCTCTGCCAATATGACGGCGAAAGCTTCATCCTTGAAGACAGTGGTGTGCCTTTCAAGTGAGTACTCCAAACCAATGTCAGCTTCATGAACGTAAGTACCAGTACCGGTTGCTTGGGAAGGCTCGATAAAGCACTTCCCACAGCCCATGGTTCTCTTTTAGGATAGCCTACAGAGAAGCGACGCCTAAAATGAAGCTCTGGTATCATCGCATCAAGTGGGATTCGGGCCAGATGGTTTTTCCGGTCCAGTCAACTCTCCAACGAATAATGGAAAGACCTAATTCAGTCATCCTCCCAACATCCCCACGAGTGCAATCTACACACAGACCTTTTGGCATCTGTCTGAATGGTAAGATCAATGAGTGGCAGAGTAATTAACACCTAAAGGGCAGCAATAGTCCTATATAGTCTCATGGAGCAAGGCAAGCAAACTTTTGCAAGGCCGCTAGTTTTAGGATCGCAGTCCCCACTTGCGTTTTCGGCTACCATATATAAGAGGTATATGTGAGCATTTACAATCGGGGTGTTCATCCAGTGGAAAAAACTAGACAGATATTACAATTTGTCTAGACCACATCGTATCCGATCTGAACCACCAGGATATAGTCTTGGCCATGACCTTAATGGGGGGATACGCCATATGCGCTTACGTCCCATGGGATTCCTTTCCTATAATGTCACATATTATGGCTGACTGTCCGCTCTGTCTTTGTGTGGGCTGGTGTAATTCTATGACATCTTCGTTTTTAATTATTTTAATTTGATTGGAAAGAAAGTACCTTGCTGAAAATTGAACCGAGAACGACTGCATATGAATATCGAGCGTCTCAGCGATCATGCTATGGAGGTGTTGCAAGAATATTCTTTGAAGCAATATAAACGGTAGATTGGTGACATGCGTGGTTGAAAACTGTACTTTTCGTAATCCTCAGAAATGTTTGATGCCGGCATCACAGTAGAATAATAATTTAGCATTACAAATACTTTAGTTTTAGCGCCATTATTTAAAATATATTGTATTACGTGAATATAGACGGTGATTCCAGCTCAAAGGTCCATAGGAAAAGAGGTACTCGTTTAGACATTTAAAAAAAAATTTATGACAGGAGGGAGGCCAATCTCAACTGTTTCGGAGTTACAGGATTATTAGGAAAATATGATAGATATTCACGAAACATCCCACAAATTCCCCTTCTTCTGGGTGTCTCAGAACGATTTTATTTTAAATGTTTATATATATATATATATTGATACGAACATGTACACAGTGAACGAATTTTTTTTAATACTACTTTTGTTGACAGCCTTGTTTTTGGCGACACTCTTCAAACTTTTTGCGGACATTGTCGAAGACTTTTGAAGAAGTTGTTGAGGAATCAACCTTATCTTTTCGTCAATATTTCCTCTTAAAGCTGGCAAATTTCGTCAATTATTTTCGTAGGCAGTAGATAGTAGATAGGATATAATCCCACAAGAAAAATTCAAGCGTGGTTAAATCAGGGCTCCGTGGTGGGGACTCAATGTCAGCTCTTTGCGAAATCATGTTTTCGAGAACAACTCGTGCAGTGCTGTCAGCGAGCTATTAGTGTTATGCGCCGTAGCTCCATTTGAGCTCCTAGTATCGCTGAATGCCTGGATCCAAGCGAGAACAATGGCGTTCGTTATTTGGGGTTCCACTTTGCGCAATCCATAATGTAGTCAAAGTTCGCGCGCACGCAAAACAAGCGTTTCTCTCCCGTGTAAAGCATGGTGGAAATCAAAAGTGTAAAGCCAGATTTTGTTAAGCGACGCCACTGTCACTCGTCCACCCTGATTTGTTTGTGTCTCGTTCAATCTCGAAATATTCGGATCGTTCTGAGATACTTTGTATAACATATGAAGGTCCTTTTTAGCTTGAATGATAGTAATCCGTCTAAGCTTTCCAACGAAATGTCGAATCATTCCACTCATTTCGATTTTAAAGGCAATAACTTAAAAAAAAAAACAAACAAAATTGAGATAAACCTGTTTTTATGACACATAATTTCTTTAATTTTCATCTTTTGCTAATTTTGCGTAGAATTGCATAAAATTAGGTGCAGTTTCTATCGGCAGTAGCAAAATTAAGATAATAATAATGATAAAAGCTGGTTTATATGAAGAACTGTTGCATGTAGCCCTAGGTAAAACCACATGAAAGAGATCCAGCGAAATATTTTGATTCATAACCTTGATTTTTCTGGCTGAATATGAGTCGATGTAAAAACATACGCCTATATTGCTGTAAAGTAGGCTTCTAATAAACAATCAATTAAATAATAATGAAAAAGGAGGGTGTAATACGCGATGTTTGGGCGGTAGAGAGGGTTCTATGATTTTCCTACCCTTTTCACTTTACACCTATTATCATCATCATCATTTAGGTAATTTTTTTGGAATTGCATAAAATTAGGCGTAATTTATATCGCCAGTAGTAAAATTAATGAAATTATGCATAATAAAAACAAGTTTATTTCAAAAACGATTGCATTTACGTAGGTACATGTGCATTGTCAAATTATAGGTGATATTCTGGGGCTTCTAAATCTTGTTAAAAAGCTGTATAGCTATTATACATTTTGGCGGGAAAATCGTTATAATTTGAAAACATTCATAATTTTTTCCAATTTTTTTTTTAATTTGACGTCCTACAACTTTCGACGGAAGGTGACAGGAAAGCTGATTGAGCATTCATTCGAAATCATAGACGGCTTGCTATCATCTGAGATGATGATGGAAAATATTATACAGCCATAAGTAAAATAAGGAAGAATTACGGATTTGACCAGCTTTTTCCGAGCATGAACTTTATTAGGAGAGTTTCGAATTGATTTCAAAGTCCAAACTTTTCTCAGATACAATCGTAGAGAAATATTGCTAGTAAAATAGAGAGAATCGATTGGTTTTTTACACTACTAACTATTTTAGAGTTTTTAAAATATTTAAAAAGCATTTATCAACACACTTCTATTGTTAAAATTAGCAAATTTAGTGTTGGATTACCATTTGTTTCAATTTTGGGTCAATAATGGCCGGTTTCACAGTCCAGGCTTAGGCCAGAGCTTAGCTAGGCCATGGGTGTGATTTAAGCCCACAACTTAAGCCTACTAGATTTCACTGTACTCAGTAAGCAGAAGCTTAGTTAAACTGCAGATGAAAAGTTTTAAGTGGAAAGTCGTAATTATTTTTTTACTCTTTGGAGCAACGTACAATATACGAATCTACAGGCAATTCTCAACCTGCTGTATATGAGCAGAGAAAATTAAAAGACAAGTACCGAATTACTGTCAGTTTCTGGCCTAAAGCCGTAGATAAAAAAATTCCATAAAGAATATTTTTGAGAGTATAGGTACTGTTTGTAATGTGTTTCGATCAGCAGTAACAGGGCGATCTCATCAGGACAGCAATGAAAAACTGAAACTGCCGGCTGTCTACACTACAGTGAACTCAGATGCCAATAAGTTGCTGGTGGATATATATAGATTTATTTAAAAATCTATATATGAATCATTTTATGGAAATATATATTTAGCAATAATCTCCATATGTATTTCACAACAACATCTGAGGCTTAAGCCTTTGAGAGACCGGGCTTAAGTTAAGCTTGCTTTAACCCAGTGATCGGTTCATACAATTTTTCCAAACAATTCACCTCAATGTAGTTAGCTCTCAGCCAACATACTATAACGCAACAAACCCTTCACTTCTCGACATGTTCCTGGTGGCTGATAGAGGTAAGGTGTTGTTCTTTGATCAGATTAGTCCCTTTAGCTCATTAGATCATGATATTCTGTTTATGGGCTACAATTTTTTAATTCACAATAACTCTCCAACAAACTACTCGTACCGAGATTACAATAGCATTGACGTTGAACCTTTGCTTGAAGAATGCAGACAGTTGCCATGGGACACAATATTTGATTGTGCCTCAGTGAACGATCAGTTTGATATTTTTTCTTCCTTCGTTAGATACCTATTAGAAACACATGTTCCTCTTAAATCCAGGCGAATAATGAGAGAAAGATGCCCTTGGTGGTCGTCCCGAATTCGGTTATTGATTGCTGAGAGAGAATTTTTGTATCATCGATATCGGCGCCTGAAAACAAATGGTGCACGTATTAAATATAAAATTGTCCGCAACCAAGTTACGTTAGCTATAAGAAATGCGAAACGTCAATACTACAGTAGTAAGTTTAGCTCTGACCTGAAACCCAAAACTCTTTGGCGTAATCTTCGGCAGGCTGGTGTGTGTGGTCCGTAGAGATCAACTTGCTCATTACATCCTGGTGATTTAAATGCGTACTTTTTGTCCGCTGGCATTCCTTCTACAAACAACTTTGACCCTTCCCATGACATTCAGAGTCTGCCTTTGCATACCCTCTCAGATAACAGCTTTTATTTTCGTGGAGTAGATCTGGAGGAAATGATTTCTGCCATTTTTTCAGTGAAATCTGATGCGATTGGGCCAGACTTCCTCCCTCCACGCCTAATAAAAATACTGTTACCTGTAATTGATAAATATATTCTTCATATTTTGAATATTTGTCTAACGTCATTCACTTTTCCCAGTATTTGGAAGACTGCTATTATTCTTCCGATCCCGAAGAAGGCTAATGCCAAATCACCTAGTGATTTTCGCCCCATAAGCATCTTATCCTTTCTATCGAAGGTGCTTGAAAAACTCGTATATAATCAAATCCTCGGTTGGGTGGAAATGAGCGGATCTCTGACTCCTTGGCAATCTGGATTTCGCGCTTCTCACCGCTGCGAAACTGCAGTATTACCACAGACATCAGGGCTGCCTTGAATAATAATGATTTTGGCATCTTAGTACTCTTGGACTTCTCTAATGCCTTCGATAGTGTTGACCATAGCCTTCTACTTCATAAATTAGCAACCTATTTTAAGTTTAGTGTAACAGCTATTTCCTTCGTTAGGACGTTTATCAGTGGCCGTTTCCAGCAGGTTAGAGTTGGTGAAGAATTTTCATATGCTTTGCCTGTATTGTGAGGTGTACCGCAGGGCTCTATGATTGGCCCATTATTATTTAGCCTCTTTATTAATGACCTTCCTATGGTAGTAGAGAATGTGAAGGTACACATGTATGCAGACGATGTGCCGATCTATCTAAGCAGGCCTATTGGTCTGCTTGAGGATTGTATTGAGAGACTTAACTCTGATCTATGTCGAATACACAAGTGGTCGATTCTCAATGGACTTCATCTTAATCCCGCAAAATCACAGTGTATTGCTTTCTACAACAGCACTTTAAACGTCATCGATATACTTCCGGTAATCTTGAATGGTTTTGCTATCCAAGAAGGCGGGGCCAGAAGGGTTACTAATCTGGGAATTGTTCTAAGCTCAAGCATGATGTGCTGCGACAATGTTAGTATGATTCTCAATAAGGTTTATGCGGGGTTGAGAAGGTTATGGCTCTCGGCAAGTATTCTAGGAACAAATATGAGGATGAAATTAGTAATTACACTGATATTGCCCTATTTCACATTTGGAAGTATTGTGTTTCCTAGCTTGGATAGTGAGTGTAGGCGTAGGATGAAGGTGGCTTACAATGATTGCGTACGATTTGTTTATGGCCTACGAAGATTCGACCATGTTTCCCCATTTGCTAGCACGGTACTTGGCTGTTCTTTGAGTACATATCTTAAGCGGAGAACGATTCTTCTCCTCTTCAGGATATTAAAGTACAACTGGCCGGAATATCTTAGAGAATTTTTTCAGCTCTCTTCTTTGCCACGTACTCATAATATTTTAATTCCGCAATTCAGTAAATTGGTTATGGAACGTTTATTCCATGTTCAGGCTGCCCGTCTTTGGAATAGTCTACCCGTTAACGTTCAGAGGGCCCAAACTGTCATTGCATTTAAGACTCTCATTAAATATCTCCTGGATGATATTCTTTCGCGCGGTAAGTGCAATCTTGTAAATATTGTTACTTACCTACTTATGATTTGTTTTGATTTTCAGTTTTTAGTTTTAGTTTGTTTTATTAGTGTTTAAATGTTAATTGTTAACTCTTTAATTTCTTTATTTCTTGTTTTTTTTCCTATGCGCTTAATATAATTTGAATTCGTACCTTAATATAGTTGTACTAGTAAAAGATTGTAATCTTGTGTACATATGCCATGACTAAATATATTATTATTATATCACTTAAGCCTGACTGTAAAACCGAAATATTTATTAAGCCTTGACTTATGCCATCGCTGTGACTTAAACCTTGACTTAAGCCATCGCTGTGACTTAACCCTTGACTGTGTTACAAAATTCTTTAATTAAGGTTTTGCGTTGCGTATCAAATGATGAAAAACTTAAAATTCTTAATTGAATATGAGGTTAGATGGGTATAATCGTTTGATAAATTCTGGTAGGTTCTAGAATAACAGCACACCAATTATCCATCTTAATATATTTTCAGTAGAATAAATTAACGCTCATATTGATCGCTGGTGAAACTCGAAATTAAGACCTATAGAACCTATAGTATAGTCAATGTATATAAATTAACAAAGAATTCTAAATTACGCCAAGTAAAGAATAATTATAAATATATTAATAGAATCTCGAAAATACAAACGAACAAATCTACCAGGATTATTCCTTGTTCCGCTACATATGCGTAGATGTATATGTTTTCCCTGAATTTTCAAATTTTATTCAACAAACTCCATTTCCATAGGGAAAATGAATTGCCTTCTTTCGCGTATTTGATTCTCCATAAATTTTCATTTGCATGAAGGATGAAAACAAAAAAAAACATTTAGACGAGGGAATATTTAGATTTTTTCTTAAATACAAGAGCACAGCCTTGCCTTTCCTGCCATCATTTCCACCACCAGGAGGCAGTCCTTCTATACCCCCCCAAAAAAAAAACCTTGGTAAGTTTCGTAGAAGAATACTGGCCTTCAAATTATTCATTCATATCAGAAGAACCGTTTTGTTTTATATATCCTTGCTTGGTTTGCGACGGACGGACATCGAGCCGACGTAAACCGAACAAATTTTACTTTTTTTTGTTGCTTTCTGACAGTGGTGGTGGTGGCGAGGAAGGAATGGGAGGGGGGCACAAAAATTCCTGTGTTATTCGTCCTCCAATTTTGATACACATCTCAAGATAAATATTCCCAAGAATGAGAAATTATATGCTTTCTAAAGACGTGTCTGTTATTAAATGTATATTCCGAGTTTTGTGTTCTACTACTATATATGAATGTATGTATGTATGTATGTATGTATATTTATACGAACGGTCCCTTGTGAAAGAAACTCCTTTTCTATAACATTTGTCTTAATTATGGCTGAAAGGAAATTTTCATGCTCTAGTTCGGTCGCAGTGTAGCCCGCATTATCACCATTGTCGTCTAGCAGGATATCCTTTCACTAAATTAATGTCTCCTTTCGACTTGTGTTGGAAATTTTTCTGAAATATTCTCGTTAGAGATTTTATAAATGACTGGGGTTCTTCCTGGGGTGGCTGTAGTTGTTTTTGTTGTTATTGTTATGTTATTATTGTTGTTGAATCGCCTAATTAAATTTAGCTAGCGATTTTGTAAAAAATAAAAAAACAAAAAATAAATAAAAAATAAATCTTTCCATCTCTTGCTGTCATCTTGAGTTGGGGGACAACGAACGATTTTACGACCTTGAAACATCAACAGGGATTTGCGAATTCCCAAAGAAAATATAAATTAGGGCGCGTGCTATCAATCTTTTGCCAATTTCGATTTGGGAAAGATTTTTCTACCTTGTATATGTTTGCCAAAAGTAATCCCCAAGGATAAAAATCTTGGCCTCCTTCTGTACGAAATAAGGAAAATCAATAAATTGAACTATTCTCATGGTACGAGGGGATTTAGGGTAGATTTTATTTGTTTCTGCTTTTTTTTTTGTTTATTTATTGTAGAAACAAGGATATTATGACAATTGATTTTAATGTGTACCTATCCTTAGATTGAGTAACGTTAACATTAGTAGTCGGCATGTAACATGGCGAATTCTTCCTTGATGCTTGATCTTTTATAAGTATGTACTTGAGGAGGCAAATAAGACCTACACCTTATTTAAAAATGACATTTTTCAGCAAGTATAATTTAATATATGTAAGTTGTGATGCTTTTCTTTTGTGTCGTGGCAGGGGAATAAAAGATCCCATACACGGAAGCCAAATAGGCCCATTGTCCATCCTACCTTATCTAAGTAGAAAAATCTATGAAGCTATATAGGTCGAAAGGAGACTATAAGTATCTAGTAGGAAAAGCTCAGGACTGGCTTGAATTTGGTATCGAACTCATGACATCTAGGATGGTAGTCAGCGAGCTTATTAACTGAGGTACCGAGGTCGCTAAGGATGTAGGTTAACAAGGTCTGGAATAACAGAAAATGTAATTCGAATAAAAGATGTTTTTTTTTGGATAGCAGCTTTTTTTATCATTCGGTGATATCTCTATTACCCTCTAATCACAATCTTTGGGGCATAGATCTATCTCTATCACTGTAACTAAGGCCAACACACTTTTCATGATAATAAACTTCAAACATTGTACGCATAGTCTTATATCAGCTACTCAATTTTGACCACAATCATGAGTTTTTAAAAATATTATTAAACCAAGTTCAGCATATTACGAACCGTATAGAAAAAGGATGACAGGACACGATTAGAGTTGCGGAAGTGCTCATATATGTAACTCTTGAGCCTTTAACGTAATGCCAAGTCTTGGTGCAGAGACAATGCCCACAATTGTGAGTCTTCCGTAAAAGGAAACCACTGACTTGAAGGCTAACTGCAAAGGCTTGAGGGCTTATTTGGAAACTGCAAACTTGAAGGCTAACTGCGAGGTCTTGAGGACTTTTTTGGAAGCCGCTGACTTGTAGGCTAACTGCGAAGACTTCAAGACTTGTTTAGCAGTGAAATTTTGAAAGTTCCATGAACACTGCTAGCTGGATTACTGGTTCATCGAATATTCGATCAGCAATCAGATGAATCATGCTCAACTTCGGGACTTGAAAAGAATGAGAATGTCCTGAATATGTTTTAGTGAGACTGAGAGCTGACGCAAGTCAATTTGTCGAGACCTCTTTGGTCTAGACTAACCCCATGGCAGTCTGAACGTACATTAGAATCAAGTCGATACTATATCGTTTTGATGGTTGCTGCAGGAAGAGCGTTAATGTTGTCTGCTGGAGTGACCTCTCAGGACCAAACTGTCCTTATGACAGTCTGAATGTGCGCTGGGAGCAAGCCGACCCTATGATAATTGTAACGTCGGTAGTTGGTGTGCGTGCAGTCAGGAGTGTCCAGGGCCGTTTTCCGACGTTGCTAGGTTCAGAGCGCTGTTCTAGCTCTGCGGTTCGGACGGTATACTAACACACACACTACTTAGCCTACACTCACTCACTTACTTACAATAACTTAGGCCTACGCGGCGTAGGTGCGGGGTAGGAGCGTGCGCTTACTATTCCTTAGACCAACACGATTAACGTGCGCTTGTCGTTAGGAATAGCCAACACGGGGGTACGGGACGGAGCGTGCGCTCTCTATTCTTCTGACCAACATGATGACGTGCGCTTGTCGTCAGCATAGCCAACACGGGGGTACGGGACGGAATGTACGTATGCGCTTACTACTCCTCTGACGAACACGATGAACGTGCGCTTCGTCGTCAGAGTAGCCAGCACGGTACGGGGACGGAATTTATATTCGTGCGCTCGCTACTCTTCTGATCAACACGATTAACGTGCGCTTATCGGCAGAGTAGCCTACACGGGGGTACGAGGACGGAATGCGTGTGTTTACTAATTCTCAGGCCAGCACAATTAACGTGCGCTTGCCGTTGAACTAGTCAACACGACTTGCGGATAGGACTGGACGGGAGATATGTCTAGTCGAGCTGCTGGGAGGCAACTGACTAATCTTTCGGTACTTGACTGAATTTTATAGCCAGCCTTCTGGTATTCCACTGGTGGGGGGGTCAACTCTGTTCACTTTGGAGTTGTACTCTCGCGGTCGGATATTTTGCGGATCGGTGACTTGTAGTTTTCGGTTGTGTTCACTTCGATGCTTGGTGATCGACTGAGTGATCTTACTACTGGCTGCCGGCTATTTATAGGCAGTCTGGCTGATGGCGTCGGGTGTAGAATGCTCCCTTCTACTATCACGCCACCAGCACGGGACACTACTGAGCTGCTAATCAATAGTGTGCTCTCCTCTCAGCGGCTGGTTTACATTGTTGCGGCTACTAGACACTCGTTTTCGCTGGTGTCTAGCTGAAATGTATGTAACTTCGGTACATAACGATGGTGTTGTCTGTTGTCAATGCGGCGTTCTTAGATGTTAGCCCGTTGAGAGAGGCTCTGAAAAATGTTTTATTATAATTTATAATTAAATAAAATGCTTTTCGGTTAAGAGGTCCTTTCGGGGATTTTTCTTGAACATCATTGCTTTTTTTTTTGTGGTCTAATTGGTGGTTAAATTTCCGGTTGACATTAATAATTTGTTGTTGTTTTTTTTTCTTTACGTTCAAAGTCTACCTAGCTAAGCCGTTCAGCAAAGTGTTACTGAACGCGAATTCCGAAACTATTTTTGCTACGTTTACAAAGCGGTTGGTCAAGTGTTCGGAAATGCACGATCCGAAGCGAACGCATCACCACAAAACTTCGCAGATTGTAAGCCGAAGAAAACATAGAAAATGGTAAAGTATTCCACATTTGCACTGTTTGCAGGAATCAATCTAGACGGGATCAGACTAAATATTTCATCAGAACATTGCCAATGCATGTAACGTAAAAGGAGCAAAAACTTTCGACATTGCTGCAATGCTCGAGCCCCCAAACAAAGTAAGATACTTCATTGACCGGAGAAAAATATCTTGGAATTGAAGAGTATCTGCTTCTGTAAAGAAATCTTAAAGGGAGGAGAGCTAGTAGACAAACAGTAGAAATAACACAAGTAAAATCAATGAATGCAACTTCGAGTCTGCGTTTGAAAACAGAGTCAAGCTTAGGAAAACCTAAACTCCAATATGTAAAATAAAAAATGAACAGAGTTCTAACCAGGTTTAACAGCAGATCAGCGATAGACAAGCAGAAGTCAAACATGTGCTCTTCTTAAGCCGCCATATATCTTCCAGAGTATTGTATAAATTATGATCAGGACATTACTGCCAAGCTATTGATGGCACTTAAAAAAAATAGGACCTTATTATATTGGATTATGTAAGAGGCTATTTTCTACTGTGCACTGCGAGATTTTAACAAGTTCGTCATTGATTCTGCTAATCAAATCTTCCAATAACCCTACCGGTATATTGCAGTTAAACATCATCAGCCTAAGGATGGAGCTGGGCAACCTGAACTAACTACACTGTGAATTAAGGTTGATATATATGCAGAACAGTAGGGGTACCACAACTGATCTTTGTGGTGCACCTTACGACAACGGCAATACAGAAGATGAAGAGCCATATTAGCTTTAACCTGCTGAAATCTATTTTTGAGAAAAGCGCCACAGAGCTTTCACTGTCTTCGTGTAATGGGCAAATATGTTCTTGTGTGACGCACAGGAATTTGAAACGTTATTATCTTCAGAGTCAAATGATTAGCTATAAATTCGACCAGTTTTTTTTTAGAAAGGACCTCTGGATAGATTTTGCTCGTGATCCAGTGTGGGAAGATTCAAAAGTAGTCGCATTCACAATGCAGAGTAGAGCAGAGTGAGCTTTGAGTCCAGAACGAAGGGGTTCACTCACAATACAGCACAGAGGGAACTACGAGCTTTGGAATCAAACGTAACAAATCGCCATAACAACGGCAAATCAACAACGAAATTTGAAATAAATATAACAAAATGCCATAGCAACGCCAAATTATCAAACAAGCTAACAATTGTCGTTGTCAAAATAGTAAATATAATAAATTCGAAAAAGGAGACACCTGTTGGCACCATCAGATTGCTTCGAAACTAGCTAAAAATGAACATACTTTTTTGTTTGTTTTTAAATCATAAAGTTTGCAACAAATACCTATTGATTTTTATTAGCATTCATAAAAAATATGAGAAATTTACATTAAAGCATGTTAGTTATGATAAAAAGAAGTATGAAGCTTTTTCCACGCCATCTACATGCTAGTAGCTGCAAATTCCAGTTTGTTAGCTTTCGGAAGTGACAGTGTGAAATTAGAATAAAACCAATTTTCATGCAACTCCACTCGGCGCTTTCCTGAGCCAGATAAAGATGGCCATATGCACTACTACGTGCGAAAAAGAGGATGCGAGCTGCCACTCTACACTACTCCACTCTGCATTGTGAATGCGGCACTAGTGCTGTAGTTTACGGAACGGATTGCAATTTGCAAGTAACTAGTGGGCACAATGTTTAAGCGAGCTTCAAACGAACCTGTATATAGCGAGACCTTTGTAAAACTATTTGTGAGGAGGAAGCCTTGGTACGTACACAAAGCCAAAGTTTTTTTCTAAAATGTTTTATTTACACCTGAATTATTACAAAAACATATTCGTTGTTTGAGTAACATTTCAATTAAATGTTGTTTATACCAATGCTGTGTTAATAGTAAATCCATAGTGTATATCAATCGAACGCTGATATGTTAGAAAAACATATTCCTTGTTAGTGACACAACTCACGAACAATAAAAATTTGTATAAGATACAATGGCATTGTCATAATTACAAAAGTGACGTGTATATAACATTTTCTATATAAATGATACAAAATATTAGAAATATAAATGTGTATGAGATACCATTAAATTGTCATATTTACAAAAGTGATTTATAATTATTTTGTTAATATAACACTTTTTAAGTAAGTGAAACAATGACGTCGAAATAAAAACGTGTATATGATACACCTTCATTGTCACATTTACGAAAGCGATGTATAGGTATTATATTACTTATTTTATAACATGCAACGGCAAAAAATTTGCCTATAATCGCTTTTCTTTGTTATTTTCGGTTCTTATACACATAACACATATTTTCCATCTTCAAAAACAAAATTTATTCTTTAATTGAACAAATGTATAATAAAACATTAATATTAATGTTGCACAAACATATGTAATACGGGACATAAGTTTCATAGAAGGATTTATTAAAATTATGTTGCTATTTTTGAATCATAAATTCTTAATCCATCTTACTAAATTATATACACAGCTTTAAATGTAATGAGTTAGTTTTTCCAGTTCGCACATTTTGAGAAGTTCAACGACGAAATTTTCTCCTATAATTGTTTCCATTTTGGTACTAGTTATGTATACTAATTTATTCACGACAATTACTTTTACTTGATATCTATTATTTTGCACGGCTTATTATATATTATAGAAATTTTTTATATTTATTATATTTTTGTTATAGGACTTAGTTTGCACGACAAAATTACTTTAAACGATGACGACGATTTATTTCACTTTATTTCACGACTGTACTTCTAATTGACCGATACTAAACTAAAAGAATCTTTTAACCAAATAAGCAAAATAAGAACAAGAAATTGTGTTAACATATAAAATCATCACTATTATCACTACTACTGTTCTACTAGTGTGAAATATAATCAAATTGTAGATACTACAACTCCCAGCAAGCATTACGATACGATATCGAATCGAACCCGATTCGTTCAGGTAAACTAAGACTTCGATCTCGAAATCGCTTTCGATTCGATATCGATCCGAAAAAGATAAAAAAGGAACGCTATATCGAATCGTAAAAACGATTCGATTACGAGTCGTTTTATCGAAATTATCTCGAACTTTTTGAATGTAGTTTGGTGGCATATAATAGCCTTATATACTCGAGTTTTTTCGAAAAAATGAATCGATATCGAAACGGGTCAACGAGTTATTACCTTCATAATGATTTCATTTATCATTTTCTTGAAGCAAAATTAAAGGAAATTCTTGTTGTTTTTGACGGAGATAGCATGATTTTTGCTGACGAGAGCCAGTCAGAAATGAAAGAATTTTCTAAAATGCGCATAAATTTCGAAACCTGAATATATTCTCAGAACTTACAGTTTCTACTTGACTCTTCAGAGTAGGTAAAACTTCGAGTGTATTTGGTTAAAATGAGAAATTATCGAAAAATCAAATCAAGCAAATTGTTTTAAGTCAAAACTTCGAGTTCATCTTGGCAAAGCGAAGTATTCTCAACTGATGGATTTTATTTACTTGCGAAACTATTTCTTTCCTACTCTTTACTTCTTCGAGAATTCTTCGCAAAAGCAAAAATTCGAGAAATTGTTGTTGGGGCTAGATAGCATTTTCAGCAAATGTTCACGTATAACAAGTACACACACAAGAAAATATAGTAAAAATGAAACAATTTGGAAGTTGCATTTACAACATATTTTAAACTGAACATTTCCAATGTTTTTTATGTTCAATTACATTTCCTGTAAATTTCTAAGAAAAAATTTAGGGTTTCCTTACATCAGGTAGAGGCACGGTATAGAGAATACAAGGTATTCTCACTAAATTTTGACAAATGTGCTGTGACATGATTTCGTAAACTAATGGTGGAACGTGGTTCGTACAGAGAATACCTTGTATTCTCGAGGCATCAACAATCGTTGATTTTATATTGGAGCGAGGCATTGCTAGCTTATCCTTTGTTTACGTCATCAAGTCGACGCATCGTTGATTTTAATATTCGAGCGAAATATTGAGACAACATTGCGGGGTTATGCTTATTTCCTGCTGCGAAATTAAGATAAGAAAACGAAATCGGACAGGCTAGCTTCGTCTTCCTCTCATCCTTATAATAACTGATATTGTTGTGTAAGGTCTCTGGTTGACGAAATCGAAGACGAAGACTAAGATACTGATAAGGCTTTTAGCGTACTATAAAATGTGAATTCATATGAATTCAGTTATATATATTTTTCTGTATAAAAATGAATCCATTTTGCAAAATTCCTTTGAGTGGGCTTTTTATACCCTAGATGAAATCTTAAGGGGATTCTAAGTTTGTCATTCTGTTTGTAACACCTCGAAATAATAATGGTAGGGCAAAATAGATTGGACACCCACGTTATTTTGATTTTTGCATGTCCGTCCGTCTGTCCGTCCGTGCGCACGATAACTCAAGAACGCGTTTACTTAGAAAGCTGACATTTTGTAGGCGGACTTTAATAAAAAAATAAAATTAAGTTCGAAAATGAGACAAATCGGGCAACTCCTTCGTGGGGTTCCCATACAAAAATTTCGGTTTCCATTATATATGTATTTGGACACTGCCTGAGAACAGGTCGACATAGAGAGCTGAAATTTGGTACACCGTTTTTGTATAGTAATAGCAAAAATAAAGACTAAATCGGGCAACCCTTTCTTGGTATATGTATAAAACCTTAGGTTTTTACGTATGCTGTAAAAATGATCAGTTCTAGTTCTTTAGAATATGAAATTCTATGGAATTGGTTATAATCATTTTTGCTGTCCGATGAACTGTTTTAGAAATATATGCGAAAAACCACCGAAAATCAAACTTTCACAAATGGATGACAATACAAAATTTCATAAGGGCATTCATCTAGGGTATCATAAGAATTTGTCTTACTTAGACCAATTCTAGCTTTTTTGCTTGTTTATTGCTAAATTTCCGATCAAAAGTGATGTATAGTATTTCATTTTTAACATAATCTCTACTGGAATCTTTATTATTATTCTATTAAATGAGACAATGACGTAATTTACTTCTTTATTTATTCAAAAGTTAAGACGATAGTAGGTATACAGATACAGTTGTTCCGTTAATATACTACCGTATAATTATTACAATCTTTTAAAAATTATTTAGAGAAATTTAGAGAAACAAGAAATAAAGAAGAAAGGAAACAAGTTGTATGAAATTATGAACATTTTTTTTTTTTTTTTTTTAGATATGCTCACCACACTACTTAGTTAAAAGTTAATAAGAAATTCATGTTTACAATTTCAATTAACAATAATTCTGGAGGTGAGTTAGGGGCAAATAATATTAAAAATAATACGAAAAGTAAGAGAGGGTGAAGAATGATGAGTTACAAGAATATGAAGGAAAACTCAGGAACGTGAAAATTATTTAGTAACCATTAAGAAAGAGAGGATATAACATAGTGGTAACCTTAAATCGCAGACCCGTAATATGGAAGTATGTAAAATTATACCGGAAATAAATTGCTAGAGGATATTTCATTAAAAATTATTTGCTTGAAACTAGCGAGGCTTCTATTATTAAATAAATCGCAATTATTAAAGAAAGTATTATGATTTTTTTGAATACGGAAGATGGGTGATTTATTTCTTAAATTAGTTTTGGCAAGTGGAAGATTAAACGTGTTGAATTTACGCAATAGACGAGATGGAATATTAAAGCTTAGGTTCGATATTAATTCAGGACAATCCACTATGTTGCTAGTAATCTTATACAAAAAAAATTCATCCAAAATAAGTTTGCGGTTTTGAAGTGTAATCATTATTTAGTCGTTGAGGATATTCGCATTGAGTACCGGATAGTTTGTATTGGAGATATCTTGTGAAACGCCTTAATGGATGTTCCAGTTCATTTATATATATGGAATAAAACGGATTCCTTACTGGTGAGGCATATTCCAAAATGCTTCTTACAATGGTGTTAAATATTGTTATATGCGAATGCGCAGATTTGAAAGATTTACATGATCTAAATAAAAATCCTAAGACTTTGAAAGCTCTAGCCGTTATATAGTTAACATGAGATGAAAATAATAATTTATCGTCAAAAATAACTCCAAGGTCTTTAATATCATGCACCAAAAACAACGCGGCATTATTTATTGAATAATCAAATTGAAGTCTCTGCCGTTTCCTAGAAAAGGATATAAATTTGCATTTGGTAATATTAAGGGATAGGAAGTTTTCTTCGTACCAGTTTTTCAATTTATTTAGATCATTTTGTAATATTAGGCAATCATTTACAGTATTTATCACAAGAAAAATTTTCGCATCATCTGCATAAAGAAAGCACTGTGATCCCATGCTTTCCGGCAAGTCATTAATATATATTGTAAATATGAACGGACCAAGAACTGTACCTTGCAGGACTCCCGAAAGTTATTTAAAAGGCATAGATTGAAATCCATTCAAAACTACGACACTATCTCTTTCGCTTAGCTAAGAAAACATCCATTTAATAATATCCTCATGGAATCCTAAGGATCGCATCTTTACTACTATCCTTTTATGTTGAACTTTATCGAAAACCTTAGTAAAGTCAGTATGTATAGAATCAATTTGTGTACAGTTATCCAATGCAGTTGCAATAACATCCGTGAAAATCGCCAAATTAGTAATGGTCGAACGCCCAGGAATGAAACTATGTTGGCATTGATTAATCAAAGCATTCGTCTGGTGAATTAACTGTCCATGTATAATTTTTTCAAATACCAAAGCCAAGCTGCTAGAGATAGATATGGGTTGGTAATTGATTACTAATTTAGCGTCACCTGCTTTATAAATAGGTGTAGTAAAACATTATGTCTTTAAAATCTTAGGAAAAATCTTTTTTCTAATTGACATATTGAACAGGGTCGGCTATAGGGATTGAGAGGGCTGCAGAGCATTTTTTGTAAAACAAATTGGGAATTCCATCAGGGCCAGCTCTTTTATTACCATCTAATTTAAAAATAACCTATTCCACATCCCATTGAGAAACAATGTTAAAACAAATAGATGCATTATAGTTATTCGGAGAAATGTTATCGTATACTAAAGCATCAGGCACCGATTGATATACTGAGCCAAAATATTCAGAGAGCATATTACATATAGTATCAGGGGAGCTAGATATGTTGTCTCCATACCTCATGTATTTGGGAAACGAATTAGTGGCTTTAAGGCCTTTAGTAAAGCTCCAGAATCTCTTAAGGTTATTATTAACGGCAGTCTCTGTGTCCACTATATAAGCTTTGTAACATTCTTTTAACACTATTTTAGAAATTTTTCGAAAATAGGAAAAAGTCTGATAAATCTCAGGTTTTTTAGTGCGAACATACATATTTCTATACTTCTGTTTCAATTTCATTGCCATACGTAATTTCGGAGAAAACCAATTTGGAAAATTATTAGAGGAATTAGGCACTTTCGGAACAAAGATCTCAATACATTGATTGAGGATATTATACAAATTACCAAAATGATCTGTCAACATTATTTGTAATGACTTGTGCGAAATCGTATGAAGATAAAAATTCATTTATTCTTTCGTAATTAGCTAATTTGAAATTTCTCGTACTCGTTTTACATTGGCCCATGTGCTGGAATTTATCTAAAGTAAGTAATACATCAAGAGGAGGGTGGTGCGGCTCCAATATTAATATATATGATGATTCTGTGACTGATAGCTGCTATGCGACTCATGATGCTTCTCTAAAAATAAACTTCTCCTTATCATGCTATTTTCATAATGTGAGCGGTCTTAGGACAAAAGTCAATGACATCTACCTGAGCTCTACTCAACATTCTTATGATATAATTGCGATGGTTGAAACTTGGCTTAACCCATCTTTTCATTCGTCTGAAATTTTTAACCCAGCTTATCTGGTATACCGCAAGGATCGTGCTCCTGAATCCGGACTTAGCCGCGGTGGAGGTGTCTTGCTGGCAATAAGCTCAACAATTCAATCACGCGAAATTCCATTGCTTCATTCGTCCTATGAAATTGAGCAAATCTGTGTTCGTGTATCATCTGCAAATCTCGCTGCTTTTTTCTTTGTCTCGTACATTCCACCTAACTCTCATGTGGAGATCTATGAGAAGCATATCTCGAATATTGGTTGGATTCTGGAGACTATGGTTCACGAAATTGATCACGTTTGCATACTCGGAGACTTTAATGCTGGCAATATTCACTGGCTGTGGAGTGATGAAGAAAAGATGCTTGTTCCTCATAATGTATCGAAGGACTTTGAACGCTGTTTAATTGATGGATTGATGTCATCGGGTCTTTATCAGATTAACAGTGTAGCTAATTCGATTGGTAGATTTCTTGACTTAGTGTTTGTTAGTGATAACTTAGTTTGTACTGTCGATGTAGCCTATTTTAACTTTTCTAAAGATACTTTTAATCATTGTGCACTTGAAATTAACATGGGTTTTGTTGTACACTTTAATGCTAGTAGTAGTCTTGATTTACGTGATTCTGTACACTTTTACAATTTTAAAAAAGCCAATTATGCTACCATAAATGACGAAATTAATTTAATTGATTGGCAGAGCTTGTTCTCTGAATGTGACTTAATGCTTGCTTACTCTAAATTTGTTGCAGCTCTTGATAAGATTATTGTTGCTCATGTGCCCGTAGCATCGAGGAGGGGTAGTTCTGGCCATCCATGGAGAAATCGTAGATTGGCTAACTGAAAGAATGCTCGCAATGTAGCCCATAAGAAATATAAGGCTACTGGTAATACTAATGATGGTATTCTATTCAAAAGACTTCGTAAGGAGTATGAATTCTTAAACAAATTCCTATATAATCAATATCTGAATTCCATAGAATCTGATATTAAGCATAATACTAAAAGCTTCTGGTCCTATCTTAATGGAAAAAGGAACTCTTATGGAATGCCCTCATGCGTCCATTATAATGATAGGATAGCAGATAACATCACTGATACTTGTAATATCTTTGCGGACTACTTTGAATCTGTTTATGCTATAGATACGGGTCAACCAATAGATAGTGACCTCATGACGAACATACCTTCCTCTGTTGATTTAGGATCATTGTATATATCGGTTGATAATGTTATTGATGCCCTAAACAAGCTTCACACATCCTCCACTTCAGGTCCTGATGGGATTCCGGCTGCCTTTGTCTTTGGATGTCGTGAGGCTTTATCTCAACCATTATACCATATCTTCAATATTTCTTTATCTTCAGGTGTTTTTCTCGACGAGTGGAAGCTTTCCCTACTGCGTCCTATACATAAATCTGGCGCTAAAAACGATGTTTCTAACTATCGTCCAATCTGTAAGCTCTCTGTTATTCCCAAGCTGTTCGAAAGTATTGTAACTAATAAAATTTCTTTCCTTGTTAAGGAGCACATTTCACCCCATCAACATGGATTCATTAAGGGTAGATCTTGTGAGACTAATCTTGTATCCTTTGCTAATTTCTCACTGAAGGTTATGGAGGACTCAGGTCAAGTTGACACTGTTTACACTGATTTCAGTAAAGCTTTTGATAAGGTAAACATTCGCCTGCTTCTTGCGCAGCTGAGTGTCTTTGGTTTTCATTCTTCTTTGCTAAAATGGATTTCTTCCTATCTATCGGACCGGAGGCAAATGGTTGTTATTAATGACATAACATCTCGTTCTATTCGTGTACTCTCTGGTGTACCTCAGGGCAGTCATTTGGGTCCTATTCTTTTTATAATTTTTATTAACGATGTTTTTACAATTTTTAGTTTTGCTTCGTGCCTTGGTTTTGCTGATGACTTAAAGATTTTCATGAGGATTGTTAATACTCAAGATGTAGCTAACCTTAAAGATGACCTTGTTAGTTTTGCTAGGTGGTGCTGCCTAAATCATTTATCTTTGAATTTATCAAAGTGCAAGCATGTTACCTTCACTAGAAGGTCCTCATCGGTACTACTTGATTTATCCATTAATGGATACCCAATTGCCAAATGTAATCTAACATCTGATCTTGGGGTCTTGCTTGATTCTCAGTTGTCATTCTCCCAGCATATAGATTTCATCGTGAGCAAGGCTAACTCTCGCCTTGGCTTCGTCAGGCGTCGTGCTGCAGAGTTTTTGGACCCTTATACACTCAAAAGTTTATACATTTCTTTGGTGAGACCAATCCTTGAGTATTGTTCTGTCTTGTGGGATCCTTACTATGCTGTTCATTGCAATAGAGTCGAGGGCGTTCAGCGGAGATTCACCAGGTTCGCCATGAGGAAGCTTAACTGGAGTGGTGATCTACCTCCGTATCATGCAAGATGCCAATTAATTGACTTACAAAAATTGTCTACCAGACGGAAGACCCGAAATGTTATGTTCATAAGAGATCTTTTGGCTTATAAAATTGTTTCTCCTTCCCTGCTCGAGCACATTCATTTTTACATTCCATCTAGGAATTTGAGATTCTTCTCCATTCTGTACGAATCCCTTCACAGAACTAATTACTGCCTTAATGGTCCAATTAGTCGCTGTATTCGACAATTTAATCTTTGTAGTGGCATGATTGACTTTGTTGACAACAGGTGCTTTACTCAAAAATCTGTAAGTAGCTTTATGATTTCATTCTCATAAATTCACTTTTGTATATATATATATATATTTTTTTTGCACGTAATATAAATAGTCTGTAAGATTGTATATCGGTAGACGGAATGTATAAATAAATAAATAACACTCAGTGGCGTTGGATATTTATGAACCGATATATTCAAATCGAGAATTCTCTCATTGCCATTCAATTGGTCATTGTATTGAATTAATCCACAAAAGGACATCCGATTTTGAAGACAGTTACCAGGACGAGTTATGTTTCCCGAAATATACATGCAATTGTTAATATTGTCATATAACCAGTTTAAAGATGGCAAATTAAAATCGCCCACAATTATTGTTTTGGAATTTGATGGCAGTAATAATGATTTGTCACAGACATTTGAAAAAACAGAGTCATAGACTTCGCAAGAACTTTGAAAAATAAAGTGAGAAATTATTAATTGTAATTAAGACTACTAAGTCTTCATTGTTTGTTTCCAGTGCCACTTCCCGGCAAGATTTAAATCTATTATGTACAGCTATTACACACCCGCCACCGTCTAGTTTATTTGTTTGGTCATAATTACGATCTTTTCTAAACACGGTATACCTACATATTATCAAAAATTTCACTACTCATTACTCCATCCCGTAAAAAATATTGTAATAAAATAAAATTTAAAAGTTCAAGTTAAATGCTCTAATTATTTCTGTCATATTGAGTACAATTTACCAAAACTGTGTGCAATGTACAAATTTGTTGTAAAATCACATTTAAAAGAAATGTGTTATAACAAATAATTTAGTTTGTGATAACATTTTCATTCTTTTTAATACATTTTTTTTATATACATTTAAAATATATTTCCAAAACATTGAATATGTGAAAAGTAATGTTGGAGCTACAATTTCGATTATTTTTAACACCTATTATGTTTATCTAACAAATGTCCAGAAGCATTTGGAAAATGTACACACAAGCTAATGCCATTTTTGTGATCCTTGAGGAGTGCTTTTGGAGTCTTCAGGCTCTAGTAGTGTCAGACAAACAAATAAAAAAAAATGAATATACAACAATTACGCGAACAGAGTCCAAAGTTGGAAGAAAATAAATAATGTTATAAAAGGAGGAAGAATGGAGTCTTGGGGTCCCACGTATCGAGTCCCCACTGCGAACAATAATCCAGATAGTATTCAGGAGTATTCCAGCAACAATTTGTGTGTGTATGGTAACCCTAAGAGAAAAATTCTTTTTATATCTCTAAGGGATTTTTTTCAATTTATCAATATACAAACACAAACACGTTTTTTTTTTTTGTGTAATTTAATCCAAGCCTGAAATCTGTTTCAGGTGTTGTGAAAAACCAGCTTTCGTGATTCGTTTGTTAAGAAAATCGTGTGACGCTTAACATTTGCTTGTAGGAACTACCACATCTCCTGAGACAGCTACCACACGTACTTTAGAGAACATATAACAAGTCAAAGGGTAACTATACTTTTCTGAAGTGATAAATGTACATGTACACCAAAAAAAAATGGCTTTTACAATTTTCCTGTAGTGTAGGTAACTTGTTAGACAACGGTTTATTTCTCATGCAGTCTTCTCTAAAGGACATTACTTCTAAGAGACAAATAAGGACCGAAAGCAAAAGATCCTAAGGGTGACACAATGACAACTCTTTTATCTTATCTAATCCTTAGAACCTGACCTAATCAAAACCACAACAAAATTTATTCGAAATATCTCAGAAATCAACAAGACTAAGACTAAGTTCATAGTGTGAGTGTTCCATATGATGATGAAAGGTATAAAAAGCAATCATAAATTGGGAGCTCTTTAAATATAGGACTAACATAAAATCTTGTCTATTTTGACGTAAAGTAATTGAAATTGTTCCCCGCGCCCGTTACACTTCCTTTTTTGTTCTCTCTGTTGCCTAAGTATTTTTTGACTTCATTTTAAAGGTCCTTTGGTCGCACGGTTTTTCAATGAAAGAAAATTTGCTCAGTATTTGTGGGCACAATAAAAATAAATCCACCCATGACTATGAAACCATTTCACAGGATATAATTCAATGTAAGTGGCGTACAAGCTCTCTCTCTCTCTCTCTCTCTCTCTGTGTGGTCTCAACGCCAGGACATATTTTTTGCCAATGAATAACCACCATTCAACGTGCGAACAAGTGGGACTTTTGTGTTTAGCGGTCCCCAAACCTACATTTCTCTCCTCTTACCAAATATCTCACGGTAATATAATTCTTATTTAAGTGGGGATTCGTATAATTTCACTACACACACACATACACACACACATACATATTTTGAATTTTGTGTCGGATCTTTGTATAGTATAGAATGGAACTAGATTTTGTACAACAAATGATGTTTTACTATACAAGAAAACTCACAATGAATCACCAAATCGCCTTATCATCTTTTTCTTAAACCTTAAACCACAAAAGAACAGTAGCGTAGGGTGAATAAGGTGATTTGGAGCTGAGAATGGGGAGTCTGGTACAAATTTGGTAAAACCGTAAATCATTCTTAATGGAACTATAAAAAAGGAACTCTACTCACCATCCATCTTCGACCAAAGCATCCCCAGTGTACCTTTTTGCTATTCACGTAATGTGTACCGGTACCCCACCGACTACCGACGTCTATGAAATAATTTTTTTTTCCAGTTTTTTTTTTTTTTTTACATTTTCAATTCATATGATGTTACAAAACGGCAGCGGGCAGAGGCTCATTATCCTTGACTATGCTCGCATTAAGCAAACAATTCCTTGTCTTTCAAACGACGACGATGCTAAAATATCTATAACAAAAAGCTTATTCGGCTAGCTCTATGGAGGTGAGACGACCTTGTTTATAAATCACTCAACTCCCAAAAGGATTTCCCATTAGAGAGGTGTCTAAAAGGGGCGAGAAAAGAAGGTGGGCAGAGTTAGGAGGGAAGATTCAAATTCTAGTCTGCTTATGGATGTTGAATAGTTGTATTTGGAACGCGATTACATCTGCATATGTCTGTAATTTTCAAAGCAAATTGTTCGAAGCTATATAGTTCTAGTTACACTATATAATTACAATGAGAGAAAAGCATATCCTGTAGAAGGAGTGATTCTTCTATTGGAGAAATGAAAATAAGAAAAGCGCTAGTGTGCCTCATAAAATCTTTAAAGCACCAAGAAGAAAGTCTTTCATCCGCAACCGTTTCTTTATAGTGAGCAAGGGCGAATTTCTTTTTGTGTTCTTCCTGACGATGTAGAAAGAAGAAGGTACTTACCGGCAGGAGAGTATTAAAGCAGAAGGAACAAAACTTAGCTGCTGGGATCTCATCGTTATAAGAAAGCGTTGGAGCTTTATGCTTTTATGGTTGAAAAGGATTGGAATGGACAATTCTAGAAGTTATTACTTTTCTTCTGATTTTTTTTTTCACTTTTAATTCGACATCCAGGTGAATTTCGGTTAACAGCTTTTTAGGTACCTACTCTCTTCCCGGCTAGGAGTTTTTGTGTAAAAAATGTTTACCGAAGCGCGAAATGAAATATAGCCAACTTAGGTTTAGATGGGGCAGCCAACAGGGAAACTTAAAGTGATTCATATCTTATGTTTTGAAATTTATTGTTCTTTAAAAAGGTTCTAACATTGCAAACTCATCTTGGCCTTGGGCATTAGAAGAGAGATTTGATGTGATGTTTGTATACAGAAGCAAGAAAGTTAACAGTTTTGCTGATCACCTTATCAATTAATTTGAAAGCAGAGTTTTTGTGGTAGGTAACATGTTGAGCTGTTGTCGTAGATTAGAGCTTCCACCATTTTATAGGATACAGCCAGCTTAGGGTTGTCGGTATTCTTCTATTGTTGTTAATTTTACGGGGGTGAATATTGGCAAAGAGCATGATAGGAGAGGTTTTTCTGTTAGTGCCATAGTACTTTTTACAAACTAGGCTGAGTTAAGCTGGTCAACCTGATCTGAATACCAAGGGATTAAGGCTTTATTGGAAGCGAAAATGTGGTTGAGTTTGCTGAGCCAGACTTACTTACGTACAGGCTGTTTCCAGAGCCAGTTCACGCAATTCGACACCAAGAATCGACATCGACGTTCTATGTTAAAGATGTCTGTTGCCAGAAGTTCATGTAATTCGAAGTGTCGAATGTCGTTATTAGCTCTAGCTTTAGCTTCCAAAAAGTTGGGGACAAATAAATGGAATCGCATCTCACATAACAGTTTTCATCTTATTAAATACTACTTTTTGAAAAATTGTAACGTGTTATTTTCAATTTACGTTAGGAAAAAGCAGAAACGATTTTCGACAGTTTGCTAACCAGAGTTCCAAAACGTCGAGTAGCAATAGCATTAACCAAAAACGACGATTAAGGTGTCGGTTGCGTTCGATGTTGACTTGCATGAATTGGTTCCCGGTATACCACGCGATTGCTTGAGGTTAGTCGATTAAAAATGGTTCTACATATCACCATTTCTAAAATATACAGGGTGACTAAAAAATTATACTTATTTACTCCCTTCAGGGTCCACTAATATTGGTGAAATTTTTAAATAGCTGTAACTCCTCAATTGGCCACCTAGAGGGGGTGTTTTCTGGATTGACATTTTTATAAGCTCACCTTAAGGAGCGTGGGGTCATACTAAAACGTGAACCTGAGGGATAATTTGTGTATTGAGGAAGAATCGCCGGGCAGACTCATGCCAAGAGTTTCATGACGAATTCTGCGCTAGAAAGAATAAGGAAGCTTTTTGTCTTATTTTTGACCGCTGTCAACCTTGAAAGCAACTTGGAACGGATGATAAAGTCAGTGATCCAATCCGCCTTACGCTTGTGTGGAAGATGATTATATATCTTGTCCGAATGCCTGGCAAAATTATTTTTGGCTACTTTAATAAGTTCTTAAGGAGCCAACTTTGAGAAAACCTGCGCAACCCGATTGTAGATGAACACACTCTGTACTAATAAAAAAAAATGGTGTTGACATATTTTTATGGTGAAAACCATAAGGTTTAGCTTCATTTGCCATTTGAATCAGAAGACTCAGTTGCGCTGATCTGGTGATATTATTTATTGAAAATGGCGTTTCATTATAAAATTACGAAATTTCTAACTCTCTATGCGGGGGAGTGGGGGCCGATAGGGAACAAATACGGGTGAGCTAGTTTTATATTCCCTACATATTGTGATAGTTTTATCCAAATCGTAGCTACCCAGCTGTGGCGATAAAAACGGCAATAAAAATTGCGTTGTCCTTTTATTGCCTTTACGATGTTTTGGCGATAGCTTTAGAATTAAAGTCAATTAGATTCCCGGAAATATTACGATTGGCCTACGTATCGTTTTCTTATTGCCATATTATTGGACTTTTATTGCCTAGATCGCTGACACTAGATGTGATGAGAGCGGACATTTTACCGTTATCGACAATATTTCAGTACTCTCCCTTTGGAAATTACCTCATTTGCAGTTGTTCTTGCTTCAAGTGCAGTCGAATAGAAAAATCAAACGCAAGAGGATAAGAATATTTATCGCCATGGCGATCATCAAATGAATTACTTACACGATTCATATGCGATGCAACATTTACCCCCATCCAGTTATACGTAAGCGATCAAAATGCATATAAATCCGGCAACAAAAAATCACTTGCAGGCGATAAAATGGCATTTCACCTGCGATTGAAAAGCAAACGAAAAAAGATAAGAATATTTATCGCCATGGCGATCATAAAATGAATTACTTACACGATTCATATACTATGCAACATTTACATCTGTCAAGTTAAACATAGGCGATAAAAATTCATTATTGCCGGCAACAAAAATGCTCGTTGTGGCAATAAGAAATCATAAGAAAGTTATTCGTAGGCAATCGTAATGCTTGCTGGGTAGTCGCGTAAAAAGCATGTACGGTTAAGAGTAGGGGTGACTAGAGTAGTAGGACCATGCGGAAACCGCGGGTCGAGAGTTGATCTATTGTGTTCCCCCTAAAGTGGTTAGGCAAAATATAGTCTGATTACGTTAATGTTATTCTTAAAAGTAAAGGCGACTAGATCTCTAGGACCATGCGAAAACCGCGACGAGAGTTGATCTATTGTCGAGTCTTTTAACGAGCTCGAGTATTACTGTTGGGGTTAGATTGCAAACTTTTTTCGAGAGACAAGTGCTCCTGCAGTGAGTTGCAGCCTTAGACCGGCAAGCGCTAGACACACACATATAACAAGCATCGGAGTTTCATCTTCCTCTTCGCACAGGCGACACAGTTCATTGTCGGATTTGCTTATCTTCTTCAAGAATTGACAGAAGTGCCAAGCAACTGCGTTGGCAAACAAACTGAGCAACTGTCTGCTAAGTCCAATAAGTTGGCACGTCCGGAGAGGAGAGGAGATGAAGAATTTCTTCGCCTACCACATACCGGGCGCGCTACGTCAAAGGAGATCCAGTTGCTTGTTTTCCCAATTATACAGTTCTCCCCTTAAGTAGTTTTTTGGTAGCCCAAATGTCGGGTACGGACCAATGTACAGACAGTCGGCTTTGGTTTTAGCCAGTTCGTCTGCTGTTTTATTACCATCCACTCCTTTGTGTCCAGGAACATAAACCAAGGTTATTGTCCCTAGACAGTAGCTGGAATTTTCAGTAGCAGCTCAAGACCAGTTTCGGCTCAGAGACTCTCAAAGAGAGAAAGAGCTAGCGCAGCTTGGCTGTCTCAACAGATGTAGATGTTGGAGGTCTTGCAGCCCTTGTTTAGGCTTTCCTGAACTCCAACATCTATAGCATAGACTTCCGCCTGAAAAATGGAAAGTGAGGCACCAAGCGGACTGGATGGTTCCACTCGTGGACCAACCACCCCTGTGCCCCTTTTGCACCCATCCGGGATCCATCAGTTGTAGTAGGTCGTTAATGTTGACCTGCTCGAAGATATTGAATTGACCCACAATGGAAGAAGTGCGATCATCTGGCTTGTTTTTCGAAGCATACTATCCAATGCTTCGCTCTGAATAAAGAGGTATAGTGGCTGTAAGCCAAGAATGGTTTCAAGAGCTCGTAGAGGATACGATGTGGAGGCACCAGTGGTGCCTAAACATGCCATCCTGTGCACCTTATCAAGGGTTCTCTAGGTGGTTGCTTACAACATTTTAGGCCACCAGACAGTTACCCAATAAGAAAGTATGGATCTGATTATGCCCCGGAAGATCCATAAAGTCATTTTAGGTTTCAGACCTTACTTTTTCCCGGAATGCCTGTAACATAAGTTGAAGGCCCACATGGCTTTGTTAGTTATAATTGACTTCAGGTAAGCTTGCGGTCTAGGACTACTGCTCCTAGGTATTTTGCTTCTTTGAAACATTCTATTTCACTTCCCTTTAACTTAGGAGATAGGATCTGGACGCTCCTTTTCCTAATGAAGGGAGCAACACTGTTTTACCTGGGTTTATTTATAGTCCCATGTTCTGACACCATCTGGTAATGCTGTTAAAGACAGTTTTCAAAAGCTCGATTAAAGCTGATTCCAAATTTCCTTTGACACAAATGACAATGTCATCAGCGTATCCTTGATCCGTAAAGCTGGCCTCTTGGAGTAAATTTCATAGATAATCCACAACTAAGAGCCAAGAGTGGTGATAAAACCCCGCCATGTTATGTCTGCCAATAAGTTTGTTGTTAGATAGCCTGTTGGATATGCTGATAAGAATTGATGTCGAACTCTGTCCTTTTAAATTTGGAAACCCACAAAATACGATGTGTTTTTTCAAGTTTTATTCCACAAGAAAACTATTAAATTCGATGGACCCGACCAATTCCGATTTGGATGAAACTTTCACAGTTTGTGTGGAATACAAAAATTGGCTCGCCCATGGTTTTGTGTGTAGGGAATGATTGTTGATTTGCAGATGGGAGGCGGAGATCAGACCTCTAAGCACTGCGACCTGAAAAGTCTTTGGTCCAGTGCGCCTACCTTATTAGGTCCAGTCCAAGTTTGACCTTTTTAAGATGTTGCAGTCTGATGTCGTATTATGAATTCTTTACCCAGCGTTTAGTGAGCAAGTCCTACGTATTCGTAGAGTGCAGACTCTACTTCCTTGCTACAGAGTCAGAAGTTATCGTCCGTATAGTTTTGCCCATTTTCGTAAACATGTGCTTATTAAACTACACTCAAGTACACGCAAGTACTTAGGCCAGTGAATAGCGTGATTTAGTACATACAAGTTGATGACTTGTTGAAAGTTAGTGAACTTCTTCGGGTGATCTAATTCATGACGGCTCTACCGCTCTATCTGTTGAGCCTTTTTTCTTTTGCACTTTACTTTTCCTTGTTTCGATTTTGAGCAATTATTTTCTCAACAGTCAGAAAATGGGGAACAAATCTCATATTTCAATGATAAAACTCCTTTTGTGTTATCATAAATATACAAACCCCACTTGCGTACGTACATATGCATATAATTAAACGTCCCCCTGTCATCAAATTTATCAGAGCACCCCCTCCCCCCAAATATACTGAACATTTTCTTTTCATATTTTGTCACGATTGAATGCATAGCACGTATGGGAAATTTTTTTTCAGGAGTAGGATAAATCGAAAGAAAGTAAATTTTCCTGACATTTTCGTCTTGCCCAGTTTATCGACGACGATGACGAAGACGACGACGTCGACTATACTATGAAATTTTGAACGAAGCAACGAATGAACGTGGCGTGGAGTCATAGGTCATAAATCATGTATTCTTCTGCCTTACGCAATTTCTGTCATATATCGAACAAAATATGTATTCATAGAAAATTCAATCAAAACCCAATAACAAACTAAACGACTATAGGATTTCCAACCGGAGTATCTAAGAATCCTCCTATAGTCCTATCCTTTCGTGAATTCTCGAATTCCATCGGTTTGGGAGGATGAAGGAAGAACCAGGAAAACATATACGTTGCCCTCGTTTTAGTTGAGATACCCGCCTGTCCCTGTCCACCACCTAGCAAAAATCTACAGCACGCGCTTAATATATGTACAACTAACGACACGCGGGAACGGTTCGACGGAGTTGTTGCTTTGTTACTCCCAGACCCTGGAGTTCTAGCCCAGGATGATGTTGGCTTATCGGGATTTACTTTCCGGAATAATGTTGATCTTCATGAGAATGATATAGTGGGAACGTGTTTGTGGTTTTTATATTGCCGAATGTTGACTTGTCGAGTCAATATTGGGCCAAAAATTTGCTGCTTCTGGTTATATGTCGGAGCATATCTCCGTCTATTGTCGCCATTTGACATATTTTTGACTAATTTTTCACGCATTTTATGGCGTCACACTAAGAGAGTACGACGCGAATGTTTAAATGACAGAGTTCGGCAAGTGTGCGCTAGATAGGTTGATTGATGTATTCGACAATTTTCGATATTTACATATATATATATGTGTATCTGGAACGCAATATTGAATATTTGTCGTATATTGAAGTGAGTGGTAGATTCATATATGGATGAGGTAATCACTCAGATTATTATGTATGAGAGATAAAGACTTTTGCAATATTTTGACATATATAGAGATTTGTAATATTTTTTTAGGTTTATATGAATTGATATAGCTAATTTAAGGCGATCATACAATTAATGGCAACTATAAGCCCAACTAACATTTCATAGTGGCAAATAGTAATTGAAACGTGATAAACAATCAATACAGTCCCTCCATAGTGTTGTTAACTACCACTTTTGGTATCATAACACGTCCCAATCTGGGTCTATACACCATTTTAGGGAACGATTATGAGTGAACGAAACGTTCCATTTTGATGACAGTAACGTTATTTTCACTATTTTTTTTATCACCATGAATTGATTGATTTTAGTTGATATCACGTTACAAGGATTGTGATTTTCATTCTAAAAAAGCATTACAAAAAATATGATGACAATACGTGTAATGTAAAGAGATATTAATACGCGCAAGTGATCTTTCTAACACTAATTCACTATAACGTCTAAATTAACATTGTAACGTCGGTTGTTGGTGTGCGGGTAGTCAGGAGATTGTCCAGGGCCGTTTTCCGACGTTGCTAGTTTTAGAGCGCTGTTCTAGCTCTGCTGTCTACGTAAGACACACAGCTTAGACTACACTCACTCACTTATAATAACTTATAACTACGCGGCGTAGGTGCGGGGTAGGAGCGTGCGCTCACTATTCCTTAGACCAACACATTTAACGTGCGCTTGTTGTCAGGAGTAGCCAACACGGGGATGCGGGACGGAGCGTGCGCTCACTAGTCTTCTGACCAACACGATTAACGTGCGCTTTGTCTTCAGAGTAGCCAACACGGTATGGAGACGGGACGGTATGCGTGCGCTTACTAATTCTCAGGCCAGCACGATTAACGTGCGCTTGCCGTTGAACTAGTCAACACGACTTGCGGATAGGACTTGGACGGGAGATGTGTCTGGTCGAGCTGCTGGGAGGCAACTGACCAATCTTTCGGTTCCGACTGACTTTTATAGCCAGTCTTCTGGTAGTCCACTGGTGGGGGTCAACTCTTCTTACTTTTGAGTTGTCTTCTCGCGGTCGGATATTTCACTGATCGATGACTGTGCTTTCGAATTGTGTCTGCTTCGACGCTCGGTGATCGACTGAGTGATTTCATTACTGGCAGCCGGCTATTTATAGGCAGGTTGGCTGATGGTGTCGGATGTAGAATGTCCCCTTCTACTATCACGCCACCAGCACGGGACACTACTGAGTTGGTGATCAGTGGCGTTGTCTTCTCTCGGCGGCTGGCTTATCTTGTTGCCTAATTGCTGCTAGACACTCGTTTTCGCTGGTATCTAGATAGAATATATGTAACTTCATTACAACATGACTGTTCCGTCTACGAACACAAATTAAAATTAAAATAGATAATAAAACTTATAAGAAACTTACAAATTAACACAACTTCCCACGATGATCATAAACATTATTAATCAGTCATCCCGAGATGACATGGCCTCATCGAACGTTATGTGCTAAAAATAAACAAATAAAAACCATCAATAAAAGGTGCAAACAAAAGGTAAAGTCTCAGATCATTTTTTTGGTCTGAGACTTTTTAATCAAAAAACAAAACTTTCCTATTAAAGAAAGTTCCTTCCCACGCTGCCTCACGATCTTCAAAACATCTTCCTGTCAAATAAAAATAAAAAAAAAGAAAACAAATCATTAATAAATTTATAAATAAACATTTAAAATGCAAACAACTTACCTGTAACCAGCAGCTGCCATCATGCCTTTGACATATTCAAGATGGCAGCTAACAGCACAGAAAAATCGTTCTCATTACGAAATACACGATGACGTCACAGCGTGACTTAAGTATGAATTTTCACAAAATGGCGCGGGCGTCATTGTTAAATCCAACGGCAGACACAACTCCCATTGTGTTTCTCCCCTAAATAGCGAGCTGCTGGAAGCAGAAAATCACTCTAGTTTTGACTGAGCATCAAGACAGATCGGCCGTAACATTGAAGTCACTTAAGTCTTGTTTAACAATAAAAAATCACAGGAAGTTATATATGAATCCCTTGTACTAACCTTTTATACAAAATTAATAATATTTATATTTTCAGCATCCTATATTCAGCCTTTTCCCATATGAGCAGGTCTCTGACGCTCACTTTGACAACCCAATTATAACTTTTCTTTTTTACTTTTATTAATAAGAGTTCTGCCTCATTTTCATCGTTAAGTTAATTCATTTGACTAATTTTCCTGTTAATTTTGTCGTTCTAAATACTAATTTGGATTTCTATGAAAAAAAAGGTGGGTTATAAAATAAATATTTTTAAATATTGACTTTTAGCAAAATTAGAAAATGAGTAAATATATATTTTGGCCGCACGTGTCGCTATGTGTTAATTTTAAATGAAAAGTTTGGCTGTGTCCAATATTTGGCTTTGCAAGTGCGGTATTCTTGTGGTTTAAGTGAACAAAATTTGAGATGTGAGAGGGAGAAGATTATAGGAATTGTTGCAAGAATTTGAAAAAGATGGAGAGGCACAGAATATTTAAATTTAGAATAAGTTAAAAATTGAATTAAAAAAGGGTAATCATTGAATTAGTGAATTTCTGTTATATTAGATTGAATTTCTTGATGGCACTTGTTCAAATTTCTTCATGATTAATTGAAAACACTTGTTAACTTTTAAACTATTTATTAAAAAAGTCTTAGAGGAGAAATCTTGACTAGGGCGAAAATTTTTGAAATAAAAATAGCCAAATATATTGGGCAAAGCATAGTTAATTATCAGCTAGATTTTATGAACAATAGTCCACTTTTTAATCCAAAAAATTTTGTAACCGGCGGGAATATTCAGTCGATAGCCTGATGATGCCTCGATAGGGCGAAACGCGTCGCACTCTTATAAAAGACTCTTTTTTTAATAAATAGTTTAAAAGTTAACAAGTGTTTTCAATTAATCTCTTATATTAGTTGTAGTAAAAATTAAATTGGAAGTACCTAAATTCTTTAGTCGATAAGAAGAATTTGTGAATAAATAAATTAGTGAATTTTTGTTATTTTGAAATTTAACCTTACTTATCATTTCTCAAACCTGCACCTGCCCCTTTTAATGCTAAGCTCACATTGGGACTTAACAATGACTTAGGTTTTAATCTTCTATAATGTAAGTATACACATATATTATATGCATTATGGAATTCTAATTCAATATTGTGCAATATTTACCCATCATAAACGCATCAAATTTTACTGATGGAATAAAATGTTTTAAAACGAAAAATAACAAGACGCCTCAAAAATAAATTATTATTAATAAATATTTGAGAAATTCTTAAATTTGAATTTTTTATCTCGACGTTTTTTCAGCAAAAGTAATGTTAGGATTAATTTAACCCTTTGAGGACATTTCCATTATTGCTATTTCCATTATTGCTATTATTTAACCAATGTGTATATATAAATATATAGTGCATATGTATTAAAATAATAGTGTGACATAAATAAATTCAGAATCTAAATCTAAAATTATTCATTTATCCAGAGCAAAGCAGAAATTGTTGAATTAACGGATTTATTTCTTTTAAATTTCAAGCGAGTTTATATGATAAGATTGTACTTATACTTTTTTTTTTGTATTATCTTTTTATATCTAGCACTAAAAATTAAAAAAAATATTTTCTTGAAAAACTTTCTTTTTGTACAATGTTGAGAACCACTGAATTTGTCCAACTATAATTTATAATGTAATCAGAAAAGGTTATAGTAATAAAAAAAAAGCTTCAAAATTAACCCTCACCCTAAACGTACCCTCGGTAAAAATTGTAGCTAGTAATTGATAATTACCTGAACCGAACAGTGACATCGGTTTCCCGATTGGACATAGCCCCACAGAGTTAGAGCCGATCTAAGATGGAAAAAAGCGAATACATCAGTTAAAATAGAAAAATGGAAGTACTAAAAAGTGCGTATGGGGATCGTAAAAAGAGCACAAATAAAGAATGCTATAGTTTTAAAAAAATCACAAATATACTGCGCCCCCTGAGGGGTGTCAAAGTTTGTTCTAGAATATTTTGGAAAATCTAGTACATAAATCCGTTATTTATTTCAAAAACTTTTGTGTGTAAAAAAATTAAAATTTTGGAAATATTTGAGAATAATTTAAAGATACTTAATTAAAAAATACAGAGTAATACACTTTTCGATAGCTACTATTCTTGGCTATGTAATAAGCCAACATTAACCAAAATCTATAGCGTGGTTCAAAAGTTATACTCATTTATTCTCACGAATATTGGCGAAATCTTCAACTGGCCACAACTCCTAAAGGAGGGTTTTTAGGGCGGTGGGGGGGGGGGCACAATTTTTTGATCAGCTTAGCCCAAGGAATCGCGTGGTTGGTATACCGGAAGGTATCTTGAGCAGAATCACCCTGTATATATAAAAATATATAAAGTATAGAGGAGTAGAGTAGCGTAGATTGGCAGCGGCAACCCTTTTTTCATACGCAGTAGTGCATATGACCATCTTTGTCTGGCTGAAAGTAGCGCAGATTGGAGTTGCATGAATATAGGTTCTATTCTATTTTCGCGCTGCCATTTCCGAAAGCTTACAATCTGGACGTTGCAGCTACTAGCATGCAGATGGCGCGGAAAAAGCTTCAAAATTCTTTTTATCATAACTAACATGTTTTAATGTTTTTTTCTGATAGTTTTTATGAATGCTTATAAAAAACAAGAGGTTTTTCTTTGCAAACTTCATGATTTAAAAAGAAAAAGAAAAAAAAACGTTACTCCTGTGTCTCTTTTTTCCAATTTATTATTTTGACAACGTAAGTTGTTCGCTTGTTTTGTTATTTGGCGTTGCTATGGCATTTTGTTACGTTAATTTCAAGATTCGAATTTCACTCTGTGCTATATTGTGAACAGCTAGCTTCGCTCTGAACTCAAAGCTCATTCTGCTCAACTCTGTATTGTGAAGGTTCATTTGGCCTTTGAATAAAAAAACATCAGTCGCTCCGTTTTCGAGGTATGATTTTTTGAACATGACGTTTCTACCCTCCTAAGTGAGGGGTGGGGCATGGTAGGCGAAAACAAAAAAACATAGGTCAGCTATTTTGGTATTTCATACAAATTGTGAAAGTTTCATCCAAATCGAAGATGGTCGGGTGCAATAGTACCGCGCCCCCAGATGAAGCGAAACATGAATATCGGCGCCGGCGTGATTGTGTTAAATCGTTCTTTGGTAATATCTCAATCGTTGCCACAATTCTACTGTCAGATCGTCATATTATGGTCAGTGCTGAGTAGTAATCCTACCACCATTTTTGTGTGTAAAGCACAATTACATAAACCCGAGACTATCACGAGTACACGCCTAAAAGTTTTCCTATCCACATCCATGTTAAATTTGGAGGCTAATGATTTCTTCTGCTGATAGCTCCCACTATGGACTTATACTTTTGTTTTGTTTTTGTTAATCATGCATATGTTTTGTTTGCTTCGATTTAGATTGTATCTTCTAATTGCTTCAACAAGTTCTAAAACTCACCACATACCTACCCATCGCACACTTTGTTTTACTTATGGAAATTGTCATAATCACTAAATTGCTTTTTTCCTTTTAAAATGTTGGCATAAAACTTTTAAAAATTCAATTTCAATTTTATCCGGTTTTACCTAGAGGCAATAGCTGTTTCTGGTTCGGACATCCACAGCATTCAACAACCAAACCTGGACTCACACAGAGTAACCCTTAAGTGCATTTAATTTTCTCCTCGTTTTTTATTCATTATTGCAGCTTCGCCTCGAGACCGTAAAAGGCGAGTGAAATCAACAGGTTATACCCTACTTACTTAACTGACTGCTCGGATATAGTCGGATATTACATATTTGGGGCGTGCAACAATTTTCACCAAGCCACCACCATCATCACCAGCACCATTACCAGCACCACCAACATCACCAGTAGTAGAGAGATTTTTTTTTTATACATGCAAACGAGGAGACTCTCCCATAAGCTTAAGCGTTTCCCATCTTTACTAAATAAATTGGGCCTTCAAAAAAAAAAAGGAATAAATGCCTAGCGCAATGCAAGTATACACTTTTAGCAAAATGGAGATGTAATTACGAGAGGAGTTTTATGAAAATGTTTTCCAATTTATGGAGAGATTCTCTTTTTTTTTGCCATAATTTAGCATATTTGCGTCCAATTTAAATGGGTCCTTTGCACAGATCCCAAGTCGAAGTTGTAAAATCTTTCATTGATTTTTGTGCAATTTGCACGTGCATATGCATGTCGTTCTCTATCTATTCAGACGAGTGGGTGGAAAACCCTGATTAAATTATATGAAGCGATTAAGACTTGAGATGGGGTTTTAGAAATTCAAGAGCTCTGTACACTTTACGCTTTCGAACGAAGTTTTGTTTTCTTAACGGCAGCTAATCCCGATGAAAACTTACACTCACCTGGATGGAGATTATTTGTTTTTGTTTTGCTCTCCAAAATGGCTAGGTATCTCCTATGTCCAAATTGCACAATATTTTCTCTTAGTAATGGAAACATGGACCGCTTAGGATAGGTTAGATTAAAAATATAGGGGCAACGAGGCCACTAGGAACCCGGGAACACCGCGGCCACATTTGCTCTATTATGTCCTCCCCAAGAGTAGTTAGTCTAAATCTAGCCTTTTTACAAGCTCTTTTGTTGCCTTTGGCATTAGCTTGCAAATCTTATTTGAAGAGATAAATGCTACTCCAGTGATTTGGAATCTTAAAGCTGCAATCACATATGATATGCTGCGAGGTGTCATCTTCTTCTTCGCACATTTGGCACAGTTCGCTGTTTGATGTACTTATCTTGTTCAAAATATAATGGAAGTATATAAGCTTACCGCCCGATTCTACGTAAGAGTTAAGAGCACTTATCCTCGTAATTGGGCTGTCAAAGCCCGTTAACAGAAATTGGTATTCTGCGTAACGGGTTAAGAGATGTCAGGGGTCAGCTGATCTTTTAACTTTTGTGGAGATTTTTTTTTAAAGCGATACTAGCTGTCAAATGTTTCTTAACATAAGAGCTCTCCTCACCGAGGTACACTTAAAGCTCTTATCGTGATAGTCGCGGAAAGTGTTTTGATACAAATACCGAAATTTTGGACAAGAATTCTGTAAAGTAAGTACATATGTGGTGGTACCTGAGCTACGTTTTTGGCGCCGTATCTCTATGAGCTTTCCTGTATGGGAATCGTGGACAGAGGCACTTGCCTTATGGAGCCTTCATCGGTTCGCTCTAAAAGCTTTCACCGACTCTCACTAATGAGGGTGCCGGGTGCGGGTGTCTACTTTCCTGAGCCTGATATTCGGATGGAGTACTCACTTGGACGACACACCACTGTCTTCCAGGCTGAAGTCTTCGCCATATCAATGCAGCGAAGTTAACTCTTGATATGCAAATCAAGTGGAAGGACATTGCTATCCTTTCTGATAGTCAGGCAGCCATGATGGCTCTGAGTGGCCCTCGGATAACATCTAAGTTACTGGAGGACTGCGGGTTGTGTGTGGATAAGTTGTGTATACAGAACACGGTCTCCCTGCAGTGGATTCCTGATCACATGGGGATCATGGGGAATGAAAGGCCTGACCCTTTAGCTAGGGCCGGCTCTAATTCCCCGTTCCTCGGACTGGAACCCGCCGTAGGTATTGCCACCTCCAGTATCGGGTCTCTCATTAAAGCTGATGTTCATAGAAGTATCAGCAGATATGGGCCACCCTGAGTACTTGAAGGTGTACAAAACTGTTTCCTGATGGGCACAATGGGAATGTCTCAGATTTTTTCATGGGGCTCGGAAGAAAACAATGCAGAACTGTGGTTGGCATCATTTTCATTTTTCATTTCATTTCATTTCATTTATTTATTAAAAACATCTACACACTTAAAGCCTGGCTTTCTACTTCAGTGTAGGTAACATTAACAAAAATAATCTGCTGCACTATGAGCTAGAGTAAACTAAAGACTAGACAAGGAAAAAATTAATAAAATAAGATAAACTAAAATCGCTAAAACTATATCTATACAATAATAATAAGAGGCAAAAAAAAAACAAAAAAAAAAACTAATATGTATGTGGTAATCACTAAAATTAGAAAAATTATTAATTAAATAAATATCGATAAGAGAAATATACCAGTATCATGTCCCTGAAATCACAGCCACCACTCTTTCTGATCTTCATAGGTAAAGTATTCCACATCCTGGTAGCATAAATGAAAAATTGACGCTCAGTTACACCATAACTAAAATTTGGCACATTCAACGCCACAGTTCTACTGGACCGAGAAAACAATAATCTTTCATGTATATAGCTAGGCACCTTTTTTACAATCAAATTATACAAAAATAGAATTACCCTGGATCAAGATACGCTCTTAAGGTGCATCCAAAGACGGATTTTACATAGGGAGAAGCATGGCCATATTGTTTCAGACCGTACACGTATCCGAATTGAACGCGACATTGATTTTTCTTTGCGAGAAAGAATCTACCTGGCAAAACAATTGACATCCGTAGGTAATCAAAGGAGCAATAAGTTGTTTCACTAACATGAGCCTTGTATTTCGAGGAGTAAAGAAAGAAGCAATGGAAAGCTTACGAAGCGTTGCGTAAATCTTAGACACAATACTGTTGACATGGTCAGACCACGTAATTGTAGTGTTAAAAATAATGCCAAGATTCCTTACCGACCTGCTATATGGAATAGGAGTTTCATCTAACATCACATCAGGAAAGTCTGTGATGTCGAGATTATTTCTATATAATAGAATTACTTTAGATTTTAATGGGTTTAGAAGAAACTTATTCTTTAGTGCCCACAAAGATATTAATCTAAGGTGTTCATTCAGTCTACATACCGCTTCCTCCATCAATCCACGTGATCTTGAAATATATAGCTGGCAATCATCAGCATACAAGTGAAAATTACAATTCAAAATGACTGAAGAAATGTCATTTATGAGCACAGAAAAAAGCAAGGGCCCGATGATTGACCCCTGCGGAACACCACTACATACAGGCAAAAATTCAGAAGAGTACTCACCCCAGCAGACCTTTTGCTGGCGGTCTTCCAAATATGACCAAATAAGCCTGCAAGTACCACCAGAAAAATTAAACAATCTTTTAAGCTTGTATATGAGTAGTGAGTGATTAACTTTATCAAAAGCCTTAGAGAAATCTAAAAGAGAAGAACAGTTATCATATCAGAAGTCATAGACAAGCGAATATCATCAGATATCTTTAGTAGGGCTGTCATACAACTGTGTTTAGGCCTAAATCCAGATTGTAAATTGGACATTAGGTTATTTGTGTCCATATACTCAAGTATTTGCTGATGTATAAGCCGCTCAAAAACCTTGGACAAGAAAGATAAAATGGAGATGGGTCGGTACTCCTGGGGATTCTGTTTAGGATTCTTAGGGATAGGGATGATCTTGGATAGTTTTCAAGATTCAGGGTACACAGACGTGAATATTATAGTGTTAAATATATACATCAGATTAGATAGAATAATAGGCAATAACAGTTTAATAAATTTTGGATGTATATTATCAAGACCAACAGCATTTGATGTGACCGAGAAAATAGCTTTAAAAACCTCCTCTTGGTCAACCTGTGCAAAAGAAAATCCATCATAAGATGAATCAAAGGCAGAAATTTTAAGAGGATCCGATGATGCATCCGGCACTGTACCAACGAACATGTTATTGATATCATTAAGGTCAATATCTATTTCGCCATAATATCTTGGTAGGAAGCTTGCTATCAAACTTGGAAGCAAAGTAGCGTCTTTTAGAGTATTTAATCTCCAGATTTACAGCATTGCGCAAAACATGATAAGCCTCATCACCGCCCACAGCTCACTTTACGCTCATCTAACAAGGATGGGAGTTGTTGACAGCCCTGAGTGTCTCTCCTGCGTGGAGGGAGAGCCCGAGACAACCGAACAGTTTTCTTATTTCAGAGGCTGTAGTCAGAAAGAATATCAGAATTCCAACATTTCTGGACTTTAAAGTGATTGTAATGACATAGCCTTACGATAATCTCCATGACTCGACAATGGTATCGTCACTTTAAATTAATTTTTTGCTACTGGTGTTATGAATCCCCAAAATAATCCAAATTATTTGATCAGGCAATAACCACCAGCTGCAGTGTAAAAGTCACTCGCCCCGCTTAATTTCTCAATCTTAATCTTAAATGATATGCGTATTTTTAAATGGCAAGTACTCCTACAATTAACGACTTTTGACAAAATTATGAAAAAATGAAAAAATTATGAAAAAATTGAAAAAATGGAAAAATGAAAAAATGAAAAAATGAAAAATTGAAAAAATTTAAAAAATTAAAAAATGAAAAAATTGAAAAAATGAAAAACAAACAACCATAAATGACAAACGGAAAGGTTCATGAAAATTCTGCGAACTGCATGGTTAGACATGACAACACAGAACACGGAATTCACACGGAAATAAATGCAAACAAAATTATAAAAAAAAAACTGGAATAAAACATAAAACCAAAATAAATATAAAGAAAGAATATTGTTACGAGCGTGGCCTTAGTTCGTTATTTAAAACACAATATTTCAGATATAATTAACAAGTTCCTTCTTTATTTAACTTTACTATTTACTCTCACAAATTCACAAATGATTATCAAACCAACTCTTTATAGTTATCGCTAGTACTGTACTTCTAATTATCGCAATCCAAGTAGTTTACTTCGTTCACTTCACTGTCTGAAATAATACTCCGCCTCCTAGCTGTCAGAGCGCCGTATTTATACTCTACGAATTATCCTAGAACCTTCCTGAATATTCCGTTCTCCGAACCCAAAGTTTACTAAGATGACACTAACCTAAAGTTGCTTCCATTCCTAACAGATGTCGCTTGATTCACTTTGTGGCACGTAACAATATATATATATAAAAAGTTGGAAAAGGTAATAAGCCAAGCTGAATAATATAGAATCACTGAGGGCAATAATACATGAAATAACAAGGACATTAATGGATGCAAAAAATGATGCTGAACGCATGCTTAGACATTGCAGCATGACAAAATATATATAAAAAATACACGATAGAACTTAACAGGAGATATAGATAAAACAAAATTAAGTAAAAAAGATTAAGAATAGGGCAACCGAGAAAAGAAAAAATAGAATTATCACAAGCAAGAATGACTTAGATGTAGGATCTTCAGATATCAGAAAATAGATTCAAGTGGATTTACGGACCTTAGCACGCAATATGAATAATTAAACAGGTTCATATAATATCCTCACTATATATTAATTATTTAATATCAGCCAGTCATAAGAACTGGAATAATGACTAGAATAATATATATCCATATATATATGTAAGAATAATACATATTCTACACATATATAAAAAAAAATTTCGTGCGAAAAACACAAACTAGGGGGTGACCACTCACTCAAAAAATTAGTTAAAAACCACTGATGACGCTCTGTGTCAGGAGCAGAAAACGTTATGGTATTGCCAATAAAGCGTTAACACGGCAGAATATGCAATATAATGTATTGCAAAAATAGGATATAATCGGCGGAGACATATTCGAATAATATGCTAAAAGCCACACCAATGCCACAAATAAATGAAAATAGTTAATTTGGCATTATTAAGGAGCAGTCACGAACGCACACATATATAAGTGAAGTATGTATATCTTGTACTTACAACAATTTATCATGATAACACAAACTCCCAAATTAGCCATGACAACCTAATTAAAGTATTAATAACAATAAAAATACACACATAGAATGGACCATTTCTGGTTTACTTAGATTTGCAGTTGTTCACAAGTTTAAAATAATTTTATATCCAATAAAGAACATTCGCATAAATAAATAAATGAAAAAATAATTTATTCAAATAAATTACACGAATCTACATATAACATTGTATAGAAAAATATACGCAAATAAATACTTACCTGAGAACACTTAGCTAATAACACAATAGTACCCAAAATAACACAGTACACTGCATGAAAACACTTTATTAGTAAAACAATAAAACTTAATAAAAGAAGAACACAACACAATACTAGTCAATAACACAACATAACACACAGAAAATAGAAACAACATACAAAACAAAAAATAGCAGAACACACCTAAATTATTAAAGATCTCCAAAATAGATCTATAAAACAAATGATAGATGTTACCAGAGCTCTGTTCGAGTATAACATTACCATGGGATACGCACAAAGCTCACGGCAAAGAAACCCTTTAGTAACATGCAGGGGTTCACTGGTGGATAAACTCCAACAGGTGATGGTGGAGAATAGTGCACCATCTTATCACACAGCGCTTCGCCAACCAACGGCACCTGCCATATGTAGGGTCGTACATACATCTACGACTATATGTGGTGAGGGGCAACTGGCAAGACATCAAGCACTAATAAATTTTTTAATTTTTTCACCATTTTTTCAATTTTTTCATTTTTTCATAATTTTTTCATTTTTTCAATTTATTCATTTTTTCATAAATTTTTCATTTTTTCAATTTTTTCCTCTTTTAATTTTTTAATTTTTTCAATTTTTTCATTTTTTCAATTTTATAATTTTTTCATTATTTTTTTGTTTTTTCAATTTTTTTCTCTTTTAATTTTTTAATTTTTTCAATTTTTCATTTTTTCAATTAACGACTTTTTTAAAATTTCTCTTATAGAACCAACAAATTGATCCTGCTGATCGCTTTTTTTTTTACTAGGATTTATGATCGGCTTGTTGATCACATAGACAACCCAAAAAGAGCTTAGAGAGACTTACGATATCCCACCCAAGGTCCTGCCTTAAAACTCCCGTATTTATTTTATTCTGATCGATTCGTTAAAATGTTAATTTATGGTTTCACGATATCGGGTATATTAGATTTAACTAGTAATTATTATTCTGTTTATCCAAAACTGCTCTACTACTCTACTAACTACATATTTACACACTAACTGAAAAACTAAAATTAGCAAACTCCACAATTTTCTAAACCATCGAGAAAATTAAGTAAAAATAGAAAAACTCATCCCTCCATCACGTATACATCCGCAATAAAAAAAAAACAAAAAATGCTAAAATTGCCTTAAATCCTGAAAACGAGCTTAAGGTCTAATTAAGGTCAATCTAACTCGTTAGTGATATTACTGAAAAAGGCAATTCTCTGGCTGGTCGACAATCTAAAAATAACACTAAATGGGATTAGCTACATGCAAATGAATTTTCAGAGTTTCGCATGGCTTTCAGAATTAGGGGATCAAGGGCCTTCAGTAATTACTTCAGTTCTTATCAATGGACACAGATGACAAGAATGTCAATTACTGAGAATCTAGGCACCCCAAATTCGGGGTTTTTGCTATATCGACTTAATTCATAGTACATATTTATACATATATTATGTATATATATATATAAATAGCCAAGAGCCTTTCTCCCGGTTTCATAGAATAACAACAACACCCCATCGGCATCGCCAACATTCCCACAGTATTGGTTGGAGGCTAAGTCCATATATTTCAAAGCATCTTAGCTGTCGTTATCGCTTATTGCACTACTGATAGCCTTATTAATGATTCATAAGATCGCAGTTCATTGAGAGCTATACTGGTGAAACGAGGATAGTCATCCGTGAGAAATGGTTTCTGATTTCAACTACCCACCCACCCACCCACCCACCCACCTACCTAACTACCCTTGCAATGTGATACACCATCCCGGAAATTTCACGAAAGGAGCCTCAACGAAACTTGTTGTTTTTTTCAGATAATTCACAACTGCGTGTCCGCATCTTCATTCATCCAAGGGCCAACAGTAAGAGTAGGTATTAGGTGTGTGGTGTTAAAATTGTTTTCTTTGCTCCTTGGAAGTGGACTTTATGGCCAGAGTGAGATATTGTTTATGGCTAGCCATATCTTCCTTCTGAATGACCACATAAACACTTCATTCCATATGACGTAGCTGATGTCATTATTACTTGACCGCAAATTGTGTGCTCTCCTAATGGCCTCCAGAGCAAAAGTTGGGGGGCAACTGAGTTAATATTTGGCACGAAGTGGAAGGTATAAAAATAAACTGCAAAGTATCCTTAGTGATGGAATTATGGACACATGTTCACATAAAGGACCATTAGCCATAGGAAAGATAAAGAACTTACGTATACATACATACATATATACGTATTCCATCTATCCCCAATAATAATAATCAAACTGTGGACCATAGCTAAGGGAGTAGAGGTGGGTTACAACCCCCTTGAAATGAACAATTCGTTCAAGTTTTCCTACTACATATATACCAGATAAAGTACTTTTGCTATTTGCATTCCTATGGGATAATCTGAGATTATCTAGAAACTCAAACGATTTACACCCAATTTACGCCACATTAAAATATCCAAGCAAGATTCACTGTGCCTGTGTGGACCATTCTGCCAGTAGACAAACTTTGAATATAAATAATCACCTGAGGACTATCCATTCAAATTATATCCGCAGGATGCTAGAGGTTAACTACGTCGCTAATTATAAAATTTTCATCCAGAGACCACTCAACTCATTGCAGTTGTTATTACATAGTTCAAAACGATTTCGTTAACAACAAATGAGTCGTTAAGTCTCTTGAGAGTTTCCGAGATAAAGTTGTTCCTTTGATGGAAATTGTTTTTGCCGTCAACATAGATAGAGCACCAAATATAGATGTGTATATGTATGCGCATAAATTTATATGCATTTGCATGTGTATTGCACCTAAAACTTTCGAAAACAATAATGCTTCACACAAATGCTCGGGGGAAATATAAATTTTTTTTTTCATTTGTTTCCTAAAAAAAAAAAACGAAATCCCCGCTTGAAAAACCTAATTGTACTGCGGATTTGATTCATTAGCGCGCGTAATTATGACCTTTTTCTCAGTTTAACATAATTTTAAATAAAATGAAAAAAAAATGAATAAATACAAAACTTAAAGCGTTGTCGGTGAAAGTTAAACAAATTTAGGTTATATTTTATGGTGAGCTTAATAAAATCATACAAGAAAGAAGAACCATAATGAGTCAAAGGATAGAGGACTCTCGTTTCATTACTTAATGCCCTTTGAATCCGTTGGAGGAAATATTTAGAATAGAAATCATTTAATCTGGTGTCAGCAACAGTTTTTAGCCCCATCCATATATATGTACTGATGATGTGAGTTTAGTCAAACCGAGTCTCAACAAAAGAGTTCTTGGCCTTCCTGTATGATGGGTGGTCGAAAGCTTCAGTATAGGACTTATTTGGTGATGTTAGCGTTATTGCGTCAAAATATGTGTGGCCAATCTAATTCCATTATATTCATTTTATACTTTAGATGATACCATAGATGGCATAAGAAATAGAGGTCGGGTGGCATACTAGAGCAGAGTGATTGTGAAATGGGCAGTGCATTCTCGAATGAACCACAACATTTTTAGAGCATGCCGAAAGCAAGTGTTTTTATAATAGAGCAGTTTTGTATCCATTAATCGACTTCCTCAATACTTCAGATACGAAAAAATATGAATCACTCGACGTATACATCATTTCAAATGTTGTGATCCATTCCGGAATGGACCACTCAGCCATATAAATTTTGTATATTTTTTTGGTACTGCATGCGAGTTCTTGTGCCATCTATGATAGTATGCTATCGGCTATCGATCACTCGATCACTAAGGATTTGACGTAAAGAATTAGCAATTAATAAATACTTCACAATGATATTTAGTTCTGAGGCATACAGATTTCTAAGGGAAGAGAGCGCTTACGGATCCCACCGTTTACACATTATAGAGACCGAGGTAAAAATATCTTCAATTTATAAAGACAGGCGGCATGATCCTTCTCTTTGCTAGAACCTTGCCATAGTATATTTATACAGTAGATCAAACTACTGTAAAGTGAATTTTAGAATTTTAATTACAAAAAAAAAACCCTCAGAATTTCTCCCATAAGAGGGAACTATTAAGTATGATACGGATGTAAATGAACGAACAGTAGCTAGTTGCACAATGGTTGGGAGAAGTATTAGTTTTATGTAAGTACACATCTCAGACCAGTCTGCAAATGTATTGTTCCATTACCAAACAGCTGTTTGATTGCGAAGTGGTGTTCGTTCCATGGACAGTGTAACAGGCAAAATGACTGTAATCATTTTTGTGACAGTTTGATAGTTCTACCAAGCCGAATGGCATGGGAAGTGGAACAAAATTTTTTTAGTTTTTTTTTTCTTGCAAAAATAGTTTTGATTGTCATTTTGTCCCTCTTCGTCTGTGCATGCTGTAAGTTCTGTTTCTTCTACTTTAGATTTACTTAGGAACCTTTGAATTAGAAATTGACTAGTGTGTTAGTTAAAACTCTTGAAAGAAAAAGTACTGGGCTACTGTATGAATATACTGTGACCTTGCCTTTTTGATTTTTGTATGTAACATCAACCATAATATAGCATACAGGAACTTTAGGTTTACTAGGACACAACATTCGCTATTCTAAGAGTATATATGTTTGCGAAAAAATGTTTATGCGGTAATGTTGCAAAGCCTGAATGTGACTATACAATGACTAAAAACTAAATAACATTTAAACTAGATGAAAGTACAGAGGCGGGTGGAAAGTGTTAAATATCGCATATAGATGACGCGCGAAATATATTTTAGGTAGGAATACTAAAAAAAAAACAAAACTAAATCTTGAAAGATCTAAGCTCTATAGACTAGCAAGAATTAAGACAAATATTTACTCACAAAATTCAATTTCTTTATTCTGTTCATTGCAATTTTTCTGACAATATCATTTTTGTTCTTCATTACAGGAAACCGTCTGTGAGAATTCCGGACTTTTTAGTTTCTCAAATATGATAAGAAATGATCTCTGTTCATGTTTCATTACAGGTGAGTTTGACTTTATTTTTTTATTATTAGAGTCATGTGGAATTTTACTATTTGCTGACGTAACTCAGTGGCGGATCTTGTTTAGAAATTAGAGGGTGGGGGCTCATCTGACAAATTAAATACTACCGCAGTACTGTAGTGAGGTACAGGAAGGTTTCCACATTTTTTTACAAAAAGTAATTTTTAATAGAATAGTTGTTTAGGTTGCAAACTGCAGATTAAAACCAAACTTTTCTCAGTTTTACACACTGCCATATATAATGTGGACTGCGCGATATGCTATTAGTTCTTACGTCGGTGCCAACATTGAAAAACCCATTGGCGGGAAGTTGAAAAGTGATTTTAATAAAACCTTTCGAATCTCTGTTGAGTATCTATGAATATATTGCCTTTGGTAAAACACTTTTTATCATTATTTACCCAAAATAATTAATTTAAAATCATTTAATTCGACGAACTCACTTATTTATTTGTTGTTTACAGTTATCTCTTAGTTGGTATTTGGTATGTGCTTGAACCGAAAGAGAATGCTATATAGAAGTGAGCCCACTTTCTGCAGTGTATTTCTATGGACGTGGTCAGTCCATATTATATATGTCAGTGGTTTTACATAAAAACGCTGCAAATATTTTAGAATTTTTGGAATTAGGACTAAGTTAGTGCTCTGATGTGGTAGTGAGGGAGTCTGTTTCGTAGCTTGGGAAGTGTTTCTTGAGGGTATTGGACCACCCAAAGTTGGGGTCCCAAACTCAAATTCTGACAAAAACCTATACACATACATCACATGCATACAATAATATTCATTGAAATAAATTTTGATTTTTTTAAGTTTTAGAATAAAAAAATTGTTTGAAGTTGAATTACATATATATAAATAAAAAAAAAAATATATAAAATAATCAATATATTTTTTCACATAACACAATTAATTAAACATTTTTTTCTTCAAATTGAGGGGGGGGGGGGGGTCATGACCCCCACGACCCCCCACCCCACCTCTGGATCCCCAACTGACGTAACTCGTATATTGAGATGTGCGATGGATAGTTTTTTCTTAAGATTACGTGATGCTTGTGATGGAAATGCATCATTAATATCAAATTTGTATGGAAATAAACAGACATTTTTATACTTTATATTCTATAGCAACAGACAAACTATGTTCGTGATATTGTAAATTTGTTTGAAAATTACCATAAAAGTGGTTGGTCAATGAAATGTTTGAAAAAATGATCTCTCATACATATAGGAGAGTAAGTTGGAGAAGAATTAGTTGACTGAGGTCTCAAACATATCTGTTATCACCGTTTTGTTTATTTTTAAAAATTGTCAGATGAATCGCAGCATGCAATTAATCCAATTATGCCTTATATACTGAAACATTTACCTCTTTTGATAATTCTAATATTGAGAAGAAAATTAATTCAGCCTCGCTCGTAATTAATTTAATTAGTTTCAGAAATCGATCTTTAACATTTTCCGCTTTTTCCTCAAAATATCTCAAAACAGCTGAAGATTTGTAATTTTTCCCATCAGCACTTTCCTCTATTCTGAGTGAAATATTTTTATATTTAATGCGTTCAGATAAAATAGATTAACCTTTTTTATCGTCTGAACTCAAATAAACTTCGTAAAAAATTAGAAAAACAGTTCATTAAATTTTGCATCAAATAAAACATAACTAGTGTAACTTCGACTGCCCTTATGTTTTTCGATAAATTGGCGTATTCTTTGCAAACACATAAATCAAATTTCAAATGAATTTTGTTTGTCTGTAAACTCTATATGGGTCTCTCTCGAAAAACTAATACTCAATCCCCCTTTCTATTAAAATTTCTTTCTTGATATATTCTTCTGATGAAACACATCTTCTGAATTGCAACTTTTGATGCAGCTCAGCACAAAAGTTTCTCTACTCGATGATGGTTGGAATTGTAAACACCTGTGGGGAACATGACAAAGTCTAGAAGTGGCAAAGTCCAGAAGTGGCAAAATCCAGAAAAATTACAAAAATCTGGAAATGAGAAAATCCAGAAGTGACAAAATTCAGAAGTGACAAAATTCAGATACGACAAATACATAAATGTCAAAATCCGAAAATTGGGGAATATGACAAAATCCAGAAGTGACCAAAACCTTAAAAAAGTTAAAAAAAATCGAAAATGAGAAAATCCAGAAGTGAAAAAATCCAGAAGTGATAAAATCCAGAAGTGACAAAATCCATAAAAAAATAAAAAATTTCGGAAATGAGAAAATCCAGAAGTGACCAAATCCAGAAGTGACCCAATCCAGAAGTGACAAAATTCAGACACGACAAAATACATAAATGTCAAAATGCCGAATTCGTAAAAATTGTAATATTAATCTATGTTAATAATATAGTTGGGAGTTTTGTGATGACATATTCATCTGATGGAAACCTAGCATCTTTGTGAACGAAATAGTTTAAGCCAACAATGCCTACACATGGCTTTTTAGATGATCAAGGTCTAAAATGAATGATAATTCGAATTAGAATAAAAAAATCTGAATTTTGGAAATCACTAATCCATAGAAAAATTTTTGCGTTGAGGTACTATCCTCCTCTGGAATGTATGAATTAGTGCTTATATGTTATATATCTAGGTCTGTGCCTAGGTCTCATCTATTAATGAGTGCGTAAATAAATGAATGTGTGTGTTGAAGTGGTAGTGTGGCGTGAATAAATGTAAAAAATATATATAAAATTTGTTTGTTTTTAACGTAAACGAAAAAGTTCCGAGCTGATGAAAAATTCAAACTAAGAGGATATCCAGGAAAAAATCGCGTGCGCGAATATCTTTTCTGGATTTTTTTTTGGATTTCTTCTGAATTTTGTATCTTCTGGATATTGTCACTTCTGGATTTTGTCACTTCTGGATTTTGTCACTTTTGGATTTTGTCTCTTCTGGATTTTGTCACTTTTGGATTTTATCACTTCTGGATTTTGTCTCTTCTGGATTTTAAGTTTCTGGATTTCGTACCCAACCCCGAAAATTGTTGTGTTAGGAACATAATAACATCAAGAGGTGACAAAATCCTGAAAAAAGACAAAATCAGGAAGTGACAAAATCCGGAAAAGTCAAAATCCAGATGTGACAAAATCCGGAAAAGCCAAAATCCAGAAGTGACAAAATTCAGAAGCGGCAAAGTTCAGAGAAAATCCTAAAAAAATCCAAAAAAGGTACCCGCGCGCGCACGAATATTTTTCTGGATTGTTTTCTGTATTTCTTCTTAGTTTGAATTCTTCATGATGATTGGTACATTGAGATTTGGTAATGGTAGATTTACATCTGATGGAAACCTGTGTCATCCAGGATGAAGTTCTAGTGCAACCCAACTATGTCTAGTTTATTTCTATGGTATTTTTTTAAAGTTATGCATTTTGGACCCATCATTTTAATCATTTCGAAGAGAGGTGCAGTGAAGTTTTTTCATGCACTTTGATATACATATCTCCAAAAACCCATTCTTGGATATATGTTTTTTTGGCTAAACACCCTACATATGTATATGAAGAAAGGGGTGGCTCAAAAATAATTTTTTACAACTTATCAATCGTTAGTCACCGACACATCGAAGGGAGTCCTTGAGCCGCACTTTTCTTCATATGCATATAAACTGGGCACAGTTGGGTTGCACTAGAACTTTATCCTGGATGACGCAGGTTTCCATCAGGTGTCAATCATCATCATGAAGAATTTAAACTAAGAGGAAATCCAGAAAAAAATCAAAATAAATTTTTTTTCTGGATTTAGAATAGAATAAGTTTATTAATGATGAAGTGTTACAAGAAAACAAATTTATTTTTTTTAGTACAAAAATAAGGCGGAAAAAATAATAAATAAAAAGAATAAAAAATTCGGGAAATGAAATTAAAATAAATTGGAATTTTAAAAATTAAATTCCTCTGGATTTTCTCGGTTCTGGGTTTCGTACTCAACCAATGAACCACACTATTCTAACATTCTAGGGGTCGGTGATGCTAGCGTCTTAGCTGCATCTATTTCCATGTAGTGCGAGGTGGTAACCACTACTTCAATAGGTTTATACTAATCAGTGAGCGAAAAGGTGGCCAGTCATGGGATTGCATGTAATCCAAGTGGAAGTAGACTTTTGGCTTACGAAATCTGACAATTTTAAATCTGGTTCCACGGGAATCGGATGCCAATGAAACTTATTGAATCTGCATTTGAAAACTGCGATGTGAAGTGATATTTCACATCTAATTCAAGATACTTTTTCATTAATGTCTTGAGGACTTGTTGGGGCAGAAACTGAAAAGTTATAGCTTGTTTGGCCTCGACTATCCGCTGCACTGTGTGACTCTCAACCTTGGGACCTGCAAAGAGAGTAAATGTCCGGAATCTGCTTGAGTTAAACAGGTTGGCACAAGGTCAATTTGCCAGGTGATGACCTCTTGTGGCCAGGCCGTCCCTATGATAGCGTGAACGTTCGTTTGCTGATCCTATGTCGATTTGATCGTTGCCGCTGGTGTTGTCGGCAGAGTTTACCCCTAAAAGTGTAGACCCAGTCGACCTAATGGGGTGGTGGTCCTAATAATAGGAGTGGGAATGCTGGAGCTGCAGATGGGCATCCACTGATCGTTTGTCAGACTGTTGTACTCTGAAAAAAAAATTTATCTTGGAAGTCATAAACTAAAGCGCCTGTGCTTCCATTATGAAGTCCTCTCTAGCACTTTACTTTATTTTCTCTGGTGTTCTGATTACTTTTTTCCTTTTTTAATTATTTGGAGGTACGGCCGAATTGCTGACTGACATAGGAATGATTACATTTTTGTTTCTTTCATTTATACAAATTAAAAGGCCTACCAATAGCTTATTTCCCGTTTGTCATCAGCAAGGTATTTCAAATTAATATCCTTAGAATTTGTTTCCAGCTATTACAGCGGTTTATTGAGAACGATCTGGGATGTACAATGAAAGTGTCGCCACAGGTCTAGGCAGATTGATGAATAATTTAAACAAGAAAATTAAATTTAAAAATTCTAACAACGGAAAAGTGAAAATATAAAAAAAAATCCATCTTAAACGTTCTTGCTTTAAATTTTATGACGTGTAGCATGAACCCCACCTATACATTCATATATGTAGCGACGCTCTTTGCTCTTAGGATTTGTATAAAATTTATTTAATCACTCTTCCCAAAACTCTCAGATCAAATCGTGCTCATCGAGATGTGAGTAATCCTAATCGGTGGCAACCTCATTTCATAAAATTAATTTATATTCATAGAGTCAACAGATTAATCACCTCGTCTAATGCGAACGATGGCCAGAATAACTCAGCACCTAAAATCGACTTTTCCGAGTCAATTTGGCGATAATTTCCAAGCGGACTTGGACAGGACATGGCCAACATAGAGGCCAGAAATGAATAGGCATCGTTGTGTCTACACACAAAATACCATTACACGGCCTTCAAAATGCGTCCGTTCCGTCCGCTGTACCATACTTTCTACTCTTGGTCCATCATCAGACAGGCCGAGGAGGCGGGCGCACAAATTGTTGACGGCAATACATCACAAAAACTTTCAGTGACAACAACATCCTGTTAATCGTGGTACTCAGGCGACGTTTTTCATATTCCTTGTCACGTCTGACCCAAATGCAGAAATTTATCTTATAACACAAAACTAATGACGACTGATGCTGAATCGTGATGGGATATGGAGGAGCACAGACAATATTGGTTGGGGATACCTTCTGTTCTGGTGGTGCCGCCGGAAAGGACGGGGTTATTCTGTATATTACTACGTCGTTTTGGGCCTTGGTGAGCTTTTACATTTCCTACATTGTCGTCGTCGGTCGAGAACAACAACAATAAGGACGACTACAACAGCAGCAGGAGCAGAGGCATAACCACCATCACCACTACTATACCACCACCGATTACTGGCTGTTGTGCTTGCAGGTCCCCCCCCCCCCGTCATTGGGGGCCTGAATGGACGGGGTAAATCATCATAATCTTCCTCTACCAAAGGAATATTTCCGCGGGGCACTTTCCAATTAGTATGAATCAATGTTTGAGAAAATTCAATAAAAGTACAACGATGAACACGACTTGTTCGGATTTTCGAAATTATTATTTTTGTTGAGTACACTCGGGATTTGTTGACGGGAGTTTGAGCACGATAAGGATTTCGTTTATGTTTTTCTGAATAATTTCATTTCGGCTCGTGTTATTTTGCGTGTTCACATCTCTGTCGACAGACACACATTTATGAATTATTCTGGAAAAGATTCGTTGTTAACAATGAAAATGAGGTGAGAGAGGATGAATCGTTGGAAAAAAAGTCCAAATGTGATGTATCTAAAAGTAAATTGATTTTGATGAATTGTTTTTTGTTTTTTTTTGGGATACGGATTGTGCACAAATTGCTCAAAATCTATGTCAAATCTAACAATTTCATTCATAATGTTCAAAGTTTAATTTTTTTATTGCTTTATATCAAAACTTCCAATCCTGGTCAGGATTTAGTACACCTAACCCTCGACCGAAACCGTGTTCAACACGACTTTAAAATTCCATTTATATTATACTAATTTTCAGTTTAACACGGTCACAAGAATTAAAAAAAAATACAACAATCGCACAAATTCAGAATTAAAAAAAACCGGCCAAGTGTGAATTCGAATCGCGCACGAAGGGTTCTGTACCATCGTATAAAATGTTACACTATGTATTTCTTTTTTATTTTTTCAAATTTTTTATTTAATTTAATATTTATTATTTGTTGTTATATAGCCAATGGAAATACACAGTCTGTGAAAATTTCAACTGTCTACCTATTACGGTTCATGAGATACAACTTGGTGACGGACGGACAGCGAAGTCTTAGTAATAGGGTTCCCATTGTAACCCATTGGGTACGGAACCCCAAAAACTAAAAAAAAAAAACTGTTATGTAGTACACAGTTATCTCGCGTGCTCAATTCGCAGAGCATGCGTTATAATGAAATATTTTGGGGTTGCGTGGGTGTTCATCCTTTTATTTGAATGAGCTTCAAAAAAAATTTATTTTTGAGCTCTGAGTTTTCAAAAGAGCAGAACAAGGCGCACAATGCAACAGAACGGAATGAAGCAAGAAATTGGATAGAATTTAAGGCCTAAACACAGTTGCGGTGGCGGCAGACGACAGACTATTGCATTAATAGGAACAATTATCTCCAGGAGCGTGTATGTATTAGTGTATTGCATAGGGATGGATTGGGATTGGATTGAAATGAAGTTGGGACCAAAAAAGGTCATCCTCCAGGCTTATGAACAATTGCTCATAAGTCCCAAACGGACACTCTAACATAATTCAAAATTGGTCTGATCCCTTTTCTCCGGCTTCAGGCAGGTCTTCCAGGAGGTATGAACCAAGGAATCTGTAACGTTTTCCTGAGGGGGCCAGACAGTAAAAAAACATGAGTCACGGTTGCAGATTCCTCTCCGCAGCCTTTCATACCGGATCTTCAACAAGCCCCATCCTATGCAGCTGACCCCTGAGAAGAGAGTGTTCATTGAGAATTGACACTAGAGCTTTCAGGGTTGGCTTGCTGAGTCCCAGTAGTTCATTTCATTTGAGTTGGGTAAGCCCACACTTCTTTGTCGTTCTACGTGAAGGGTCATCCAACCAAAACCGACTATGTTGGCAGTCGGCCCAAGCCGAAATATTTGAGGCAAAGGAGTTTTGATGCAATCCCAATTGTGGAGGAGATTTCCTACGAGGTTGCACCAAAACGAGCAAGTTGTGAGCTGGCACCCAAAGCACCAGTACTCCATTGTTCCGAGAAATAGAATTCAGGGTGGTTTTACATTCCAATACAGGCTTGGAAGTTGTAAAAGGTTTTAACGAGGCCTTAACAGCTGCCTGGCTGTTCGAATGGATTGCAATCTCCTTGTTCTTAATATCTTCGGCTTCAAAGAAGATCTTGACTTCCGCCTGGGAATCCGTTACATGGCTTTTAATGTGTATGGCAATTCTCATGTGATACTCCTCGCAGAAAACTCCTGCTCCGGCCTTCTCTTCCAATTTGGAACCGTCTATATATATGATAGGGTTTATCAATGGTTGAAGCACGCAATGTGATTCCCATTTTGCCCTATCTCGAATTTTCGATTTAAAGTTCGCTCCTCAGCATAGAGTCGAGGAGATGATCGCTCTCCCTGTCTATGACAGGTACGATGTACTACACGAATTCAAAGTTGGATTTATGTGGAATTCCTATACCAGCTCTGTTTAAGATGAAGCCTCAGCGCAGCCCTTCTTGACGTGTATATGCACGGGGTGTATGTTGAGGATAACTTCAACAGCCATCGAGCTGGTTGACTTGAGTGCCCCACTTACACTAAGGATACAAAATTTTTGAATTTTCTCCAATATCTTGCGATGATTGACAAGCTCCATTTCCTTCCACCACACCACAGAACCATAGGTTATCATGGGTCGGATGACGCTAGTGTTGATCCAAAGCCTCGAAGAGCTTTATTAGCTCTGTCCTCAAGTTGTGGTTTCCAGCATAATTTTCTATCTAATATGATACCTAGATATTTTATCCTGTCCTTCAGTTCCAAACGCGTGGAGCAGATTCAATCCGAGAGTGTCTCTTTTCTTAGTGAAAAGGCATAAATCTGTTTTCAATGGATTAATGCAAAGTCCGTAATCCTAGTTCAGTTCGTTCGAATCGCGTTCTGTACTATTCCGCAGAGTTCAGATTGATAGCTACCGGTGACCAAGATACCAGATCGTCGGAGTAAGATACTGCTTTGTACCCCATTCGAGTGAGTGTTATAGATCTTCCATAATGAGCACCTATTAGACATTCTTAAAACGTGGCGTTCTCTTCTTCACACTCATATTACACTCCTGGGCAGTAATTACAGAAAAACTGAAACGCTTCTAAAAGAAATTATTTGACCCTAAAACGGTGGTTAAGAGATAGACAAATATCATACTACATACGCCAACAACTAATTAGCCTCCTATCTTTAGAATACGAAACTGGTTGGTTGTTGATTCATCGCAGGTTAGGTATTGCATATATTGCACTTGGTCCCGTAGAGCGTCATAAGGAAGAAGTTTTGGGTTACAAGCTATGACCGTCAATAGATGGGAAATATTTTATGAGTAATATAGAATTCTTTCACATATGGCATATGGTGAATTTTCCTAATAATTGCGCATTTTTTGAAATAATTATTTCCAGAAATTTATACCTATACTGGATAACATCAAGAAAATAATGCTAGAAAAGTGATAAGGGGATAAACATAAAAGGGCTACACTCTAGGCGGGAACTTATAAGAAATTGTTTAACTTTGATAATAATAGATGGCGCTCAAATCACAGGAGTAATTTTAATTTTGATGTCTGCCATTTTATATAGATATGTACATAAAGATAGGTAAATAAGTTTTTTATAATGAAAAGTGTATTCTGTATACGTAGAAAAGCTAAAAAAATATGTTTTCTGTTACGTCGTCATATGAAATGGTTCACAAATGGTTGGACTAAATTTCGTTGTGTTTGTATAAACACGAATGATGTTGAGCACTTTGGACGTCTAAATGAGGCCACAATTAACCCTATTCTTAATGGAATTTGTTGAGTGAACATACGTTGAAGATAGCTAAGATGCTAAACACTGTAGACGTATGTAACACAGTTGAACATAAGAAATCTAATGGTAAGATTAAAAATGACAAAGCAGTCAGGATATCTCGTGATGAACTTGCTTCGACGAATCACGAAGGCAAAAATTATTTCATCGGCCGGAAATGCTATACGCAAAATGTCGGACATTCGCACGGTATAACCTTCATGGTCTACTTGAAAGATGGCAAAACGATCACAGGACAACACCTGTCATATCCATCCTTGTTAGATTTGATTCTGAATTGATGGGAAAATCAAAATCCATTTGATCGAAAAAATAAATTCGCTTTCACTCCGACAAGACAATGCACCAGTTCTCACATGTCCTGTAACTGTCATGATAAAAGTTATTGAATTCCCCTACGAACTGCTACCACGTTCATCCTTTTTCTAAATTAGGCCTCTTGCGACATCTTTATCTTTTCATATACAATGAAAAAATGGCTCGAACGTATTTCATTAAATAAAAATTGTTTAGGAAGTTAATTTTATTTTAATTAACACAAAAATTAATTTTTATAATTACTGAAAAATGTACCCCTCTGCAGATTTGATGTCAAACATAATATTGAGCTTGTAAGAGATAGATGTATGTAAGCAATATACATATGCATCTATTAGCCTGAATTTTCATGTCCATTCCAATGCATTCCATTTAATAACCCCGTACCGTTTCGAAAATTGGTTACAGTTCAAAGTACATTTTGAGTTTGAAAGAGACAAACCGGTTTTTCCCAAAATTCGTGCCATTTTTGACTATAGGAATTAAATAGGAAGCCCCCAGTCCATTCTCATTACACGTTAGTGGCTGTAGAGGTAAGCGATTTCTCAAGTTTGAAAAAAAAATGTTCCTGCATTTGCTGCATTGTATGAGAACATTTTCCATTCCTATCAAATCAATCAGCAGAACAGTGTCATTTGGCTAGTGGCCATCGGTGTTAACGATCGTGTTAGCGTTAAAGAAAAAGAACAAAGGAATTAAACTGTTTTCATTCACAGCACTTGCAGACATTATTTTTGCTAATTTATCGTCTGCTTGAGTTTTGTATTTTATTGACGCATGCAGTTCAATTAATTGTGGAATTATTTGCGTGTATTTTGGTAGTGAGAGTGATAATTGTTGAAAATTTACTAATTATCTGGCAACTGTCAAATCAATTTGTCAAACCAAGAGCTATAGGTACTCAATCCATTAGTTTCGCTGTACCGGCAACATTAGCGGTTTTTATACCGTGCGCAGCCACTGAACGATTATTGAAGTGAAATTCAACGAGTTGTGAGTGTCATCGAAAGCAGTGTTTTCTTTTAGTGAAAGTGAAAAGTGCATTTTTGTTGAAATTACCGTATTCAATGAAAGTTTTATTTTGCTTCAAGTAAGTGATTTTTTTCTTAATTCGGTGAAATTTATGTGAAAATAGTGGAAGGATGTTGCAGTTTTAGTGGAATGCATCAAATGTGAGTAGTTAATGATTTTTTTTTTGTACTCAAGTATGCTAGAAATGTTTATATTTATTTTTTATTTATTTATGAGTGCGAACGTGCAAATTGTACTTTCGAGAAAATGAAACATTTGACGGAAATCAATTTGAGTGATATTAAGACCAATTTTCACTTCGGTCTCAGTCTCTGAGTGTAACAACTCTTTAGCTGTGTTCTTTTATGTAACCTGTTCTAGAACTCTCATATATATTGGAAAGAACAATTTATTCGGTGGATTAAAGCGAACTATTTTATGTCCGCTTCATTTGAATCTTATTATGAAAATATAGGGGCGTTGTACTCCAATTTTTTAGATGCAGATCATGATACAAAGATAACAAGGTATGGCCGATTCGAGAGGAATTTTTTGTGTTCCGACGTCATGACTGACTTATTGACTGAAATACGTTTTGAATATATTTAAATATTTAACAAAACATTAGTTTCTTCGTTTAAATCACTTCGGAAAAGTAATTATTTGTTAGTGGGAAAGCAAAGAAATTTCCAAATACAAAATTTTTTTCACTTTGATAAGGATGGTTGAAATTGAGACGAACAAATTTCTGACAATTGTCGCCAAAGGAGGCAAGCAACCAATTGACAGATTTTCCGGCCATACTTGTTAAACTTTGTATCATGGATGTAGATGTTGGTCAAATTCAACTGACAGCTGAAACAATCCCAAGGTATATAGAATACAAGCGCTGTGTTGAACTTTTGGCTAGAGCTGGCTATAGCCAAATTTGCATGTGCTCTGGAGGTGAAGCCAAAGTAGCTTGACGTTTATTTGAGCAGGCTATAGCAAGCTCTAGCCAAAAGTTGAACATAGCCCAAATATTCATTCTCACTAAGTTTTTGACACATTGTAGTGTCGTGGCGTCAATCTGTGTTTAAAATGTACTCTATATATAGAAAAATAAGAAAATCTTTGATATCTTAATAAATTTGGCAATAAATTACTGAAATTGTGTATAAAATGAAAGTTTTGAATATTTTAGATGTTTGTTTTATTAAGCTTTTTTTCAATAAGATAAAAAGATATACCTACATTCAAGTTAAAGTGAAAATGTAAGCAGAAACAAAATAGTTTTTTTATGCCATAAATGTATTAACATAATAATAATTTTGTAGCAATAAAATATTTAATTAATACATAATTAATCTAATTAATCTGTTTGTGTTTTTTTCTTCTTTTAAATTAGTTTTCATGATATAAAGTAAAATTTAGTACGAATAGTCACAACGTACCTACCTATGTGAGATGATTTCACTTACCAGGATGATCACTTGTGGCATGAGAAATTTCATAAACTAGTCATCGTCAAGTATTTGCATGTGAATTAGTTTTATAAACCCATTTTTTAATAAAAGTCACAGGTATGAAAATGTTCAACATTCAAATTGTCCTTAAATACACAGTTTATACTGAATACATTTGTCTTCCATATCTATTCATATCCAAAAAGTTAGCATCCGGGGTTCTGTTCAATATTACAGATATAGCTGCTTTGATAGCACAGTAGAGCAACACTTTGAGAGCTGTCTAATTTAGCCATAGACCAAAAGCTGCTTTTTTGCTTTTCAAATTTTTATGTGTAAATTGTCAAAAGCTCTTTGGATTTAATTGCGAATTTTTATACTGAATTGCTACCCAAATTATAATGAGCGTCCAGAAATATTGATATTGTCTCTATCGCAAATGGTTACCACTTCAAGAAGTTTTAAATTTATTATTATTTTTCAGTACCAACATTTTTAAGAAAATGACAGGCACACATACATAAATATTACCATAGCTGCTTTGTTGCTTAGAGTCAGGAGTGTAAGCAACAAAAGCTGCTATGATAGCAGCTATCTTAAAATCTTGGACAGAACAAATGTCAAAAAGCAAGTATGAAAGAGCAGCTTTCGAGTTACTTTGGACAGGCAAAAGCATACGAAAGCAGCTAAAAGCAGCTATATTAGTAATATTGAACAGACTCCGGGTAAGTGAAATCATCTCACATAGGTACTTTGTGACTATTGCCAAATTTATTAAGATATCAAAGATTTTCTTATTTTTCTATTTTCTATTAAACACACAGACATATTAGACACACACTGATGTTACCACAGTTTTGTCTCCAGATAAAATGGCGGAACGTGGTTTGTACCGAGAATAGCTTGAATCTATATACCTTGAAACTATCCTAAAAAATTGGGTGAATGCTTCACATTTGTCACTTGAACGATCAGAAAAGCTAGTTTTAATTTTAATACTGTTATGTCGCGGTTAAGGCACTTTCACATCAAAAACAAAAACCGATAAATGTAAACTTTAAAACAATATTAATAAAATCCAGGGAAATAGGATAAACTAAGAATTTTACTTAGAAAACTTTTCTGTTTTATTGGCGGAAAAAACTTTTTTCGCCGAAGAATTCGATCGATAAAACATAAAAGTTGTGTTTTTTTTTTAAAAAAATTTGAAATAAATATTCTTTTTTATTAGTAAAATTATTAGTTTAACCTATTTGCAGCACGTACGACTGCCTTATTAAGTTCAAAATTTATAGTTGGAGCATTAGGTTCAGATTTATTAGTACGCCCCAATGACATATATATAAATGGACTGCTCGTTGTACCAAAAATGCATGAAAGCATATGTCACCACTTTCATATTCCTGTATTTTTCCGTGACAGCATACTTTCCCACTGAACTGTAACGATTGAAAACTAGAAATTGCTTGAAGTACAGAGGTATTTCCAAAACTGGCAAATTGGAGTAATCAAAACTTTCCTACCAAAACAGACTTATAAAAAACACTTCCTTCGATAAGCGATACAAATAGTCCCAAATACTTTTGTAGTAGATTTGGTTAATATCACTGACATGCGATATAAGTAAATTCCCAAATAATTTAAATATAGCGCCAGTTTATGACAGTTGGTTTAGCATTGACAGTGAGAGCATACTTTCTGAAATCAAAACTGGTGCCACATGAAATAGGAGATCAGTCAGTCCATTTATATGTAGGCATATATGGCAGTGGATTGAACTTAAAATGACAATTCACATTACAAATTCAATAATATTTTTCGAATTTAAGCACTTTTTACTCTAAGTTCGTGTGGAATATCCACTTACCACAGAATAACATTTTTGGTATAATTCTGATAATAATAATTTCTGTTATTCAATTTTATTAGTCAGTTAGTGAATTATTATTTTCTTTAATTTTATTTTATTTCACCCTGTTGATTTTTATTTATTTATTAAAACAACCATTTCCTAGTAGGGTCAACGTTTATTTATATTTTTATACTTAAGGGGGGTTACCACAAAAAAAAGCTCACTAATCATGAAAAGCTTATATGATGCTGTGGTATTTGTGTGCATTGGACTCCAAAGCATTTCGGCAAAACCCTCGATAATTATTGTGAATTTCAATACATTGAATTATTTACGGGGAAAAATGGTTAGAAATAGTGAAAATTAGTTATAATCTGAATTCCAAATATAACAGATATAAATTATTTGTGGGAATAACCCCACACTACAAAAATATTGAGGAGAGTGCGAAAAAAATCGTAGTGATAATGACGCCTTAGTAGACCTTCACTTGTAGGCGGCCAAGTAAAAAGTGATTTTCTACTGTCAAGTCAAGTCAAGTCAAGTGCTTCTGCGCTTTCAAATTTCTTCCTTGTCTTCCTTCTTTGGATTTTGTTAGATGATTTTTCACATCCTTCAGATTGTCTTCTTTAGGGCTTTGGGGCTTATCTTTGGCCCTCAGTTCGATTCGATGTCTTCTCTTCTCTTCTTTTTGATCCTTGGTTTGGTTTTTGATCACCTCTCTTGTTGTTGTTAGTTCTTTTCCGTACAGCTGCTGCGCCACATCAGCTGTAGTTAATGACTTTATCGCAAGAGTTTGTTGTTAAATTTGGGAGGGACTGGGAGGGAGTGAGGATTATATATCTTTTGGGATCTTTAGGAAGTTAAGGACTGGAAAGTTCCTATACTGGCAGGTGTCTTCAGAGAATTTCCCGGGTTTTTGAGGTTATTTGGAATTACCCCCTGTAGTAATCTCCTTGATGCCATAGAAACTTATTCTACCTTCGTGGAGGTAGATGTTTCTAGCATCAGATTTAGCCAAGAGCAAGGGTGACAGGTATTTGAAATTTTCCGGTATTAGAAGATCCGGCAAGTTGTTTATGAGTGGGTTTGAATGGATAGGGATTTTCTACTGGCAATTGTCCCCTTATTATATAGTCCAGGCCAGCTGCCGTTTATTCTTCGCTTGGTTGCCGCCTATTGTTTTCGCGTTTGCTTAGTTCACCACGGCGCTGTATGCTCAACTTTTCCGACTAAAGACCTAGGCACAATTGCGACGGCGGGCAACGGCAAACGGCAGACTAGGGCAGTAATAGGAACAATTTTCTCCAGGGACGTTTTATGGAACGTGTATACATAGGAATCTGCCGTTGCCATCGCCCGTCGGTCACTCTCGCCATCTTAATTGAATTAATTGAATTTCGACAGCGAAATAGGCTGACGGGCGATGGCAACTGCAGATTTCTATGTATACACGTTTCATATAACGTTCCTGGAAAAAATTGTTCCTATTACTGCAATAGTCTGCAGTTTGCCGTCACGGCCGCAATTGTGCTTAGGCGTAACCCCCGGAATATACAAGCCATGAACTAAGTCGAAAAAAGAGAGCAGCGGGCCGGTCAGCCTCAGCAACATCCACAGTCTTCTTGTCTTGTTTTACTGCAGGAGTTTTTCATATAAAAGTTGCTTGTATTTTGTTCAAACGCTATCATTTCCGTAAATTTGCTCTACATGCTATTTTTTTCAAACTATTGGAAAGAAAACATTTGGCTGCAATTTGTTTTAACTTCATTTTGCTGTGGGAGCGACAGTTTTGGGCTTTAGGACCTGTTTAAGATGAAATTTTAGTTTATCCTCCATGACGAGTATACAAAAAGCAGTGAGAGTGAGCTCTTACCGCATGCTGTACCCGGCAGGTTAAGGCCTTTTAATGTGTCGGTGCCTTCGGCGACTTCATGGCTTGTATTATATTCCGGGGGTTACGACCCGGCACGTTAAGGCCTTTTAATGTGTCAGTGCCTTTGGCGACTTCATGGGTTGTATTATATTCCGGAGGCTACGGCTTAGGCCTTAATGGCTTAAACACAACTGAGACGATAGAGCGACGGACGAATTTCTATGCAATATATATGTTCCTATGACTGCAATAGTCGTCGCTCGTCGGCCTCTCTGGTCGTCGTAATTGAATCATTTCAATAAAGTGGTCGACAACAACGAAAACTGCAGATTCCTATGTAAAACACGCTCCATAAAATGTTCCTGGAATAAATTGTTGCTATTATTGCAATAGTCGTCGGTCGTCGCAATTGTATTTAAGCCTTAAGGTGGCGCCACTATTCACCACATTGAGTGCGTTTACTGCCACTTTGTTAGTGAAGTTGTAGTCGTGTTGTAGTCAAATCAACTACGCTGGTCTATTCTCCTGTCCTGGTCGTAGTCGAATGTATTTGGTACATTCAAAGTGCGGCTGCGGAGTGAACGATACTCGTAGTCAAGGGTAGTTGTAACTGTAAAAATTTGGCAGAGTGAGCGCAAAAAATATTAAATATATTAAAAAAAATGATTTCGGTTGCTAGTTGGTTGCTAGTTGCAAACATGGGCTTACAATGTGGATAAATCGTTTAATCCATATGGCGGTTTTAAGGGAAGAGAATCTACTTATGTCTCAGTTTTGGAGTTACTACAATAATTTTTGTTAGAAATAATCTGGACATTATCAGAAAGCAGAGATTTCTTGAGGGTGTTAGAAATATACGTCATGTATCAGTGTTATAAATGATAAATAGCACTGGTTCTATATAGATGCCTTTAGGCACACCGAAAGAGTTGTGAAAAACTATGTCTGAATTTACTTCGTGAATGCCAAATTATGAAAACTCACATAGTTTTCGACAAGGGGAATAGTGTTTTATGCTTTCATGTTTGGCAATCAACAAAGGCTTAATTTGAAATGTGTACAGGAGTGTTCTTTTGAAGGTCCAGTTTGAATTGCTTTCTGATTACGGAATTTAGTCTTATTTTTTCCGAGATCTTTTACGGTAGAATTTTCATAATGCTGATGTTTGTGGTGCAGTTTTACTCCTGCATATAGTCATTATCTGCGTAAACCCCCATAGATCTTAGAAAGCATCAGTTTGACATGATCACAGCAACTTAATTACCCATGTAGCTTGACACCAAGATTGGTGACAGAATTCACAAAACACAGAGGGGAGTTGTTAAGCAAAATGTATGGGATATCACTTATGTCATACAAAGAATTATATATAGCAAGACAGTGTGATTTGTCAGTATTTGGTGTGAGTTCATTGTTGACCGACCATGTGTATATATGGGAAAGATCATCATTGATACGAGCAACACAATCTTCTATAAGACCAATAGGCCTACTTAGGTATAATTGTACATCATCAGCATAAAGATGAAGCTGAGCATTACATTTGGCAAGTCATTAATAAACATAGAAAACAACAACGGGCTCAAGACGGATCCTTGGGGTACACTACATAAAAAGGGGGAGTATGGAGGATGAGGACTCACCAGTTTGTACCTTTTGAAACCTGTCAGTAAGGAAACTATCCATTAAGCTGATCGCAAATGAAGAGAACTTAAAATAACTATTTACCCTGTGATTTAATAGTTTTCCATAGTGTTCGAACATATTTCATGCATTTATAAAATTTTTTCCTCATTTTCATCCTCAACTGCATAAATGATTTTTTTTTTAAATGCTCTATAAATAAAATTTTGTGTAACTAAATCACTTCAGTTTCAACAATGTCTATAAACAAAACAAGTTTTTTCAATTAGATAAAATAAGAAACTAACTGAAAGTTCACCGTCTCATCCTCGTATTTTTATTAATATTCTCTTCCACTTACAGGATTCTGTTTGCGAATATTACATAAGCAAAGTGCTATTATCAGAGAGTATAATCATTACCACCTTTAGAGCTAGCTAGAGCTATATGATGTACCGACACCACAAAACAGAATATCTGTGAGGATGCCCTTACCTTGAAGAGCTCTGGAGCACATGGAGTTATAAAGACCTGGCTGATTGTTGACACAGCACAACGCGCTTCTTCTATCCTTAGGAAGGCGTCTCATTTACTGTAATTTAGATACATGCTGTGCGTAGATAAGCCTGGAAAAGGTGGTAAATTTGCTCCTGTTATAGCATAATTATTTTTCCCTACAAAGGCTTACTGATGTTTGCCGCCTCTTCTCTCTGTGAAGCATCCACATGGCGTGAATTATTACTGAATAAACACATTTCGATTTCAAACATTTGTTTACCCTAGTTATGTTATGTTTCCATTCTGCAGCCATCTAAATGTTGTTGAATTGCTCAACAATATTCTAATCTCCGTGATGAAAACGTTATTCTCCGTGTGAACAGCATATACGTGACGTATACAACTGGGTGCATTACGTAAAGGAAACTCATCGTGATAATGATAGAAGTGTACGACGATGAGATCAAACAACCACCCCCGCTTCTTTGCATCTAGCAATTATTAATAGTACCTACCTACCTAGTTTATGAATAAATGCTGCTGATGGCCTCGTAGACAGATACACTGTCAAAAATTGCTCAGATTTGACTTTAAGCACATTTCCATCCTATTTGCAATTTTAATAACAAGAAGGCGACAAAATAAAACACGTAAAATTTCGGACGGAAGGGCATCACCCCAAGGGCAGGAAGATGATTCTCTTGGACCATTGCCAAAAATCTGTTGCCAGAGAAAACTGGAACTGGCTACTGGGTCTACTGTTTTGTATGAATGTGTGTGTGTGTGTATGTAGATATATGAGAAGGCATCTAGCCTGTGCAAATGAAGTGAATTTCCAGCCAGGGAATTCCCCCATAGCTGCAGCAGGAATGAGTTAGGAATTCATTTGCAGTTCTAGGGCGAATTCTTGACTTTTTGGACCTTTTTTTTTGTTTTTTTTAAATGGCTTGCGTTGCTGATGGAAAAAATAACAAAAGTGCAACAAGAATAACAACAACAACAACAACAACAACAACAACAACAAATATTTTAATTCAATTTTGTATTTCGTTTTGTTTCAATCCTGAGTATTTGCATTTTTTTTGTTGGATACTGGATATAGTGTTGATTAGGTTTCATTGAATCCGTGTTTGTGCATTTAGATTAGTCTGGTCGGCTACATGTGATGTGACACAAAAAGAGAAAAATAAATGCAAATGAAAATTTGTGCATAAAATAAAATATATTTTGCAGAGCACTTAATTAAAGGAAATTTGTATTAAATATTCTGGAAACTAAATTAATTCTATGTATATGAGCATGTTTAAAATTGAGATTTGATTTTTTTTTAATTAAAGGTAGGGGGACGAGAGATTCCAAGTACCAAGGCCAGAGCGGTCCATTATACTGTCCTGATAGATTCCCTATCACCAAAACCTTCCTGTCGTCTTAATGAAGAGCATCAGGTCTTGGTGAGGAACATTTTTCAACTCCTCTACAGATAGGAGGACAGAACCTATAGAGTATCTAGCCTGCTCCGGGCGAAGGCCGAACAAGCACACAAAAAGTATTCGGTTGTCCCAGGCTCTCCTTCCAGGCAGAACAGCCACATGTTGTCAGCAACTACCATCTTTATTAGATGAGCGTGAAGTGAGCTGTGGCCGGTGATGATGCGAACCACATTTCTACATTGTTTCTTTCCGAGTCCCAAGAAAAAATCAGAGATGTTCCTATTAGGCCCATGAATACATAGTTTTGTGCACCTGCAAATGCTCAGGTTCGACAATCTGTGCTGATGCTTGGTATGAACATTCGCTTTGATGATAGTCCCGATACTCAAGGTGGCAACGCCTACGCCGGGTTCTGGTCCGAAAAACGGAGAATCATAGTCGGCCTTAGCTAAAAGATCAGCCCTTTCATTCCCCATGATCCTCATGTGACCAGGAATCCACTAAAGCACACCTTGTTGTGGATACACATCTTATCTACAGACGACCCGTAGTCCTTCAGAAACTTAGATGTAGACATTCGATTACTCTAACGAAATATTTTTTAAGAGTTCGATGGAAACATGTGTTGAAATAGGTTAGCAATCGGCATGTTAGGTATTTAGAATTGTACAGGATGTTCTATCAAAATTTACAATCAGCCAGCCATGGATAGATTTAAAAAAAGGTGGTTGGTTAGGTTAGAAAAGAAGAGGGGTGCCGGCAGAAAGGCTTAGCCTAATTCACTTCACTGTTTGGTCTGTTGTTCCCCAATCTATTCTTTCAAGAACAACCCTAGATCCACGCTGATTCTTTAAGGAATCTCGGGATGCATCTAAGCTCTATACCTTGCAGTAACTCCAGCTGCGAGAGAATGTAGCTATAGTATATATATAGTATAGTCAGCCTCTTTACGTAGCTAGAACAGGACATATGGCGATTCAATTTCCTAGATTTCTTCAGGTGATTTATAGATACAACAGAAATCGCGTATGACTCAATGGCCCGTTAACATCTCTACTGTCGTAGGTGATGTCAACTTTTAGAATTTCTATTCTCACATACAATATTGCATCTAAGCTATCCATTTCGGAACCTTGTTTTTTTCTTGCTAGCTGATTCGCTTTTCATAGCCCTCAGGCATACAGCACTTTGCGTCGTATGCAAATCTCCTCTAGGGGTAAATACTAACGGTTTGAGAGGTTCTGGACTATATAGACATTTTCATTTCATTTTCTATGAATCACCGAGTAACTTCTAAACAGTACATTCGTTGATGATTATGATTTTTTAAACCTAAGATTTAAGGTGCATCCATACATAAGAAACATTGGAAAAAAAAATTTCCAACATTTGACAAACAATTTATAGGCAGTTGACAAATGTTTGACAAATGTTTGACAAATGTTTGACAAATGTTTCTCATATGTTTGTCAAACATTATTGAAACATTAGTCAAACACCAGATAGGAAGGTTGTATGCAAACGGTTTTCCAAATGTTTAGTTTTAATCATGTCTTCTCCGAGTGAAGTAAACGCGTATTGCAGCATTTTTCGTCCTACTTGTCTTAACGTTTGAACAAAATTTTCGAAAAAGGAGATAACCGAACATTTTTAGACTGAAGATTACACTACTACAGTGGTCGTGATTTATTGAATTACTTACAAATTGACGATCATTCCGATTTTCGAAATTTCGTAAGAATTTAATAATTTTATGATATTTATCTTGTCCCATTTGGATTAAGACCTTATTGAAAAATTCCAAACTGAACCTTCACTATCCACAGCTATTGAAAACTGTCTGAAAATTCGGTATACAGATTTTAACAAACATCTAATGTTTTCGCTTTCATTTGGATTAAATTGGACCTTTTTTAAACATCCATTAATTCAAAATTTGAGTCCACATACATCAAACATTCTACAAATGTTTTTCAAATGTTTGTCAAATATTTGAGGAATTTTTGTTGCTTTTAGATAAGCTTTGTAAGTTCAACATGAAAAAATTGTATTGAGGCCATGTTTTTGAAAAAAAAAGTGAACTAAAATTCATATTTTGTAGAGGTCTTACTTCGAAACCGAGGGAAGAAGAAGAAAATTCCTGTATAGAAGGCATTGGATGGCTACGACGAATATTTGTCATTTAAAGTTGTAGGGTGACTCATAAGAAACAAGGGAACAATTTTTACCTCCGAACCTCCAAAACCGACTTATTCGCCACCAGCCATATCATTTTTCACTTGTCTCTCCTATACATATCTACAGTTGTCAACTATTCGTAGAACACTCCGTAGAAACTATAAGGAAGCGAAATATGACCAGAGATGTGAGTCTAAGCAACCTCTACATGTGAAGTTTTGAAAATTATATTAGGTTGGAGAGTGCGGGGCGGGAGTGGGTATTGCTCAATAGCGGAGTGAATTTTAGATAAGGGAAATTTGGAGAAAGCTCTAGTGAGAATTGAAATTGTGAATAAAAAAATTGACGTAAATGCGCTAAATGCGTATTTGGTTCTTTCAAGCAGCACCGCTTCAGTCAACTCAAACTCAAAATCTATTAGGAAATTCAGCAAATTGGGCAGCAAAGAAGCCACTGAAATAAGGCAAAAATAACTGGCATAGAAGTTGAATCAATAACTTCTAGGTTCCACAAAGTATTCTAGATGATAACTAATAACATTTGCCCTTCCATCAAGACATGATAGGACGAAACAGTTGAGGAAGACACATTTTTTGGAGTAATTTCTAAAATGTTAAGCTTGCTTCCCACGGCGTATAGTTTCACGCCTCGCCAATAAACTTCCCACGACTTGCGTTGGCCCGAGCTGATTTGAGGCATTGTGCCTACTTTTTATTAAATATCCATTCCAAAATGCCGCTCGAAGAAATCATTGGTGTTGCTGTAACCGCTTTTGTATGAAAAATGACACGCCTGTTCGGTCCACCACGGCCCACCTCGAGCAACGCCACACCTTTGAAGTTATCGACTTGAAATGGATCGAACGCGTCATCACAGGTGAGTTCGCGCCACCTCAAATCAGACCCTTCCCATAGCGCGTTGGCTCGTGCTCACAGGCCTTGGAACGTCAGCTTTAGGACAAATAAGAAAAATATTTTTTAAGGGGGTGGGTGGAGGCTTCCTTTTCCGAAGGGGGTAAAAAAACCAAAATTAATAAAATCGTATAAAAGAATCGAGTAGCTCGATCCCAAGTTATCAGCAAATTAAAAAATTCGTTCATAGTGAAAACATTAAAATTTGAATTACCATGTATCCAAGACCTGAGCTCGGCAAGCGAAACAAAAAATATGTTTTAATACTTAACTAATTTTGGAAGTTTCGTCGCAATCGGGTCCAATAGTGATCGTTTTGGTATGGTAATACTACAAACAAGTTATGCTTTTGTGGGTACCGGGACATGAATGCCATAAAGACAATAAAATTGTTGACGGTCTAGACAAAAGAAGAGCGGAGACTCCTTTTGTCGGACCAAAGCCATTTTGTGGTACTTGAAAGTGTTATCTCACAGATACCCTAAATAAAAATAGAAATATTTATTTAGGAATACTGTACACAAAAGTTAATAATCTTTTTTCGTACATTACAGGTGTTATATTAGAAAAATTCAATTTTGATTGTAGAAATAAATGCAGTGAGACTTGATAGGATTTAAAACCAACTGATTATTCCTCGACCAGACATGGATTCTGTAGAGATCTAAATATGTCTATTTAGATATAACTGGACATCCTTCGCATATAAATGGATATTCACATCCTGGAGAATGTTAGGCAAGTCATTTATAAACAGACTGAAAAGCAAAGGGCCCAATATAGAACCTTGAGGGACCCCACTTATTAGTGGTACTGCAGTAGACAATATTTCGTTGGCTTTGATTCGCTGTTTACGACCGATCAGAAAGTTGTTAATTAAAGCAACGGCTGAGTTGCTAAAATTGAATGAGTTTGCTAGTTTATCGAGGAGGATGTGGTGATTCACGCTATCAAAAACCTTAGAGAAGTCTTAAAGTACTAGGATCATGAAATGGTCTCGGTCTAGAGCCCTTCTTATGTCAGAAGTTATTTTCAACACAGCTGTCCGCTTCAGATTCAGAAACGTATTGCCATTATTATGGCCCTTGCTTTAAAATAATCCTTAATATAGATTGCCACAACGCCACCCAAACGATTCTTCCGCTCATTTCTAAACAGAGTATATCCAGGGACAGCAAAGAAGGAGCCAGAAAATATATAGCGAATCTCGTCTGTCTTATTCCGGATATTTCTTGCATTTGATGTGCAGACATTAATTCCTCAAGAACGATCACACCAAATCATTAGAACTATCCATATTCATTGGACTGATGACAATGGCAACTGTCGGGACGGTATTTAAAGGCACATTTATTCGGAAATTTTTTCGTAAAAATAAACATGACCTCGATCGCAACAACAAAAACTAAAACCAAAATACTTAGAAAAGCAAATAAAATTGAAACCAGAAACAAGAAAAAATTTGAAATCAAATTTCTATTGCACAGCATCCGCTCCAGTGTTGAGGGGATATAGATCTAATTAGATGATGAGTTCGTTACAACAATGCTCTGTAATTGCTCGTGGCCAACAATGTTTAGGTCTTGGTCATCTATATCCCTCCTCACATGTTGAAGGCCCCTGTTTTGGCTGGGAGAACAAACAAAAATCCCTTTATTGGGAAATGTTACAAGGACTTCGTCAGGCAAACAATTTTTTCGATATCTGGCGGAAAAACAGAAGAACTCCTACTCCTTAGGAGAACAAAGCTTAACGTGATCACAGAGCTTTTCGTAGGCCACTGCTCCTTGTAGTATCACATAAACAAGATAAGATGAGATTGACTGAGACTTTGTCTTGTGAATCTTTTGCCAGGCGGATATTATCCCACTTTGAACATGCCTTTCGTCCACGAAACTACGTGTAGAATCTCAATCCCAGAATGGTTCTGGACAGTTATATCCTAGAAGTAAATTAAAGGAAGTGGCCGAGCTCGTTCGCTGGATCGAAACTGGAAGAGCGTTCCAAATGCGAACAGTATAAACAAAGTAAGAATATTTCAAGACCAAATATTTGAAGCGAGGCAGTAGCAAGTCATTACGTCTATCAGTATGCAAAAAATGTATAAATTCGTATAGGTATGCCGGTTTACGTGTGTTCAGTAATTCGTACAGAAAAAGTAATGCTCTGCGTTGTAAATATGTTTCCAAAGAGCAATCCAGAATTCGGTGTCGAAAGGGAGAAATGTGATCATATCTACGAAGCCTGAATGCGAACCTAATGGAATCATTGAAAGCAACTTCGAGCTTACGCCTACACCGTGAGTCCGGTCTTGGGAAAATATTGGAAACATGTGAGAGATGCGGGAGTATCAGTGTCCTGACCAATCTTATACAATCAAGTAGTTTCATTTTAATATGGTCGCAACAGTCCATTTGTGAATTTAACACAATGCCTAAGCTTTTAACTTTCTGTACATATGGTATAGTGGTGAGATCGAATTCTATCGGGGGAAAATTGGTAGGATCGCAGCTTCCTTTGCTTACCGCTAGCGCTTGAGATTTTTTGGGGTTGAGCTATAAATTATTGTCGATTGCCCATTTTAATATATTATGAAGATCTTCGTTAATTCTGCTAACACAGTCCTCTAAGAGCCCCATGGGACGATCAAGATATATTTGCACGTCATCAGCGTACAGATGAATGGAGCTATTTCTTATAACAGTTGGCAAATCGTTAATAAAAAGACTGAAGAGCAGAGGTCCCAGCATTGACCCTTGTGGGACTCCGACAGACAAAGAGAAACAACTTTGTTCATTTTAACTCGTTGTGAGTGTTTCTCCAAAAAGCTTCCAATTAATTTCAGTGCCGGCTAGCCGAATCCAAAAAGGCTCTTTAGCTTGTTAAGAAGTTCCTTGTGATCAATGCTATCGAAAGCTTTAGTGAAATCGAGTAATACTAAGACCGCAATGCGGTCATCATTCAGAGCGATTCTAATGTCCGTAGTGATTTTTAAGAGAGCTGTCTCACAGCTATGCCCCAGGACGAAAACCTGACTGCCAAGGACTCAGGGAATTCATTCGATCCAGGTACTCGGATATTTGATTTGCCATGATTTTTTGTAGTGCCTTCGCTAGAAAACATAATAAGCTTATAGGTCTGAAGTCCTTGACGTCGCTAGGAGTGGAATTTTTAGCGATTCGAATCACTAGCGCTTCCTTCCATAGAGAGGGAAATTAGCTGAACATTAAGCAGCTATTAAACATATTTGCAATAGGACCAATAATGAAAGGTAAGATAAGTTTCACGAATCGCGGTGGGATTATCAACGCAACAAAAACTGAACTCGGATCCTAAGCGAGCGTTAGGAGTGTTCTGAGAGGATGGAGAAGCGCTGGTATAACACCGATTATAGGTAGTAGCAGTAAAGAACTCATTGAGCTCATCTGCATCGAGGTCACATACTGTGCCATCACCACCATTAACTCCTAAGTCACGTAAGGCACTCCAAAGCTTCTTTGGGGGAACCCTGCAATCTAACTTGGAAGTATAGTATAAAGACTTTACATCTCTAATTTTTTTGTTTACAATATTACAAGACTTTTTATATAAAGACAGGCTGATGGGTGTTTTAAGTCTTCTATTTTGATGATATAAAAAATCGCGTTCACAGATTAATTTATTTATCTCACGTGAGAACCAGGGACAAACTTTTATTTTTATACGTTTAGTCTGAATGGGGGCATATTTATTTAGTAAGAATGAGAGCACATCATTGAAAGCGAGTACCTGTTGGTCTAGAGCGCGTTCCGGTGGACTAGCGTTCTGCTCCAAGATTACGTTCGAGTCTACATTACTGCATTCCTCAAATAAGCAATCGGTATTTATAGATTTTAAATTACGATATTTAATAAGGCGAAAAAGAGTTGATTGAGATGGAATAGGTAAATTATATTTAAAAGTACATGCGGTCCCGCTGGCGCGTCCACATTGCTACATGCGTCTAGATGCTAGACGCGTCTGGAAGCTAGACGCGTCTGGAAGCTAGACGCGTCTGGAAGCTAGACGCGTCTGGAAGCTAGACGCGTCTGGAAGCTAGACGCGTCTGGAAGCTAGACGCGTCTGGAAGCTAGACGCGTCTGGAAGCTAGACGTGTCTGGAAGCTAGACGCGTCTGAATGCAGCGTCTGAAACGTGGACGCTCATGATACCAGCCGCAGCGCGGACGTCAGCAATTTATGTTGATTTTTGAGCTCGCGATTTACTGCTTGTAGGATCAAGATGAGTGAAGAAAAGTAAAGCGATTGCGTTTGGGGATTTCGTCCAGTTATCTCCCGAAAATAGCACATACCTAATATAATTTGAAAGTGTGATTGATTAAGCGTATCATGGTGAATTGCTCTTCAAACAGGCCTCATGTATGAATTAATAGACATTTATTGAATTTATTTATTAAATAAACGAAATATAAAAAAGAGATACTTGAAATTCATTTCGTCCCTTATGATCCTTCTTACTCTTTAGTCTGGACTTAAAATGTTCTAAAAGCAAAGATTTTCCTACTCTATTAATTATGTACAATTTAATTTTATCAACAGATGGCGTTTAATTGTTTAATGCTTTTCTATTAAATACCTACCGTTATGTACCTGGGTATATATCTATATAGATATATATACGTACCTACGTAAGTTTCAAGCCCCCGTGATTACATCAGCAAAACTAATTGGCCTACAAAGCAGGATACGAAAGCCATTCAGGATAGGGAGCTGAAAGCTCTCTGTAAATAAAACAAATGGATCTTGGCAACAGACCTTCCCTCTACTTCATCTATTAAATTGTCTTCTGCAATCGTTCCGCTAATTAGTTACATTAGATTTTCCTCCCCCGCGCAAACCTCTGAATGTTGAAAAGCATGCACCCGTCCATTGACTACGTCGTTGCTCTTGCTGCTGCTGCTGCTGCTGCTCCTGTTGTTGGTGTTGTTGTTGTTATCCTTGTTTGCCGCTTGCCGTTGCCGTCATTTCAAAAAGCCAAACTACTTGCACACGAAATCGCTGGGACGGGCTAATGCTCCGAAATTGAATTTAGCTCCTTGGGGGGATTAGATAAATCTTTCACCGAAGAATTTCCGAGGCTGTTTTCCTTCTGATAAATTGCCACCAAGCTAACAGAAGAAGAGCTGATGCGATTCTGTCTTGAAGCATTGAAAGAAAATTTACTAACATGCAACATAACGGCAGCATCATCTAACTATACATATACTAACTAAACACACACACACACATGTTTAGCGAATCTTGCTCGAATCTTGCTCGAATTCTGGTGCATGATGCCTGTCTGGGCCTTAGATAACACACTCTGGGTAATGTTCAAATGAAGATTGACGTCTTACAAAGTGAATTATGGCATCGAGGTTGGTTTTGAACATATATTCATACATACAAACATACATGCATACGTATATTTAAAATGTGTGCAAGTATGCAGTGCAATGTGCAACAACCAAACAACCATCAAGGACAAACGTATACAACACAAATATGCAGCAAGATTTGGAAGAATGTATTTGCTACTTCGGGTCGCACTGCAGATGAGAGAAAATGATGTGTACAACAATAATTTCCACTCCCCTCCCCCATCACCCTCCCCACCCACTCCCATCATCAATACCCCTTAGGTTTTCCAATTTACGAGAAGAAAATGCATTTTTGAACCACTAAATCCATGCATTTATTTGCTAAAAAGGAATATCTATCAGCAAAAGGATGGCGGGATTTCGTAAAATGTATATGGAAATTTGAAAAAGGAATTTTCGCAAGGACGACTTGTGTCTCTTTTGTATATCTCTGACGGTGGGGGATTTATAGTCTTAAAGTCACATCTTGATCCCCATCTTAACTTTGTATTCTGGAAGAGTGTTTTAAAGCTTAAAGGTTTCGGGGCATATCAGAATTTCTGTCAGAGACCAGTTTCATGTATACGTGGCGGGAGGGTATCCTCTTCGACTTTGCGGAGGATCAAAACTGTTACGGTATATGTATCTATACTGACAGTAACAAGGTATGACTGCTATGAACCACAGCTGGCCATGTTGAGCGTCACGGTATTACACTATTGCGCTACAGATCTTTTATATTAAACAATTTTTTTTTAATTTTTATATTAATTTCAGCAATCAGAAACAAAATATTAACACTTTACCTTTTTTTAATATTAAAATTTTTACTTACTATGATATTATCGGTTTTATTATTTCAAAACTGTTACGAAATAATTTTTCTAAATTCTTCATAGAACTTGTGATACGATGACGTCACAGCTCAAGTGTCAAAATAACTAGTAAGCATACCTTGTTACACTGTATACCATGCAAAACTTTCATATGTCAGTTGATTTAATTCTGAATGGATTTTCATTTTCCGTAAGAATTGCTTTGTTTTTTTTTTTTGTTTATAGTCATGTGTGCTGTTTGACAGTTTGCAAATTTTACTATAAAAACTAGAGGGGAGCAGTTTCAATAAGCTATGTTTAGGAGGTATCCCAGTCTAAGCGAAACAGAGATAGGTGCCGGGTCCATATTTGACAAGACTGAGATATGATGTAAACTATCAAAACTTTATTTTTCATAATATGCTTTTTGCTCTTGTTTCAATATTCTAAGCCTTAGAATATTTCAATTCAAGAAAATTCTATCCTAACAAAAAATGCTTCAAAAATGACAAGTAAAAATTCCAAAAAAAAGTTGCCTAGCTTTTTCATGTTCTGGACTTCGGCTGTGCTTATCACAGCTTTAAATTGAATGAGAAGTTCGATCATCTGATTGGGTTCGGTAAACGCACGTCTTGTAGCGAACTGATATCGTAGAGTAGTAAACATATGTCAAAAGAATTTCTTTGACAGTTAGTTACTACGCTACATAATTTACCATGATGAACGAAAGATAGCGTAGCGTTGGAGAAAAAAAAATTGAATTTTTAGAATTCGAACTTTTTAACATAAACTTGTAACATATGCTCGCAAATGTCTGGAGAAAAATTTAAAACTAATTCGGTTTCATTGTGCTGTACATTGATTGACATTCAGTTTGACCAGCACAGATCCTTTATACTTCCCTTTCTGGTTAATCTGAAGAAAACTCATCAAAGGGTTATATCTGACAATTTGGCTATCTTTAATATACAGGGTTTTCCAATAAGAGGTGTTATTTTGATATTCAAAGAAAAATGCCATTTTTTGAGATAAATGATCGGATCTTTATTTCATTATAAAGAGGAAGGTATGCCGTTAATAATGGAAAATAACATCATCCAAATGACCACCACGACCACGTCTACAGGACCATATCCTTTTCATGAAATTTTCCATAACCAAATCGCAAAGTGGCTGCCCTATGTCCTCGATAGCCTCACGAATTCCATCTTTGTGGTCTTAAATCGACGCTGGGCTGTTGGCGTAGACCTTCTCTTTCACGTGGCCCCAAAGGAAGAAGTCGCAAGGTGTTAAGTCACAAGATCTCGGTGGCCAATTGTGATCACCTCTTCGAGAGATTACACGGTCCGGAAACTTTTCCCGGAAAAGATCAATGGTTTCGTTGCTTGTATGGCACGTAGCGCCGTCTTGTTGAAAGTAAACGTTGTCCAGATCAATACCATCCAATTCCGGCCATAAAAAATCATTAATCATCTGTCGATAGCGCAATCCATTCACCGTAACTGTTGCTCCACCCTCATTTTCGAAAAAGTAAGGTCCAATGACCCCGCGGGACCATAAACCGCACCAAACAGTCACACGTTGAGGATAGAGAGGCTTTTCAACAATAACTCTTGGGTTTTCCGAGCCCCAGATGCGACAATTTTGCTTGTTGATGAAGCCATCTAGGTGGAAATGGGCCTCATCACTCAAGATGAGTTTTCGATGGAATTCCGGATCATTTTCATGCATTTCAAGGACCCAATCAGCAAAGACTCGACGTTGTTGATGATCGGCCGGCTTGAGTTCTTGTGTTAACTAAACTTTATAAGCCTTAAGATCCAAATCTTTATGCAAAATACGGTGTAATGACGTTTGTGGAATGCCTAATTCCAAAGAACGACGAGGAATGGACAAACCTGGGTTTTCTTCAACACTTTCGGCTACAGCAGCAATATTCTCGGCTGTTCTTGAGCGACGTGCACGGGTTTTATTCTTCACATCACTAACTTGTCCCGAAAGCTCGAATTTTTCTACCAATTTCTGTATTCCGGTCCGACAAGGTGCTTCACGACGACCCAAAAATGTTCGAGTTTTACGAACCGTGTCTGTCACATTTTCACCATTTTTATAGTGAATTTTAATAATTTCAATGCGTTGTTGTCCATTTTTATTAATGGCGTAGTTTCTACTTGTCAAATGTCAAAAAATGACAGATCCAAAAGTGACATCTACCGAAATAGCGGGCTTATTAAAATAACACCTCTTATTGGAAAATCCTTTATATATATAAAAAAAAACAAATAAAAAGGCTAGAATTGGTCTAATGTTAGACCAATTCTGATGATACCTTAGATGAATGCTCGTATGTAATTTCGTATGGCCACCCATCTGTGCAAGTTTGATTGTTGAAATGGATTTTCTAGAGCGGCTCGCTGCCCAGTAATAATTATTATAACCAATTTGATAGGATCTCATATTCTGAAGAACTTTTCAGTACAAAAAATACATCTGATCGTTTTCACAGTATACGTAAAAATTCTAAATTTTTATATGGCAACTCCAAGATGGGGTTACCCGATTTAGCCCATTTTTGAAATTATATTTCCTATTTTGATCAAAACACTATGTACAAAATTTCAGCTTTTTACGTTGACGCGTTTTCATTCAGTGTCCAAGTATGGTATATAGTGAAAAAAGAAATTTGCGTATGGAAACCTAAAGCAGGAGTTACCCGATTTGTCTCATTTTAGAACTTCAATTTACTTTTTTTTAGAAAGCCCGGTTGCAAAATTTCAGCTTTCTAAGTGAACGCGTACTCTAGTTATCGTGCGGTTGGACGGATGGTCATACAAAAATCAAACTTTAATATTATTTTGGTCTGTATCATTATTTCTATCTGTTGCAATCATCTAGGTTATAAAAAAACATTTCCCGATTGAAAGATGTGCCGATCAGAAGCGTCCGGTAATTTTTGCTCTCATCTCTGCATCGAATTGAAGAATTTTGATTTCCATATTTTTCTTTTTCTTGAAATGTTCTAAAAATGTTGTTCGCTCTTTATTTAGATGTTAAAAATAAGTAAAAAACGAGTTTTCAAACAAAACTGAGACCAAGTCGCATGAAAAAGTAGAAAATAAACTTTTCTTCACACAGAGATGGACTCAGATTTTATTCGCTGACAATCACCGATATATTTCAGTATGATCAATCAGAGGTAATAAGTGATTTGATTCATGAAGAGAAAGAATATTCAAGAGAAATGTCCCAATCAAAAAATCTGAGTCCACCTCTGTGTGTGAAGAAAAGTTTATTTTCTACTTTATCATGCGGCTTGTCCTCAGTTTTGTTTGAAAACTCGTTTTTTACTTATTTTATTTTCTGCCTTTTTCACGTTAACTAAATTGTTATTACGTGCTGCATGGAGATATTATAAAACAATTTTTAAGTCATGTTTGGTGCCGATCCGAAAACAAAAATTTTTCGAGTATCAAATCGTTGAAGTACTGCAACGGTCTTCTGAAATTCAAATTATGTTTTAAACAGCGCTTTTTAGCTGTATTCCAACTTGATACCATACAACATGAATTTTTCCGATTTGCCATGTTTTCCACAGACTTTTCCTATTACTATGAATTTTTTTTAAAAATTTACATGAATTTTCCTCGATTTTTCATGCAAGTTTTCATAATTGTTGAAGAGAAAGTATTGATGCCAGTAGGACGGAAAAAAATGATTCCGCATGCTTTTAAAACTTTTTTGTCGGAAAATTTTCCGGAAAAGTTGGAAAATTCCGGAAATTTTCGGAAAATTTTCCAGAAAAATTGGAAAATTCTGCATTTTTCCTGAAACAGATTTATCACTAATCATATCGATGAAAATTTGTCCGATGATTTTCCCGCTTTTCCGGGTCTTCCATGGAGGAGCAACTTTATGCAACTCATTTCGCTCTACAACTTTGTCTTAGTTTGCAAACTCTCAAACGCTTCCTTGGTCTGAAAAACTCCGGAAAAGCGTTTTACATGAATTTTTCTCGATTTCTTCTGCAAGTTTTCACCATTGTCGGAGAGAAAGTAATGATGTCAGTTGATAGGGAACTTAATCCTGCATAATTTAGAAAACTTTTTTACCGGAAATTTTTCGGGAAAAGTCGGAAAATTGCGGATTTTTTTTCTCGGAAAAATCGGAAAACTCTGCATTTTTCCTGAAACGGATTTATCACTAATCAAATTTTTACCAAATTTTCAAATGATTTTTCCCGATTTTCCGGGTTTTCCATAGCAATTTCCGGTTCAAATTTTGATAGATTCAATTGTCACGCGACATGAACCTGTGTGCCAAATTACAGCTCGCTGTGATGACGAAAAGTGGGTCTAAGAGAGTGTCGAAAATAGTAAAAAGAAATATATAGACAAATTCGTCTACGTGTTAAAGGGAATGGCCTCAAAAATTGACTAAATCGGGAAAGCCCTTCAAAACTTTGGTTTTTGTCTATATATTCTCACACTGCCTGAGAATGCGTCGACTTAGAGAGCTGAAATTTTCTTGATAACGTTTTGATAAAAATTGTAAATAAAATTACCAAAATGATTTAAATCGGGGAACCCGTTCTTGGTATTGCCATACAGAACTTTTCGTGTTCCCTTTATTTAACTTTTATGTTCATCTAGGTTATAATAAAATTCGTCTTACAAGGAGAGGGTCCCTACTCGTCATCACCGATTTCATCCATATGTTGGATTTGGTTAGAAATGAAGTTGACGCAAGTGAGAACTCAAATTTGCAAATTTGAGCATTTTCCATGGAATAAGCCTACAAAACCCCGGGCTCTCCTACATTATGTATTATTTCGGTTTCGCTTGGTCATCTGAAGCTTCCACTTTCGTCGCTTTCATTTCTATAGTCAAGCCCAAAATATACTGTGAATTTGGACGAAATCGGTGATGACGAGTAGGGACCCCCTCCTTGTTAGACGAACTGTAAATTTTTCCCTTGGTGAATATTAGCAAAGGGGTAAAAAATAATATGCAATTAATTCACCACATAATACTTTCCTTTGTCTAAGGTGACAGTTACCATTTTCGCCACACCATAGATAAACTCATGATGCTACAAAAAAAACATATATATACATGACTGAATTGAATTGTTAATCGCTTAGACAATAGGGTTTACCCTTGTACCCTATATTTGTTTTTTTTTTCCACAATTTAGCATTTATAAAAAGAACCATTTCAACTTGAAGTGACTTCTTTGTTAATTTGGTTGACACACTAAAAAACATTGTCTAACCTCAAAATTCAAATTGTGAGACCTTTTATAAAATAGGTCCCTCGACTGTTATATTCCAGGAGAAGAACACATCTCCTTATTACAAGGACTGGCTAGGGCGGCAGTAGGTACTCAATTCCACCCTGTCGACGACGACGACGACAACGACGACAAGGACGACACATCATTGTCATCTGATATGTTTCCCTATATACATAGTGGATACATAATATATAATAGAATGCCTCTTTTCTGTCAAATATACATAAGTACTTACATATATATGTATGTGAAAAGTATGCAAAATATATGTAAGTAGTTCACTATAGGCCGGAAAGTTTGAAGTAAAATTTTCTATAGGTTTCTTTGCCCTCTGGATATGATGGCGCTCCATGGAATGTGCGGCGGATTTCTGTGCGAAAGTGATGACTTGATTAAATGGATTTCCCTCTGTCAATATATGTATTTCTCTGGGTGCTGAAATACCAGCAAACATATCACCGTCTTAACTTGATTACCTTAAATTTACACTTAAATTGGTTTTGATGTCATGCATAGGATTAGGGAATTTTCCGCTTTAGCTATCCCCGGGAGTGTGTGTAGTATTCCCGTTCCTTCCGACGTATGAGATTTGCTCACACGCACCGCACGCAAAGCAAGAAGTATTGTGATTCTAACATATGTGCCGAGGCGGAAAAATGCTTTGGTTTTATTGCCGTAAGGTGTAATTTCAAGAAATTTTCCAAAAAAAAAAAAAAAAAAAAAAAACAAAAGTGGAAATTTATTCAAGTGGATGAAAATGATTTCAAAGAGAGTGAAAATGAGGGTATACGTTTCAATTTAGTTTTTTTTTGTTTTTTTAGTTGAGTTAAGGGTGGTTCTTGTGCCCTTTGATCTGTAAGACATTTTCATTTATTTAATCTTTTCACGATGAATTTTTTTTTTTTTTTTTTTTGCTTTTTAATAGGGTGTACGTGTTTGTTTCGATTTCGGATATTTGTGGAGAATTTTCATTTAATTCTGTATGCAAAATGGAGCATAAGGAAAAATTATTCATGAAAATGATTTCAAACCTTATTTGTACATTCTGGCCGCGCGTAGTAGGTAGGGGCATGGGTGGGATCGGCCCTCCTAGTACCACGATGCAACCTCCAGGAAAACACGATCCAAAATTTAGTTAATTAATTAAAATTAATTAATCATAGTTAATTAGATTTAAGTCTCAACCAGGTAAACATGAGGAAATACACAGAAAGCATAACGAAATTATTTAATACTTAGTAGTTGGCACGCCATCTGGAGTTAGTTATAGCCAATTTTTTCTTGTCAAAATAACACTGGGGAACACAAAAAAAAACAATTTTTATTTTTCTGCGGCATTAGGTTTGGCAGTGATTTTAGTACACACTATCATTGTAAGTACCCGACCCGACGTGTAGTTAATTTATTTGGGTTGGCTCTGGTTCTCAAGAAATAAGGGCAGATATAGGATAGAAAACAGATTAGATGACAGAGATATGCCGGCTCCATGTTTAGCCGCAGTATAGTTAGAGTAGAATACAATAGGCTAAGGATAATTAGTAATGGACAGCAGTTTTATGGTCTATCTGAGAATAAATCAGGTGTCGAAAGGTAGAAGCAAGGCAGTTTGATTTGTAATCATGAGTTCACGATAACTAGGCGGTATAGATCGCATTTGGGCGGGTCACCAATCGCCAATCAGCCCACAATTGGGTTTTTTTTTGATTATGTAAAACATTAGTTTGTCACGTAAAATTTGTGTTAACGATCCCGACAGATTTTGCTGCATATGTGATAAATATTGTCAACAAATTCATCGAAGAAACATTAACGATTTCGTAAAAACAAGTCTACCAATCATATTTTGGAAAACAGCTTAGGCAGCAGGATAAATATTAGATGCCACATAATGTATGTCAAGTTTGTGTGGAGTCTCTCCAATACTGGATACTTTCATGGAGGACGTACAGAACTTAAATTTGGTGCGTCGATAAAAAGTACATGAAAATGGGTTTTCTAGCGACAGAAGCGTTCCGAGAAACTTTTCTGTATTGGAAAAAAAAGTACACCACTCGATATTACTCGGTGAGACCGTTCAGTTTGATATGCAAGATGCGGTATTGGAACAAGTGCCACCCTGCCGGGGGTTCCCAACCCCCACCCTAAAAGTATGAAGAGAGTAGTTGATAATGAGCTGACGCGAACACTGAAACCCGTTTTCTAATCGGACATAACCCTACCGAGTTAGACCTGATCTAATGATGATTGCTACTTTTGTGCAGTAAATGTGAAAGGTATGAGCCGATGATACAGAAATCTTACACGTGGGTTTATCCTAATATATAATTGGCTAAAGCACCAGTACCGCACAGTGAAGATTTGCCAGTATCAATAGTTACTACCTTATCAACGGATTCCTCTGATGATATTGAATGTTAGTCACTCAAAATGAAGGCAACAGTGAAAGTGAATTTGAACGATACAGTCCTACACTTCAAGGTTTTTCTCAAGATGAGCTCAATGACTTGTTCCGCGATTTAAATTTATCAAAGAAATCAGCTGAACTTCTTGCCTCTAGACTTAAGGAAAACGTTGTCTTCAGTCTGGTGTAAAAATAACGTCTTGTACCGAATTAGAGAGGAAAAGATTCTTCCTTAGTTCAGTGAAAAATATGATCTGGTGTATTCTAACACCTGCACTTGTAAAATTTATGGTTCTAGCGGAATATCGGGCAGAGGAGTGACGACTCTTCCTGGACAGCGCAAAAAGGAGTTTGACATTTGTGTTACTGCATAATGGCAAGAAATTAGGTTCGATACCGAGAAGCCATCCAACCAAACTTAAGGAAGAATACGCAAATATAAAATTTGTTTTAGAAAAAAGGTCGTTTGTTCAATATCAGTGATATCAGTATGTGTCGATTTAAAGATGATGAATTTTTTTATTAGGACAGCAAAGTGGATACAACAAATAGCCCTGTTTCCTCTGTCTTTGGGACAGTCAGACAATAGAAGAATACGGGAGTAGAAAGGAATGGCTGCGGCTGTGGAAAAAGCTAACATCCTTCATGAACCATTAATTGACCGCGAAATAATTCTTCGTCCACCACTTCATATTAAGCTTGGGCTAACGAAACAGAAGTGTGACAATTATTTTAAATATATTTGTCCTGGCCTTGGTATGGAAAAATGAAAAGCAGGCAATCCTTGATAGACCGCAAATCAGTGCCCTTATAAACGATTGTAAATTTACAAGCCACATGACTCAGACAAAATCTGTTGTCTGGACAAGTTTTGTATCAGTTATCTACAATTTTCTAGGGAATCAAAAACCAGCGGAATATCCTGAAATAGTCGTCAATATGCTAGAAAATTGTGAAAAATTGGGAGCTAATAAGAGAATCAAACTGCATTTTTTATATTGCAATTTAGACAAATTCCCTGACAACCTGGGCGATTACAGTGAAGATCAAGGAGAGCGGTTCCACAAGGACATGAGCATAATGGAGGAAAGGTCAGACAATCACTGTTCCGCAGCCTAGTATGTATAATCATAAGATAGGCGAACGGTCCTCACATAGTCGAAAGATTTATAGGTTTTCTAAATTGTTCCACCTCCAAAGTTGTGCAAGGACTGGCTACATTAATTTTGGACAAACTGAATAAACATCATTTAGGTGATGTTCCAATTCTTGCACAGTTTCATGATGGCGCTAGCGTCATGTCTGGTAAAACTCGAGGTCTACAGGCTCACCCTCACGCAATTAACATCCATTGTTTAACCCACAAACCAAATAAATCTTGGGTTGTTGGCTCATGCGCCAATGTTTCACTATAGCATAAGATATTTTCTAACGGCCTCGAAGTATTGTATATTCAGTTTTTACAACCCGATCCTCTTACGATCCTGCAAAAATTACAAGGCACTCGCGGAATCTATACTAGCCGTGAAATGGTAGAACTCTAAATACTACAGATGAGTTGTCGCTTCGAAAATTGCAAAAATTATAAGGCAATTAATTTTACTTAAGAAAACGAGATCACTGAGACCTGTGAGAAGCACACAGTGGAAGCACTTGAATTTCTAAATTCATCAAATATTTTACTCCATCAGACTTGGCGGAAACTACAAGTCTCATATCAGGCAGAACACAATTCCCATATTTCAGCAGACGCTGGAGGTACTGCATTGTCCGCGTTAGATAAATTCCAAAGGAAGGCCGTCCAGCTTATTAGCGATGACATATCAATAGCAACTATTGATTCTCTAGAGTATCGGAGTAATGTTGGATGTCTATCACTTTTTATCGCTTCTTCTATGGCTAGTGCTCTGACGAAATCTCTAGCCTCATCTCTTGTAGAATTCTTTCTATGCGCACCACACGAGCTGTAACCCAAGCTAAGCCGCACACTCTTGAAGTCTGATTCGGCCGTACCGTGAAATTCTTCGAATTATTTCTTCATAAAAAGAATGTGGAGCAGTTCGCCATCTTCTATTTTTCCCTCAGCTATGAGCTGTAAGTATTCCAGCGTAATGCACACAGGTCACCTACTTGGCTCAACTCAATAATCTTCAATTCTCTGCCCCTTTTCCTTTTCCTTCCTAGGCTGTGCTACTGCATCATAGGGTATTCCCTGAGCTTTGGAAACATCATAAAAAAAAAACTGTGCTTTCGTACTTGTAGGCAGTTAGGTTATTAAAAGGGGGTTTCGCATCTATTTCTAGAATCGTTCGTCGGACAGAAAAAATCGATTATGACAAATTTCATAGGATTCTATATTCTGAAGAATTTTTCAGAACAACCAAAACGACTACGACTGATCATTTTCACAGTATACTTAGGAAAGCTCAATTTTCGGCTTGTAACCCCAAGAAGGGATTGCCCGAGTTTAGTCCAAAAGTACAAAAGTGGAATGCCAACTTTTCATACAACTTTAGGCCCGATAGCTCCTCTTAAACGATGCATAATGATACTCTAAACATTTGAGCGACTTTCTTGGGTGAAAAAGTGAACTTTTCTGCTTCTCATGATTGCGCAGAATTGGTGCGTCGTGGTAAATGACTTCCTATAGGAAAAATCTTCACAACAGAGCACTAATGGTCATGGAAGAAATAAATCCAAAAATATATCCAAATGGTAGTAGCTGAGGTGCAAGTGTACCAAGTGCATGCAAATTGGTTTTCCGGTGGCAAAAACGTCCCGAGAAAGCATTCTGTATCGGGAAAAAAATACACCACCCGATAGTACTCGGCGAGAACTTTAATTTGGTATGCCAGATGAGGTATTGGAACAACTGCCTCCCTGCCGGGGGCTCCCAACCTTCAACCTAAAAGCTAGTAATGAGCTGACACTGAAACCCGTTTTTCGATCGGACATAACCCTATAGAGTTAGAGCCGATCTAAGGTGTGAAAGATCTAGTACCTCAGTTCCAATAAAAATGAGGAAAATACTAAAAAAGTGAATATGTGGATCGCTATTTAAGCCTCCGAATATAGGAGTGTGGGTACTCAAACTCCTTCTCAGGGACCTAAGGAATTCGATTCTGTACTAGATTTACCAAAATGTACTAGATCAATTGTAATAAACATTGTTAATAAAGTATGTTCAGAGTATCAAAATGCATCGTTTAAGACATTTTTCATGTCTGGAGGCGTCAGGCCTAAAATAGGCATTTCCCTTTCAGATCTGTATACGTTGACGTGATCTCAGCCAGTGTCCAAACAAATAGTGAAAGACGAAACTTTTGTATGGCAACCCTACAAAGATGTTATCTGATTTGTCCCATTTTGTAATATTTTCTATCGAAAATGATGAGGATCGAAAGTTGGAAATGTTGTAGCCATTAAATATTTACCCCCTCATCACTATTAGATATCTCGTTTAGGGTGTCCTCTTGGCGATTTACCTGTTATGTATGTATGTAAATTGCCAAGAGGCCAGCCAATCCGAAGGGTACCAGTGTTGCAATACATCAAGAAAAATTTCTATAAATTTTGAACTTATCCCCTTTTAACTAAGCCCTGAATTGGAATCTTCAAGAAAATTCCTACAAGAGGAGGAGGGAAAAGAGCAGTACAAGTAAAAGCTGCAATTACTGGAAAATTCTGGAGCGAAAGTTGTCCCGATAAACAAAGTCATTTGAAAAGCAATAGTTCCGGCTATATATAACCTGTTTGTCAAAGGTTTAAAAAAGTTAGATGATGATGATCATGACACAGCCTTGTGCAAGGATAATAGCGATAGGAGGAGGATAACAATTGAAATCTAGGTTGGATCGTAATTTAGCTGTTAAGAAGTTTCGTCATGCGCCACAATGTAAAAAATCATGTTGAACGAAAAACGCATAAAACAAGGAACAACACATGTTTGAAACAACATTCCCAGAATAAATAAACGAATCAATACAGGTTAATTAATAATAAGAGTTTTTTTTTTAATTATAAAAATTCCCAACATTCACAATTTATAAATAACTTTGTGCTCACAGAGGACATAAATCATTTTAACGAACTCCAAATGTAGTAAAATAATGTAAAACCTACCAAAAAAGTAGATATACACCGCAGGGGCGTGATTGCTTTTTTTGGATGGACTTCTAAAAAAAAAAACTTTCTCATGGAACTGTAATCAAACTTTCATTTTTGTATTACTCGTGCTTGACGAATCAGAGACTCTAATAGACTTGAAGACTTCTATAAGTTTAAATTACTCCAAGATGACTTGCAGATTTCATTACTGGCTAGAGGTAGGTAGGTGGGTATACCTGTGAGGGTAAAGTTTATATAAATAGAAAAGAAAAATGTATCTAAGGAAGTTATTAGACATACACGAAGGTGCAGAAGTTGTGGTGGAGTTTTTGGAAAAGTTCAATTTTTTTTTAGGATCCGAAGTAAAACTAGGAATTTTTTTAAAATACTGTGTTGTTCTCTGCTAGGCTATTAGTATGGATGCATATATATATATATATAAGGAAAGTTATCTACAAGCTTACCTGCAAAAATGTTAAATCATACTATTCGATTCTATGCGTGTTCCAAAAGAGCATGGAATATCATATGTAAAGAATTTCTAAATAGTAATATTATCCTCAGCGATATTTGAATTAATGCTTTGGCTATACCAAAAATAGGTTTATATGCGACAAATGCACCTTTGCGAAATTCAGTTTTTACCAGAAAAAGGCAGGAGCAAAGTTTCAGAATTCCTATGCTGCGTGGAAAGTATCTTACTCTCTCCAGCGAAACACAGTATCTTGGAATCATACTAATTTAAACGAACGTGCTAAGAAGACTAGTGTGGACTTCTACATGTGCAAGAGCATTTTTGGTGGCAACTGGGGATTAAAACCCAGGGTGGCACGTTATAGCCATAGTTCGATCCATCCTCTCCTATGGCTCCAACGTCTGGTGGACGGCACTGCCGAGAAAATGTAACCTGAATGTGTTGCCAAAAAATAAGAGAGCCGGTTGCCTGGGAATAATTGGCTGTTTGTACACTACGCCCACGGCGGTACTGGAGGTCATGCTAGCAATAGCGCCAATAAAGGCTAGATCTCCACTCCAGAAGTGCAGCAGCAATTAGCGCTGTCAGGCTCAGAGCGGGGGCTTGGTAGACGGAGTGGGGTCTTGGGCATTCACATGTCAACCTCCTATATCTCTATTTTTGCAGATGGATCTAAGACGAGTGTGGGCACAGGAGCTGGAGTGCAGTCTAGACAATGTCAGTGACAGGAGTCTTATAGATCACCAGACAAGTGTAATGTCTTTCAGGTACAGCTTGTAGCGATTTTCCAGGCGGTACCATTGACTACTTACAAGGTATCTGCCCACAAGGATATCTCAGGTAACGAGATCGCCAAAAGGGGCTCGAAATGGATAGTTTCGCCGCGATAGTTATGACAATCCCGATCGAAGCTTTAAAAGAGATCATCAGGGGTGCCTATCATAACGCAACATTTCGGTAGATCAAGAACTGCTTAATGGCAGCAGAACATATACCAGGAATCTAGTAGGGGTCATTACGGGTCATTTGACCATAGGAGACCATGCTAGATGACTGTGATTCATAAAAGAGGTAGACTATTAGGTAACGACTTTTTTTCAAGCCTCGGAGAGCTGCAAAGTAAAGAGTTCAGATGACTCCTGAGTTTCCTAAGGGAAGCAGGCTGGATCTATGACGGTTGTAAAGGTTATTCCATGAGGGGAACAATGGACCCTCTGGTAGTCTAAGTGAAGCACGCTAGGCACTACTAGCGGCACTCCTCCTACCTAACCTAACCTAACCTATGGTTATTAGCATCAGTGTAATGCCCTTCACAATATGGTTTGCGAAAATCTTCTATAACCAGACTTTATCTACCCGTACTACGCAAGAGCTTTGTACGCTACTGTGATTTTTTTACACTTCTAATGGTAATTAATTCACTTTGCGCTCCAAAACATAAACGCCATTATCTTTGTGCCTACTAAAATTGACTTGAGATTCTGTGGAGTACATCATTCTGCCTGTTTTGATTGTTCCTTGATCTCCGGAACATAATAGTAGACGCAAGTTCATCCATTGTTACAAGTCTACGCATAAAGTTCTGATTGTTTTTGTTGAATAGATTCAAACATCTATGCGATTTTTTGTATTCACATGAGTTTCCAGTCGAAGGCCAAGAGATGTGGGACCCATCTGGCATACTGCTTTATCGTATCCAATTCATGTCTTAAAATTGAAATACAAAGTTCGTCTCAACTAATTCAAATTGGTCGATCCGCCAGAACCATTTCATCCTTTGGCGTATTTCTGATATTGTAACACGTTTTAGTCGATCCCCTCGATCACTACAAAGGTTATATGCTCACATTTACTTCCGCCACTAAATCTAAGCCGTTAAATCGTTCAAACAAAATCAAACAACAAATTTAATCAGAGAACGAAATTCACGCACAAGAGCTCTTTTATGACAGAATAAAGTGAAATTTTAACACTTTTTAATTGGCAACTGAAACGGCCCCATGAGTAGTTCTCTTACCACATCATAGATGTCATTCCGAGTACTTATCAAATAACCTATACATATAGTAGAGGTAGCTATGTACTTTGTCTGATGTTTGCTGATTTGGAGTGCTATGGATGCATAAATGGATTGAAATGTCGCATTCCAGGGATCTCTGAGGTGATGCACCACCATTAGCTGCATGGTGTGATTTATAAGTGTAAACAGCTGATAAATGAAACAAGCTGGACGGTCTTATGCTATACATTGAAAATATGGAATCCAAAATTTTGATATCTTTTAATAGATCATGCTGGATAGATGCAAAGAAAGTTTGACACTGTTTCTGTCTCCTTCCCGCATCCTCTGTCGGTATACTAATTATAAATTAACATCGATGTCCTCGGAGAGAAAAGGGTGCAGAAACAATTAGTTAAAGAGTCATTTTAAATTTCAAAAGGTAATCCTCATTGAGTTTTGGGTCAGTCTAATACTACAATTTTTCTCACCTTGCATTCATCGACCAAAAGTTGCAATTGCCTCAACCCACAAAGTTAAGCATCGTGGAAGCAATCCGAGTTATGGAGGGGTTATCTGAAGTTATACGAGTTCATCAGCTTGCAAATATTTTGAGACATGAATGTATCCTGGAACTCATAAAGTAAGACTTTAATTGTTTCCGGTGATTTTATACTTCATTGCCTTACAAATAACATTTTTTTTTTTGCTGAAGAAGGAACTATTGGATTCTCCGGTATATAGCAAAAGCTAAAAAATGTTTTTAATTTGTTATTTCATTACAATACAAATAACCATCATTTTATTTTCTGTCACAGACGTGAGGAGATACCTTCATCGCTTCCAACAAAAACTTCCTTCGGAAAATTCATTTCATTCGATTTGAAGCTATCTTTCTGTCTAAAAATCTGTTTCAAAAGTTAAAATACAGAACGTGATTAAAGTTAGTTAAAGCTACCCCCTTCACAGAGATGATTACTATTGTGACAGGCGCGTATACAGAGGGGGGGGGGGTCACTGGGTCATGACCCCCCCCCCCCTCCCGGCGACACTGAGTACGTTTGTGCGACAGTCCCAAATCAGGAGTAGAAACCGGTTGTAGGGCAAAATCTGGGCTACCCGTATATACGGCACAAATTGGACTAGGAAATTTGCAATTGTGTTCTTTGTAAGCAAAGCATATGACATTTGGCTCTTGTTCCATTAATACATAAATTTACAAAACTATATAATTATCTTACCATCTCGCAACAATTATTAGCATTTTTTCCACCTCCTCGGGTGTCCAAAAAACTTTCGTTACTGTAGCAGACGCTATTTTTACTTTATGACATACACACACATTCAAATAAATCAGGCCTAGAGCCAATTCGGACTTTCGGACTTGCACGTTTATACGGCAAAAAAAATTCGGACTTTGGCCTACTCTAGGCCAAAGTCCCGACTTTGGTTATAATGTAAACGTAGTAACTGATTCAATATTGTTACGTTCGTAGGGAAGCATTAAAATTTTCTTAGAAATACACTTGCAAATTATTCTTAAGAATTTGAATTCACCGACAACGGTCTAAACGATTTGGTGCATTGATTCTGGTGGCGCACTCTTTCGGACAGGGGCACAAGCATTCAGGTTTTTTTTAGAAAGATCTGAACATTTTTCTTTAGATTTTTCATGCACTATTGTCGGCGGACAATGGTTCCAAAGAGTTATATTGATTCAGCTGCCTTGGATGGTCTGGGTCACTAAAGATATTTATGAGCGTTGGCAAGCATACATTTTGTTCTTAGAAAAATACATTTTTCTTTCGAATTTTTATACACTATTGGTTGCTGAAAACGATCATGGATTGATGCCGCAGAAATTTATTCTACAAATTTTCTTCACAATTTTTACGGCAAGACTATAAAAATAAAAACCATTCGTTTTCCTCTGCGGTAGTTGCCGTTGCTTTGCTTGTACTTTCGTATTAATTAAAGTAGGGTCATTTACTTCACCCGTGACAGAATCGGTTGCGTCACATCTATTTCTACAATCTTTGCACGAGAATCTGGATATGACTCCTTAATGTCTGTCCACTCTGAGATCGACATTGATCTGGATAATATTAGCTGTGTTCTTTTGTGTACCTTGTTCTAGAACTCCCACATACTGGAGAGAACAAATTGTTCTGTCGATTGAAGTGAACTATTTGTACTGTTCGCTTCATTTAAATCTGTATATGAAAATGTATGAGGTGTTCTTTTGTGTATCTTTTGTTCTGCTCTGTTCTGTGGACACAAAAGAATACAGCTATTATCGACAGATTTTCCAAATCAAACCGAAAATTGGGTTTTATGATATCTAACTTCAATATGATAAAAAACAATTGAAAGCGACTACTTCCGACTTTTTCTCCCCTCGAACATTTTAGTTATGACCCACCAGGCTAAACGTCTGGATTCGCGCCTGTGTTAATATTTGGCATAACAGGCTGCAGAGATTGAAAAATACGAACCCAATTTTCATCGGCGATCAAGGGCATTCTGGCCGTTCTCTTGTTAAACTGCAGCTATATGAAATGTAGATGTACCTAAATCACAGGCGTACTGTAGAACCTGAATATACCACATTAACTGCGCAAACTATTCTACTTGTCTTATTCGAGAGGAATTTTTCCAACTGCTTGCCAATTCCAAAAAAGGAGAGGGTAGCGATCCCTCAAATTATCGACCAATTGTAATCACTTGGTTTCTATCCAAGGGCTTTTAGTCTATCATTAACTCAAAATTAATGAAGAGTCTAGAAACCAATCAACTCATCATCGATCGCCAATATGGGTTCCGGCCTGGTCCCCCATCTGAAGACTTGCTGACTATTTTTACGGAACATTGGAATTGTAGTCTCCACAATTTTGGAGAGTCCAAAATCGTTGCCCTAGATATTTCAGGGGCCTTTATATATATATTATATCTGAATTTCAGTCTATAAATGCCGGTGTGTCCCAGGGATCTACTACATATCTCTCCGTCGCTCTTCCTTTGCTATCAATTCCATCTATAGTTTTGCCTATGACATTACCCTTGATTTCGCTTACTCTCTTTGACACTTTCACGGACTCCAGAGGGAATGCCACATCTGTTGTCAGACGAGATTGCATGATAGCCACACGCATGGCTATTGTTCCGAAGAAATATCTGGTCTGATCACTTGTAGATTAATTTCTGCACGTAAAACTCGCGCTGCAAGCCGAGCACATCCTTTCACCCTTCAAAATACTTTCGGCCGTAGAGTAAAATTTCGTGATGCGTTTTTATTCCGAACTGTGCGACTGTGGAATAGTCTACCATCTTTTGTTTTTTCTCTGGCTTACAATCTGCGAAGGTTTAAGAGTGACATACAACAGACCTTCGCCTCTTTCCTCATGTCCGCTAATCCTTTCCCTATCTCCGTCCGCCATGGTGGGCTTGCCGTTCCATCATGGGGTATACCCTGAGCTTGACTTAATAATATTAAAAAAAAAACACTGAGAAGGCATGTCAATCTTAATGTTTTTAGTCACTTCTTGGGATTCCAGTATTTTTGAGGCCAGCCCGTCCCTTTAACTCGTACACGAATTTGTCTGTCTGTATATTTCTTTTTTCCTATTTTCGACACTATCGTAGACCCACTTTTCGTCATCACAGCGAGCTGAAATTTGGCACACAAGTTCATGTAGCGTGAAAATTGAATCTATCAAAATTTGAATCGGAAATTTCCATGGCAAACCCGGCAAATCGGAAAAATCATTTGAAAATTTGGTACAAATTTGATTAGGGATAAATCCATTTCAGGAAATATGCAGAGTTTTCCGATTTTTCCGACAAAAATTTCCGGAATTTTCCGACTTTTCCGGAAAATTTTCCGGTAAAAAAGTTTTCTAAATTATGCAGGATCAAGTTCTCTATCAACAGGCATCTTTACTTTCCCTCCGACAATGGTGAAAACTTGCAGAAAAAATCGAGAAAATTCATGTAAAACGCTTTTCCGGAGTTTTTCAAACCAAGGAAGCGTTTGAACGTTTTGCAACCTAAGACAAAGTTGTCGAGCGAAATGAGTTGCATAAAGTTGCTTTTGTGGAAAACCCGGAAAAGCGGGAAAATCATCGGACAAATTATCATCGATATAATTAGTGATAAATCTGTTTCAGGAAAAATGCAGAATTTTCCAATTTTTCTGGAAAATTTTCCAAAAATTTCCAGAACTTTCCGACTTTTTGGAAAATTTTCCGACAAAAAAGTTTTATAAGCAATGCGGAATCATTTTTTTCCCATCCTACTGGCATCAATACTTTCTCTTCAACAATCATGAAAACTTGCATGAAAAATCGAGGAAAATTCATGTAAATTTTTAAAAAAAAATTCATAGTAATTGGAAAAGTCTGTGGAAAACATGGAAAATCGAAAAAATTCATGTTAAATGGGATCAAGTTGGAATACAGCTAAAAAGCGCTGTTTAAAACATAATTTGAATTTCAGAAAACCGTTGCAGTGCTTCAACGATTTGATTCTCGAAAAATTTTTGTTTTCGGATCGGCACCAAACATTACTTAAAAATTGTTTTAAAATATCTCCATGCAGCACGTAATAACAATTTAGTTAACGTGAAAAAGGCAGAAAATAAAATAAGTAAAAAACGAGTTTTCAAACCAAACTGAGGCCATGCCGCATGAAAAAGTAGAAAATAAACTTTTCTTCACACACAGAGGTGGACTCAGATTTTTTGATTGGGACATTTCTCTTGAATATTCTTTCTCTTCATAAATCAAATCACTTATTGCCTCTGATTGATCATACTGAAATATAGCGGTGATTGTCAGCGAATAAAATCTGAGTCCACCTCTGTGTGTGAAGAAATGTTTATTTTCAACTTTTCATGCGGCTTGGATTCACGTTTTGTTTGAAAATTCCTTTTTTACTTATTTTTTTCTTTTGAAAGTTTGATTGCATTTCTTTATAAGTTAAGCCAGGCTGTACTAAAGGGTACATTTTTGAGAAGTCATCAGCCCAACCTTAAGTAGGTGATAGACTACTAGTCGAAGATGTCTGGATAGATTTCTACACGTAGAAGTATCCGCCTCCGTTTACCAGATTCCCAGTCTAATCTCGTCTTGGACTTACATACCACCTTTACTTATGGATTTCTTACTGTTAGGCTTGGTGTCATAGAAACCTTAGGCAGATAGAAATATTTGAGGTTATCAACAGAGCTAATGGATATAATTTGTATATTCATCCTCTGAGAATTCCCCTATTATTCTATTTCTATGACGACTGATCCAACTTTTTCGAGATTCCAATTATAAAGGAAGATGAGAAAAATTTATCATAGCTACACACGATAAGGTGGAGGAAAGCTGACATCTTTAATTTGCCATCACTTTTAGAAACATTTTGAGTAGCACCTGGAACTCCACTTGAATTCTATCAAAATATGTTTAAAAATTTTCAACTTTTCAACATTCATCACATCAATTTCATAAAAAGTGGCGGTGTAATTCCATAGTCACGATAAAAGCGCCACTCTAGAAAAAAAACAAACCGCCAAATAATTTCTACATCCCAAAGCTCCTTAAGAAGAAAATTTTCAAAATTTTACATTTAAAATCGCTATTGATTCCATCTTCCTGTAGTTGGTAGGGAGTAATATTTAGTCAGCGTCAAAGCCCGACAGATGAAATATGCTGAAGGTCCTTAGGGACTATTGGGAACGAAATCACATTCTATTTAACTTTTAAATTATTTTCCATAATTCATATTGCAAAGTTTTAATTACAAAGTCCGTTCAAGTTGGTGTAAAATCTTGTTTTAAAATAAACACAGGGTGGATGCGAATATGCACCAGTTGTACAGAAGTAAGATTTTAGTCAAAAGAAACAGATAAATTCAAATATTTTTGCTAACTCCCTTTTTTTTTATTTTTTGTAAAAAAATTCTTTAACATTTTAAACTTTAAACCAACTTTTGAACGCTTCAAGTCTTTGCAGTATACTCCGGAAATGAAAAGTTTCAAAAAGTTTTGTTTTAGAAAATTATTCACATTCCTTTTTGCAGAAGTATGTTGTTAATGTATGTGTGTTGGTTGAGTGCATTGCAAATGCATCCATATCTACTTTGTCCGTCGCCTAAAGTTGCCAACTTTCGATCGAGCAGCAACTACCTCTTATAAATTAACAAATGGAGCAAATGCTGCAATACATCTATCGAATATTTTTACACAGTTATTGTACTCTGACCTTTTCTCATAGTTTATGGGTTTCGATTGGTTCAAATAGAAAAGTATAAAGAAAAAAAAAACTTTATTCCCAATTCCCAAGAGAAATTTCCCTGGAATGGACTTTTCTTTTTGAGTATAGAACTGGAAAAGTTTTATTCTGTCATTTTCCGCAATATGCAAAAGTGAACGAACACACTTCAAACAAGGTTTCTTTTGTTTGGGTTTTTCTCAATTCTTCACAATTGAAATTTGTGAAAGTTGTTATACTCTGTATATGTCTTATGAATATGTATACATGTACCTCTGTACGTATGTCAACGGTTGCCATGTTCTAAGCAACATTTTTTATTGTAAATCCTGTTTATTTAGGAAACATTCGCAACAAATTCTTACTTAAGAAGGAATTGCTTGACGAGTTATGTATGGGCCAGGGCCTTATTTTTATGATTCCCCATAAATACTGAATCGGACTCAGGTTGGGAGGATTGACGATAAGTCTCTACTACCACCTCCAGTCCTATGGACCACCATGGATGAAACACCCTGTATATGGGATACTATACGTTTTTAATGTCTTCGTCTTGAATCCAGGCTGTGGCAGTCTTAGCTGTAGGATAGGATTTGTCATCATGCTGAAAGATCCATTGACCGTTAATACACGTATTGCAGGTATATGATACTGTGCTCCAAAATTCTGTATATTTTATACAGGGTGTGTCTCAAAAGTCATGAAATGAATTTTTTTGTCGTACCCCTACTGGTCGCAGAGTGTTCGGAGAAGTTTTGTAAGATGGCGGGGGGGGGGGGACTCTAAGCTATGCAACGCACCAAAGTCCAGTTTGTTGCGAGCATCAGTAGAATCAAGATAGCTGATTTAGTGTACCCTTGCTTCGAAACTACGTCTCGACGAATGATGGCGGATACTTCCGAACAACGTTGGGCTATCAAATTTTGTATAAATCTCGACAAAAAAGCTGTCGAATCTCATGAATTGCTCAGGCAAGCCTCCTGGTAGTCTGCTCTATCGTATGCGTAAGTTTCAAGGTATGTGAAGAAGTTCAAGGAGGACGAGGAAGGGTTGGACGATGATCTTCGTTCTGGAAGGCTAACAAGAAGCCAAACCGATGAAAATGGGACTCGTGTGGGTGATTTGTTAAATTTTGACCGTCGAATGAATGTTCGGTTATTAGCTGATACTTGAGGCTCTACTATGAGGATATTTTAAAAAGATCGGGGAAAAGGGTCATACACGTGCGAAAAACCATAGCCACTATCTGGCTGCTGCATCCTGACAATGCGATATGATAGCAATCCCATAGTCCAGATCTAAGTCCGCGCGACTTGTTTCTTGTTTCAAAGCTGCACTTAAATGACGCCGTTTGGATGCATCCAAGCGGTCGTGACGACAGCTCTCAAGGAGGTTCCCGTCGAGACGTCGTCGTTGAGAGAGGGGCAAAACAAAGTACTTCCACTGACATCTGACGTTTGTCAGTATAAGCAGGTGATCGGCGTTTAATTGAATGCAGAGATACGCACCGCCAGCGCTCAAAACATCGAACTGCTGGGCAACATTTTTCTTAGCCTTATACATTTTTCATAGTATAAATAGAGCACTTCAAAAACTAATAGGCATTTCATCCACACCTAAACAGACTTATCCAGAGTTTCCTACCTTCTAGGAAATCTTATGAGGAACTCGATAATCATAAATCTACACTAAAAACAATTGCAGTAAGTGTCCCCAGGGCTCCATACTAGGTCCAATATTCTTCAATATTTACACTTCAGACCAACCTCAAAATAACAGCCTTAGTGTCAATGAAATGAATCTATATCTCAACAAGCTCGACTCCTATCAAAAAAAGGATAAGGGCGATAAAAATTAACGTCCAAAAGTCTGAAATTAACTGTATTCGGAAACTTAGTATCAGGCCAAACAGCTAAGTCGCAAAATTTAAAAGAATTATGGGTGAATAATAAAATCCATACTAAAAACGAAATACATAGGCGTAAATTTCCATGAACTCCTAAGATTTAATTACCATGCAAAAGCAATCATTAGCAAAGCCAATTTTTGCTACAGCCTTTTAAGTCCCTTAATCAATATCAGGGACAGACTCACAACAAGTAAAAGTAAATTAAAATTATTAATAGAAAGATTTCTGTTACAATTGACTATGTTCACACCAGCTAAATGTTTGGCACTTGATTCAATTGGCTTCCTATTATAGGGGGCTTGGGATTGGGATATTCTTGTTTCAGTCGATACCCGAAACAAGTCATTATTCCAGTCGATACCCATGAGAAAGTAGAGTTAGTAATTTCGACTGCAGTCGATACCTACAGAAAGAAAGTTTATTTCAGTCGATACCGGAAATAAAGTGTTTTTTGTTAGTAACTTTCATATTACAGTCGATACCCAAAACAAAAAAAACTTCTTTTCAGTCGATACCGGAAATAAAGTGTTTTTTGTTAGTAACTTTCATATTGCAGTCGATACGCACAAAAAAAATTTTTTTTTTTAGTCGATACCCGAAATAAAGTGTTAAGTGCTATAAAAGTTTTAATGTGTAAGGAATAAAAGCTTGAATTTGATATATCAGGAAGTTCTCAGACTTGTCAATTATTTGACCGGGTTCCTCCTCTTTTTATGACTAGGTCTCCTGTAGGCATAGACAATGAACGACATTATTCCACTACTGATGTTGTACTCAGTTATTTCTTTTTTTGGTCCATCGAATATGCTTACTTTTCTGGGAAATAATAATAATGCGACGTGGAAGATATTTTGAAGCTTTTTGCTTAGTCTAGATCCGGATAGTTCGAATCTGGAGCCGGATAGTGCAGATCCAGCTCCTAATAGTTCGAAACCAGATTTCAGGAATTAGATAGTTCGCAGTTGCACTTATCCAGTTATCTGGATATAGCAAACCTTGACACAATTTCAGTTCTCATAACGGCCTTGACAATATCTTCTCTTGGCTAAAGCAAATCGTATCGAATTCAAAGCGTCTAAAAACCAAAGCTGCTTCATCTTTTTAAAACAACATTATTATTTTACGATGCCACTGTTCCTTTTGATGAGGCTTTATTTTCCGATACACCTTCACTAAGCATTTTTGGCATTAATGTTCGCAGTAAATTAAGCTGGACTGTTCAGTCCACGTACTGAACATTATTCCCTCGACGAATCCAGCTAGTTCTTCCCTAAAAGTAAACAAAAAGGAATCCACAAAGAATCAAATTCTAGTGGAAAGAATTCAGTATACAAACCTAATTAATCAGCAAAACTACTCCGCAACTTTTCTCCAACAATTTAAAAATCCCACGATGACATCCACAAGCTAAAAACAACGAAATCTTATTGAAAAGTTAAATAAATTCAATAAAATAATGCAAACTTACCCGAAAATACATGATCTCCATGTATATACACAGCTGACATGTCATCACTTTGACATTACGTCAACCAGATGCTCTCGTAGCAGCAACTGGTATAAACGTCGCTATGGCAACGCCATGAGGAGTACAACACATGACCGTCCTCAGCAGCTATAAAAAGGCGGCGAACGATAGCAAAAGCACCCATTTCCAAATCAGAGTTGATCTGATTAAGCCTTCGAGTCTGTTCTGAGCAAAATCCTCATCCTAAACAGAAGTTAATTCTGAAGTTCCTTATAGAAGTTAATTCTATGCCAATAACTTGAGGTTGACTCAAATCCTAATACAGAAGTTAATTCTGGCCGTCATAAATATTTGAGGTTGACTCAATCCCAAAAACAGAAGTTGATTCTGGTTAAACAAATATTTGAGGTTAACTCAATCCTACACACAGAAGTTAATTCTGCCCGTCCTACATACTTGAGGTTGACTCAATCCATAAAACAGAAGTTAATTCTGGCTATCACAAATATTTGAGGTTAACTCAATTCTGAAACAGAAGTTAATTCTGTCCAAATAAATATTTGAGGTTAACTCAAGTACGTCGGCTAGGAGTTGATCCTAAGGAATGCAAAGTGAGGTTAACTCAAGCAATCTCACACAGGAGTTAATCCGAAGGTCTAGACAACGTCATACAAACGTCGATTTAGATCTGTTTCCAGAGGCTAACTCTGCACTAAAAACATTCAGAAGCTAATTCTGATCAAGGTAGAAGGAAGTTCCTTCCCACACGTAGCAGTACTCAGATTGCTACACACATAAAAAGCGCACAAGACTCAACGTCCCAAGTGCCATCATTACAATCTCAGACGCAGCAATATTCCAAGTTTGCTGCACTCAAAAAGGTAATAATAATAATAATAATAATTTATTCATGGGATACGTACACAAGATTTACAATCTTTTTTTGTACTATAAGAAAAAAGGTACGCACATGATAAACGTCATCAGTGCTGCCTTCATGCCCTCACGTACCAGCACGAGAAAAACTGCACAATAAAGGCAGAATAATTGGGTACGTTCATCAACTTCACTTATAGCAGCCCTACAAGTTGTTCTAATCGTAAAATAATACATTCCGTATTATATCTCGACTGCTCTCACGCAGTAACTCAAGCAAAGAGTTTCACCACTGCCCTCTCGTAGCAGTTCGAGTGAAACAGTTTAAAATCTGACAAATTTATTTGCTCTCACTTCAACTGTCTCGTGCCTGCTCATCTACCAAAATTCTTCTTCATTACAGGAGTAGGAACAGGGGAACAACACAACGCGCCACAACCACACCGACATTTGTGTTTCTTTTAACGAGCAACGCGGCAACCACAATTACGCCGACACCATTTTGAATTTTAATGAATTGTTTTATTTTTTTTAAAGTTTAGATTAAGTTTTATTGAACTATTGAATTTTAAATTAATATTAAGTCTGAATTAAATGTGATATAATTGTAAGAAAATTGAAATAAGCACCCGAAGAGTAATAAAATTTTATACTTTGAATATAAAACTGAGTTATCCATAAAACCGGCACCCCATCCACATACATACATACATATAGAGAATTTTCATGGACAGAAAACATCTTCCCTGTTACCAAAGAAGCATAGAAATGTCTTGGATTTCTGGAAAGTTGTAAGAAATAGTTCGGCCTATCTAACGTTTCTGTACAAGTGTTGTATCAAGAGCTAGAACGGAATACAATTGTGATATCTATGTCGGAGCTGGTTGCACAGCTTTATGTGCCTTCATTAGATAATGTCCAAAAGAGAGCCTTCAAGCAATGTTGGAAGCTTTTTGTGCCAATATCTCAACATGCATGATCCAGTGTTCTGATAAAATATCTACTCTGATCAGTTGTACACTAATTTCTCCACACGCAATATACGCGTTTCACGCCATGAATATCCTTTCACACTTTAAAATAATTTTAAGCGTATGATGTGATACCTTTTAATCCCGAACTGTGCGAATGTGGAATAGTTTTCCATCCGCTGTTTTTCTTCTGGCTGATTATCTGCGAAGGTTCAAGAGTGACATATATGTATATTAATATCTCATTCCCTTGTTCCTTAATCCTTTGCTTATTTCCTTCGTGACATTCTGTGCATCATAGGCTTAATATTTTGATGACCGGAACTTTGACAAAAAGATTTGCAATTGTCGCCGACATATATTAATGAAAACTGCAGGCTGCCAGTAGATAGGCTGGATTGCAAAGAGTTAAAATTGAAGTCACATAAACGTGACTCCGGACAAAAACCGCCAGAAAAATTAAGTCACATAAATGTGACTCCGGTCGACTACTGCTAGAAAATTGAAGTCACATAAATGTGACTCTTGTCTTTTACTTTTATTTCGGGAGATTTTGCTTATTTATTTTCTCTCGAAATTATATTTTCATTATTTGGTAAGTCGCTTACATACTCCTAAAAAATTTTAAATAGTGCCCCTAATACCACAAAGCCTTCTCACAATGTTGTAGCTCAACTACAGTCTTAATAAAAATCGATTAATTTGAAATTTTGCACTTATTTGGCACATTGAGCTGCAACTGAATGCGCACACATTGTGCCAAATAATGAAAATAATAAATTTCTAGCACGTTTGCAATGAATAACGTGCTTTATCACGTGCTGTATGCACTAAGTCGTAACGGTGCAAATATTTGAGTTATTCCATGTTTTTTTTTTTTATCCATCGTATATCGGAATCACATATTCACATGGCCTCATACACACATATACATACATACATAAGTGCATTGTTCCTTTTGGAGGAGGTGGTGTGCATTAATCTAGAGTTGAAAAACTTAAAATTCAGGTAACAGCTATGGAGGCACCTCCATTTATCCAATACTGGCCAATATATTTCCATGGGCTACGAAACGTGTTCATGTATATATGCATGTGGTGGGGTAGGTACGTATTGTATTGAGAGGAAGGATTGAAATTTGAATCGCTTTTGTTTTCTGGAACTGGAGAATGAACTCGACTTTAAATTTAAGTCAAGGATTCTGGACGGTACAATAACATGTGCATATTAAAAGTGGACGGAATTGCATGTGTGGCTAGGCTATATAGAGACTCCGGAGCGCCCGGTGAGCAGCATACCTACCACCTACTAATGAAAACCAGGTCTATGAAAGGGTTTTGTTTAAATTTTTGATGGAAATTTCCTGCATGTGGAGCACATAGGGAAAAAGGCTTAATCCTTTGTCTATAAAATATTCTGCTCGAAATTCATTTTTAGTTTAAGTAAATTTAAATTAAATTTTCATTTGATCAAAACGGGCTTTGAGTGACTTGCAGGAGGAATTTGCGGAATGAGTGGTTCGAAGTACTCTGTAAATTCAGGGCAAGGTTAAAATTCCCATTGAATCATATATGCGGTGTTTATGTTTTTTTTTGTACTTCGAAAATAGTTACACTGTAAAAAATGTGCACAATTGTTGCCACAAAGCTTAGGTTTTTTTCCTTAAAATGTAGGGAATGGTCACTACATTTTAAGAAATGTTCCGTAGATTTTAGGGCAAAATACCGTTTGTGGCAACAATTGTGCAAATTTTTACAGTGTAGATTACATTAGATTTGTGGAGAGGTGTGCAAGCGTTAGTCACACATTCACTGCGTCCCCGTTCAATTTACTCCCATTCTAGTTTTGGACTGTTAATAATGTTCAGAACTATTCTGAGATTGATATTTCACACGTAGTTTGGTGGAGGAAAATCATGTTCGAGGTGGACTAATCTCTCTCGCTCTCTAGAAAGGTGAATTTGTATGTACCCGGAAATCATAAAATTCAGATAAATTTGAATGCCCGAGGGTCTTGACTTAATTGTGGCTTATGTTAGCATTGAACGCAGAGGCGTCTCTGAGATGTCCTGGCCAATAATTCGCAATTGCAGAGCAACTGCCCACAGATTACATGCACATCCTGACAGAAGCGGTAGGATGAAGTCTCAGCAAAGACAATCTTGTTTATAGGTAATACAGCAAGAAGCAGTGGCCTGAGCTCGGTGATGAATTTAATACACAGTGTGGAAAACTTGAACGAAGTTTATAACATAATTTAGTATGATCAACCGAATCAAAGGCCTTAAAGATATCAAGAGTAATCACAATGAAAGCCAAGTCAGAACCCACAGTGTGGCCTTTACCATTCTTCAAGATTTTCCAGAGTTTAATTACATCTGGATTAGGTTCAAACTACACAAGCACATCATCTACTTCTTTTTCTTTTATCGCAGCCCAAATATGTTTGATGACGACACGGTATCCGTATTTGACAATATCTCCAAAATATTCATTATTTGTTTTCTGCCTTCCCCCTCTTCCGAAATCGTCCTGGCAGGCGATTTTATTGTCCATAACATACCGTGGCTCAAACATTCTTCTACTACAAGTCCTACGGGCCGTTTCGTTGAACTCTTCTGTGAATCTTTCAATTTGCAACAGCTAAGGGATGCACCAACGCGAATTCCTGATGCAGCAGGAGATAGAGCTAATTTACTGGATTTGTTTCTAACATCTCATCCTGACAAATAATCTATCTCAGTCGGTTCCCCTCTCGGTAATTCAGACCATTGTTCAAACAGGGCTCAATTTACTCCTACTTCTCCAATTACAAGTAAGCTCCTTTGGCAATATAAGAATGCTGATTGGGAAAATCTCAATCAGTATCTTGGAAAAATTGATTGGTCGGTCTGTTTTGTTTCGAGGGATGTTGATGAATGCACATTAGAACTTAATAACATTCTAAATCTTGGCATGCGTGAATACATTCCGCATTCCTACAGCAGATCTCAACAACAGCAAAATCGCTCTTGGTTTACCGATAAGTGCAACCAAGCAATAAAAGCCAAAGAGTCTGTCTTTCGCGCCTATCAAGTGCATCCATGTCCGGAACTGAAACAAGTCTACAAGACTGCGAGGAACACCTACTAGTCCATTATCCGCAAGCTAGCCGCAAAGGTAGCAAAGGTTTCTGGTCCCTGGTCAAAGCCATCAGGAACAACTTCACCAGTTCCTCTATACCATCCCTACTTAATAACGGTGAAGTCATTGTTAACTCCCTGGATAAAGCTAATATTTTAGCTGCTAGATTCGCTTCAAATTCTCGTCTTCCATCCACTTTACAAATACCTATTTGGCATCTCCCGTATAGGTGTGTACAAGAGCCAATACGCATACGTATGAGAGATGTGTTTAAGGTCCTTAAAGGGATTAACGTCTCCAAAGCCGCAGGCCCTGTCTGTTTTTTCGCCCCTATTAATTAAAAGCTGTCCGTCATCCTTGGCTAAACCTCTGCGCAAACTATTCTACTTGTCTTATTTGACAGGAAAATTCCCAACTGCTTGGAAACTACCTCACGTTCAGCTTATTCCCAAGAAAGGAGAGGGTAGCGATCCCTCATATTATCGAACAATTGCGATCACTTCGATTCTTTCAAAGACTTTTGAATCTATCATTAACTCAAAATTAATGAAGTATCTACAAGCTAATCATCTCATCAACAATCGCCAATATGACTTCCGAGCTGGACGCTTATCTGGAGACGTGTTGACTTTTCTTACGGAACGTTGGAACCGTAGTCTTCATAATTTTGGTGAGTCCAAAATCGTTGCGGTAGATATTTCAAAGGACTTTGATGGAGTCTGGCATCCAGCCCTTTTAGCTAAACTTAAAGCACTTGGTCTCTCCCCTCCTCTTCTATCATGGATTGAAAGTTTCCTATCTAGTCGCCAACTATATCCCATAACTGCCGGTGTGTCTCAAGGCTCAGTTATCTCTCCAACTTTCTTCTTAATTTTCATTAATGATCTGCTTTCGCTTACTGTCAATCCCATCCACTGCTTCGCTGATGACAGTACCCTTGATTTCGCTTACTCCTTTGACACTCTAGCGGACTCCAGGGGGGTGCCGCATGTGCTAAACGAGATTCCATGATTAGATCATTGAATAACGATCTTAACAATAACTTCGCTTGGGGCAAAGCTGTCTCGTCTCATTAAAACAAGATCATAACTTAACCACACCCGTTTATTTTGATGGATCATTAATTTCTGATTCACCGTCACTAACCTTTCTTGGCATTAATATTTCCAGTAAGTTAAACTGGATAGATCACATCTTCTCTATTACCAAAAAAAAGCATCGAAATGTCTTGAATTTCAGAAAAGGTGTAAGAAATATTTCAGCCCGTCAAATCTAGCTCTCCTCTACAAGTCCTACATTAGACCTAGATTGGAATACAATTCCCATACCTGGCCTGGGGCTGGTCGTACAGCCTTAGCTTCATTGGATATGGTCCAAAAGAGAGCTTTCAATCTCATTGGTGATATGGCAATAACTTGTCATATCGACTTACTCGAGCACCGCCACGATTTTGGTTGCCTTTCGCTCCTTTATCGCTACATGCATGGTCAATGCTCTGATGAGATATCTAGTCTAATCCCTTGTAGAATGATTCCTGCATGCAATACTCGTGCTGCAAACCGCGCACATCTTTTTACCCTTCAAATTACTTTCGACCGTACAGTAAAATTCCGTGATGCTTTTTTATCCCGAACAGTGCGAATGTGGAACAGTTTACCAGCTTCTGTTTTTCCTCCGGCATACAATCTGCGGAATTTTAAGAGCGACACACATCATCACTTCCACCACTCTCCTCATATCCCCTAATCCTTTCCCTATCTCATTCCTGCCATGCTGTGCTTTGCATCATTTATATTTGTCTCTTTCCTCTTGTTATTTCGTTAATGGGTCTTTCGGTATTAAGGGCGTTAGCGCACTTGAAATCCAGCTAATTATTTAAAGTAGTTTAAGTTTTATGATGAAAGATAATTAATTAATTATTTATTATTTATTTATAGTTAGTCTTCTTTAGATAAGAATCTGATATTACTAGCGTTCCTTTAGGGATTCCCAAATAATTCAAATTTAGTTATGATTTCGGGAGTCAATTGAGACATTTTGATCTCTTTATACCAATACCAGCTAAAATAAATAATTGTGACACATGACCTTATATTACAAGAGAATGGGTACTTTCAGTAATCAAATTCTAACAGCAGATGAACTAATTTGTAAAAGGTTGTTTTACTGGTAGACTAGCGCAGAGGTAGGCTTTGGGCCCTGGGTCCAGGCCCCATCTATATAGAAGTGCTATAGGAAAATTTTTAAATTTCCACCACTTGCAATTTTAACGATGTTCATTGGAGTCCAATTGCGAAAATTTGTTTGGCGGTTTGTTGTAGGTCCAACCCTTATCCTGTACTTAAAAAAAAAACGTATATAGTATTAACGGGTCATATTTGCCCAATGCATTTTTCTTCACAACTTGGCAATTATTACAACTAATTTCTATCTGTGAATGCTTCTTACATATATGGGCACAAAAAGCAGCGGCTCGTTTCATGTTTTGCGTCCTTTTTGGTTATTGCTCCCTTTTGACGTCGAAAGTAACACGTTTCATCCCGCTACCTTGCGGCATTCTCGATCGACGTGATATTTCTTCCTGGACTAGAGATCATTCAAGTTCTTCAAGGAAAATGCGTCGCTTAAATTTCTTCGTATAATTCCATTGTGGGTTTACTGTTTTCCAGATGACAAAGGCATTATATGCTGATATATCCAACATATTGTAAAATACCGATTGAGGCCATCTATTTGTTCTGCGCTTACAAGTATACGTTCGTATAAGTTGAACCAACGTATCAACCCCTCCCTGTGTTTCATTATAAAATTTTATTATTTCAGTTTTTTTAGCCTCGCCTTTACAGATCTTCCTCGCGTGATGCAGTGGGCTAAGATGTAAAACACACCTGTTTTTCTTTGGAACGTATGCCACAAGAGTCGTTTTATTGATGTTGTCAAACAGAAAATTTGAAAAATATTGTGGCCTTCGTCTTATATCCAGAATCTGTTGCGGCAGACACGTTTTGTTTTTGCGCAAGTTGCAATCATTGTTAGCTTTCTTTTTAGTAGCGCAATTCCCAATTCATGTGACGTGAAAAAATTATCGCATGTTATATTTCGCCCCTTTAGGCTCTATATCAGGTCAAGTACAACACGCTGACCTTGATTTTTCTCAGGCCTCCAATTTCGATCTTTACCAGCATAACTGGTACCAACATCACAAAGCGCCCATATTTTCATTCCATATTTTCCGGGTTTTGATGGTATATACTGCTTGAAGGGGCATCGACCACGATATGTAACTAATTGTTCATCAACAGTAACATTTTCATGTAGGTTGAAAAGCTCACGCCTTTCACTTCTGTCCGTTCTTTTATCGAAACGTAAAATTCGAGAAATATTTTGGAATCTTCTGAGACTCATTGTTGCTGTGAATATGAGTCTACCTTTCATATCGTCCCATAAACTTTCCAAAGCTTCACCCTCATGAGATCGATAAACTCCAGCCAGTAACAGCAGACAAAAATATGCCTGAATTGACGTTTGATCAACCGGTATCCAATTATCGCCAAACACTTTTGAGCCTACAAAGAAAAGTGTTATTAGAATGTAATGTTGCAATTTTTCCCAAAAATATATTAGCTTACCTTTTCTATGTTAGACATATGAATCATAATTTTTCCAATTGCTGATGGAATAAACAATGCAAATGCAGACTTTATACTGGTAACCCTGGAAATGGCGTATTGAGTTGGTCCAGGTGTAGTGTTTATAATATTTTCAGTAGAATAACGACCCGCACTTGAACGATCCGGTTTTCAGACCAGAAATATTTTCTGCATTTCGAAATACACGTTTGTTGACCACAACTTTCGTTAGCTGTAGTTTCCTCTACATCGGAAGCTAAACTTTCGCCATCGCTAATATTTAGTTGATATACCGATCCGCTGTCGGACAACAATTCATCTTCCTCTGAGTCGCTGCCATTATTTATAGGATAGCTTTCTTCACTATCACTACTGCGCAGAATATTTTCAGTTCCTGCAGCACACAATTTTGTCATCTAAGAAATAAATTTTATTTATCGACATATATTACCTTGTAACGGAGTTTCGGTGGGATGGCTGCGGATAGCTCGTCGGACCAGGGTTTCTTAAAAATGAAACTCCTTCAGTTACAATGTAAATAAAATATTTCTTTATTTGAAAAAATAGCCCACCAGTTACACAGCTAACTTAATCTAGTTCTATTTATCACCTATACTAGAGACTATGTAGTGGTAAGGGGAACTTCACACGGCTTACCACTACTAGAATAATTCTGGACTTAATACTAAAGAGACTAGTTCTTACAAATTCTATATATACAAGTTCAATATATATAAAACTAGGTAGTGGTAAGGGGAACTTCACACGACTTACTACTATGTAAATAATTCTGAATTCAACAATATGATAACCTGAGAGGGAGACGGTGACGTATCAAGAGACTATTTGATGAAGAAAGATAGTACGGGGAATAATCACACGGCGTACCAATTAAGTGTTAAGGCGGGATGATTCACGCTAACCTTAACACCACGGAGGAGGACGGATGGTACGGGGAAAATCACACGACGTACCAGGGAAGTGTTAAGGCGGGATGGTTCACGCTAACCTTAACACCACGGATGAGGACGGATGGTACGGGGTAAAATCACACGACGTACCAGGGAAATGTTAAGGCGGGATGGTTCACGCTAACCTTAACACCACGGATGAGGACGGATGGTCCGGGGAAAAATCACACGACGTACCAGGGAAATGTTAAGGCGGGATGGTTCACGCTAACCTTAACACCACGGACGAGGACGGATGGTACGGGGAAAAATCACACGACGTACCAGGGAAGTGTTAAGGTGAGATGGTTCACGCTAACCTTAACACCACGGACGAGGACGGATGGTACGGGGAAAATCACACGACGTACCAGGGAAGTGTTAAGGCGGGATGGTTCACGCTAACCTTAACACCACGGATGTGGACGGATGGTACGGGGAAAATCACACGACGTACCAGGGAAATGTTAAGGCGAGATGGTACACGCTAACCTTAACACCACGGATGAGGACGGATGATACGGGGAAAAATCACACGACGTACCAGGGAAATGTTAAGGCGGGATGGTTCACGCTAACCTTAACACAACGGATGGGAACGGATATTTAAGAAAATGCACGGGGATAATTCACACGACGTGCAAGGGTTTACTAGTGTGGGAATTTCGCGCTCCACTAGTCACCCAGTAAAATGTCTGATCACCTAACTCGTCGAGCTTGCTGCCCAGACTGATTTCTGTGGGCAAATGGCGCGCTTTATATAGCCGGGGGTCAGAGCTTCTCAGTGGCTGAGTGCCTGATGCTTCTACTGGCGTAAGTATAAAAGAGCTTAAAAGCACTTTTGAAAAGCTTTTCTTGTACTTGACTAGTACATGTGCTGGCGAGCTGATCATGCAGCCTGTGACTATGGCAGCTTGTTGGCATGCCCCAGTGGCGTGGTTACTTGAACATACGTTCAAGTTTTAATTAAATAGCCCATAGGCGGGCAAAAATAATTTAATTCGGTTTCAAATTTGTAACTTCGTTACAACCTTCAGATCCTATATAATACTGGAAAAAATAACGATACACACTTTTTCTTTGTACTTTGAATTACACCTAACAGTTGATAACTTGATAGACGAAATGAAATGAATCAACAATGCAGTTGTAACGGAAATTTATACAAAAATTTCTTCCCGAATCGCTCACATGGTTTGCCTGTGTGTGGGAAATAATTTTCCAAGAAGAAGAAAACACACGAGTGACTACTTTGTTTCTTTTACCTCTTCCCTAGAAAACCAGTTTGCATACTGGATCAAGAATACTCGTGTGTGATGGCCTATTAGGATTTTGTTCACTGGACACACTGAATTAGTCAAAAACTCCGTTTTTTCATTCAGATTCGTAGTACTTTTGGGCTATTTATGTGCTATTTACATAAATATAATACTAACGTATTTTCCATGTATATGTTTAAAATATAAAAATAATGTACTGGGAAAAATTGACCCACTAATACCACTTGCGTTACTTTTATCATAGCTGCCATATATAAAACATTTTTAAAGTTTTTTTTTTTTTTGTTTTCAATAAAAATCTACAAATAAATAATTGTCATTAAATTTTGCCGGAAAGTATTTCTTTTAGATCTTAAATATTCCTACTTAAAATGGGCTTTGGTCAATTTTGACCCATTTGTACAGGATAAGGGTTAAAAAGAATAGGTTGCAACTCCTTTGAAGATCATAGCATAGCTCTGCACGGATGCTCACCAGAAGAAATATCACAAGATCTTAATTAAGCCAGCAACAAATGTTATTTGTGTGAAATTTCATTCAATTTGCGATCTTCCTTTGTCGCTCTCTTTTGAATTAACCTAGGCCGCGTTTGGAATTCTTTCCAATATTCGGTGAACGTTTGTAGGGGTTTTTCTGTCGATTTTACAGTTTTCTTTTTACCTTCTCTTTGATGCCTTTTAAAGAGGTCTTCCATTAAATTTTTGACCTCTTTTTGAGACTCAACCAACTCTAATACTGAGCTAATGGTTTCGTCCCCGGCGTCAGATATACTGCATTCGTCATCTGTAGGCATTTTCAATGGAGAGGCTTAAATCACGTGATAGTATTAAGCAAGTATTCAATTTTATATTTGATGTGACTGAGTTATCCGGCTCGAAGGACCAATGTGCGAGCTAGTCTCGGACCTGGGAGGGAATTCCGGTTTATAATTCTCAGTCGGTTTAACCCTTGTGTCAATGGATAAAATAAATGACGTAAACGAACCCATAACATACCCGGGTATGTAACCATATTTACGTATATTTCTGTGGAACTGTTTCATTTTTTTGCTTTATATTTCCGTTACTTCTCCCCTCTCTCTATTCTGCTCTCAACTAAATTGAATTACGATTCCCTATATACTTACAATTGTATTTCTCATAAACATGTAAAACTAATTATCTCAATGCATCAATGTGTGACAACTTCCAATGAAAACAAACAAACAAAAAAACAAAAGACCACAACCAAGGATTATTATTGAATTGTGTCTATTTAGTATGGGGTTGCTATTTGCTTGAGCGATATTCAAACATACATTCACCACTCAGTGACTAACAAACCATCAAAATGTTTTCATGTCAGTTTTACCAAAAAAAAAAAAAAAAAAGGATTCATTGACTATGAAAAATTCATGAGGCGCAAGAGAAGAAGACAAGACAGACCTTATCAGCACAGTTCACAGCATCCTTCTGGGACGCAGCATTTAAATTCTGATTACATCAAAAGGGATCAACTCGCTTTTCCATTTATACATAGTTCGACATTTGCTTTCGAGCAAGTTGTTATTTTCTCCTTTTTTTCGTTCTTTTTTGTTTTGTTTTTGTTAGTATATAGGTACTGAATATAGGTGGTGTAGGTACTCACTCCCAAAAAAAAATCCTATTCTCCACCAAAACCTCGTAGAAATTCCTATTTCTATCCGCCAGTATCTGATGTTTAGTTAGGCTTTAACGAAACTGTAGGAGCTCAGTTCACATCGTCGTTTCTTAAGTTGGTCTATAAACCTTTCACATGAATAAAGAGAAGCTACTCATCGAAAATAATAGAAAAAGAAAGAAAAAAATAAATTGTAGACCACTTAGTACAAAGAAATCTTTTTAGTGTTGTGTTGGAGTTCACAGCATGAATAATGTATAACAATTCGATCAGAAGGACTAGAAGGAATAGAGTTGTATAGGATATAGATGAAGGATATAGAAAAGTACATATATACAACGCTTTAGAATCAGTCATACTTTCTAACATATACTACATACCTACGTACGTACAAAGTATCCTTTTCGGCTCTAGAAGCAATACTCATGGCTTTAAAGTTCCTCTCGTATTTGAATCAGAGAGAATCATCCCCACATATATTACGATTTCCGCTAGATCAGGATGTATTTTATGTGCTTGTCCAATTGAATTACATTGAAAATATTCAAACTGAGTAGAAAATGTAGTACGAGTGATTTGAAATAGCACAAGAAAGTTTTCCTTTAAAAGTCACCATTTGAGGATATGCTGTTTGAATTGGTCGGGATTATCCTTAAAGAGCTAAGTGGTTGCAATTCTTTTAGATTTTTAAAACCATGATATGAAATGATTTTGGAAATTTTCTACACAAGAAGATATTTGTGACATATGTACATACATATAAAGGACATGAAAAATCATTGGATTTGGATTTTCGAAATGTTGAAGAGAGAAATTCATTTGTAAAATGTACTTAAGCGTTACGAATTAAATACCTGCGAACTGATTTAAATATCTGAACTCAACTTGTAAAATAATTTAACGATTGTATAAGTCTTGAAATATTGTATTAATTCACACCGATCCATCTGAAGAGATTATAATAAACTTAGTAGGTATAGAGATAGTTTTTTTTTTCTATTATTAAGCCAAGTTCAGGGGATACCCTATGATGCAAAGCACCAGCATGGCAGGATGCAGATAGGGAAAGGATTAGGGGATATGAGGAGAGTGGCCGAGATGCCGACGTATGTCGCCCTTATACTTCCGCAGATTGTATGCTGGAGGAAAAACAGAAGATTGTAAGGTGTTCCACATTCGCACTGTTCGGGATAAAAAAAGCATCACGGAATTTTACTGTACGGCCGAAAGTAATTTGAAGGGTAAAAGGATGTGCGCGGTTTGCAGCACGAGTATTGCGTGCAGGAATCATTCTACAAGGGATTACACTAGATATTTCATCAGAGCATTGACCATGCATGTAGCGATAAAAAAGCGAAGGGCAACCAAAATTGCGGCGGGTCTCGAGTGAGTCGATATGACAAGTTATTGCCAAATTGCCAATGAGCTTGAAGGCTTTCTTTTGGACAATATCCAATGAAGCTAAAGCTGTACGACCAGCCCCAGCCATGGGAATTGTATTCCAATCTAGGTCTAATGTAGGACTTGTAGAGGAGCACTAGATTTGACGGGCTGAAATATTTCTTACGCCTTTACAGAAATCCAAGACATTTCGATGCTCCTTTGGTAACAGAGAAGATGTGATCTGTCCAGTTTAACTTAGTGAAAATATTAATGCAAAAAATGCTTTGTGACGGTGAATCAGAAATTAATGATCCATCAAAAGAAACTGGAGTGGTTAAGTTGTGCTCTTGTTTTAATGAAATGAGACAGCTATGGGTCTTAGATGCATTGAATTTGACGCGATTCGCTCTGTCCCAAGTGAGGATATTGTTAAGATCGTTATTCAATGATCTAATCATGCAATCTCGTTTAACACATGCGGCATTCCCCCTGGAGTTCGCAAGAGTGTCAAAGCAGTTAGCGAAATTAAGAGTACTGTCATCTGCGAAACTATGGGTTGGATTGAAAGAAGGGGAAAGCAGATCATTAAAGAAATTTGGAGAGATAATAAAGCCTTGAGGAACAGCGGCATTTATGGAATGAGGTTCAAATGTAACGCCATAATTTGGCTAGAACAGCCAGATGCCAGACTCTATCAAAGTTCTTAGAAATATCTACGGCAATGATTTTGGACTCACCAGAATGGTGGAGAGTACGGTTTCAACGTTCCTTAAGAAAAGTCAACAACTGTCCAGATAAGCGTCCAGCTCGGAAGCCATATTGGCGATCGTTGGATGATCAGTTTCTAGATACTTCATTAATTTGCAGATAAAGATAGATTCAAAAACCTTTGAAAGAATCGAAGTGATCGAAGTGATCGCAATTGGTCGATAATTTGAAGGATCGCTACCTTGTCCTTTCTTGGGAATAGGCTGAACGTGAGCTAGTTTCCAAGCAGTTGGAAATTTTCCTGTCGAATAAGACAAATAGAATAGTTTGCGCCAAGGATGAGGCAGAGCTTTTGATTAGCAGGGGCGAAAAACCATCAGGACCTGCGGCTTTGGAGACATTGAGGAGGACCCTGAACACATCTCTCGTACGAATGTGTATTGGCTCTTGTACACACTCACACATGCCTCTGGATTAAAGTGTGGGAAACTTCTTTTGCTTTTTTTTATTCTGGAATGAAATACCGAGGGATATCATCTGAAGCTCTGTAACCTATCAGTAAATTATTTTAACAAATCAGTCTTAATTGGTCTGAAACAGGAAAAACGATGTATTTTATTGGATGCATTTTCAGGGCAAAAGGAATATTAAAAAATGGCATATAAACATCATCATTAGTAGCCAGATATGACTTGAACTTTTATTTTTCTTCTATGATAGAGTTTTTTCTAAACATAGTGTTACCATGGCCCGATCTATGGGGGGTACGAGGGGCACTTACCTCGAGCGCTAGTTTTAAGAGGGCGGCACTTCTGAACTCATAACTAAACAAGACAAAAATCTAATTACAAAATTTGGAAAAAAATTTCAGACCATACTTCACACTTTAGTCTTCTTTCCGGAATCTAAGAGCTCCTTTGTGCTTTGTGCTTATACTTACACAGCCAATCAATTTACTGCCTATTCAATTTAAGTCTGTAAGTCTCTGTAAGCTAATTAAATTAAAATATCCGCTATTTTTTCAAATTGTACCTTTGTATATCATATTAAATGAATTCAAAAATTGTACAAATGTACCAGTTTTAGCCGGTAAGATTCATATTGAAAAGCGGCTAAAATAACAAATTAATCTCGAACATAATAATAGGATGATGCAAATTTTGGTATCCCCTCCAATAGCCATGTGTAATAAATTGTTGGATAGCTCTTTTTGAGCTGAATAGAAGTTTTGGAGGTATGGATCTAGTTGTAGCTTTAGAGCTTCGAGTATTCAACTGCTGATCCTATGTGATAAGCTGTAAAATAAATTTGTATTTATCCACATGCAGGGCTCTATTTTCGTTATAAGTCTTCTAATATATTTCAACTATATTAAATTTCTATTACTTTACATATAACATAAAATACGTCTACTTGACTAGACGGCTGACAAAGAACTAAATAATTTAATTGGTTTTTACTCTAATATAAAAATCAATGCCTACACATAGAACCTTTTCCAATCCTCACAGTGAACCTCGATTGGAATGTGAAGCACTACAAATTCATTGGAAACTACCTAAGGGCGTTGCCAACGTGCAGGTCGCTTCTGGTTCGTCACAAAGTTAGTATTTCGCCTAGTTCCAAGTCCCTACCCAGCTGATCGTCTAATTCGTGTTATATTAAATGGCGTTACATCTGAACCTCAATATGTAAATGCCGGTATGCCCAAGGTTTCTATTATCTGTCCGTCTCTCTTCCTAGTTTTCATTAATGATCTGCTTTCCTTTACTTACAATCCCATCCATAGCTTTGCTTACTCCTTTGATACTCTTGCAAACTCTAGAAGGAATGCCACATGTGTCAAACGAGATTGCATGACTATATCATTGAATAACGATCTTCATATTATCCTCGCTTAGGGCAAAGCGTTTCGCGTCAATGCATCTAAGACCCAAAGCTGGTTCATCTCAATAAGACCACCATTTAACTGCTCCCATTTCATTTGATGGAGCAATAATTTAGAATACATCGTCATTAAGCATTCTTGGCATTTAATATTTCCATCAAATCTAGCGCTCCTCTACAAGTCCTATATCAGGCCTAGAATGGAATACAATTCTCACATCTGGGCTGGTGCTGGCCGTACAGCCTTTGCTTCACTGGATATTGTTCAAAAGTGAACTTTTTAAGCTCTTTGGCGATTTGGCAATAACTTGTCATATAGACTTACTCGAGCACCACCACAATGTTGGATGTCTTTGGCTCCTCTATCGGTACGGGCATGGTCAATGTTCCAGTGATTCCTGCACTCGATATTCACGCTGCAAGCCGCGAACATCCTTTCACCCTTCAAAATACTTTCGGCCGTACAGTAAAATTCCGTGATGCTTTCTTATCCCGAACTTTGTGAATGTGGAACAATCTACCATCTTCTGGTTTTCCTCGGGCATACCATCTGCGAATATTTTAGAGTGACGTACATCAGCACCTCCGCCACTTTCCTCATGTCACTTAATCCTTTCCATATCTCCTTCGTGCCATGCTGTGCTTGGCATCATAGGGTATCCGCTGAGCCAGAGGGTTTTCCTGTCTGGTTGATAGCGAGGATTCCGTTTATCTATCAGACCTGTTTAGCTGTTATCAGGCCTTTTTGAAAAGCTGTTTAGCTGTTATCAGACCTGTTTACAGAAATTGGTCCAGATCTCTTATAGAATATGGGTCAATTTTTCGGTACAAAAGTGTCCCAGAACTCTTATAGAATTATATACTAACTAGCAAAATTAATGAAATAATTAATCAGAAAAACGGGTATATCTAAAAAATGATTGCATTCAGGTAAATGTAAGGATGAAATGTAAGGTAACATTCTGAGGTTTCCAAATCGTGCAAAAAAAATGTAACGGTTATAAGGCATATTGATGAGAAAATTAATAAAATTTTAAAAATATTAAATTTTTTTACTTTTATTTTAAATCTGACTAGCGATTTGTGGGAGTGGAGTAATGGCTAGATATTCGTTGGAATATCATTTGAGTTAAAAATCATTTTCATATATTGTAGAACAAAAAAGTTACGGGCTGCTTTCTGAAAAACTTATCAACATATTTTCTTACTCACCCTGTAATTCCAAAACGATTGAGATGCCTTCCCCACCCCATGCCATACGATTTTGTTTTTGTTTTGCTATATGTTCTATGTGAGTACCATCACCACCTCCTTCCCTATTCTTTCCCTATGATCCAGAAGCACTGTATGTATTGATGTTAAAGGAATGTACTTTAAATAATCAACACCAAAATAGGACAATTCCCCGTTGTTTCGCATTTTTTTCCGGTGCACTGATTTTGGAGTATTAATGATTTCGTTTTGTTTACACGAATTTCCGCGATAAAATATAAATTACGGTCGAATGTGGCAGCTCTAGGACCATTGTTTATCCTGAATAAACCCAATTATAAAAGTACTGGTTTAAAACAGATTTCGTCAATGAACAAACTCTACATATACAAACATACATGAATATGTACATAAATGAAACCATTAAGCTAATTATGTATTAAGGAATCCTACCGAAGCTGCATGTACGCAATTTTACACATAGAAAAACAAAAACCGAAATATCATTTCCTTTTCAGTGATATTAAAAGTGAAACACTTCCCTTAGGTTTGTAGAGTAAGTACAAAAAAAAAATATTTTTTAATACAAAAAACCGCCTTCTATGGAAAATTTCGCTAATTAGTAGAAAAGTATGAATTAAACAAACAAAAATTAAAAAATTTCTCTGTAAATGTTCTAATAAACTTTTCCCATGCTCATTTAACAGCCGAGAGAATTCTCGAGTTTTATACACCCCCCCAAGAGCTCAAATACACTCCTGTCTCTGTGTGTGCTGTGCAGCTCGTTAAAGTTAAGTACACTGTTTGGGAACAGACTGCCTTGCAATGGAAATAGCACAACAAATTCAAATTCTCACGACTAAGCAGCACCAGTACAAAAAAAAACAAACAAACAAACATACACTAAAAATTTAAAAAAAAAAAACTATTGTTATTCAAAAGTTTGATTGAAAGTTCAAAGTTTCCACAAACTTACCCCCAACTTATTCAATATGCACTTTGGAAGATAACCGGGGAAGGCGGGTATTCACCCGCAATCGAACACATCTGCATAGAATGCATGCTCCGGAATACGGGTCGGGTGGGTACTCGCCCCCGACTTTTATATTTATCTTAGCTGAGTAAGAGAAAATTTCGTTTTTAACTATTTTCGTTTAACTTTTTTCCCTTTTTTTTTCCAGAATGGAGAAGAAAGTTAAACAGAATTTATTTGAAATGATTGGTACTAGGGAAAAAACAAAGTGAGATTACAGTTAAAATTTAGTTTTGTTTACTGTTTTTATAGTTTTGTGTATTAAGTTATGGGTGTCTTACTACCAATAAGGATACATTTATGTACATATGAAAAAGGAATCATGTCTGTCCGTCTGTCTGTCCCAGCATCCATCTAAAATATTGTAAACAGAAATTTTATGAGAAAAGTAGACCCAATTATTACGCCCTTTTCGGGACATTTTGAGTTGAATAAGGGCATTTCTGTCATCATGGGAGATTGTAAGGGGTTCCAGCTGACTCTAGCAAATAACTTTCTTCAGGATTGCTGCATAGCGTGATATTTAAGCAATATAGCGGGATTTAATTCGTGATCTTAAGATATGACCTTAGGTTTTTGATAATTAAGTTGAAATGACTAAATATTATTTATACTAGCCAAAGTTGCCCGTTCTTAGAATGGGATGCTCTCTTAAGTTTGTAAACTTTTATCTTTTGTATTTTAATTTATTTTTTATTTTTATTTTATTTTTTGTAATATTTTTTACTTTTTTATACGTTTTTATTTTTTGATACGTCCGGTTTACAGACAGAGTCTGTAATTCTATAATATTTTTAACTTTTTTTTTTGAAATTTTTTATGTATTTTTAACTAGGCGAGCCTGCCGGCGTTTCCACGCGATACTACATATATATGCCTAAATGGGTGTAGGTGGGGGTTGAACGGAGTGGGGTGGTTAGAGATGCATAATATCTAATCAATCATCTGACTCGATTGCGCGATTCCCCACTATAGGGTTTCACTCTGTGTCTGGAAGTGTATGTGTGCGGTACATGTGTGTGTGTGCATGTGTTATGGAACTATGTTGAGTGATTGACGACAGGACGTTAAGTCCCGACTGCCAGCATGAGCTGACAGATCACTCGGCGGACAGCGTAGACTGCAGGGCGGCACGCTAGCTCGCCTCGGCTATTGGCGGAGAGTGTGGGGAGGTTCCACGAAAAACCTGCCGCTGCCGCCTGCCATGTACAAAAAAATCTCGTGTCTTAAACTAAAAACGCCGGCACACATTCGGTCCTGAAGGGACCTTTACGTCACCTACCTACATCCACATTGAAGGTGCAGAAGGTCTGCCGTCCTGCATGCCCCAGCCACCCAACTGACTCTGAGGGCAGATATTTTCAGAGTTCCTTGTAGACCTGAAAAGAGAGAGGATAGTGGACCTAGACGACCTTCATGTGAGAGGGCTCCGGGAAAGCGAAAGGAGAAAACAAAAAAAAAAAAAACTCTACGGTGCCATTACGTTATAAAAAAAAACTTTATTAACTAAATTTTCCCTTTTCCTCGAAAACTCTCGTCAAATGTTACTTAAGTTGCTATCAAATCTTGAATTAAAAAAAAAATGAGTTGGGTACCAAAAATAAGGAAAATTTAAGCACATTTAGATATAGTAGTATGAAACATAAGAGTTTCTACTAAACGTACCAAAATATAATGTCAAGCCTAAAGCTAGTGAAAGAACGTATTGTCATAAAGAGTATTCATGTATGAATGAAAAATTTCATTATATAGTTTGGATACCTACTATATATGTATGTAGAGCAAATTTTTGATTTAATTTAAATGTGAAAAGAAACAAACGGCAACAACTTACATGTAGGTACTTCGTTGCTGTGGATCCATCGCCGAGGCGCCTCCGTGATGATCCGCTTGCCACTGCTTACTCGCTAAATGCAATTATGATTCAAAATTTATAAAAAAAAAAATTTTCTCTAAAAAAATGTATGAACTTGCTTTAAGCTAATTTTGTTAATTAGTTACTAGAAGATCCTGTAATGTTTTCTTATAACGAAGAAATTGATGAAGACTGCGACTGCTAATTTTTGACATTATATACAAGAGCCATTATAGCGTTTTTCCTTGAACATTTCTCATGGCAATTAGTTCTCGTAGCTATTGTTACTTCAAAACCTTTTTTTATATTCACAGTAAGATTTGAAACAATCATCACATACAGGCAGTTGGCCTTTCATATAAAATTTGCTCCAACTGTTAGTCTATATTGTGGTGTTGTTGTAAAGGCAAGGAGGCAGACATTATCCCAAAATTTTCTTTATCTCACTTAGTTCTATCTGGCTATTTGCAAAAATTTCCTTGATCTTGTCGTCTTCAATCTCCTCTCCGCTTATAGTTTTTGCCACGCATTGAGTTAACGCACGTTACTTTATCGAACTTAAAACTGCTACTGTTGGATGAATTTCCACTAAAACCCAATCAGGGCAGTCATTATCACCGCAAACACGGAATTTGTTGCTACATATATATTTTGGTGTCATGTAAATTCAATACAACACTCTAAAATGTGCCCAACATTATGCAGATCTTTGACAGGAGAGCTCACTCAAATAAATGTTGATTCGAAAGGAATCTACGATATTGACACGATGTGAAATTTTCAACTTATCCCGAAGTGACTGCCGAATTATTATTATTAATTGCAGGTATCTGTTGAAATATAATCTCGACTATGAACGGCGAGCTGTCGATGTTGTCGGACGCTATTTTTAAGATTTTCGCAGGGTTAGTTTCCTGGCGGATGTTTTTGGACAAATTCTTAATTTCACTACTTCACTTGTTCACTGGGTGGAAGATTTGACAAGACAGAGAAGATAGTCTTCTTCTTCTCCAACAGCAGGCAAGAATTCTTCGAGATTGGGTGTGCTACCTGTCGGTATGGCAGCCGGCCGGCATACATGCTGCAGTAATTCTCAGTGTAGCATACTGCTATATGCAGTACGCTACGACCATAACACGTGCGTGTTTGCGTGAATATGGGTGCGAGCATACGTTCTTATGTGAGAGAGTGTAGCTCGCTATATTGAAGCGTTCTCTGGCAGTGGCGATGTATATAGTAAGAAACGATTGGTCCCATTTTCGACCTTTAATTTTGCTTTTTTTAAAAAGGCCCGTATCCAAAAGGGGAAGGCCCATTTTGGGCCCGACACCTCCAGATATGAGAGATGTCTTAAACGATGCATTATGATACTATGAACATATTTTATTAACAATGTTTATTTCAATTCAGCAGGGGAAGCCTGGGGGTAGTCAAAGTTTCATTTAGTACATTTTAGAAAATCTAGTACAGAATGGAATTCCTTAGGTCTTGAGAAAAAGTTTGAGTACCCAAACTCCTATACTCGGAGGCTTAAATAGCTATTTATAGCCATCTCCTTACCAACTTTTACTGTTTCCTTCTTTATTATTCGAACTGAGGTACTAGATTTTTCGCACCTTAGATCGGCTCTAACTCAGTAGCGTTATGTCCGATTAGAAAACGGGGACTACTGTTCGCCTCAGCTTATTACCGGCTACAATTCGCAGAAGAAAATTTTCTTCTGCTTACTTTTATGGTGGGGGTAGGAACCCCCGCGGGGGGCTGGGGTGGTTCCAATACCGCAATGCTGCTTATCAAATTAAAGGTCTTGCTGAGTACTATCGGATTGTGTACTTTTTTCTCGACCCATAAAACTTTCTCAGGAAATTTTTGCCGCCGAAAAACCCTTTTTCATGCACTTGGGTCACACACACCCCAGCTACTACATTTCGCATATACTTTTGCAGGCAGGTGTCTCCTTCATGGGCATAAATGCTCTATTGCGAACATTTTTCTCATAGTAAGTCATTTTCTACAATTCAAAAGCTCCGCTCAATCTCTAGAAGTAGTAGTAGTAGTAGTTTTTATATTTTTAAGAATTTTCCTAGTGCCCTATTTATTTTCTTCTTATATTTCTTGTCGTTGACGTTGTATGATGGCTGACATCATAGATATAAATAACCCTAAACTTTCCATCAACTAACAATGACAATTCGATTGTAAACATTCAAACCGGCATTGGAAAATGTTCAATTTTATTGCCACGGCTGCTTATTTTTTAACTATTTCAATTTCTAATTTTTTGAAATAATTCAACTTGCCTGAAAATGATTTCCTATGGCAATAACTCCGGTTCATAATTTTAGACTGCGGAGTCTCGATTAGATAAGATCTCTTACAGAGATTACTTCACTACTGTTTCTCACTACTATTGTGTATTGAGTATAAATCGCTTTTTATTGCTTATTTAAGAAATAAATTTAGAGAAATGTCAGAGCTGTCGAACTGACAACAAATAAATAATCCAGCCCTCTTGTCATTTCCGTGTCGACAAAAAAATGCTTATCACACGTACACGAATTTTACATAGAATAACTATATAATCTAAAGATTTAACCTAGTTGGCTTGGTGATTTAAAAAAGAAATCAGATAAAAACCTTTAATAAATATCAATTTATATAAGGCGTTTCGTACCAGCAAGAACCAATACTCTTCAGGACGGCCAGTTCCTGCCTGCAGCAGACCCCAGAAGAAAATGCTAAGCAGACCTCATATATAGTCTCAGTATAGATTCAAATGAGGCGAAATACTATGTACCTATTTACTTTCGCGCATCTGCGGCAGGCAGGAACTGACCATACTGAAGAGTATTGGATTCTTGGATTCTGCTGATACGAAACGCCTTATACATATTGATATCTGCTCCAATTGCAGTATAATTTATCAATTTTTAATAAGGGCCATGAGAATATCCGATGTCACATTTACTTATTGGTTTCACAGCTGTGATAAGGACGAAACCCAGATTGCCAGATTGATTCTTTTTGTATAGTTCGTGGTTTGCTGGTATACTATTTTGTTTTTTAAATACTTTAGCCAAGTAGGATAGAAGGCTAATTGGATGGAAGACACTTGCGATATATGCAGTGGACTTCTTTCGGATAGGCACTAACTACCAATGCTGTTTTCCAATGATTGAGGAATTGAAATGTAGTGATGGAATAATTGAAGATGTGCGTTAGAACTTTCACTATTGTAGGCGCAATAATATTTATAAATTTGGGTGGCAGTCCATCGAGTCCTACCGCATCTGATTCAACACAATGAAAAGCGAAATCATCAGCTGAAAAGCCTTCAAACCAAGGAGAGGAGACGAGCCCGAGACGTGTGTGGAAAAAAACATTGATTTTCGTCTTGATTTACAGCTGGTATCTCTCGCTCATGAACTGAATGAAGGCTGACTTTCATCTGGTTTTTTAGAAAAATATGCACGCTTCTTCTTTTCTTATTCACCATGTAACATCGAAATCTTTAAGATTACCGAAACTTTTCTGCGAATCAAACAACTGGTTGCGAACAAAATCACGGCGGTCTTAAGACTGACTTTTCGTTTCTTTAATTCTAAAATTCTGTTTATTAAATCTGCTTACCTAATCATTGTTCCCACGTTAAGTTTTGATATGTTTTTTCCTAATTTGGTTTTTTTCTGTTTACTTTGCAGGTAAGTGTGAGAATGTGGGAAAATGTAGCTTGGAGGAATGGATCAGGTCCGTATTGAATATTTTTATTTATGTCAAGACTGTCTAGATTTGTAATAAAATCGATGTTTCTGGTATTGAGGTGAGGTTGCGTTACCTCATGCTGTCCTATGGACCACCATGGACAAAACATCCTGTATAAAGGGTACTATATGTATAAATTTTTTTGGAGGAATCTTCACGTTTCCACCGGCTGTAACTCGTTATACATCAGACTTTAAAAAAAAAGTGTTTATTCAAAAAATATTGGAAATTTAATCTTCTTCACAATCGTATCAGCCATTTTTGTCGTAAGATCAACCGTTGAGGAATTATTTTGAAAAAACTAATTTTTTGTATCTTTAATCTAAAATGGCGACCCGCGCAAAACTCCTCCTCGGGTGAAAACTTGGGGATTTTTCATAGCGGCTCGGAACTAATTAACATATTGTTATCAGATTTATTTTTCTTCGTCTGTAATGTCGGAAAATTGATAGTGTGTCTGTGGTGGGACCCGTCATCCTTACTTACCACTTGGCCGAACGATTACGAATGGAATGGGTTCCAGCACCCCCCAATTATGTCCCAGCGGAGACGTAGCATTTTATATATAGTATATAAAAAAAGAAGATATTTGTACCTCACATCTTTTACACCCTTTCCTGTGAGCTCTTGTGCACCGCTGGAAAGGTGTCGACCTCGTGTCCAATAGCAGTATGAAGAACTATAACAATCCTGGAGCATTAAATTGAGCGTGAATTCCTTTCGCCAATAATCTCGACTGGGGACAAGATCTTCCAGGTTAGCGTCATAGACAGTGGTCAATGTCCTAGATTTAGGCCGAATCTGTTCAGGATGATTCCTTGGGAATTCTATAAAACTCTCATCTCGCCAATAAAATCAAACACGTTCACCAGGAAATTTATACGTTTTATTTAATTTTCTTCTGTTATTTTACTGTGTATTTTTATGGATTTCTATTTTTAAGTAAAACTCTTACTAGGCCCAGCGCAAACTTCAGAGAGTCCAAAAAAACTTAATATCGCGGCTCATATCTTTTTCTAACCTTACTTAGTGACATCTATTCTTCAGTTTTACATTTGTTTACGGCTTCATGTTAAATTTCTTAGTTTTTTACAAATCTCATCTATTTCTAAATTTTTTCATTATTTTACAATAAAAACTTCTTTTAATTGTTCTTAAGTTTTTACAAGTTTTTTATCGATTTCAAAATTTTTACCTTATACAAGTTTTTATCGGATTCTGTCTATTTTTGCGCCTATCTGCCAACGGGTTCATTTAATCTTAACTTTATGGTTTAATAAATTTTAACTTAATTACTGTCTTCTATTTCATATAAGTGCGAGAACTTTTTTTTTGTTTTATTATTGACTTTCATTCTTAGCTTTTGTGTCAGCAATATTCATTTCTTCTATTTAAGACGTGTCAAAGTGGTTATTGCAAAGTTATTGTGATTCCACGTGTAGGCACAAATCCACCAAAAAGCTCGCACTTCGTGCTGCTACGTGTGGACTGGCCCTATATAAAATCAGCTTATGTGGTTTATTTGGGACAAGCTACTGTTGCGCAAAATGTAGGGATTAATTTGGGATTTCGCTACCGTTCAGTGTCTATCTCTGACGGGACAGCTGACTGAAATACCTCAAGAGTTTGGTTTTTGTGTTGCATTTTTGTCGACTGGGTATGGATTCTTCCAGCTGAATCAGTTTTAATTTATCATTTAATATCGCAATAGAATTGCATCACTTGTTGGTGTATGTAATTGGATTACTATTTAAAACCGTGCCAGATCCAACAGGTTTAAGCAAACTATCCTCAGCACTTCGAATGAATATCGCCAAACGAACTGATCAGCGTTTAGGAATTAGGAACGATATTGTCCAAGGAATTCATGTTATCAGGATCATAATACATTTTCTATCTGTCATAGCAGATGCTAGACGTCCTTAAATTAAGCAAACTCAGTAGTCTCCTTATTTGCGCGGATTTTATCTAGTGACATGGTTTTTCTAAGGGTAGGCGGAAGATAACAATATATAAAAATCAGAACTATCCCCAAAACTCCTATTGACTGGACTACATTGACTGGACTTCCTTAATAATTAATATAGTCGTCTTTATCAGTTATTCTCAGAATTAGAAAGAGATGGCAAAAAGTGTTTATAAGATAATCAAGCAAACATATGGAAGCAACTTACATGAATTTTGTTGATGAGGATCCCTCGCCGAGGCACCTCTGAGAGGTTCCACTATGCCACTGGATTCTAGCTAGCCGGTCTTAAAACATCCTCATCGCTGCGGGCGCCCAATGTGTGATTCGACCCACGACCCATGAAAGCATTTCCTATCAATAATGCCAGGCGAATGAGCAGGATTGTCCAGGTCGATTTGATCTACTTGAAGTGTGACGAATCGGAGACACATCCCTGAAGTCCCGTCAGTCTTTGATCGGACCTCGACATGATTTTCCGTGCCGGAAGTCAAAGGTGTACCGACAAGCTGGTCGGCAAGTACCCCTCTGCCTTCTTTCACCGAGATGAGCCGAGGGAACCCCACGGTCAGTAACTTAACCAACTGATCGCAACGCTTCACCAGCCCTAACATCTCACTCTGATCTCCGACCGACGCTCGTTCAAGGGTGTGTCTCCAAGGCGTCGTTGAGGTAGGGACGTGCCAGATTTTCTTCCTTAAATATGCAAAGGCTTTATGGAAGTGAAATTCCTACGACAACCTATCTGCCGTAGGGTACCATGTAGGAGGGGCTCTGATGCATTGTCAGGCGAGGGATTGGGATAAAACGTGTCTATTTTCCAAAAGGTATGCCGACCGCTAGGCTGGGAGGGTCCTAAGCGGCACATTGGCATCCTGTAGTTTACCAGTTAAGGTGGCTGGATGCCTAATAAGGGCTACCAGGATTGAAACTGGCACTAGACCTATAACGTCCCAGAAATATGGATATCACGGCATGATGTCCTTGAGGTGATAGACTCCTAACGTTCTTCCCTGAAGATCTTCAAGCTCATATAAGGAGTTTCCTTTCTTTGACTTAACCTGACACTTCACAAATTCATGTCCTAATTTAGCACTGCTCTACTGCTGGAAATTGCTTTGGGCAAAATTCCGTCTGTACACTTCTTGATCCACTTTGAAACTAGCAGGCTTCGCCCTATTCAAACGCACAGTTCATATTTTCTTGCACTCTCGCACGGATCAATCTTAGTTTGTTTTCATCATCTTCTCTTAGAGGTTCATTAAGAGTTCCAATGTTCCTAAGGATGTGATAGGAACTCGCATGATCAATCATCTGCTGAAAGTATCCGCTAGGGTGAGAAGCCGGTTGCTTGGTGGATTGAGCTCCTGAGGGAGCTAGCTATGTGGCTTAGCTTCTCATCCCACTTAGCGTGATCCATCTGGACGTATGCCCTAATCCCTGACAACAGAGACCTGTTCACTCGCTCTGAGACGTTTACTTGCGGCGACAAGACTGCTGTTCGCAAGTGTTTGACCCCATACTTATCCAGTAATTTGGCGAATTGCGCCGAGCAAAACTGGACTCCATTGTCAGAGACTATAGTCTCCGGAACTCCAAACACATGAAATATTTCAGTCTCGATGAATTGACATACATTAAGAATAGATGCCTTTCCCATCGGTTTGAGAATCGGGAATTTAGAAAAGTGGTCAGGAATTATTAGTATGCAGACATTTCCTTTCGCTGACCTGGGATATGGACTTAGAAAGAACTCTAAGAGCGGTATTGGTGGCCTTGGTTTCTTTACACACGTTACAGGAGCCTACGCAGTTTCTGAAATCAACTGTCATTCGTGGCCAGTATAAGTGTCTTCTTTATCGTCCTAGTGTTTTCCTTATACCCCCGTGAGAAGCTAGTGGCAGATCATGCGCTCTTGAAATAATAAATAAATAACTCGAAGACAAGCCCTCGTGGAATCCAAAGCTTCCAAGCTTTTTCTTCCTGAATCGGATCGCCTGTTCTCGGAACAGTCCGAATATAGACGAAGCCATCCCTGACACAAAGATCTGGCAGTTTATCAGAAGTTGATTTAACGTTCTGCCTCAACTCCTCATATACCAACGAGTTGAAATATGGGGAGCTCAACTTCCGGACCAGGATCTTCAGATGGTGAGAAGCTGTCACAATAGATTCGTGACAGAGAATCCGGGACGACGGTCAAGCTGCATCTTCTGTGTTCGATGGTGAAGTCCAAGCCTTGAAGCTTCAAACTCAGCCATTTCAAGCTCGCATGATCAGTCACTATTTTAAACGGCATAAGTTGTATGAAGGGCCGGAACTTCTGTACACTTAGTTGTAACAGCACTCCACCAATACCTTGTTGGCTCGCATCACACTGGATAACGAACGGTTTGGTGAAATCTGGGCTCACAAACAACGGATCAGAGGTAAGTTTCTGTTCCAGAGACGTCTGGGCTTCAGATGTCCATTGGGTGTCCATTGACTGGGATTTTTCAGAGTGTCTGTAATGGAGGCAGTTAGATCAGCATAGTTCTGAATGAATTGCCGATGCCATCCCGCCATACCTAGTAGACGTCGTGCCTGCCCAACAGTTTTAGGTGACGGATAATTTTATGTTTATAAAAATATATTTATTTCATTTTCCTAAATTATTCTCAACAATTATCGTTATGGTCTTTACAGCTACCAAGACGTCTATAGACGTCTTTTGTGAATCAGTGAAAGCGAAACTATTAAAAACAAATGACGGTTATAGACGTCCATAATTTTTTAGGAATATTTGGTGGAATATATATTAATTTTATTCTGTAAATATGATATCTTGATCGAACTCCCCAAGAACCAACTAATTAAAAAAAAAAAAAAATCGTTGTCGTCCATCACCGATTTCAAAGTGAGCGTCAACGTGTTAATATAGCCGTCTTTTTCAGTTATTCCCAGAATTAGAAAAAGATTGCGAAAAAGGTGCTCGTAGAATTTAAAGACGTGCATGTCTCTTTTCAAGTGTGAAACTGAATTTACTAGAATAATTAAGTTGGTAGCATTGTCAACAGAAACAAAATGAATCACGAAATATTTCTTAAAGCAATGTTTGAAAGTTACTTCACTAAATTTGACTTGATTCTTCCTGTAGTTTTTAAGTCACAATCGGCACGGCAGGCAATGCCGCAATCTATATAAATCTGCTCTGATACTCTTAATTGAACAAAGAAAAATTAATTCCTCAATAATTCACACCCTTTCTAAATCAAAGACGGATTCCTTAAAAAAAAAAAAAATTTCAAGTAAGTTGCATTTACAATCATCTCTGGCAGGAAGAATTCTTCTCGAATACGTTTTTCAAACCTTACTACTTTAATTTCTTCACGTCTATACATATGCACTCATGTACGTGTAAAAATGGCTTAAGAACAAAAGCAAAAAAAAAAAAAAAAGAACTCTTTAACATCAAAAAGCTTTACCGCTTTTTATATTGAACAAATCACACGTGAAAGTAATTGATTGAAAACGTTCCACACCATCTGATTTCAACTTTTCAACTTCACATGGCCATGGCATCCGCTTTTCCTCTCAATGCAAGAAGTAATCGGATAAAACCCAGGTCTTTCCACCACACTATTTCCTAGAGAATGTTTTCGAACCGAACCAAATCTTATTTGCAGATACTTGACATTCGTTCAACTAAATTTTCATCACCCAAGAAAAAAAAAAGTAAATGAAAACTTTTCCGATTTTCCTTAAAATTTTCTCCTTTCTTCGGATTCGTTCGTTTTTATTGATATGTCTATGTACTTATCTAAGAGTAGATTTTCTAGATACATATGTATATGTGAAGTGTTCAAGATTGAAAGAAAGTGTATCCTTTAAGTTTGATCTGGACACAAACACAAACAGCCGTCATTTCAACAAAATCCTATTTGACCCCCAGTCAGTGACTGTGAGACAATCTAAATTACTGCAAGTGAGAGGCTGTAGAGTTTTCATTGTCATCATTTTGGGGGATACCTTAATTTTATCATTTGTATCTGTCACTTCCCTGGGGCTGATGCTGTTCCGAAAGTCTACAGTCTTTGGGGAGTAGTATAGTCAATTCAGTGGGACCCTTGTCATATTTCATGACATAAATATCGATAAAATCTTTAGAAAATTTATCGAATTATGTGGAGAAATTTTATTTGATTTGACAAAAGAAGAGGATCTATATAAGTTTTCATATAGGTGAATGCCTGGATGGATGGGATTTTGGGTATAGCATAGAAAATAGAAAATTATACATCGGGTTTTTTTTTTTAATAATATTTTTTGTTTTATTTTTTTTTTATTTTGCTATCAGAAAATTGATAAACCAAAAATCCATTAATTTTAGAAATGAGAAAAAAGGTCCATATTTAAGGATCCCTGCGTACTTTGAATTCTTAATTAGTGCGCAATCAAAAATTCAGGGACGAAAGTATACACTCTCTCCCAACGAAAATTACAGTTTCCACAATCCACCCCACCTATATGTGTAGGTGTAGGTGTGTATGTATGAAATATTGGGAAATTGCACTTTATGCAGATAAAAACAGTTTCACGGATATTGTGAACAATATTATCCACACTATGGTTGGAGAAGGGATGGTAATTAAAAATTTTCACATCCTTCTGCAGTCATTCTTTATAAAACTTACCTACACTCTGTGAAAAATATACGAAGGTAACGCAAACCAAAATGCATACATACACATATATAGATGAGAATGTACTCCAGTTTATGGGAAATTTCTGTGCCTGAATTTACATTATCCATGGATCAGGAGAGACCCGTATATTTTATCCAGGTTAACCCTATATGAGATAGGATGGACGTTGGTTGCTAATTGGTGCTTTTTGTTAAATTGCTATCAACATGGATGGGTGGTGGATGGGTAGAAAATCCGCCAGAGTATGCAGCACTGCAAATGGCTGGTTACTTGCTTTTCATTTCTTTCTAGTTATTTACTTTAATCAAGGAAAGTGGTTTAAGATTAAACTTTTTTTCCTGTGTGTTGTTTTATATAATGTTGATGGCATTTTACTAAATATACAGCTACATGTCATACATATTTATGTGTAGAACTTGTGTAGAACTTGTGTCATCCATTTTAATTATATATATAATCGTCATCGCAGGAGTTGTGTGTTTGTTGCTTTTTAATTAACCCTACAAATAGTCGCGCTTCATTTCTAGTGATATCACTAGTCACAGGGGCGCACCGATAAGGGGGACGAACGGTACCGGTCCCCATTCAGAATGTCAGTTTTCTGAACACAATTTACAAATTACGTATTAAATGTGGTCTGTATATTATTACAAAGTCCGATAAAATAAAATAAAACCTTAAGTGCTCAGATGGGTGCAGGACGCGACTCGTTAGGACTTGGGACAGCTATGCCCCCCCCCCAAAGCCAAATCCTGGGTGCGTTACTGACTAGTCATGTGGGGTATTTCAGTCAATCCGTTTTTTTTCAAATTTTTTCTCATCTTTTTTTTTTTTTAACTTGGTATGGATGGATGACATCTCTTAGCACTTCTTTAAATACTTTCTTTCACTAGGTTGAAGGTGTCAACTTAAACTTTTAGAGAGAATTTAATTCAGTCTTCAAGTGCATTCCCATTTCTAACGGAGATATTTAAATTGAAGCAATTACGCCAAGTTACTTATTTCGAAAACTTTTTAATCTTTGTCGGCATTTTCTTTTTTTTTTTATTTCGGATCACAGAAAATCGGAAAACGGGGAACTTTCTTTCTCTGACAGGAGAGAATGAAAGTGGTGCATAAATTCTACGGATGAATGATGTGGAGATTAAAGAGGCTAAGAATCATAAAGATTCTCTAGAATTTAAGCCATTATAACGCCCATTGTTCATGCTGCAGTTATGGTTATAAATCCCAGCCGAACGTTGGGTTAAAGTTTAGGATCGGACCCAATCTTTCATTCTGGCTTCATGAAGTTCATCTAAGATGTGTGAGCCAAGGAATGTAAATCGACTACTAAAGGGGATTGGAGTGTGGCAGAAATAGTGTGTTACCATTACATTTCCCTCTCCCAGTGTTGTTTTTTTTTGTGCACCTTGACCTGGGTCCCCCTAGCTCTAAGGGTCTAGTCAGTGTTTTGTGCCTGAGTGCAGGCAGCACATGCAGGAAAGGAAAGGATAAAAGGATTATCCCACGCCTGTTCTCAGTAGGGTAGATGAGTTGAAGATCCTGAAGTATCTCATAATCTCTTGTAGATATGAGAGCAGCGTCCGTAGCTTTGATGACTTTATTTTTGAGGAGTCCATTAATAGAGGATGGAGACCAGATTCCTCTCCAATTTAGGATGGCTGTGTCAAACAGGACTTTGTCAACGTCATATCGTTGCTTAACATTATCAATGATTTCACTTGTGTTATACTTTTCCACGTTGCTTCTATGTGCCCTTTCCAGGGACCATCCGTCTGTGACCACCTGGGCGTCGACCACCACAAAACATCTACCGCCAACTAGCACAAGATCTGGTTTACGAGAACCATCATGGGTGCTAAAGTATGGCTCTCTAATTGTTGTAAAACCATTATTGTTAGCGCTTCTCTCAATAAATTTTACAACACTATCATGCCCCTGAATACGTTCGGCATGTGTTCTGTGACACTGTTGGAGGATATGGTTGGTCGTTTCTTGAGCCATGCAACCGGCTCTACATTTGCGATTCTGTGATGGTCTACCCCTGGTGGTCCTGGACTTGCTAGGTAATGCATTTATGCGCACCTTAATACACTGTATGAAGTCTCTGCCGGTAAGAAATTTTGTCGGTTCTTGAATCAATCTGGGTCACCAGCCTCACGGAGACCAGCGCCATCATTTGAAGAGTAGAGCTTTTTGCACCAATATAATTGTATCACCACCTCATAGAGGGGATGCCTAGCCCGCCATATTTAACGGCTGAGTGGAAGAGGCTATAGGTATATCTTGAGGTAAACCAAGCCATCTTCTCACACCTTGTAACCCTGTCTATCTTGTTAAGAAAGCCGATCATTACATTACCCAGTGTTAGTTTGTGATCGAGCTGAGGAAGTAATATTGTTCTCACAGCATGAAACCTCTGTTGTGGTTTAAGAGGTGCTTTAGTTAAGTTATCAAGTTTTGGAATTAGATCCAATGAAGCTCTATACTTGCATGTGCCATTGGTGTTAAAGGTGATACCAAGGTATCGCCATTCCTGGTCTCTCGAGAGGGCCGGCAACTCGTTACCAGCCACACAGAATTTTTCCTTAGTAACAACCGTGGTTTTCTGTTTCGCCTGGCCTTTAATGCTTATTGTTTTGCATTTAGAGGAGTTAAGATTGAGACCGCATAGTTTCATATAGTGCTCAGTGTGATCTAATAATGTTTGTAGTCCCTGGGGGGTGGACGCACAGAGCAAGATATCGTCAGCGAAAGCAATGGCATTAAACTTTGCATTGCCGACGGTGTAGCCAATATGGTTCGGTAGACTTTTGAGTAGCCTATCTATTATTAGATTGAAAAGAATTGGTGACAGTGGGTCACCCTGTTTCACACCTCTTTTAGGTATTATATCGTTGGAGACCCAGTCACCCCCTACAAGAACAGTTGAAGAAGACTCATAGGTCATAGTGATGTAGTCTATGAAATCAGTGGGAAATCCATAGCATTTAAGCGTATGGAATAGAGTTTGATGGGAGACGGAGTCGAAAGCTTTTCTGACGTCTAGAGTAGCTAAATAGCAAGATGCATATCTCTGATTGTGGTCGCTTAATAGAAGATCTACTGGAGTAGCATTATTCGCGCACCCGTCTGAGGCTTGGAATGCTCTCTGCCGATCATCCAGGTCTATTTTTGCATTGATTCTTTTTGCTAGAATGCTATGTCTGATAGTGGTTGAAGGAATTGTGATTGGCCTGAAGTCTGCTGGATTTACGGACTGATCATTCTTAGGGAGAAAGATTGTCCGAGCCTTCCTTAGATGGTTTGGGATTTTCTCACAAAAAATGATGATGTTGAATATGCGCGCCAGGATACTCAGAGGCATCGCTCGAAGTTGCCTAGGAGAGATGCCGTCTGGCCCTGGTGCAGATGATAGTGCAATCTGGGACTCTTTGATTTCATTTAGACTAATAGGGGTCCAAATTGAGTCCAGATTTTGTTTTAAATCAGGTGGGAAAAATATGGATTCACGGCACATCACTTCTTCCCAAAAGGGATCATTATATCTTGGCGGTGTATTTTTGAAGTGTTTGGACCTTCACGTATTGTTTTAATGCATCTGGATTGATGTTTTGCCCAGTCTCGCTGGGTTTTAGCGTACTCTTGTCTGCGCTTTTGTCTTCTATTTCTGTGTTCTGCGTTTCTTGTTCTTGTGGTGGTGGCTGGTCTCCTTTGAGGAGTGGACCATATGTCACTGACATATAGTGAAAGCATATTAGATAAGTCATCTTTTGAACAATTTTCAATGTTGCTGATAATATTATATAATACATCATTTGGTTCTTCTAAGGAAATATTAATATTAGAGCCCGGGGGCACATAAGCGCTATCATCAGAAGCAGATGTTGATGGAGTCTGGCTTTGAATAGATGGCTGGGTGTTGCTTGAGTTTTTATATCTGGCTACTGCTTGTTTATAGGATTCCTTTTGTCTTGCCTTTTTGATGGCTTCTAGGGATCTATTTGGAAAAGCCATAGCGACTAGCTGATTTATATTGCGGGTAATTGACATTTTTACAGGAACGACTCCTGGAAAAATGTGTCATCTCAAGTCGCAGCCAAAAACATTCCACTGAGGAAAGCAATTTCTAATAAAGAGACGATGGCCGATGTTTACAAAAAGCATCAGTTTGGTTTTTGAACAAGTCCAGAAAGAGCAATAACATTTTCTGACGGTAAAAATGCAATCAAGCATTTTCTACCCTAAATGTCGAGATTTGATCATGGTAAAGCGTGATTAAGTTCGAGTTCGTTTTTTGAAATTCTGGCGCACGAAGCTACAATCGGTGCTTAAAACAAATTAGAAGTCTTGTTAGAATAAATCGGTGGTTGAACAGAGAAAAGGTCCAGTTAGAAATAAGTTCTAAATAGATAATTAAATTATAATAGATTGGTTGATTTGGTTGTGACAAAGTAGAGGATTATGTTTGAGGATAATTGTAACAAGGAAGGCATCCAGGTGTAAGTTGCGCAATCTCCTGTGTTTAAAAAAAATAAAAATAAATAAATAAAGAATTATTGTCACGACAAATCAGTGAGGGTCAAATTTGGTAGTGAACGCGTTTAAGGATTGCAAGAGAAACGCAATAACTGGCATTAGAAAAAATATAACAATTAGCGGAGCCGGTACGAATATGGAAGCCCGTTATCCTAAGCCAAAAAGGAAAACATAAGAGCTTGAAAATCCGCTATCCTACGAACATACGAGGTTAATTAAATTGGATCAGTTTGGTCTAATCGCCTGCCTTCAACGCTCGGGGTCGAACAGCTATAACTTCATCTGTTTGAGAGACAAGTAGTCACCCCCTCATCAAAGCACTCAAGTGCCTACGTGGTACAATAGCGGGCTTCATCCCAGCCCAAGCAAACAAGTTAGAGACGCCCACGTTTATAAGAGATATTTTAATTCCAACATTACACGCAAAGGAAGGAAGATCAACGACAACAGCCATCAATCTGCGATCCGGAACTAAAGGAGACTTCGATGCAGGCAACGAGCCCACCTTTCAGTTTTTAACCAGGGGAATTTAAGAATTCCAAGTGACCCCCGGCAGCACAAAAGAACTCCGCTAGCAAAAGAAGACAAAGTTCCTGAATTGAGAGGGATTTCGAAGAAGGCAAAAGCCCCCCTCTCAATTTACACCAAGGGAATTAAGACGGCAGGAGACGCCCTAGCTGCAAATCATCAACGCTGTGGTAAATGAGCGAAGAAAGCTCCCACCCAAAAACGAGGAACATCTACCAATTACCAGAAAACGTATCAACTCCACAACAATCTTCAGTCAGTGAGTCCACCGCTGGTGAAATCTTGTTGAATTGGCTGGGCGACTCCCTTCTGAAGATCAGAATAGACGACACTAGCCTCACCAAACTATCAAATTCTAGTCTTAAAATCTCAAATTTAACATGGCAGATTAGGCTAAAATCGACAAGCTAACTGCCCAGCTAGTTCGCCTATTCTCGAGTAAACAGCACCCAAAATTGAGCCTTGAGCTTGAAACATTCCTAGGATGTTGCAGGCTGGTGATACAGTGCATTTCGATGGATGAGCTAACAGCTTTCCTACAAAAATATTCTCCATCAGACTTCGAGGCGAAGCTTATCAGTTTTTCGCCTCAAATATGCCCACCACTTTTAAAGAAGTGGAAGAAAGGCTTAATCGCACTTACCTGCCTAGAGAAACTTACCAGGAACTGGTAAATAAATTAATTACCTTCAGGCAGAACCCATTAGAAAATCTCAGAGCCTCTGTATAATCCAAAACCAAGATGTTAGAGATGAGGTTTTTTGGTACCCTCACATTTGTGAAAGTGAAGCCTTCAAGATCGCTCCAAGAGTAGTAAGCTCGTCCGCCTATTGTTTCCGCTTATATTACTGTGTTCTGGTATACCTATAGACGAGCATCTCATTGTATTGAGATAGGGTGTTCAAGCTAGTTTTAGACTACAGTAGGGTTACGCCGGAGCATAACGGGCACCCGGGGATTAACGGGCTCCTCTGTTTTTATCTCTTAGCGTATGCCGCCATGTTTGAAAGAGAATTCTCGCCACGGCCACTGTTCGTCAGTGCCTGCGAAGAGTGGTTGCGTGTGGTAGCCTGCGTTTGCATAGTGTGAATTAGTGGATCGTATTTTTTTGCTATTTTAATGTTATTTTGGCAATGCTACTGCGTAAGGTTTATATAAATTGACTGGGAGTGGAGGTAAATAAACGTCGAACTACGGTAAAGATGTAATTTTCCAATTTCATTGTTATTCGATAATAATTTTGGACATTTGACCTCAAAAGTGGTGTGTGCGGCAGAATGAGCGGGGCATATTAGACACGGGTGCCTATTATGATGAAGTGAAGAAATGACTCAGATCTCATCCCGAAAGAACGGTAACGCATTACCAAGTAAGAGCGTTGTTTGTTAATGCCTATTTGTGAGCGGCTACAATATCGGTTGCAATAACCTGATTCCATAAAACTATGGAATATGGCCGATAGATTGAAACGTATTTCAAGAGCACGGCTTCTTGCCTGCCGAAACTATAGATATGCCTGTAGAAGAAAAAAGCAGTGCGAATTATCACGTCGAATTCATAGCGCCAATACAGAAGTACGATTGTACCCCACTAATGCTTTTGAATCCCGGGCGCTCATCTGATACCAGCCCTGGAAAAAATCTCTCTAGCGAATCTATCCACATTATTACCACGTCAAACCATGTCCATGTCAGTGCCCGGAACATACACTTCATCGCCTGGCCTATCCATATCAATTCCAGGACCATCCAAGCCAGTTCCACTTCCGTGTACGCCATCGACATGTTTCTAAAACTTTTCGCAATCCCAGTTCTTACATATCCGTAAAGCAAAAAAAAAAGAGCCTCTAGGTACGGAGGAAGGACTATAATCATAACAAGCTTTCTATACAAAATGGAGCTAAAACGCCAATCACCTGGAACCGAAACACTAAACCACACGAAAGATAGTTAAAAACATAAAGACATCCAAGAAAGAAGAGATTGAGTCCACCGAAAGCTAAGATGAGGAAGAATGCCTGTGTGAACACTGTTATTTCCAATCCACAGTAGGGCAGAGCATGTGGCAAGTGGGCACATTGCTCTTGTGCTGGAAAAGGCGATAACAACGAGGAATGCACTGAGTTGTGATCATTCTGTTCCAGATTTAAGCTGCTTGCTCCTTATGCCCCGCCTATGCCCATAAGGCTCCGGCACCGAGGCAAAATTACCAGACAGAAGCGTTTTTCATACTTTAATAACTATTGCTCTCTTTATTTTTTTTAACTCTTTTATTGTTGCCAATTTTTAAATCGACTTGTTTTTTTATTTTCTTATGGAAATCCTTTCATTTTCAATTATGATAATCCTTAAGGTGCCCGTTATGCCCGTTATGGTTCCCCTATCAGAAGAAACAAGACTTTGATAGGCACAGTTCGAGCAGATGACAATGTGCTTTTGCTCAGTATCTGAATTGAAAAGGTATCTTCCCACTTCCAGGATAGCCTTGATTTCTGCTTGGAAAATTATGATGTAGTTTTCGAGGCATACACATTCATTTTTACAAGAGACCCTCGCGAAAATCGTCTCTGCTCTGGTGTTTTCCTTCAGTTTGGAATAAATAAAAAATAATTCTGTCAATGATTGAAGAACTAGTCCTAGATGAGATTTTTGCCTTAAAGTTGGCTTTTATCATGGGTTCCAAAAGGTTATCGCTATCTCTAGGTGACTTCAAGCATGAAAGACAGAGCTCTTATTCCAGGATGAATAAAGATCTGATTATGATGCAATCTTAGCGCTACTATTGACGCCTTCTTCTTAATGTAAATTTATACGGGGTGAATGTAAACAATAACATCAGAGGCCCGAGTCTGAGCCCACCACATATGCTAAGGAGGCATATTCTCTTACGATGCTGACGAGATTCATTGCTTTCCAACACAGCACAGCGCCATCGCTTAAAATAGGTCGGATAAAGCGAGTTTAAATCTAATGAAAATGAAATGAACACATTTATGTACTAGGTAGAGGAACGTCGTCAGGGTTGGCCACAATTTTGACATTTGCCCATAACTTCTGTTTATTCTGTTTTGGTCAATCCAAGTACATCATTGGAATGGTCTGGGAAAAGGAACACTTTTACCCAACATCGCAAATTTATTGGGTGAAAAATGAAAAAAAAAAAGTGAAATGCTGTCAAGGTTGACCAATCCACGCAATATGTGCTGCAATGATTGAAAATGACCTGGAAAAATTAATTGAATGAAATAAAAAGCCGAAATCGTTGTATTTTTCTGTTTTTTAGCTAAATTTGAATGGCACATTATTCAAAATCGTCGTTATATTGGCGCACTTCAAATGCACTTCTGTCTTGCATTGTCCGAAGAGGGCTTTTTCTGCGCTTTTTTGGCGGGCATCTTCCTTTAGTTGATGTTTTATTGGCGGACTTCATTTGGTGTTGAACATTTTTCGAGCACTTCGAAGCACACAATCTCAGTGGACCAATCCTGACTACACAAATGGTTCAACTTTGAGGACAAGCGACACATAGATAGATATTTAGAAATGTATGAGTGAAGTTTTATGTAGAAAATTTTCCTTCATGTAATTCACAATAGCTTTTTGAATTGATGTTATAAGTAGGGCAGTATGGATTCATTAGACACCTTGATCCGCCTACCCGAATTTCCTACCAAAAATGTCTAGCAAGTTGAACTCGCCTGTCCAGGAGACCTAGAAAATCCTACTCCACCTCCACCCCTGCCTATAAAGCGAGTACGTGAAAAACGGAGGGTTATCGGTAGTACGTGTAACAGACGGAAACCAATAATCAGTACGTGTCCAACGGAAAGCCATCCCAAAAGTCAGTACGTGAAAAACGGAGAGCTACTGGTAGTATGTGTACAAACGGAATCCAATAGTCAGTACGTGTCCAACCGGAAAGCTATCCTGTCACCAGTACGTGAACAACGGAGGGCTAGTGGTAGTACGTTAGTACGTGTCCAGCGGAAGTCTCTCCTGGCCCACACGTAAATTAGATTTAGCAGTATTGACAAGACTTTCACTAATATAAATTATTCTACATTTATAATAGCGACTTAAAAAGGAATAAATAATTAAATTGAACTCAACCGAACTATTGTCATTTGAACCCCTCACTCCACTGAAGCTACCCATAGTCAAGTTCTGACGTTTTGCTACCGACCGAACTATTGGCGCCCGAGCGATCCCAACCGACCGAGCAATCGATGTCACAAAAGGCATTAAGACGTAGAGTCTTGCGTTTATTTGAAAATTATAGCAATAAAGGTAATAGCAAAATGATAAAAACCCAAGAAAAAATTAAGAGGAAGGTGTTGGTAAATGATGTAATGCAAATGATCCCAGAAAATCTCATTTTCCCAGAATAAATTTATCAAATTCTCTCAAGCATTTCTTTTCCGCCATTTTGAAAACTGTATAAATGTCAAATTACTATCTCCCAGCTGCCATGAATTTTCATCATGCAAGTTCGCTGAAAGTTGTATAGCAGTTGGATTACACGTGCAAGAAGTATGGCAGTGCAAGTTGCATGCAAGCTGTACTTGCAGGTGTAACCCCAGGGTAACATGGAAGAAATTGGGATAAAGTACTTTGCTGCCACAAGACTTCCATTGGAAGGGCTGACAATTTTTCCAGCTGGGATGTTACAGGATTGAATTTTCCTCATGGTTTTTTTTTCATGCATAAACCACACAATACATTCATTCGTTTCACTTTCTGGCCGTATTCACTGATGCTAAAAAAAGACTTTTTTTTTTTTATTTCAAGCGGATGCTTTGTGCTCATGCTCCAAATCTGTAGTGTCACAAAAAGTTCGATGTCACTGCGAGAAGTTTTGCCGCCCTTAAGCATTAGTGTTGCTAGTGGTCAAAACTAAAGAAATCGCAGTCGGCTGAGCTAGAAGACAGGGTAGCCCTGACGACATTCCACTACACCGCTAAAAGATGACTTAAAGACTTCAAAAATTGTTGCTCTTTTCATTACAGGACTATGCTTACCAAAAATTTCAGGTGCAAAATCTTTGACAGGATACCTCCCAAACAAACTAATTTCACAATTGTTTCTTTTTTCTATTTATGTAGCTATTCCAAAACTTATAATTTGAAATTTCACAAATTGTTTTTCCTACACTTAAGTAATTTATGCTGACACTGTACAGAAAAGGAAGTTCGCCTTTAAATTTTATTAAATTCCTCTAAGAACAATATATCGCTCAATGATTCCAGCACACTGGCTGGCCATGATCTCCACCCATGGCCTAAATAACTAACCCGCATTGAAGAAAAGGAAATGTTGCAAGCGCTATTCGATTACAGAGAATCTTCCTAGTTGGACAAATTCCAAAAATCTATGCAACTCTACATAAGCACAAGGGATACTTCCGTTTCCATCCCACTCTATTCCATTCCATTCTATCCCATCCCCATGCCATAAATCCAAGTCAATATTGCCTGAGTATAGTAGGTATAATGAAAACCCACCATAGCAGCAAAATGGGACACATATGAGAGGAGAGTTATGAATATTCTTTCAAAGAAGGAAGGCTCATTCGCACCGCCCCGCTGCCACCGCCCTTAGTAATATTAATTGCAAAGCAAGCGGGTTGGTAAGGCGGTGGTAGCCGAGGGTGTCGATTATTATCGATTGTAAAGGAGGTGGAGGTGGAGGTGAACATTTGGCTCACCAATTAAATTTTAATTCAAATTCATGTACAACAGAAGCCATAAAGTGAAAAGTGGTAATTATCGCTTCCCCTTGTTGAGAACTGAGATGTAATTAAGACGCCGTTTTAATTAAAACCACCGTCACGACAGTGTGTTGTGTGTTTTGGTGGGGTAATTAACTATAGTTTTGCCGGGTTTCAATGAATTTTCACATCCTTTAAGGAGAGACATTATATGACGTAGTTAGAATTGGAGTCTGCTAACCACATATAGATAGCATGGTGGGGAAGGGCATTTGGTAAAAAAAATTTAAGATTTTAGGTCTAGGTAGGTTTGATAAGAACTGGTTGAGTGTATTTTAAGTCTAACGGTTGTAAGACCTCTTTTTGGTGGTCGCAATGTTGGTTTGACTTTTGTTAGATGAAATATCTTAAGTTTATAATTCTTCATCATCTTCAGATGATTCCTCATCCGACAACGAATTTATTTTATTGTTAAATTCATATAAACTTATGCCTGCATCGCGCAAAAAATTGTAACTAAACTGCCGCATTTACAATGCAGAGTGGAGTAGAGTAGTGTAGAGTGGCAACTGTCATCTTTTTTTTCACACGCAGTAGTGCATATGGCTATCTCTATTTGGCTCAGAGTATCGCAGAGTGGATCTGCATAAAAATAAGTTCTATTCTAATTTCACGTTGCCTAATCCGAAAGTTTACAAGCTAGAGTTTCGAACTACTGGCATGTAGATGGCGTGGAAAAAGCTCCTTACTCTTTTTATCATCACTAACGTGTTTTAATGTTATTTTCTGATTTAATATTTTTTTATGAACTCTAATAAAAAAAACAGAGGTATTTTTTTCAAGCTTAAAGCCTAGTATCGAGTAAAATGTGACATTTCCATACAAATTTTAGCGCTGGTAAAATCGCAAGCAAAAATTTTACTGATGATTTTACTAATGCAGTACTGGTAAAAAGTGAATGTTTCTCTATTTTAAGATAGATGGCGCATTGTATGTCTCCACTTATTTTACTGAACATTTTAATGCGCGGAGCATTAAAATGCTGGTAAAATTATGACATTTTCTGTTTCTATGACAATTTTCAGATTGTTTTTTAAATTTATTGTAGGATTTAATTTTAATTGAAAATTTTTAGATTGTTTTATTTATTTATTTGAGGATTTAATTTCTTTTAACAATTTTCAGATTAATTAAGTCCATCCTTAATTCTAAATTTTGAAAACGTTTATTTAAACTTTATAAGCAATTTGAAGTTTTTCAGTGATGAGCTTTCTAACATCTGTCACTTTCTTTTCTCCAAATTAATCAACGTCAAAATTTTACTAGCGATTTTAATGTGAAAAATTTGGAGACCACGTTAAATTTTACTTTGCCTGAACTCAATACTAGGCTTAATGATTTAAGAACCAAAAAATAAAGAACGTTACGAATGCAAGCATATTGCTTTGGCGTTGCTATGGCATTTTGTGTTATATTAATTTCAAATCTCATTGTTGATTTGACTTTGTTTTGGCGATTTGTTACGCTAATTTCAAAGTTCGAATTTCACTCTGCGCTATAATGTGAACAGCTTAGCTCTGTACTCAAAGCTCAGTCTTCTCCACTCTACTCCACTCTGCATTGTGAATGCGGCATTAGAGTTTCGCTTTCGTCATTTTCTCGATCGAAGGGTTTACTCGAACGTCAATACTTTCGGTCAACAGCAAAACGTCATGATTTAAAGCTGGGCAGCTTTACTGGAGTAAGGGGTCCGTCCAAATAACAGTAACTGGTTTGACTTACATTTTTTTGCTTTACTGCTTACGTCCCTAATATAAATGAAAAATGTTTGAAGTAAAGTTCAGAATGACTAAATCTAGCTGAGAGTTATGACGGGATACTTTTCTGTTGCACACATATTAACTAGTGGATACCGTTGGTTACATGCTACTACTAGTTCTCAGTTTTTCACGTACTGAAGATAGAAGGATAGCTTTCCGTTGAGCACGTACCAACTAAAGGCTTCCGTTTGAATACACGTAAAACCAATAGCCTTCCGTTCTTCACGAATAGACGGAATTGTAAGCGAAGATGGAAATTCTACGTTCCCCGGACAAGCCAGTTTAACTTCTAGAATACTTTGATCGGATGGTCAGGTGGTAGGTTGAAAGTGATCTGATGAATATCTATTGTCCTACTTATGACATTGTTTCAAAAACTAACTATGAATCATAAGCGACGCAAAATTTTCTATGGAAAACCTGGAAAATTGTTCTCTACAAATGAAGTTTCATACAGGTGACATACTAGAGCAGAGTATACAGATTGTGAAATGGGTACTGCATTCTGGAATGAACCACAACATTTTTAGAGCATGCCGAAAGCAAATGTTTTTCTAATAGAGCAGTTTTGTATACATTTGATCGACTTCCTCAATACTTCAGATACGAAAAAATATGAATCACTCGACGTATACATCATTTCAAATGTTGTGGTCCAGTCTGGAATGGACCACCCAGCCATATAAATTTTGTGCACTTTTTTGGTACTGCATGCGACATCTAGTTCTTGTGCCGAAGTTGTCATGGGGATTGCACGTAGAGGAAAAAGCTAATGCGGCTACGAGGGTCTTCGCTCAATGCAGGAGAACCTTTGGCTTCACATGGGGCATGAGACCGAGGATTAGACCCACATACATGCCTCCTGTGTATGGTGGCCGAGGAGGCTTGTGGGGACTGCGATCCGGAAACTGATGGGCCTGCAAAGTCTTGCCTGCTTGGGAATTACGGGCTTGATGCAATCTGCGGCGACTGCCGCTCTTCTCTTTGGCTGATGCCAAAATGGCTGTGTGCAGATTGCGCTCATGGGGATGTTGGGAGGACGGCTGGACTGGCTCTTCTCATTGCTCTCTGGGGTATGGGGCTGGACTTGGAAAACCCTCGGCCAGTATACCATGTAACGCGATGGTACGTGAGATTTATTTAGGACGTCGCTTCTCTGTAAGCTTTCCTGTAAGGGAATCGTGGACTGAGGGAAGTGCCTTATCGAGTCTTCCGCGGTCCGCTCTAAAAATTGTCACCACCGGCTCTCCCACAAATGAGGGAGATGGGGCGGGTGACTACTTTCCTAAGCCCGATACTCACTTGGAAGACACACCACTGTCTTCCAGGCTGAAGTCTTCGCTATATCAATGGCAGTGAAGTTAGCCCTTGATATACAAATCAAGGGGAGGGATTGTTATCCTTTCGGATAGTCAGGCAGCCTTCGGATAAATGCGGGAATGCAGGTCGCCCATGGATGGGTTGTGTATCCAAAATAAGGTGTCCCTTCTGTGGGTTTCTGGTCACATGGGGATAATGGAAAATGAAAGGACTGATCTTTTAGCTGGGGTTGACTCTGATTCTCCGTTCCTCGGATTGAAACCCATCATAGTCGTTGCCACCTCGAGTATCGGGTCTATCATCAAAGCGGATGTTCATAGGAAGCATCAGCAGAGATGGACGAACCTGAGTACTTACAGGTGTACAAAACTGTTTCTTGATGGGCCCAATGGGAATATCTCCGATTTTCTCATGGGGCTCGGAAAGAAAGAATGTAGAACTGTGGTTGGCATCATCACCGGCCACAGCTCACTTCACGCTCATCTAACAAGGATGGGAGTTGTTAACAGCCCTGAGTATCTGTCCTGCCTGGAGGGAGAGCCTGAGACAACCAAATACTTTTTGTGTGCGTGTCCGGCCTTCGGCCGAAGCAGACTAGACACTCTAGGGTCTGCCCTTCTATCTGTGGATGATCTGAAAAAACCTTCCTCACCAAAACCTGATGCGCTTTATTAAGAGGACAGGAAGGTTTTGGTGAATGGGCTTCTAGCAGGACACCACAATGGACTGCCATGGCCTCCGCGCTTGGGATGGGATCTCCTATTTGCATAATAATCTACACCGATTTGTTAATGAAAAGCAACGGTTTACTGACAAAATTTAATACATCATCTGTACTTATAGGATGTCGATTAAACTATTGAAAACGCTTGATGTAATTGTGGCGACAGCCGTATTCTGGTTTTTCAACTAGAAACTATGCGATTTCAATTTTTTTAAATTAATTCCTGAATCAGGTTGGAGTAAAAGAAGTACATTATTTTATACGACAGCAGTTTCATTAATTCCATTTTTGCTTCAAAAATTTCAGTCTTTTTCTTATTCTTTATATAATCTCGCTCAGTCTCTAAATTCTCTTTATTTAATTCCGAGAATTTTTCAAACGACCTGAGAAAGGGTAGTGATTATTTTTTCTTTTCCTGGTAAAATTTTCATTATTGTTCTTTGATGCTTCACTTTGTGTAAAAACTGAAGCTGGTGAATTTTTATTAATTTGTTGTGTGGCTGTTTTCAAGTTGATTTTCATTTGTGTCTTATTCCAACAATTGCTACAATTCTTTTTCTACTGGATCATTCTATAAGCAAAACTCATTTAAAATAATTTTACCTTGGCAAACAGGAAATACAGGAATCATGCAGAGGAATATTGTAGGTAGCAGAAATTTTATCGACACATTTTTCTTCGAGATGACTTCTCTGCACCATATACTGCATGCTTAAAGGTACATCCGCTATGTTTTACAAAAGCAGTCGCAATTGAAATCAAAGCTATTTTTCAAGAGAGTAATTTCTTCAGTTACAATATCCGTCAACATATTATTTTCTTACATAATTCCCTTACCTTTACTTTACCTTACCTTTTCTCAATTGCTAGTCCTTCTTAAGACCTTCGCATTTTTACAAAATGTTTTAATTTGTTGTGCTGCTTTCTTACACACGGCTGTTGCGTTCAACTCTTCAACAATTTTATTTCAGGCTCGGTTCCAGTTACTTATAGAAGCCACATCCGTTTTCTTGCATTCAATACTTTTTTTTTAATAATAACGCAGTTAATATGTGTGGGAGAGTGTAGCTCTCTACGTCGACGCGTTCTCAAGCAGATACCAAGCATATAATAAAAAACAAAAGTTTTGTATGGCAACACCAAGAAGGGGTAACCTGATTTAGTCCATTTTTGAAATTTTATTTACCATTGCTATGAAAGCACCACGTACCAAATTTTTTGTATGGCAACCCCATTAAGGAGTTGCCTAATTGGTCCCATTTTTGAACTTGTGTACATGTACATTTTGTATAAAAAAAGGCCGGTCTACAAAATCTCAGCTCTCTACGTCGACGCGTGAGGCCGTGACCAAATATATAGTGAAAAACTAAAGTTTGGTATGGCAACACCAAAGAGGGGTCGCCCGATTTGGTCTACTTTTGGACTTGTATTTGCAGTTTTCATGAAAACGCCATGTATATACAAAATTTGAACCTTCAACGTCGACGCGTTCACAGACAGTTTCCAAATATATAGTGAAAAACTAAAGTTTTGTATGGCAACACCAAAAACGGGTCGCCCGATTTGGTCTATTTTTGAAGTTGTTTTTTGCAATTTTTATGAAAACGCCGTGTACAAAATTTGAGCTCTTAACGTGAACGAGTTCTCCGAAAGTTTCCAAATATATAGTGACAAACCAAAACTTTGTATGGCAACCCTGCAAAGGACTTGCACAATTTAGTGCATTTTTAAGCTTGTATTTGAAATTTTTATGAAAACTACTTGTATAAGATTTCAGGTTTCCACGTCGACTCGTTCTCAGGCAGTCTTTTAGATCTCGACAACAGCGCCATCTTTCGTGTCAAAAACTATCCTATCTTTCAAGCTGGAACCAACCAAACACATTCACAAAAATTCATGGAAATCAGTTGGGCGATTTCAGAGATTAGCGTGTACGAACACAGTGACACGTGATGTTTAGGGTTCCGTACCCAAAGGGTAACAACGGGAACTCTATTACTAAGAGTTCGCTGTCCGTCCGTCCGTCACCAGGTAATAGGTAGACAGTTAAAATTTTCACAGGCTGTGTATTTCTATTGGCGATATATCAACAAATAATAAAAATAAAATAAAATTAATAATTAAAGGGGGTCCCCATAAAAGAAATGTGATTTTTTCGGCGTTTTTTTCCTCGTTTTATTCTCATTCATTATTTCTATCATAAGTAGGCATTAATTTTCACATGACGCCTACTCTCATTTGAAAAAATAAATTAAAAGTAAATAGTGTTAAATTTTGTACGATGGTACGGTACCCTTCGTGCGCGAGTCCGACTCGCACTTGGCCGGTTTTTTTATATATTAAGATATATCCGTCGCACGATCGTGTGAACGGCTTAGGGAGATGTCTGACCTACAAGAGAATAGAAAGTATGCGCTTGAGTATATGCAATCACAGCAGAAAGAATAAGATAAAGATAGTGCTTATCATTCTCCGTCTCTCTTTCTCATACGCAGGATTCAGGTAAAAATAACCTTTCAAAATCTAAAGCGAGAAGCCATTAGAATATCACTTGAACACAAGAAAGATAAATTTCATCTAGTTGGTTGAGTTTACATGTTTTTTTATGTAGTAAACGTTTTAAATGGTGCTCAAACCCTTATATACACAAACACAATATTTGTGTCAGATGAAATAGCAAATCACTCATTGTTATAAGTCAATGGTCTAATGCTACATATTCAAACTACTTCTTTTGGTCTTAGATCAATATTCAAACGGACCCTTACGATTGATCTACCAGTCACTCACAATAATGGCTTAGTTAAACGCGCTATTGTGCAAATAGGACGGATCTATTTTACGTGAACGAATAGGAACCAGGTTCATTAAACAGTAGCGGCATAAGTCAACGCTATTGTGTAATTAAGATCATGCCGTGCGAGATCGAGCTGGGACCAAGATCTTTCATCAATAGCGGCATAAGTCAATGCTATTTTAAAATATTTGTGATCGAGTACGGACCAGGATCACTCAACAAAGCAGGATATGTCAATGCTATGTGTTATGCGGGATCAAGTATGGACCCTGATCCGAACATTAATAAGCAATCAATCGGGAGTACTTTAATTATTTCGTATGACACCGTGATTAAAATGAAGAGTACTCCGTTTTACTCCATTCACACTATTTATACTAGTCTACTTAGTACTATATAAACACATTAAATACATATTAAATAATTGTACTAATACTATACTATACTGTTCTATACCCACTTTAATATTTTGTATGATCCGTAGGTTGTACCATAAGTTTTGCAATGTGGCAATTCTAATGTTACTTGAGGCGATCTGATCTTTCCATCGTAAAGTTTGACATTTTTTAGCATATATACGTACTCAAGACGTTTTGTCATCCAAACGTTATTTGTTTACTTTTTGTTGTCTTGAAAATTTCATCCTTGCCAAAAAATGGAATTAAATCGTGAACATTTTCGTCCTAATAAAATTCAATCTGTGTTTGATTATGAGGCCCCACATAAAATCTTTGTGTATCCCTAATTTAATGAATACAATCGTCACTGTACTACGGATGAATTTCGTGAAGGTCGTCCAAAATCAATTGCCAGAAACTATCGAAGCTGTGCGTAAGGAAATACTACTAGATCGTCTTGTAACTGATCGGGAGCTCAAAAAAGGCTCGAGTCGATTGGTGCAAAGAAATGTTAATAAATATGATCGCGGTGGATACAAATACGTGGTATAACATCTACATAAGTGAAGAATCTTGGATATATTCGTATGAGCCCGAAAGTAAACAGCAGTCGACCGTATATGGGTATTTAAAGATGAGCCAAACCCAACGAAAATTGTTAGCGCACAAAGCACCACTTAGAAGTAAATGGTGGCTCAAAACGTCGAATTAATAGATCATCTGCTGTACAGTCCTTATATGGCACCTAATGATTTTCCCCATCCGTAAAGCACAAACTGCGAGGACAATGATTTTCGACGCAAGAAGAAGGGGTTCAAGCATTCAAAAACCATTTTTCTCAGACATGGGAAAATGCTTTGTAAATTGGTTTAAGCGTATACAAAAGTTTGTAGATCATCATGGCGAATACTTTGAAAAATAATTAAGTCTCTTGCAAGCCTTTAATTTTATTATTATTACTCCATTGCAAAATTTATGTTACAACCCTCGTATTTGCTGAATTTTGGATGTTTACTAACGCACTGTTTCACTGTCATTCACTGAATGTTCTTTTCCTAAATTTCCTTATACCTCGGATTTTGTCTCAACAGGATCCTTTGGTTATGGTGCTACAATAATTATTGCGCTTGTTTGTACTATTTCTGTGTTTGCACCTGTTTACCACTTTATTGCGGCTTTCTTCCACAAATGTCATTGCACACTATGATCCGGACTTTATTGCGGTCTGTTACCTTATCGTCGTGGCCTCACCTCCCTCACCTACCCCTCAGCGGTTTTCTTTTTATCTCTACTCATTTTATAGTAATGTTCTTATAATGTGAAAGTCACACCAGTTGGAAGATTTTTTCCTTTTTATATTCTTCAAATTTCTACACTAAAATGCCAAACACAATTCCAATGTTTCGATTCGATTCGATACAGCCCATTTCGCTCCAGTGAATGCATCAGGACAATTGTTTCTTTGGGCTGCAAAGACTTGACTTTAAAATTTTGCCAGATTTTATTTTTCACTTTGCATCCATTCATTTAATCATTGTAACGAAGTTCGTTCCTGCCTACACTGCAAGTGACGTTCATTACAAACCTCTCCACCCATACACCATACGCCTGAGTAATATCATAGATGGCATAAGAACTTATTCCATCTTATGCCATCTACGGTAATATCTAGCAATATATTATGTACAGGGCCTAGCTCATACATATGTAAAATACAAGTAATCAGCCACTCACCGAGTGATAGGTGACTTAAACAAATCAGCCGGACTGATAGCTGTGGCAACCAGTGCTGACGCTAGGTTCTTCGCCTGCCGGTGGCACTCAGTGCTGACGCTAGGTTCTTCGCCTGCCAGTGGCACTCAGTGCTATAAAAGGGGAGCCGTCAGGGCACAGAAGGCAGTTGATTTTCACCAGTCAACCAGACAGAATATCGTAGTGCGATTGCTAAGCAAGATCAATTTTGTTGAGAGTGAACATCCTCCCAACCATCCCTCAGTCTAGTTAGGTGGGACCATCCATCTAACGAGACTGTTTTTAGTAAATACGAGACCATCCATGCTCTATATCTTGAGATGGGTGTACATCCACATCTCCGCCAGTGTGTGGATTATTTCTCGTCTACAGCAGACTGAAATTCATTGAAAATAATTTCAATGAATTTCTAAAATTTAGAAAACATCGAACTTTTCGACCCTGCTATTAGAGAGATCTCATCAGTATGGTTATCTCTGATCTCCTACCATAGAAGTTCGATGATAGGGTCACTCATTCCAGTGAGCATGAGACCATCCGTGTTCTATGTTTTTAGATGGGTATACATCCACCTCCGTTCTAACCAATAATACAAAACCGTCCGTTATCTATTTACACACTGAAACTACAAGGTCGTAAATTTAATTGCAACCTCTTTAAGCTTAATACTGGTTTAATACCAATGTGAACACATGGCCCTAAGTGTTTTCCCATCAAGACACCCTAATTTCACTGCACATATTTTATCAACAAAATTAAATTTTCTATATGGTAACTAACCTCTTTCATATCCACTTCCATTTCTCCGTATATACAAACCTAACCTCACTTAAGTGATATCATTTTATAATTTTCGGTTATCCTTTAACCTCTAGTAACTAACTAAGCATCGTCGTTGGGGAGAGATAATTTGTTTGAGCAATCCATGTTAATATAGTATAGATTTTAATAGTTTTCTGACTCTCTAGGATCGTCTCTGATAGACTTTAAAAGCACACACATAAGGAGCTTAGATAATGGCTATTCAGTAACACATATGACAAACTCACCAACGAACGTATCAAACGGAAGCATTGCATTACGCTTGGTACTACATACTTAATTAGAAGTCTGGGGAAGGACCTGTGCATGCATACACATACATTCATTATCCTTTAGAATTGTTTACCAGAGGACTCTTCATATTGTGAACCTCTAGAGTAGGATAGGACTAGACGGAAAACAGTACATATAAAAAGTCATACGAGAAAAATTCCCATTTGAGAATTTCACTTATCGTCGTCGGAGCGTCCTGAATAATTACGTAGAAGCACCACTGCAGTTGTAAGTCACTATGTTGTGTACTAACTCAAGTTTATATCTGAAAAGATAGAAATTGTACACAAAAGAAATAGTTTGGATACGAAATTTGCATTTATTTATTAGCACAGGAAGTGTTTTGAAGAAATTTCAGTTTCCTTATCGGTTGTTTGCTGTTCGTGTATAGCATTTGTTTTACTTTTATTTTTTTGTTTTTTTTTTAAGGGAATAAGTGTGATGGCACATGTCGAAAATCGATGAAAACAGGAATTGAACTAAATTTCGACCATACGGTAATATTCCGTGATGCTTTTTTATCCCGAACTGTGCGAATGTGGAACAGTCTACCATCTTCTGTTTTTCCTTGGGCTACAATCTGCGAAAATTCAAGACTGATATACATCAGCACCTCCGCCTAAGCTTAATAATATAAAAAAAAAAAATAAATAGTTGTGTCATAAGTTAAGTGCTAACGTAAATTGGTCTATTCAAAACATGAAATGAAACTAATGCAAAAACCACTTAAGTTTTTACCATTTATAATTAGTTCGTGTACTGGCTCCATTCTTAAATAGTTCTTAGTTAAATCGAGGACACTGAATGACAGCTGTTTGTATAAATTCTGGATGTGACAATGTTTGTTTTGGCGCTATTTCGAATTATAGATGGAGTTCCTTTTTTGCATTGTTTAATTTAGTTCAGAAACTTGGTCAGTCCTGGGTAGAATCAATTTTTGATTCACTTCTGCCGAACTGACTATAATGAAACTTCGCATATCTCAAAATCAAATATAACGTGAATTATATGTCACATTGAGTGAATTGCAGGGAGGAAATAATAGAACAATCGTTATCACCCATCACCTTTAATCTCTACGTTGCGTTGCAACAATTTGAGTTCTAACTAGTTGAAAACTCGCTAGCCCAAAAATACCTTATATTTTGCTTTCAGTACCTAATTACATTTAAATTTCAGTTGGAATTTCAAAATGGATGAAATCGGATAACGGTCTAATGGACACATTTTTAGAATAATGGCGGTTGAATTTGTGGGCATTTTTTAGGGTGGTATCAATAAAATCAGTCTTAGACATACTTTTTTTCTTATTTCATAATTTCTTTCTGATTTATTATTGCCAGGCTGGCCGGATTAATTACTCAAGTTAACCTTTTTCCTACTCGAAACTAATGTCCGGATATCCGGATCTGCAAACTATCCGATTCCTGAAATCCGGATCCAAACTATCCGGGACCGGATCCAAACTAGCCGGATCCGGATCTGGGCTATCCGAATCCGGACTCGAACTATCCTAATCCGGGCTCAAACTATCCGAATCCGGACTTGAACTATCCGAATCCGGACTTGAACTATCCGAATCCCGATCCAAACTATCCGAATCCGGATCCAAATTATCCGGATCTGGATCTGAACTATCCGCATCCAGACTAAGCATTTCCCCAATGAAATAATATAATCTGGAGGAAATTTTGAGCCTTTTTTGCTTAGTCCAGATCCGGATAGTACGGATCCGAATCTCTGGATCCAGATCCGCATAGTTCGAATCCGAATACTAGGATCCTGATTATCCAGATACCCGGATTTAAGAAAACGGATCCAAATTATTCCGGATAATGCGAATAGCAAATTATCCGGATACTTTCAACTCTACTCAAAACCCTTGAATGTATTTACTAGTGGAAATTGATATCCTCTATTCTAAGAAGCAGATTGTCAGAACATCAGCACGCGTATTTAGCGATCTTCCGTTGAGTCTGCCCTACACGAGGATATTCACTCAATTGAAAAGGGCTTCCTCTTTGAACAATCTACCCTGGTTGTTGTCATCCATTTAGAGGGCGCTTTTAATAATGTACTTCTATATAAGTTTATTGAAATGTTAACAAAACATGGAGTGAACCAGTGTCTCAAATACTGAATGTCGATTTGGGAGGGGAAAGCAGGGTGCGGAGAATCCATAGCGACACTCCTCAAGTCTGTATCTTATTACCTTTACTATGGATGATCTCTTGCCAATACTTATCCGGATGTGTTAAAAAGCGGTATGCTACGCAAACGATCGGAAACTATAAGCTTGAACTCTGCGGACTGGTGCAAATTGCGATTCGAACAGTCATAGAGTGGGCTATGGCTTTCGGGTCAGTCGCATCAGTCTACTGAAAACCGATCTCTGGCTTTTTACTAAATAAGGAACACTCTTAGATTGAACCTGCCCTCTAATGGCTCCAGATGTTTACTACTAAGAGACAGAGTAAAATATCTACGCATTATACTAGATAAAAATGTGAACTACAAACCAAACCTAGAGGCTAGAGGGAATAAATGGAGAGTCTCGCAATGTGTAGACGAGCAATTAGAAAAAGTGGGGACTCGAACCGCATATGATCCGATGTGTATTGACTAGAGTCGTCCAACCCATGCCAAGCTATGGCTCTGTGGTATGATGGTAAGCAATGGATTTTGCGAATCATGATAAGATATTGGAAAAGGTGCCTCCTTGGTCAACTAACACTCGCGTCCTTGAGGTTCTCCTTAATATATATCCCATATATTAAGAAGGAGGCTGAGTAGATAGGCTATGAGAGTTCTGACGCAAAATCCCATGTTATTTCTTATGGAGATACAAAATTACAAAAATTGTATCAAAAGCTCTTCGGAGACGTAGACGAGCCCGTTTCCCCTAGGATTTGTTTACGGATCGTCTTAAACAGGTGCACATAACACTGCACAATATGCAAAGTTATCAAAACAAACAGAAATTCACACTCTAGGAAGAATTAAGTGCAACCGGAAATACAAGTTTTCATTTGGGGCTGAAATAAAGGGGGGGGGGGGGGGGGGAATAAACAAAGAAAACTGGTAGTAATTGATTTATTGTTTTAATTAATTATTGTGAGATTGCGTCATGCACTGATAGTGAATGAAAACATGTGCCGGCAGATTGTAAATAAGTTGAAAGCCGGTTAAATTGCATTGATAAAATTATACATATTCCCATTCTCTTCAATGACGAGCAAGCTAAAGGCTAAAACCGACTACCAGGCGATCAGACGCCATCACAAGCAATCAGAACTCATTATTGGAATCGCGATCTTTACAATGCCAAGCAACCGCATCTTATATATTCATCGTGTAATTTTTGCCTGCACGGAGTGAAGCAAAGCTTATTTTGCAGGTTTATTTGGAAAAAACTTTATTACTTCTTAATGCGCGTTGCATTCATAGCAAGAGGAATTTTGGCTAACTACTTCATAAAGTTTACAAATAAAGAACTCTCTATCCAGTAGGCTGCATCTAAATCAGTCCTGGATGCACTCTAAAAGAGTTTCACTTGAATTCATCTTTAAATGTTTGCACTCAGTCGAACCTGACATCAATTGTGATTACAGCTTGGAACTATAACCCAAACTTAACGGAAAAGCTACTGGGATTAATCAAGCCTATCCTGAAAACCCTAGTGTAAATTTTTACTGGAAACTCATTTCTCAGGGGTTATATGCACAGGGGATGGGAGTTGTCGGTGATCTCCCATTACAAGTTATAAAATATAACACTTCAAGAAATGGCCAATTATAAATTTTTTTAATTAACAAAATACCAGTAAATTAGAGACCATTCCTTTGTGCACAAACGGCATAAATCGAGTTACATCCTTCTTTAATAAATTCTTTAACTCTGAACTTATAAACGGATTTATTCCTTTTATATGGGAGGAAAGATAAAAAGTAAAATTCTAGCCACACGAAATTCCATCACACAGTCTTAAATGGGTCGTTTTCACAGAAATCAGATAGGATCATTGCGTTATCATTCCTAACAGCTTCAGTTTCATTGCTCAGTGGAGTAATAGCGTTTCATAATCGTCACAATTTAAACGTCTTAACTCCTATTTAAGAACAGTGTATAATTTTATATTTTTAATTCTCTCTAGTACATCCATATTCCATTGACGTTTAAAATGATGTTAATTCCCTTAAACTGCAGGTAATCTCCTTACAGTAGTGTCCCTGCTATTTATATCGAAAAATGGAAGATTTCCCCTCTACAGAGACGAAATTTCCAATTGTAATTCCAATGTAAGCTCAACCGTATTCGTCTGTTCGTCTGATAACTCAATAATCCAATTTACCTCTCGCTGAACCCATTAATAACCTGACTAAAGTTTAATTAAAGCAAATTATTGTTTTCGGTTAAATCCGTTGTAGTAATTATGTACACTCGTAGGTATGTATGTACGTACATATTATATGTAATGTTGGATAATACTATACAGAGCCGCCTTGCATATCAACATCGCATCACATCACCACCCTCGTGTCGAGTCGTCGAATTAAATTTTTAATTATTTCGCCTGTCTCGCAGACAAATCAAGAGTCACAAGATACGCAACGAGACCCAAATCAGATGAGATCCTTAGAGATGCTGCTACACCTCGAAGAACCTACGATGATGAGATTCTTCGTTTTAACCTGAAATTGACATTTAATTTTCCTCGCAGCTTTTCTGTAATTATAAAACGACCTTGGTAGGTGTGATAGGGTGGTGGGGAGGGGAGAGAGAGAGGATAAAAGCTTCCCAATACTGTACAAAGTTTGTTGTTAACTGGGAATGAAGGAAGGAAGGAAGGAGGAGAATACTTGTGATACGGATTCGAGCAGTTTTGTAATAAATTTAAGGATTCAGTAAGCAATACATTTAAGGGGGGGGGGGGGGGGGGTTACAAGTAGAAGCACATTTTAGTAGTGGTGGCACTTTTAGAAGACGATGACTCACAGAGGATTCAATTTACACACTGATAAAGCTGAATTGTGAGTTGATTTGTATCACCACCCCCCTCCCCCACCAAGAAATTTAGGGGTAGAAATAAATCTACATTTGATAAAATTCATAACTAAATTAAATTTCTTAACTCCGACATGGTCTTCCAATCCAGTTGGTTCAAGGTTGACTTTTTACACATATTGACTTACATTAACTTCGCATTCCGCACAGTGGCACGGTAACAGTTGCGGAAGTGGTTACGGAAGTAGTTACGGCCGCGGTGATGGAAGCAGTTACAGAACAGGTGACGGAAGCAGCTACGAAAACGGTAGCGGTATAATACGACTCATAGTACTAAATCAGACTAAATCAGACATCGCCAACTGGGCGCGGTAACGAACTCCCAGTTGTTAAGGTTGCCTAGTTTTTGTCGATATTTGTTGGGGCTTTCGATGAATTTACCCATTATTTGTATCTGAGAGGGGTTGCCGAAATTCATCCCCGCTGTATCCAGCTTCCCTGCCTGGATGCCGTTGAATTTCTGTTATGCTTCCTATTCGGTGATGGTGATCTAGCTGAGATATTCGCAAGTTTTACTTGGGATATCCGGGTGCCGTATGGCGACAAGTGGAGAATAATCACCCAATTTGAAAATTACAATGGTTTTCGAGGACTTTAATATGCCGACTGTTTCATGGCAATACGACTCTGATATGGAAAGCTTTCGTCCAGCCTATCTGTCTGCTCCTCAGCATTTTCCCCCCTTTATTGACAGCATTGTTTCTGCAGGGTTCTTCCAGTGCAGTGGCATTTCAAATGACTCAGGGAGATTCCTCGACTTGGTGTTCTGTTCGGATTGTTATGGTACTACGGCTAGGAGATGTTTAACGCCTTTGCTTCCAGAGTCTATTCACCATCCAGCAGTTCATGTTATATTTTGTTTTGATCCAATATCTTTGAATGTATATCTTATTCTGACGATTACTATTTTAATTTTGTTAAGGCTGACTATTCTAGAATCGACTTTTGGCTGTCTAGTCGTGACTGGAGTATTATAATTGACGAACGAGATATCGGTAATGCTATTAAGCTATTTTACGACTCTATATTTCTTTGTTTTGTTCAGAATGTACCAATTTCTAGATCTAGGAATAAAAGTCTGAATCAGCCTTAAATCAGGCTTAATGGTTCAATACGCCATTTTAAGAATTTAAAAACTAAAGCATGGAAGAGATTTTGTTTTCGAGGATCGACGAGGACTATCTGGTTTACTCGTATCATCGCGGAAGGTTCATGGCTGCTTCTGAGGCTTCTTATAAGTTTTATACATATCCAAATTGAAGACTTCTTTGCTCGATAGACCTAAACAGTTCTGGTCCTTTGTCAATTCTAAACGCAAGTCTGATGGATTCCCCTCATCCTTATCTTTTGGTGATGCTGAGAATGCTGATTCCACAATTATTGCCAATCTGTTTGCTGATTTTTTTTAATCTGCCTTTAGTGATTCCAACTGTGATATTAGTTGTAGCGATTTTACTCACTTGACGATGCTTCCTTCGACTTCTTTTGAGTTAAAGGATCTTGTTTTTGACGATGCCATAATTTCGAAACATATTTTTTGCCTGGCCCTGATGGCATCCCATCTTCTTTGTTGAAGAAATTCAGCATTCCGATTATCCCCATCTTATCTTACCTATTTAAGTTGTCCTGTCGATCAGGCGTCTTTCCTAAGTTATGGAAACACTCCTTAATTTTTCCACATCATAAAAAGGGGAACAGAATTAACATATCTAATTATAGACCAGTTGCTCATCTTTCAGTTATTCCCAAAATATTTGAGGCTATTGTCTGTGATACTCTCTATTTCTACTCTAAACCGTTCATAGGTAGTTTCCAGCATGATTTTACTAAGGGGAAGTCAACAACTACCAACCTATTGGAGTTTTATAATCATTGTATGTCTGCCATTAATACAGCAAAACAAGTTGCCTGCATCTATACTGACTTTAGTAAAGCATTCGACAGGATTAGCCACAAGATACTTTTACATAAGCTTACTTTGCTGGGTTTCCATTGTCGGTTTCTTCTATGGTTAAACTCCTATCTGTCTAACCGTACCCAGCAAGTCTCTTTTCGTGGTATTCTATCCAGGAACATCTTTAATACCTCTGGAGTACCCCAGGGTAGCCATCTTGGTCCTCTTTTGTTTGTCATTTATATTAATGACTTACACTTGTTACTACCTTATACCAAAATTCTTTGTTATCCTGACGATGTCAAGCTTTTCCTAACTATCTCGAATGCAGATGACTATGCTCTAATTAACTCTGACTTGAACACCTTCTACTCTTGGTGTTCTAAGAATTTTCTTTTTTGAATATTGATAAGTGTTTTGTTTTGTCTTATTATCGTAAGCGTAGTCCTTTGTATCTGAATTACTTCATCAATGGAAGTTTATTGTCCAGACTTCACAGCACCAAGGATCTGGGGGGTTATTTTTGATTTCGGGCTCTCATTTGAAAACCATATTTCAAATATTGTCAATAGGGCTAACACTGCTTTGGGCTTTGTTAAGAGGTGGTCCCGGGAGTTTAATGACCCTTTTGTAACCAAGACCCTCTATTTCACTTTTGTTAGGCCGATCTTGGAGTATGCCAGACCTGTCTGGGCACCATTTTATTCTGTCCATATTAATCGGATTGAAGCAGTCCAACGCAGATTTATTAAATTTGCTCTTCGTGGCCTTCCCTGGAACGATCCTTTAGCCTTGCCTCCTTATGCTGATCGACTCAAATTGCTCTCTATCGACACCCTTTAGAAGAGGCGTGATATTTCTAGGATCCTTTTTATTTTTGATTACTTGCATGGTACAATTAATTCCCCTGAGCTTCTTGGGCTCCTAAATTTCTCTGCTCCTTGTCGTTCCTTGAGAAACTATGACTTTTTTTGCTTGCCATTTTGTGATACAAATTACAGTTTTAATGAGCCTATTACGTCGATGTCTCGTTTGTTTAATGCTCATTGGCACGTACTGGACCTACATCTAACTAAAGCCCAAGTAAAGCGTCTCTTGAATGGTCAGCTTACCTAATGTAGCTTTTTTCTTTTTTCGTTTCTCTTTTTCTGTTCAATTTTATTTCTAGTATGGATTTTTGTATTATGTTCTCTTTAGTCTGATGGTTTTTCTCTTTTTTTTTTTTGTATATTTGCCTATTTTTAATTTATTTAAATGGAATCATTCTATGTTGTACATTTTCTTTTTGTTTTAATTTTGTAGTAATCAGCTATTTGATGAAATTTGTGGAAATAAATAAATAAATAAATCTTGCTACCCCATATACTTTAACTTTCTTTTGATAAAAAGTATTATTATGGGCACTTGGTTGACCTTTATCATCAAACTTCTGACGTAGACGATCAGAGATGACCATACTGATATGAGATCTCTCTGATCGCTGGGTTGAAGAGTTCGATTTTTCTACATTTTCAATGCATTTTGCAAATTCATTGAAATTATTTTCGGTGATATTCAGTCCACTATAGACGAGAAATTGCCCACCTACATACATTATTAATACAGTAATGGTAATGGTAATTAAAAAAAAACTGAACTGTAATGACCGGGACAATTTTATATGCGTGATACTTAGTAGTTCAATGAAAACATTAACGTTAACTCCTAAGTCCTCTGACATACGATGATACACATTCGAGACTAGACACGACTTAAACCCGGTTTTTGGTAGAAATCCATGGTTTCTGCTAGCCTAGCTTTGGCAGTTTCTTATGACATATCAAATCATGTGCGATTACATTGTAATAACCCCACAAACTTCTTCTACGCATCTAGAAACTGAAGTATGTGACATGGGAAACAGAAAATCTTGTCCAACTGACCGTTGATAAGACCCTAATACATAGATTTTAAATAAGTTGTTGTAATATTTGCTCCATTACTCTCTTTTCAGGTATTTATTCTTATTACTCCGCAATTGTCAAATTGTCACTGCTATATTTTAAGATACATATCGTCGGCCTAAGATGCAAATGGCCTAAGTCCAGTTTTGGCAAAATTAATGTTTTACTGCCATCTGGTGAATTAGAATGAGGCGCATCATTTCCAAATTGGCTTATATACCAAAACGTCACAGAAATGGAAAAAATGAGCAAAACGAATCTTGCCTGAGTCCATTGCACTTGAAATTTAAGAGCAATTTGCCTAACTCCGTTGGTTTGCCTGCAGATGCGAGTGTGGAAATTTTTTAGCTTTACGTAAGTAGTTTATAATCTATATTTGTATTTTAAAAATAGTTTGAGCAATTTAATCTAGAAGAGAATACTAAAAGCATTAATTTTAGCAGACGTTTGGAGTTAGGCCGTGTTCCTTTAGATATAAAAAAGCAGTTGCAGGACCTTAGGCCATTTTATTTAAAAAATCTACTAGGTATTTCGAAACTTATTTGAATAATGCTATTCACATATTATATAATTTAATTTAAGAAAAGCAATAGTAATTAATACTTATATTATTAAGAAACATGAAATGAATATTTATTTTCAGGATGGATACGCGCTCCAGAGCCGCTAAAATTGTTAGCATGATTGGTGTTTCTGTAGAAAATAAAAACAATTCATCTGAAGAGGATAATAAGGATCAATGCAATATTAATAATAATGACATTGTTACAAAGCTTGTTGGGTTAGGCGACATTGTTCCCCTTGACGTGTGCACAGATATACAAACTGTTGAAGTAGTTTTTGAGCCCTCCATTCACGGGCATGCATCTCCGTGCATTGCCAATGGAGACGCTGTATTATTAAAAAATATTGAAAATCAGAATGCTAATATTCCAGAAAATGGACATTTTGATCAGCTAGTGTTCCAAGATGTTACTCCTGAACAAGAGTTGGTCCAGTTGGAAGAAAACATGGCTGAAATTCCTGACTTAGAATTGGTAAACACAATTAATGTTACTAGTACATTATTACAGGACGAACATACTGAAATGCATGAAATACAGGAAAGCTCAACTATAGCTGACATATTACAGGAATATAATTTTGAAACCATAGCTTCAGAAAATAATTCGTTTTCTTTGGAAGACGAAACCTATCAGCCAGCAGAAAGTAATGGAACGGAAGCTTCAGAAGAGATCATTGAAGTAAATGTAAGGACAAGAAAAAAAAGAAAACATGTTGATGAAACTGTATGGAATAGAAATTATGATAAGACTAAGTAATAGACGAGCCGGTCTTCAATATTATGGGAAACGAAAAAGAGAAACAGGGTGGGATTACAAAGTTTCTAAAAGTGCCAAGGCCATAAAAGAAAGATGCAATTGTAACGGAAAATATGCAATGAAATGTTATGTAATTTCAGACGAGGATAGAAACAAATTGTTCAACAAATTTTGGGAAATTACCTGGGGAGAAAAAAAGATTTACATTACTACGCTAATTGAAAAAATAACAGCGAAGAGACCAAGAAATCGGAAAAACGAGAATAGCTCAAGAAGGGAATTTTCATACAATTATTACATCGACCTACATACAAAAAGAGTTAGAGTTTGCAAAACTATGTTTTGCAATACATTTGCAATTCCTCTAAGGCCAATAGGACAAAAGTAATGAACCAGCAACAGATAATAAAGCAACACTTTCGATGACCCGAATTTATCACTATTTTCGCCCAAAAAAGATGAATGCGATATATGTGTGGCATACAAAACTGACAACATAAGTCAAAGTACCTACCAAGATCATTTGAAAAGAAAGGAAGATGCTCGCGCTGCAAAAGACGGAGATAAATCGGGAGACAATAGAAAAGTTTTTTCAATGGACCTACAATCAGTTCTATTAGCTCCAAAATCCAATGTATCCAGCTTATACTATAAAACGAAATTAATCGTTCATAACTTCACAATCTTTAACTTAAAAACTAAGGATGCTACTTGTGGCATGAAGGAGACGGAGGCCTCACTTCAAATGTTTTTTCTTCTATTATTTATAAATTTTTGACCACTCATGTTATTGAAAATGATGATATGACGGACACGATAATACTATATGGTGACGGCTGCACCTATCAAAATAGAAACGCAACACTTTCCAATGATCTCTTAAATTTGGCACAAGAAAAAAGAATCATAATAGAACAAAAATATCTTGAAAGGGGGCACACACAAATGGAATGTGATTCCATGCATTCCACCATAGAACGGAAATTGCGTAAGAAAATTATAAATGTTCCAGCTGATTATGTTGAAGTATGCCAAACTGCTGGCTTAAAACCTAAGCCATACCATGTAGAATACTTGGATTATACGTTTTTTAGAAATTTTGACAATGTAAAGTTTATTTCATCCATAAGACCGGGTCGTACTTCGGGGGAGGAAACAGTTAATGCTATAAGAGCTCTCAAGTACAATCAAGACTGGGAAATTTATTTTAAAACTTCTCATTGTGAAGATTGGAGGCTTTTGCCTTGTAGGTGCAATAAAACAGATCGACAAATAGTAACTTACGATGAACTGCCACGACTTTATTTGAGGCCTATTCCAATAAAAGTTGAAAAATACCAACATCTAATGTTACTGAAATCTTCTATAAAAAAGGATTACCATTGCTTTTACGATTAGCCTTCCTCATTTATAAAAATATAAAGGTCTACCTAAAACTTATTTTTACCATTTATTTTTCTTACACTACATATATATTTTATGGAAAAAAATTATTTTTATTCTTTCGTTGCTTTATATTTTATGAAATATATTATATTTTTATTTATATTATCTTTAATTTTTCTTTTATTTTTCCGCGATCTTTAAATATTAATACTAGTGGTAAAATCGCCTAAGTCTGCCAGAAAAAATTGATTTATTAACAAAAATTTGCCTAACTCCCCTATCTTATTACAAAATAAAAAATTAAGTAATTTAAATTTAAATTATCTAATATCTTTTATAACATTCTAATATGTATTACAAAAAAAGGACTTGTGTTGAAAATGAAAAGAATTATACAGTTTTTTTTTTGATTCCTGACAAATTTCAGTTTTGGTACTTAAGCCATTTGCATTTTAGGCCGACGATATCATGTCACCCAACAATCAGAATACCAAAATAATGCCATAGTGACATTGTACTTCCTTCGAATTAATTCTGTCATTGCCATTTTAATTTTATCAGAATCCACCCCTTGGTGTTCCTCAGGGCAGTCATCTTGGGCCACTTCTTTTAATTATTTACTTCAATGCTGCTGGCTCAGTTCTACATAATACGAAAATTCTTCGAGATACTGACGGCGACAAATTGTTTTGAGTAATATTTCATCTAACGTCACCTTAACACCTTGTGGTTATTAAAAAAAAACAAAAACATTTCCATAAACTTTATCAAGATGAAATTTTCCACGGCTTACCTACCATATTCCAAATAAAAAAAAACAAAAATCTTGAACCATTTGGTGATTTTTAAAATCAGTTGTTCACGAAACCCCCCCTGCATAACGAATCCAGAGAAATATTAACTCAAATCCTAGCTACTTCCATTTGTGAAACCTTTCCAGCGAATGCCTTTGCAATTATACGGAACAAGGTGGATACAAGAACAGGAACATCACGAAAGCCAAGGATATTTCAAGGGCTTAGAGGCAACTTTATAGGTCATAGAGCACTTTCCGCTGGTACTATGGTGGTAAGTCTCCTAGCCTATAGAGTATAGCCGAGACTGGGAGTAATTTATTTTAATGTACTTGGTAACTGTTCATCTTCACCCTTTTCGGGCTTTAACAAAACCCGTTCGGGATTTTCACTGGTAATTTTCATTCTCTCAACTTTTTTTTTTCTCCTGGATTTTACTGTGGGCTCTAGCTCATCCCGCGTGGAAACATTTTTGTTCTGTTTTCAGTGGGTCGTTTAACTGGGAATATTTTGTCTCGGGCTGTGGTGGGTGATATACATAGTCTCTGTGCAGAGTATACTAAAGCATACATGAGGAATAGAAGTAAAGTAGGCTCCAGGGGTGTATGTATACAGACAGACTACACAGCACAGGAACACAGATCGTAACCTTATAGGCTGATGATAACGATAATGGCATGGTGTGATTTATGGACTTTATTTAATTTTTCACTTGCAAGAGGATTTCTATTATGGCGTTCCTAAGCAGTTTCGCCCTAGGTAACCTACATTTTATTCCCCGTTGTTGGAGGAGTATATCTGTGTGCATCTCTGTGATACTCTGTTGCTGGTGTTTTGGCTTCATTTGGCGCGGCGAAAGATGTGATGATGATTAAAATTTTATTCAGGGTTAAAGGGATAGCCTCACAATTTCCTCTTCTGGATGGAGTTTATAGAGATGAATCATCATCATAGCATAGAGCCCTGGGCAAAATAGCTGTGGACTGAATTTTCAATTAAACAGGACTTTGTTGCGTGTTGCTTAACAATTAAAGTGAAAACATAATACGAAGAGACATTTTAGAAATGATTAATCTACTGTCCGCCAAGTTTTTCTCGTGAATAGCTGGAAGGGTTACAATTACTCAGAAATTACGAAAAACTTGGGAAATGTGTATACTTTTTAATAATTCCAATTTTGACATGTAGTTCTTGATTGTCATTGTGAGTATTTTTATTTTTAAATTCGGATTTTTCATTGTACTGAGCACAGAAATTCTTCATATGGGCCAAAAATGGTGGTCAGTAATAAGTTTAGAGGAGGGGAAGGTGGTACTATGGAACATTTTGTTTTTGTTTTTAATTTTTTTTTTATATTATTAAACCAAGCTCAGGGGATTCCCTTTGATGAAAAGCACAGCATGACAGGAAGGAGTTAGGGAAGTGATTAAGTGACAGAGAGAGGTAGCGGAGGTGCTGATGTATGTCACTTTTTTTAGGGTGGAATTATTTTAAATGCCCAATGTGTCTGCATAAAATGAGAAGCTTTGATAATTATGATAATTTCTGTTACAGATACCACTTTCCAGACACAACAACGCACCCTATGCTGACCACTTTCTCTGTTTGCTATATTTTACAGTAGTTCCATCAGTTGCTTCTAAAAATTTATATTAACTAAGGCACAATACAATATACATTTCCTCAGCTGGATCAAATCTGTCTGGTCCATACGTCACAAACTTATATTTGCAGAAAATCGATTTTTATGTTTTAAGTGAACCAACATAAAACCAGTCGCTAAAAACCTGTATTCAAAATTTTACAAAATGTTCCTCGTATCCTTAAATCGTAATCGCTACTAATTTTTGTGAAATCTGTGAATTCACTATTGAAATTATTAAAAAGTTCCTAAAAGTCTAAATTTTCTGGTTATGGCCTACGTGAAACAAAAATTTGATGTAAATGTAGGTCATGGACCAGTGGCGGATCCAGCTAGGGGGCGAGGGCGCGCGCCCCTCCCTGAAGTCCACAAAAAAATTGCTTTAGATCTTCTGAATTCTTCTACTGCACTTTTTGCAAAAGACATAAAAATTTCTGGAAACGTTCAATTTCAAGCAGAACTTATTTAGGTAAAAGCGATGGGAGATTTGTTTTGATTGAAAATACAACGGCAAACAAATCATTGTATATTGATGTAGTGAGTTATTGCATTTAAAACAAGACATTTATTTTGGGAAAACAGTTTTATTATTTGGTAAAATGCAATAGTAGAATATTTAGCCAAAAACCTTAAACAAACAAAAAATTAAGTGCTGATTGGGAAATTCTAAATCAGAACCTTAGGGAAGTCTTGGAATGTGTGAATACATTCCGTATTCTTACAGCAGATCTCAACAACAGTAAAATCGCTCTTGGTTTAACGATAAGTTCAACCAAGTAACGTAAAAAAAGCGAAGGAGTCTGCTTTTCGTGTGTATCAATTGTATTCATGTCTAGAATTGAAACAAGTCGACAAGACTACACAGAACGCCTGCAAGTCCATTATCCGGAGAGAAAAATTTCCTTTTGATCAGAATGTTGGCAAGACGCAAAGATAGCAAAAGCTTCTTGTCGCCGGTCAAGACCATCAAGAACAACTTCAGCAATTCCTCTATACCTTCACTACTTAATATTGGTGAAGTGGTTGTTGACTCCGTTGATCAAGCTAGTATCTTCACATCTATAAGAGTTCAAGGTCCTTAAGAGGATCAACGTCTCCAAAGCCGTAGGTCCTGCTGGTTTCTCACCCTTGTTGATTAAAAGCTGTGCCTCATCTTTGGCTAAACCTTTGCGGAAACTGTTCTACTTGTCTTATTCAACAGGAAAATTTTCAAATGGTTGGAAAATAGCTCACGTTCAGCCTATTCCCAAATTATCGACCAATTGCAATCACTTCGATTCTTTCATAGCTTTTTGAATCTATCATTAACTCCAAATTAATAAAGTATTAGGAAACCAATCAACTCATCAATGATCGGCATTTTGGCTTCCGAACTGGACCCTCATCTAAAGACTTGCTGACTTTTTTGGTGTTTTGTAGTCACAAAATCGTTGCTCTAGATATTTAAATGGTCCTTGATAGAGTCTGGCCTCCAGCCGTTTTAGTTAAACTTAAATCACTTGGTCTCTCCCCTCATCTTCTAATATAGATTGAGAGTTTTTTACCTGATCGCATAATACCGGTTGTAGGTACTAGATGGGGTTTCACCAGAACCTAACCCTATAAATGTCGAGTCGTCCCAGTCCTCTGTAATCTCTCTTCTTAATTTTCATTAATGATCTACTTTCCCGTACTTTTAATCCAATCCATATTTTTGGCTATCACAGTAGCAGTAGCCTTGATTTCGCTTACTCTTTTGACATTCTTGGGGACTCCAGAGAGAATGCCATATCTGTCAAACGAGATGAGTTGATTAGATCAATGAATAACCACCTTGATCATGCTCTCGCTTGGAGTAAAGCAATTCGCATTGAATTCAAGCTTTCTAAGTACCAAAGCTGTCTCATCTCTTTGTAGCAAAATCATAGCTTTTCACTCCCATTTTTTTGATGGAGCACTGATTTGTGATACACCGTCTTTTTACATTCGTGGCTTTAATATTTCCTGTAAGCTAAGCTGGACACTTCACATCTTTTGTTTTGCCAAAGAAGCAGAGAAATGTCTAGGATTTTTGAAAAAGTGTAGAAATATTTCAACCCATCGAAACTAGAGCTCCTCTACAAATCCTACACCAGACCTAGAATATAATACAATTGCCATATCTGGGCCCCGTGCTGGTCGCACAGTCTATCCTTAATTGGATATTGTTCAAAAGAGAGCCTTCAAGCTCACTGGCGATGTGGCAATAACTTGTAATATCGACTCACTCGAACAACGCCGCAATGATGCATGCCCTTCACTCCCTTATCGGCTATATGCGTGGTCAATGCTATAATGAAATTTCTCGCCTGATCCCTTGCAGAATAATTCCTGCACGCAGAACTCGCGCAGCAAACCGCCCATCAACTTACTTTCGGCCATGCAGTAAAATTTCGTGATGGTTTTTATCCCAAACTGTGTGAATGTGGAACAGTCTACCATTTTCTGGCTTTACTCCAATATACAATCTGCGAAAGTTTAAGGGTGACATTCAGCACCTCTGGCGCACGTTCCCTACTTCGTTTCCATATCACCTTCCTGCCATACTGTGCATTGCATCATAAGGTATCCCCTTAACATGCCTTAAAAATCAAACTTTCTTTAGTACAGGTAAAGTACGTATCCCTTTAGTTCCTGTATTTTGCAAAGTTACAATTTATGATTAATTCGTGAATTGAACAAAATGTTTTTCCCTATTCTTACTAACTACAATGGGTGATTTGGAAGTTTTACACTTCCATTATTTACAAACCAAAACAAAATAAAAGGCCTCGCGATTGGCAAAAGTTGAACGTTGAGCACTTATCTGAGCGACACGGATCTTAATGATAAATTTTATGTATTTGACATTTGCGAGTGGTGGCGAGTGTCTTCGAACTTTTGATCTGTTTCCAGTTTATCCCTCACAAGAATCCTGGATCCGCCCCTGTCATGGACCACCATAGATCTGATTACTGAACAAAATGGCTTAGGAATAAATCGTAGTATTCGCGATCTACTTCTGGAAGGTACTTTAATAAGCTCTTTACGTCAGCTATTTTCCGCTTTGTAGTAGGGTTGTTAATTAAAACCGAAACACTAATCATGAAAATAGTTTTTGGAATAGCGAAAGATCTATTACTCCCCTTCCTATCCAACGATACAATTTTATTTTCTGTCTCTGAAAATGAAGTTTTATATTTAAGTTTAAATTGATCATCATTCACATGTGAACTTTATTTTAGGAAATGGTATTTTTGTATGATAAAAATTTCTAGCAGCTATCGAATTTGCATTGAAATCGCGTGGATTCAATTGCAAAAATCTTTAGTTTTGTTTTTCCGGAACTTATACCCTCCTGATAATGATCTTACCAAGTGTAAAGGACTAGAAATTTCTACATATTTTAAGGCACGATCTGTAGCTAAATGTGTAGAGTCTACCTCCTGTATATTCGATGAATTGGTTTTGAAAATGTTTAAAGAATCTTCAGTTCCATTATCGGATAACTTGGACGAAGTAAGAGCGTTCACCGTACCTAGATGTATACATCTCGGGACACGCAGATGAAAATCTCTATTCAAGTGCAAGAACTGTAGGCTTTCGGAGAGATATGCTGGAGATTTTGGTATAAATTAACCTGTGAAGAAACATTAAGCCTACGACGAGTCAAATGGGCCTCGATAAAGATACCGAGTAGGGACGTAGTAAAAACAGGTACATGAGTGTTCCGAGAAAGTCTTAAAATATAACGTATGACATCGTTAATGATTACAGTAATAGCCTAGACAGACTGTCTCCATAATGACTTAATTTTTAATTAAATGGAGTCAACTGTACAGTCTGTCACACAAAGTCTATCAAGAACGCATTTGTAACAATTCGTTTCATTATCAAATAGATCAAATTTTACTCCATTTAGTGAAATTGCCGTAAAAGTGACACCTACCGTCTTTAAGATGAACTGAATTTATCAGAAAGTGGAAAGTTTTTTAGCAATGACAGCCGTCAGCTGATCATGAATGAAATTCCTTTGGTGCTTTCTTCGCTTTTTGGTCTCTTTCAATTCAACAACAAAAATTGTCTTCTAATAAGTGCTTTGCAACTACAGTAAATACTCGGAAATTTTCTTGATAGCATTTAATTATAAATTATTGAACTTTGGAATGATGTTTGAGGAACTGTCAATGACATTCCAAATGAAATAATTTTCGTCCATTTCATTGAAATGATTAAATCTCAAATTAAGTCATTATGAACACAGTATGTCTAGTGTAAAAGTCTTCTTTGGCAAATTGAGTCGCGGCAGTCAAATAAGCAGTTTTCCAGGTACCTTTCCATGAAGCAACGTCAGATAAAACCGGAAATGTGGTTTATTGGAACCTCAAATTAGATAGCCGAGCATAACCGCCGGTTGGCTACATAGGTCTTCCACCGTGACGGATGTTCCCGTATCCACTGTAGCACGATCATTGCATCTGTCCATGCGAATATGGGCACATCGGGTAGTTGCATGTCCTGTACGGTTGTTTTGATCAACCTTGCAAGGAGAAGTGCTCCATTTAACTCCATTTTTTTTTTTAACAACTGATTAAAGTTTGCGGGAATACACTCCGGAACAACTGCATAGCACACCCCCTCAAAAACACGATTTAGCGGTATTTTTGTATAGAAGGGAATACAAGTTTTTGCAGGAAGTTAGGCATTTGCTCTGTTGCTAAAAGGTAATTAGGAATTTTCTACCTCACTCGCTCACATTCTAGGAATTACCAATTACAGTGCGATAAGATAGCAGGAAAGGAAAGTATTTTAAAAGTAAACAGAAATTATTTACGGAAAATATTATTATTTTATTTTAAAAATGTGTTTGGCCACCTTTCTTTTCAATTACTTCTAACATTCTTGATCCTAATGACTTATTTTTTGCCATGCTTTCCCACACAGCCTTTATGGCATCCTTGAGCTGCTCAAAATTAGCATATTGGCGTCTTCCTAGGTACACTATACGTGAAAGATGCCGCCACGCGTTCTCAATTATGTTTAGGTCGGGAAAATCGCTGGCCAGTCAAGGATCTGGACACCGTTGCGCTCGAAGTATTCTTTAACTTTTCGAGCCGTGTGAATTGCGGCGTTGTCCTTTTAAAAAATGTAGTCGTTCCCAAACCGATTGTTTATGGAATGGACTATCTTTTCGTCTACGAGTTTGATGTAATCACCGCTATTCAAACTTTCAGTCACGAAACAAATATTTGTTCGTTGACAATACCCAATGCCTCTCCAGACCATAACGCCACCTCCGACTTGCTGTCGTCGTGTTAAAAATAGTTCGTCCTTTTCTCAGATCATGAAAATAATATCGGAAGTCGACAGAGCCATAATGAAAAAAGCTCTTTTCCGCAGAAAAGATTGCCTGTCTCCAGCGTTTCTTCCAACCCATATGGTTCTTTGCGAAGGCGAGTTCTTTTCCTCTGAAGATGTTCTACTTCTGCTAAACGGCGTTGGCAGGTTCTAATCTTCTTTTGTATGTTCGTAATGCCAGCTGTTGTCGGAATTTCGTCTTGTTGTTGACTCGGAATTCGACGCTTCTCGTAACAAAGCCCTCTCATCTCTAACAAAACGAGCATATTTTTTCTACAGGGTTTGTATCTCCGGCCGTAGCTTTGAGGGTCAGCCAATAACTTAACGCCTTCGACCTAAGTGTCTTGCTATTTGGCGTGTGGAACATCCCTCATCGCGCAATCGTCCAATGCACTGAATTTCGGTATTGTTTAAACATTTTCCGCGTTCCATTTTTCAAAATTTCTTTTTTCTTAGATGAAGTCTAATGTGTACACTAAGTTTGTCATTCCGTTTGTAACGCACAGAAATAATGATGGTAGAGCAAAATGGATTGGACACCCACGAATAGTATTAAAAGTCATTTTCATTTTTGCAAGTCCGTCTGTCCGTCCTTTCAGCGAATTAAAAAAAAAATTTGAAAGAAGGTAGGTATATAGTAATTTGAATAGGTTTGGTTAGGTATTTGACGTCTGTCATGCTCATACTTTTGTTGACAAATAAATTTTAATACTTTCTGTTAAGTGTTGATAAGAAAGTACTTTTCAATCATAGAAATATTGTGACAAAAAAGCTTATTTTGTTTTTCAAGAAAATCATCTAGTGCAAATTTGGTATACTGCACTTTCCTGAAGATTACAGTTGTTGTTTCGGCACATGCCAGCTGATTAAATTGAAGCTCTAACAAGTTTATAATTCCATGTTCCATAGATAAAAAAACCAAAATTGATTACAATTTAAAATCAGTTTCAAAAACTCAGTAGATATGTAAGTAGATATAGTTCCAAAGAAATTTTAAAACATGCTGATTTTGCTGCACTTTTCCATATAAAAAAAAAAAAACAATTCTACGAAAAACCTGAAACGAATATCAATTCTCTCAAATGGACAACAGTTTGAAAACGAATATTTAATGTTGTTGCTGTGTTCCATGAAAATATGTACCTAAAAAAGGGAGAACTGTACTGTAGCTTTATCTCTATGTATAGGTTTATTTGACAGGAAATAGTACGAATGCAAATCATTGTTGCAGCAAAAAAAAAAATAAAAATAAAATAAATTTCCCATAGTATCCTCTTTCAGACCATCTGACCCAATTGTTGGGATATGATTCTGCAATATATTTGTAGCCCTTTTCGTTTTCAATGCTGCCCCCACACACATACCCATAAACACACACACATACACAAATGTAGATATCATAACCCACCCGGGGTTACATTCTCTCTGAAGCTTATTTCACTGGGAAATGTCGACTTTTTGACATAAATCTCACATTTCAGTCATTAAAATGTTGATGATGTTTCAAGTATGGAGTACGTCCTTACGCCAACAATATTTGGTTTCATTTTATTATTTAATGGCGGGGCATCATCATAGTTAAAAACAAAAACAAAAAACAAATTCGGCGGTAGTTTGTCATAGTATGGCGCAATTGGGGGTTTTGTGGTTTGAATAGATAAGACATTTTTTCGCCACACATAATTGAAATGCGACTTGAGATAAGCCGAACTGTTTTTGGCGGAAATCACTAAATTACCCTTTCAACATCTGTTTGTGAAATCTGCTGAGTTGTGCATGCATTTAAAAGATAGTTCTTGTGCTGAATGTTTTAAATTTGTTTACTTTTACTTATACAAAAATACAGTGCAGATTTATGGGGAGGGGGGCTTTTTACTTCTGATTTCATTCCAGCCTCTCAGGATCTTGCTTTCCATATCTTGGAACAGAATATTTATATAGAGAAGAAAATTTTGGAGCCCATTGAAATAGTAACATTTTCATAAGAGTAATAGAGGTGCACTAGGAGTTTTTAAAAAAAATTGGTAGCAAATCTGCCACTGAATCTACAGGGTGTACCGCAAGTGGTGTAGAACCGAAAAGCTATGGATAGATCATGCTAAAAATGAACAAAAAGTTGAAAGGGGGGGGGGGGTGAGGATCCTAACGGTTTCCGAAATTACGGAACTTAAAGATATTTGGATATGTTTTTACAGGTTACCCTGTAACTTCTGAACGTTAGACCCTATGATGATTTTTTTAAATTTATTAGATGGATAATTCAACGGTCTATAGTGTGTGACAGATCATTTTAAAGCGAAGCTGATGGGCTTCTTAATTCCAGTATGAAAAATAGGTGTTGTTAATGAGGTTTTTGATAAAAATAGTAGTTGCCACAGAGAATTTAAAAGTAATTGATAATACCGGGCTCGGTGCTGTCATTGTAATTTTGATATATGTATTTATATATTGACAGAAATAGGCCTCAGAGAGAAAAATTTCCAACATTGAGCAAAGCTCGCCTTGAGGCTAGCTTAGTTTTGTGTTGCATCATTTAAAAACCCGTATTGGAAATTTTGACAACACTGCGAGGACGCCTCGGAGCCTGGATGTGTTTCTGACATTAGGCTCGCCTGGATGTGTTTCTGTCTTTATTTTTTCTTCAAAAGATTGAATATTTGGATTGTCATAGCTTACTCAGTTCTTCCCAATCTGGTTTCCGTCTGTTCCGTAGTTACAAAACAGCACTGATCTGAAGTTATAACTAACATCAGAAAATCACTTGACATGAACGATTTATGTGTCTTAACTTTACTCGACCTGTCTAAAGTTTTTGATTCAGTTTATCATCCTAAATTACTGTCTAAGCTAATGCTTTACTTTAATTTTTCAAATCCATCTGTTGCACTCATCGATAGCTTTCCATCTGAAAGATCTCAAAGATTTGTAAGTCGGTAATCTTGTGCCCTTATTATTATTATTATTAATTGTGGGGGATGCAGACAGGATTTCTGCCTCTCATCTTGTCACTGCGACCTATAAGATCTATTGTGACATTACCCCTTGATACCCCTAGGGCGCCCATTCGAACTTAAGGTCTTTGATGAAGCCTATAATATTCTTTAGGGCCATTTTTTCGACATCCTCTGGCAGTGGAAATGCCTTTCCTAGATGTCTTAGCCTTATGCGGCACAGAGCTTCACAGTCGCATAGGACATGTTCAGCGGATTCATCGTCTTCCATACAGAATCGACAGGTCTCATCATTGACCTTACCCATCTTCTTAAGGTGGTATCTAAGTGGGCAATGCCCAGTAAGTAGGCCCGTTATGAGCCTTAGTTCCTTCCTGCTGAGTGTGAGGAATTCTTTGGTCCTCTGTTGCGAGTACTTTATAAACTTCTTCGCTTGTCTCAGTCCCGGGGTATTTTCCCAGTATTCCTTCTTAGTTCTGTCGTCCCTAAGCCTGATCTGAGCTGAGAGGAGACTTTTTGGGTGTCCAAAGACCGGCTCAGGGCCAATAAACGGAGATTTGGCTCCTTCCTTTGCAAGGCGATCCGCAATCTCGTTTCCCATAATGCCTTCATGTCCTGGTACCCAGATCAGTATCACCCTATTTGTCTCGGCCAGTTGCTTTAAGACAGTAAGACAGTCCCAAACCAGCTTTGACTCAAAGGTAAACGAGTTTAACTTCTTGTGCCTTTGTTTGCTTGTCTGCTAAATTGTGGTGTACCACAAGGGTCCATAGTGGGTCCGTTATTGTTCAGTATGTTTATAAATGATTTGCCCAATTTCATTGACAGTTGCAATATTCATTTGTATACTGATCACGTACCCCTCAAAATTAGCAGGCCTATCGGCCTCTTAGAAGATTGCTTAGATCGTATGAAACCCAACTTGAAAAATGTCCCGCTTTGTGCTACACATGAAAGTCTCAGTTTATTGCTTTTTACGGGAATGATATTACGCTCTCGGATCTCCCACCTGTCACTTTAAATGGTTTTTACTTTACCTTTTTCTAAGCGTTTAAAATATCTTGGCAGTATTACTTGGTACGAAAATGAAGTGCTGATGGCTATGGTTATTAGCTAGTATTCTGGCAATTGGTACTAGGTTATTGCTGCTCACTTCTTCTTCTTTATTTTATAAATGGCAGCTTAGCAAGTGTGTGACACTTAAATTTCACTTGTTTAAGAAGGCTGATCGTAGCATTTAATGACTGCCTTAGATTTGTTTATGGACTTACGACTTAGACGGTATGATCATATTTCATCTGTCACTAATAGATTGCTGGGTTGCTCTCTCAGCTAGTACCTATACAGAGTAGGCTATTAATCTCCCTCGATAAAATCATATATACAGGCAAATCAGAGTATCTTAGTAATCAGCTGTGATTTTTGAATTCTGGACGACATTTTCATTTACTTATTTCTGTTTTGCATTACTCTGTTAAATGTGACTCTTCACTTCGTTCAAGATGCGCGTTTGTGAAATTGCTTCCCGACAAATATTCAGGGCACTGGTTCGATTGGTAAATTCTAAAAGCTTGTTACAAATATGAATACGTAATTTTAATTATGTCAGATGTAGCTCGTTTGCTGACGGGGGCAGGGCCTTCATGGTTAATAACAATTTAGTTCTTAATTCATTTCGTTTCACTCATTACTTTTGCTAGTTATTTAATTTCTTTAATTTTTAATATTTTATATTTATTTTTATTATCAATTTTCTTTTAATTCTTTGTTCTATTCTTTATATTAGGTGTGCAGGTTTACTTTTAGTTATTTAATTTATTTTTATTTTAAATACAGCTGCCACTATTTTATGTACTAATTATAAGACTTAGGACCGTAAACACCAACCAGAATAATCCATATTCACGTGTAATATACAAACACCAACCAAGATTTCTCGAGATTTAATCCCTCGTATAACACTGGTGTAATATTTTATCCGAGATTTTCCGGGGGTAAAATTTCTATTCGAGGATTATTCCGAATAGGTGACAGTTGTATATGAATATGACAGTTCATATTTCCGTTTATAAATTTTCATTTGTGAATTAAATTGTAAATTAAATTATTAAAATGGATGCAATCGGATCAAAGTTTTTTATGCGAGGATTTTCCGATGAGTTCATCGACTAATTCCTCGTCGGATGAAGAGGATTTAGAGCTTCTCCGGGCAGTAGCAAGTTTACCACGAAGACCTAGGCAAAGGAAGTTATTCGAAAGAATAAATCCCATGGAAAAATACGATAATGACGACTTCATAAAAAGGTTTAGATTTTCGAAAGATATTGTTTGTGAAATAGCAGAACTGTTGAAGGAAAACCTTGTTTATCACGACAATCGAAATAATCCTATGCCTGCAACAAATGAACAAGTTGCAATTGTCAAAAATAAGTTTTATGATAGGTTTGGATTTCCTAATGTTCTTGGGATTGTTGATGGGACTCTTATTCCAATTTCTTCGCCTGGTGGCAATAACGCTGAAAGCTTTAGAAGCAGGAAAGGTTTTTTCGCAATAAATACCTACTCAAGTGTGTGCGATTCGGATTTAAAATTCACGTGTATTGATGCAAGGTAATATTTATATATATACGTAATTTTGTTATATAAAATATTAAGGAAATTTTTTTGTATGTAGGTGGCCTGGATATACGCACGACCAGACAGTATTTAACTTTTCGCATCTGTTCGCAAAACTTGAACTTGAACATGCTGGATATGGTTGCAGAAAATATCTTTTGACCCCTGTTCCTAGTGCGGTCAGTGACGGGGAAAAAAGTACAACTTGCGTTTTGTCAGAGCATGGCAAGCAGTAGAAAGGGCAATCGGTATTTGGAAAAGACAATTTCCAATTTTGTCAAAGAGTATAACAATTTTGATAAAATTTTTACATAATTGTGTTTCACCAGTTCACTTTTAGAAATTTCAGTCCATGTACATTTCGCCGTCATCATAATAGTTGTAACCGCCTTTCTACACAACATTGCAATTGAGAAGAACGTAATACTACCCCCCCCCCCCCCTTCCCACAACGGAAGAGCCAAATTTGAATTTAGGCGACCATGACAGCAGTCAACAAAGAATAGCACGTTTCCGTGGCTAACAAAAAAAAAAACATGAAATTAATTTTCTTCATTATATTTTTTATTCAACATTAGTTTTTTTAAATTATAGTAGTCCTTTATTTCATCATACATTTTTTTTTCTTGGTTACGTTGGCATCGATTACTGACTCGATTTTTTTAATTTTGCTTTTTCGAATGTGACAACGAATTCTTGGAGCGACTCGCTATTCTTTTTCCTTCTTTTTGGCCCTGTTAGCAGATTCGAAGGTAAAGGTTTTTGTTTTTTCTGCGACGAGGTGGCAGCTTTCTCTGGATTGGTGTCCTCTTGAGCCCGTATCCCGGCGGATGTTGACGGTTGGTCCCTGTAAGCGCAGATTGTGTTTACTGCTTCCGCATCTAATTCTAGTACCGCTTCAGTTTCCAACACTTCCATAAATTCGTCCAGATCTGCATCTCCATAGTCATCAATATCAGTCTAGAAACAAATAAATTTAAGTAATAATGAAATTTCTATTTTTCAAATATAACTCACATTATTATCGCCCCAATAGTCATCGCTACTGTCATACCTATTTGATACAGGTTCTGTGCATGCCTGCACCAACGGTAAAATAGGGTCGTCCTCCCGTACTCGTTTCACATATGTGCCTCCACCAGTTTTAAAAATATTTGCTTTATCTAAAGCTAAATTTTGTTTTATTATCCTATTCATATTCTTGTAGGTATTCCGCAATTGAGGGACCGATTTTTTACACATTGTTTGGGAATTAAATTTGTTACAAATCATTTCCCAACAATCATTTTTGTCTTTTGATGTTACGGCATCAGTTTTTTTATTCTCCACTACACTCTTGTATTTTGTTACGAGTTCTACTAACAAAGTTTTGCTCTATGTGGTCATATGCGCTGATTTTTTATTTACCAGAATTATTTTAATTTCACTATTTACGATTTCACACCAAAAAACAAATTCAAACTGTCCGCGACGCATCCCTGTCATTTGACATACCGAAAATGTCCGAAAGTAATGCCACATAAGCAAAAAATACATGGTTTTGCACGAGTTTGTGTTTACGTCCACAAAAAGCGGGATTATTCTCGGATAGGAATAATCTTTTCACGGGAAATAGGAATTGCACCTATATAAATACAGAAACTACATTTCATTTTTCCCAGATGGATTTCAAAAAGGAACGCCGATATCGAAATCCGAAAGCAATAATATTACCGACACGAAATGGTTAATATTTTGGACGCACGATTAAAAAGCGATCAAAAAGCGAACGATATTGCCGAAATTTTTGAACATATATAAAATCTTGTGTGTTTGGCATTGTTATCATATACGGAGTATGAACTATACTAAAATAAAAAAAGAACGCTTGAAAATAAAATCTATTGACGGTCTGCCTTTTGTAAATCGTAATCGTAACTCCCAAAGGAAAACACTCCCTCTAGCACACAATTTTTCATTTTTTTAATCGCTTAAAAGCAGAATATGAGATTCAAGGCAGGAATGAATTATCGACACATTTTTCTTCAAGATGATTTCTTAATTATGCTTATAGTGATTCTCTTGTTATCAAAGAGCAAAACGAAGTATAAATTTTAATTAAGCCCAGCTTCTGTTTATCTCTTCAATCATTGTGTACAGAAGTATATAAATTGAAAGGATATGGAATGGAAAAAAATTGAATGAAATAGAAACCGCATTCAAAAAGTCCAAGGACTTTGCATGATAAACGTTAATAAACTAATTATGATATGAACTGAAGACCCAGTTTCTGACTTACGATTTAAGATTTTTAAGTCCAATTTTCCTTTTTAGGAATTTTGTTTTGAAAGTAAGCCTATTTTGATTTCAAATTAACGCCATCAACATCTACGGTAATTGTCCAAAAGTGGAAAATTTATTGTCGATAAATCTTTGAGGATTTTCTTCTTTTATTTCGATGTGAGTAAATTAGAAAATTGAAAATATGAATGAATAAATTGAAGAACCTATACTTGTTTTACATTTTTAGTAAATAAATATTGACAATTCTTCAGAAATCCAAATCATAGAAATGACTGAATCATCACGAGAATGACAAATTCATGTCATAGGCATGACTACAACCCAGGGAAATGAGTCTTATGCTTTTTTTTCCCGAAATAAAAGAGTAAAGTTTCAGTAAAACGAAAAATTTATTCTTTATATTTAAAGAAAAAAATTAACGATACATACAAAATTATGAAATTCGTTTGAAAGAAATTACTCTGAAAATAATTATATCAAATTCTCATTACAAAAATAAAAATAAACTGTTTTTTTTTCGTATTATAAATTAAAAATGAGAAAACTAAAATAAAAAGCAAAATTCCAACCAAAAAAATCAGTTTTCAATACAACTTTAGTGAACATGTTTTATAATTCAAAAACATCAATTGGACGATGGAAAGAAAAAATTCCTTTACCATTTTCTTCCACAATTGATGAAGCTTCAAGCAAATTTAAGTATTTGGCTTCGCTTTATATAGGACACAGCTTCTTCTATTTTTTTAAATGAAGTTTTGGTTGGATTAATACTTTTCAAGGACATAACTTCCACCTCGAATTCCTCCTCTCCTTTTTCTACCCCTTGACATATACAAAAATATCTATGAATAGAAAAACTGAATGATGCAAGCTGCATTTTATGAAATGTGAATCTACGAACCTTTAAATCCTGGAAATTCAGCTAGAATAATTGATCCACGTACAATGGTTTCCATAGAAAGCTCTTCAAGGATGATGATAATGGTGATGAAGAAGATGTTGAGTACACATCCCTTTAATGGGCTCTTGAACTATGACCAGGTAACTCTGAAAACTACCGAATCCAAAATATTCACAGTTACTTGTATTAGCTACAAGTAAAACAGTTCAATTTTCTCATGTAAAGTTCAGTATTTATTCCGCCGGTTATTTCATGAACCTTTGAAACTTCTTGAGAATATTTGATCTTATAATATTCACTGAAGTCCATATGTAATGAGACATTCATTTTCTTTCAAATTGTTCTTCAGTTCTCGTATTTTTAAGTACTGGTGAAGTATTCGTCCTTCATGAGACAAAAAACTCAAAACGATATTTTCGAATTCTCGAATAACTTCAAAAGAATTCATACTCCTTTTTTCTTTCAAAACTTTTTTGACTATTTTCTCCTTGTTTGTTTTTTGAAAAGTAATTTTTTTCAGTTTTAGTGATGATCCACTTTGAATAAGTTATATCTTTCTGATGTCCTTCATCAATAATATCTGGTTTATTGCTTTCACATTCAGTACAAACCCTTAAAAAACGTTTCACTGATCGAGTGCAACACATCCAATTAATCAGATTGGTGGTGTTATTTTGTTTAAAAAAAACCGTTTGATGCTAAAGTATATGTAGATAATGTACTCCATATTTGAATGAACAATGCATGTATCCCTATCTGACATTTTCATCTTTTTAATCCAGAATGGACAGTTCCTACAAAACAAAGCGTAGGTCAATTGATAAATGTGGATTGCCTTTTCTTCTAAATTCTTCATATAAACGTTTTAACGAATCATTTAAAAATAGTTTTTGTGCACTAATCCCATCCTTTTTGTACAAAAGCCATCTTTCCGGGTCACATCCGTGTATTTTCATCCTCCTCCCAAGAAAGTTAGTTTCTTATCTTTGAAATCATGATTTACTCTGGATTTGCGACTGTAGTTTGCATTCAGTTGGGCTTTCGAAAGTCTCTTATAATTTGAAAATCTCTTACAGTTAGACAAATGTCTGTATTTTTTCATTATTTTACCATTAACAAATGTAGTGAATAATTGTTTCTGTTTCTGGGATTTTAAATTGGAATAATTTTCATTTAATTGACTTGTCACGGCTTGTCCTAGAAGCAAATTCTTTCTTATTTCTATCTCACTACTTTTCATAATAGTATTGTTACGTGCAATAGAAAGAGACTACTGGTGACATCTACTGGCAATGGAGAGTAAACAACTTCAGGTTCGGAAAATCGATGATTAAATATTCATGAAGGTTCAGGAATAGAATGAATAAAATGAATAGAACAGTCAAGAAGCTTTTGGAAATAGAACACTCCAGAATAATCCGGAGAGTTTCTATGGTAGAAATATAACAGTTGTCATCGCCAGAAAAAGAGTCTTGTCTTAGACGTTGCAGTGTTAACAAGCGAACGAAATAAAGAAGCGAAAGTGTATGTAATTAGATTGCGATAATTGAAAGTACAGTGTTAGCGATAATTAGAGTTTAGTTGGTTAATTGAAGGTTTATGAAATTTTATATGATTAGAGTGAAATAAAGAACTTATATATTAATTATTTAATATTGTGTTTTAAATAACGAACCAAAGGCCACGCTCGCAACAGTATCAACGGTTTGCCCAATACCATCATTATGATTATTCTTAATTTCTAATAACATTTTCTTTATCCTTTGATAGCTTTTCTTGTATTTAGCTAGTTCTTTTTCCACTTTCTTAGTATGAGCAATTTAATTTGTCCATTTCAGAAATCTTTTCTTTTTGTTCATTTTTCGTAAGCCTTTATAACGGTAAGGTGTATTTGGAGCAGTTGGTACTACTGGTGTAGAAGGAGGATTATGAGGCTGTAGCACTTGAAGGTTTTGATTATTTTCCACGTTATTTTCATCATTTCGTTTCTGTCTGTTTGTCATTTCACTGATCGGTAATACTTGTTTTTTTTCCATCTTTTTCAAATACCGATCATGATCCCTTTGCCGCTGTTTTTCTCTTAGTTCAGGATTATCCTTTATTCCTTTACGTCGTATCTTTTCTGCTTCTCTTTTCTCCTGCAATTTTTCTTCTCGGAATACTTTTTTTCTGGCCACTCTCAAAAGTAATTAAAAATCTAATAACTTTTTGGCTATTTGTGCCTTTTTAATTTGCTAGTGTATATATGCGTGTCGATTGGAAATATGTTTTCCTCAATAGAACATGTACATTTTTGTGAAAAATTTCATTACCATGGATCCAAGTCATTGCCGTGGTTCAATTGCGGCACGGGAATGACGTCCACTGTAATGACATTTTCTACTTCTCTTGAATTTGGGATCATCTACATGTAATTTAAAAAGTAAAAAATACATCAAAGCCAACATTGTAGTATATTACAGGAAATGTCACTATATATGTGCATAACAAACCTCTAAAAAACATAAAAATATCACTTACCACGGTAATGACATTCGACTGGTTCTATACACACTTCGAAGACTTCTAAAACAATTTCACTATATCGTTCCAGGTCTAGATCTTGTGGTGTACCATAGTTGGATCATTTGGGTCCTCTACCCTTTGTTAGCGTTAGCAATTTACGAGAGCGAATGAATTTCTCTTAAAAATTTTCAAAATGAAGAGAGTATCGATTTCTGATTCGGGTTGTAGGGACAGGATGCAAAGTGGGGAAATTTATTTAATTTAGAGACAAATTTCTGCTATTTCTCTTGTAGGATTCTGGAAGAGGCTCTGCTTCGTTACAGAAAAAAGGAGTAAAGAAACCACCGTTGATCGTGTGGAATTTTCTGAGTTTTGTTGTTGTCCACTGGTAAAGGACATCCATGGGAATGACATTTTCACCAATTTTTATTAAAATAATCTTTAAGAAATCTTCCAAAATTATAATTTTATGTAGGAATAATGTTTGATGGGTCTAGAACTTAAACATTATGTTATTTTTAAGCAATATTTTCTTTATTTTAAACAAATATACAGCGAAGACTATGCTTTGGACAATTATTGTAGAAATACCGTGTCTTATGAAGGCATTCTGTCTCTAAACTCTTCTATTAGGGAATTTGGTTTTTACATAGGGCGATATTTGGCATTATGTCTAGAAATCGGCCAATTATATCTTTAAAATATCCTACTGGGGCATTGCGTATTATTTAGTTGTAACGAAAGCAGCTGTCAATTGTCTTCATGCTTTTGATTCGGCATTTGTGGCCATAAATCACTAACACAATTTGTGCTTGACCAAACGTCGCTTGGTTTTTCCTTCTAGGTCTGTAGGTAATAAGAAAAATGGCAGCTTGTTTCGTTTTGTCCAAAAACGCCATTAAGATTTTGATGTCTATTAATTCAGGATTTTTTTTTAAGTTTAAAGTTTGCTACATTTTACATTATAAGTAGCACTCATAAAAAAATGCATTGATTGTTAACCTAATTTGAACTTTTAGGTCCATCCCATTTTGTAGTCCTTGAACAGGGCAACAATTTTTAAAATTTAGATATTCAAAAGTCTTATAGGCCCATTCGAATTTGTGGTTGAAATAAGAGAAAAAAATTTGGTGGTTCAATTTATTAACTTTTTGTTGTATATGCAAATTTTGTGTTGTACGAAGGGCAAGAATATGTACAACTCTTCTGTCTAAGTATATCTTAGACAGTAAAAAAAACACAGCCCTTGATAGTTGAGCAACCAACTGTCCTCCTGAGACCAGTTATATGTTCTCGAAGAGACACTTGATGCCAGCTGATCGAAGGTAATTTAAAACTTACGGAACTGCAACGCAGCCTCTGATTTGGGTGCCCTACTACTGGTGTTGCCGGTTTGGATTATCTGGTACCGAGTAATCAAACGTCAGCACCTGTTCCTTAAATAATCTAGAATTCCCTAGCCTATCTGGTGTTAGACTAGGGCGGTGTACAAACTTGACATGTTGAACGGTATTAACCAGATGTCGGGCTGTCCCATTGATAGCCCGAACGAGTTTCCAGAGCAAGACGACCCTTGGAGTCAATGGCTTTAGAAACTGTGATGCATATATATATATATATAGGGAAAGAGCATTAAAATAAATAAACAGTTGCTGCTCGTCTTCTTCCTTGGAAGTAGAATCATTTAAAATATTCCTTCCCTGTCTAGAAAGCTGGTTGATATGTGCATAATTAATTTTGTTGTTTTTCTTTTGAGCATTCAAAACCTGCCCTACTTACATAACCCCACTGACATATATAACATGGACTGCCTGATTTGCTATTTCATATGGGTCAACTTTTTTTTGGCTTTAATATTCATATTAAAAGTTCAACAAATTATAGAATCACTCGAAATTATTTCTCTTCTTGGAAGCTTCTCTCCTACAACATCAAATATTTTTTAAACTTGATTTTTAAAGAAATAAAATTAAGCAATTTTTGTCTACCTGCCCCTAAAAGAAGCTATGGGGGACAGAGAAAGGATTACAAATATTGTATTGTCATCTATTTCTATCCTATATATTCATTTGGAAAACCACTGAACTGAAACTGGACTATGGTGTATTTTGTATAGAACTTATTATTTGTAGTTCAGCGGAATAAAGTAGTTAAACCAAAAGGGGACAACTATAGAAAAGTGATCCCATAATAATGTCAAATAATGTAAGGAATTTCAGTAGTATCAGCAGTCCATTTTACATATGTCAGTGCATAACTCTTTTCTAATTCTCAAAGTGATTTTCGATTGGATTTACGAAAACCCTACAAATTAGGAATGGCGGCCCAAGTTCGGTTATGAAGTGCAGATGGCACAGTTCAGCTGGTACAATATGTTATCCCAAAGAAAACACCTACAAGTTTATTGGATTTTGAGGGCTTAATGAAAGTTTTAATTAGAGTGTTATTGTCTAGAGCTATGTATTCAAAGTAAAATGGACTATTAGAGCTATAAATTATATTGAAATTAAGTTAAATTATACAGGGTTTTACAATAAGAGGTGTTATTTTGATATTCAAAGAAAAATGCCATTTTTTGAGATAAATGATCGGATCTTTATTTCATTATAAAGAGGAAGGTATGCCGTTAATAACGGAAAATAACATCAGCCAAATGACCACCACGACCACGCCTACAGGACCATATCCTTTTCATGAAATTTTCCATAACCAAATCGCAAAGTGGCTGCCCTATGTCCTCGATAGCCTCACGAATTCCATCTTTGAAGTCTTGAATCGACGCTGAGCTGTTGGCGTAGACCTTCTCTTTCACGTGGCCCCAAAGGAAGAAGTCGCAAGGTGTTAAGTCACAAGATCTCGGTGTCCAATTGTGATCACCTCTTCGAGAGATAACACGGTCCGGAAACTTTTCCCGTAAAAGATCAATTTTCGAAAAAGTTAGGTCCAATGATCCCGCGGGACCATAAACCGCACCAAACAGTCACACGTTGAGGATAGAGAGGCTTTTCAACAATATCTCTTGGGTTTTCCGAGCCCCAGATGCGACAATTTTGCTTGTTGACGAAGCCATCGAGGTGGAAATGGGCCTCATCACTCAAGATGAGTTTTCGATGGAATTCCGGATCATTTTCATGCATTTCAAGGACCCAATCAGCAAAGACTCGACGGCTTGAGTTCTTGTGTTAACTGAACTTTATAAGCCTTAAGACCCAAATCTTTATGCAAAGTACGGTGTAATGACGTTTGTGGAATGCCTAATTCCAAAGAACGACGAGGAATGGACAAACCTGGGTTTTCTTCAACACTTTCGGCTACAGCAGCAATATTCTCGGCTGTTCTTGAGCGACGTGCACGGGTTTTATTCTTCACATCACTAACTTGTCCCGACAGCTCGAATTTTTCTACCAATTTCTGTATTGCGGTCCGACAAGGTGCTTCACGACCACCTAAAAATGTTCGAGTTTTACGAACCGTCTCTGCCACATTTTCACCATTTTTATAGTGAATTTTAATAATTTCAATGCGTTGTTGAATCGTGTATCGTAGCATTTTTGTTAATGGCGTAGTTTCTAATTGTCAAATGTCAAAAAATGATAGCTCCAAAAGTGACATCTACCAGAAATAGCGGGCTAATTAAAATAACACCTCTTATTGGAAAACCCTTTACATAAATAAGCAAATCTACCTTTGAGCTGCACGGTTTTTCTATCTTGCTAGTTGGGCAGTAACGCCTCGCATGAATATGAAATGAACGATGCCTTGACTTCATCACGTAACCAACGTGTAAACCAGCAGAACGAACATTGCTTCGCTCCAATATAAAATCAACGATGCCCCTCGACTTGAACCAGCCTATCAACTCGCATATCTGCATGTCACACCTGGATATACATATTTCATACTCATTTGAGGTATGTGTATACAAGTTTGGGCATACTTAATGCCGATACACTAGTTAATGGGTGTGACATGCATAATTGGAAACTTTACTAGAGTAGAGGTATTCAAATGAATAATTAGTGCAGAGAATCGTTAGTGAATAGCGTAATTTTGAAACTTCATTTCAAACATGCGTGATACTGCCTTAGCTCTTATGATAATTGACTAACTAATTCAAAGAATGGCTAGCGAAACCAGAATTTGTTGAGAGAACTTCCCGAAATATCCTCTTCTCATTATAAAACCTTTTTAAGGATAGATTGTTCCACGTTTACAGAAATTTCAAGAAATATCACTCGGTTAATTCAAAAGTAGGACACCAAAATGAGTAGTGCAATAACTGCGAGTGAGAGTCTTTCTAGCCACAGCACAAAGTTTCGTAGAACTCAAATTTTTAACTGCTATATGATCACAATATCTTGGAAGAATTCTAATGGAGACGTGTTACGCTTTAATCAAAGTACTGAAAGACAGCCTTAAGGAAAATATCTACTAAATATTTGGAGAAACGTAACAAGACGTGTATTTAAAGTTTTTCTTTTATGAAGTACACAAATCTTTATTTTTACATCGTTTTGATTATACTAATTAATTTTTGTAAGGCTTTGCATTCGAAAAGGTAGCTCAAAATGGAATTCACTCAAATTTTTAATAAACTAAATATACTTCAGCCGAATATAAAAATAATATTAAAAATAAGGTAATGTAAAAACAAAAAAAAAAACAAAACTGTACTGTACTAATTGTACTAAGGATCTTGAAGTAATCCTATAAAAGCGTTATGACCCTGCTCTGTTGGAGCTGTAATGACTTGATTGCTTAATATTTTCACTTTTGTGATAAACTTGTTTCTTGTAGTGTTAGTTAGTAAGAATAACGGTCAACATTTTTAGTAGGCAGAGCTACAGTAGTAGTAATACTGGACGAGGTGGAAGCAGCATTCATTGACTTATAATAACGTTTTTTCAACGGCTCGGTTTGATTTGTTGTAATACTATGTTCTCCCAATCTTCCCAGACGTCCTTGAAAAAGGATGTCATCAATTGCTTTCTTCGCAAAAAGTTGTTGATCTTTAGCAAGCTTTCTGTACTCCGTAACCCAAACTCTGCCATTTTTCTTCGCTTCATCGCTTACACTGTGAAGGTGTTCCACAAACGTAGTTTTCAGATCAGAAAGAGGAACTTTCGCTGCACTCTGATCCTCTGATCTTTTTCCCTGTAAAAAAATTATATTCTTAAATCCATGTTATTCGATCATGATAATAAAATTATTGCCTTCTTCGCTAAAAACTGTTGACGTGGAGCAGGCTTTCTGTACTTCGCAGCCAAATCTCTGCCAGTTATTTCCGTTTCATCATTTATACTTTGAAGGTGTTCCATAGACCTCTCCACAAATGTAGTCTTCGGATCAGAAAGAGGAACTTTCGCTGCACTCTGATCCTCTGATCTTTTTCCCTGTAAAAAATTTATATTCTCAAATCCACTTAATTCGATGATGATAGTAAACTTATTGCCTTCTTTGCTGAAAGCTGTTGACGTCTAGCACGCTTTCTGTACTCCGCACCCAAACCTCTGCCAGTTATTTCCGCTTCATCATTTATACTTTGAAGGTGTTCCATAGACCTCTCCACAAATGTAGTCTTCGGATCAGAAAGAGGAACTTTCGCTGCACTCTGATCCTCTGATCTTTCTCCCTGTAAAAATATTATTTTCTCAAATCCATTTCATTTGATCATGGTAGCAAATTTATTGCCTTCTTCGCTAAAAGTGTTTGACGTCTAGCACGCTTTCTGTACTCCGCACCCAAACCTCTACCAGTTATTTCCGCTTCATCATTTATACTTTGAAGGTGTTCCATAGACCTCTCCACAAATGTAGTCTTCGGATCAGAAAGAGGAACTTTCGCTGCACTCTGATCCTCTGATCTTTTTCCCTGTAAAAAATTTATATTCTCAAATCCACTTAATTCGATGATGATAGTAAACTAGCCTTCTTTGCTGAAAGCTGTTGATGTGTAGAAGGCTTTCTGTACTTCACACCCAAACCTCTGCCAGTTATTTCCGCTTCATCGTTTATACTTTGTAGGTGTTCCACAGACCTCTTCACAAACATAGTTTTACGATCAGAAAGAGGAACTTTCGCTGCACTCTGATCCTCTGATCTTTCTCCCTGTAAAAAAATTATTTTCTCAAATCCATTTTATTCGATCATGATAGCAAACTTATTGCCTTCATCGCTAAAAGTGTTTGACGTGTAGTACGCTTTCTGTACTCTGCACCCAAACCTCTGCCAGTTAGTTCCATTTCATCGTTTATACTTTGAAGATGTACCACAGACCTCTTCACAAACATAGTTTTCCGATCAGAAAGAGGAACTTTCGCTGCACTCTGATCCTCTGATCTTTCTCCCTGTAAAAAATTTATATTCTCAAATCCATTTATTTCGATCAAGATAGGAAACTTATTGCCTTCATCGCTAAAAGTGTTTGACGTCTAGTAGGCTTTCTGTAATCCGCAACCCAAATTCTATCATTTTTTTTCGCTCCATCATTTACGCTTTGAAGATGTTCCACAGACTTCTCCACAAACGTAGTTTTCCGATCAGAAAGAGGAACTTTCGCTGCACTCTGATCATCTGATCTTTCTCCCTGTAAAAAATTAAAATTCTCAAATCCATTTAATTCATGATCGAATTATTCGCAAATTTTTTTCAGTTGCCAAATACTTAAAAGAGGATTGGAAATATTTAGTGAAAGCATTTGGAACATAATGGAATATTCCTAACTGTATCGGAGCCATCGATGGGAAACACATAAAAATAAGGAAACCTGCACACTCTGGGTCTTACTACTATACCGAAGGCCTGAGTACTTCAGCGTAAGTCAAGTACCGTATGTATGAAAAGTACTTGTAACTAAGTACTAAGTCTATAAAGTACTGAGCACTTTTTTAGAATCTTTGCACGTTGGCAGTAATATAATGATGTTTATTATAGAGTTTACTTAATACATATTAATAAATAAATACTTTTTTAAAATTATAATATGTATAGTAACCAGTGGCTACTATTTATAGTTTTTTATAGTTTTCGCGCTGCTCGTAGAGTAAAACTTTCACCTCTCATTGGTACCCTCATAAAAGCTATTAGAGGTCCACCCAAGCACCCACTGTGGCCTCCAATAATGCATAAAAATTCTAATGAAAATATTTCCAGTAAATTTCTAAGACAAAATTAAGGCTTCCCTCCATCAGATCGAGGCATCGTCAATTTTATATTCGAGCGAGACGTTACTGGTTTTTGTTCTACTTGTGAGTGGGACACATGCTTTGACAGTTCTTTGCGTGCTTTAAAACTCAACAAAAAAGGAGTTACGGTAGAAACTGTGTTTGCTTTTCTGCGAAGAGTTAGATATTTGTAGGTACTTAATAGACTCAGAAATACTTAAGTAAAAATCTTGGTACTTAAGTAAAAGTAAATAGAAGCAAGTACTTATGTTCAAGTACTAAGTAGGGCATTTCAAAAGTATTGAGTAATAAGTCTTAAGTTGACCGATTCTAACAAGTGAATATAAGTCTTAAGTAACGAAAATGAACTAAATTAGAATAAATGCAATAAGCAAACATTTACTCAACATAAAATATATTTTTCCAAAGAAATTTCTATTCATTTTTCCTCCAGACTATTATGGGGAATTTTTCAGACAAATTTAATATTTTAGAGGGCTCTTGATAATTTTGTAGTGGAACGAAGATCGATTTAAAAAGTATCATGTAATTAAAATATTAATGGTAATGAAAAAGGATATCTGATGTTTTTTTTAAGTGAAAACTGAGTAGTGGCTTAGATCATATAACAAAAAGGATAGGCTATGAGAAAGAAAAACTTAAGCATTTTTCTGCATGTAGTAGAACCGCATCGATGTGTTCGTTTTAGTCATGGAAGTAGTAAACTACGATATTTTCACACCGGACGAATAATTTAGTGGTTGAAACTTTATTAAGTATTGAAGAAATTCAATAGAAGAGATCCCATTATATCACAACATTTTTAAATTAATTTTTAAGTTTATAATTTTATAATATTTTTATAACTTTTTGCATTTTTACGAATTTTCCTAGTGCCCCGTTTATTTGCTGATAATATTTTTTGGTGTTGCCTTTGTATGGCTACTGTAACTTAAGGCGACAATGACAATTCAATTATAAACAAAAAAAACCGGCATTGGAAAATGTTAAATTTTTTTGCCACGGCGGTTAATTTTTGTAAATATTTCACTCTTATTTTATTTAAAACACTATAATTTATAATTAAAAGAATTAAGCTTGCATGCAAAATGATTTGCTAAGAGAATATCACCTGTTGTTTCTGCAGCACAGCACAGCGATAATTCAATACTCCGGAGTCTCGATTATATAAAATCCCGTTCACAAAATAATATTTCACTATTGTACCACACTACTATTAAGTAAAAATCACTTTTAATTTGTTATTTACTACAAAATCGCTAAATCAAACCCGAACTTTTTGTCATAAAATCTTAAATGTAAGAAATAAATTAGAATTGTCGAACTGACAAATAACAAGGCGATACCCCTCTTGTCATTTCCCCTTCGTGTCGCTAGAAAAAATGCTTATCACACGTACACAAATTTTACACAGCATAGCTTATCTTTTTCGTTATATGCTCTAAGAGTAGTGGACGAGTTCCAAGTCCATTCAAGTAAACTAGCGGGAATCGATTTTTTATAAATTGATCTCGAAGAATAAAAGAATTTTAAAAACTCGATTCTAAATTCAGTCATAAAACCAAGAAAAATTTACAAATTTATTTGTACGCTGCATCGTTACTGGTTAATGCTAGCTGAAAGCAACTATAGCTTAATAAGCTAGATAAAATTAAGAAATGAAAGAGAGCAATCGCACGAAAAGCTGAAAGTCCCAGCTTCAAACCCCCGGACGAGGCGAGGTTTTTTTCCCTCATGTATTAATGAATTAATTTAAAATCGTTATAAGTAAAAGTTCTTAAAAGTCTTCTACTCTCCCTCCATCTATGACCGTTTCTAAAAATTATGATTTCGATTCCCGCATGAGAAAAATAAATAAAAATTAATCTTGTTTAAGCTTGAGGGGTAGCTTGAAGTCAAGGTATAATAGAAACAAGAGGCGCTTTCGGCAAGCACATTCTCAGTGAGACAGTGAGCTATTCTCAGTTGGCTCACTGAGACTGCACTTTCGGTGAACTGTCTTAGTTCCATATTGAGCTACAAAATTCGAACGCAACTACTGAGCAACTAAGACAAGTGGAACTGAATTTTCTTGTCTCAGATGACTCAGTTTCGTTATTTTGTGATTTCAATTGCTAATTAAAATTTAGTGATCTATTTGAATAAACTACCAACACTTTCTTCAATTTATTACTATCCATTTTCTGTGGTCAAAATTATTTAAATGTCAAAATTGGCAAATCAGTTGATTGGTTTGAACTGAAACAACTGAGACTGTTGCTCAAAGTTTTGTCTCAGTTGTCTCACTGAGACAGTGCTAGCCGAAAGCCCCTAAGGTATTCCCATTAAAATTTTGACACATTGCAGCTGATAGCCTGTGACGTGTTTCGTCCTCCTATAACGTATATACATTTCTATTGAAAAGACAGGGAGATGAGACAGAATATTGTGTTCTCTGTACCGTACTTTCCTATACATTCGGATACAAATGGCGGGACGTGGTTTGTAATGAGAATACCTTGTATCTCTGTACCGTGGCCTTAGAATAATAAAATTAATTAATAAAATTTTATTATTCTAAGACCGTGGCTTGAAGTCATGGTATATATAGACACAAGGTATGATGAGTATGAACCACGGTCGGTGGCTTGAAGTAAAGTTTTCACTTTGATCGTGCGGTCTTAAGTACAAACTCACTTGTTTTGCTTTTTTTGCGTTTAATTAACGCGAAGATTATTCTGGATATTCAAACCCAATTAATTGACATCAAAAACTTCAATAATACTTAATCGAACAAAAAAAAAATTACTAAAAATCTTTTTAAACTTTAAATTTCAAAAATTGGCTCGGTATACCTTGGCAGCTTAATAAAACTGGAATAAATATGTACACGTATAAAAGAAAGCAATTTTTCTTACCACATTGATATGTTTTGCTCCTTTTGGGTTCTGCAATCTTATAAAATGTAATTTGTCAAAATACCATAATTTTGTTTTACGATTTTTCACCATTTCTACTTGTTTTAACTCACGATAATAGTGACATCTTAGAGCTTTTATTTTTCTTTTTACAGTTTCGCTATTTGCGAGTGGATCTAGTTCTTTTAATTTAAGAACTAATTTCCCGTAACTGTCACCTGTAAATTCCTTGTTTTTGTAATTTTCATTTCTAACATTCCACAGTTCTGGAAAACTCTTGTACATGTCAATAAATTCACTCAAACATTTCTTAGTTGCATCATCAATAGCCGCTGTCATTTTGATTTGAATTGAACACTGAACTGAACGCACGCACTCTTTAAAAGAAACTGATGTATGCGCAGCGCATGCGAGAAACACTTCTCAGCCACAAGCCATGATCGAAGCAGAAACCCATGCGCGCGCAAGCGTATGTTAGTCCGTTCTCTAAATGTTCACAACCAAAGTCAACTCAACACAAGTTAAGAAGCAGACGAGATTTCCGATTGTTTTACATTTAAAATGTACATGGCTAGAAAAGGAAAGAAAGAAGAAGATAAATAACAAAAAAATAAGACCCTCTTTAAAAATTTTACGAATAAGACAAAAAATGTGAAATCGGTGGAGATTGCATGCAAGGAAACAGAATGGCAAATGATTCATTTTCGTAAATAAATGAGAAGGGGCGGAGTTTTCACGTTTTACCCTCAGAAAATGTTCCCGCACTTTTGTGAGACTGAGAACCGGGTTTTCCTTAAATATCCAATGTTTTTTATAGCAAAGCCAATCTTTGTTGGTGTAATCCTATGATCTTTGACCATCGCATGCTTCTCTTTACATTCGTTTGCTCTGATGAGATTAAGTGGGAGAAACTCATGCTGGAGCTGGATGCTGCTGGTCGCTGTGCTGTGTGATCTGTGACATCTGTGATGTGTTTGGGAAAAATGCGAATTTCATATGAGAGGAATTTTAAATCTCCATTCAGCATCTTTGGCAAAAACGAAATTTATCTTTTTCTTAAAAATGGCAGGTAGTCTGACCTGATCTACATTATTATGAGTAGTTTGAAAGGATTTTGAAGGTAAAACTGCACCATCTAAACTAGCCCTCATTTGTGTAAATATTAATACTCATATGAATGTGTTAATTTTGGAAGCTCGCGTTTAGTACAAAATATTATTGCTTCACGCGGAAGGAAAATTTTGCGATGATATATGTACAACTGATATGGAGGTATTAGCTGCGTTTTTTTATACTGTACTGGTTCATTGGAAATTTAAATTAATTTCATTCTATAAAACGTCTGTAGGTAGCCATGATTTTTTTTATGGGGGAAAATTATCAAATTCTATTTCAATTTTCACAAAATGCCATAATACATCTAAAATATGTGGTTCTAATTCTAAAGTTGTAATTCTTCAAAAGCTGGCAATTTGATGATTTTTATTCATTTATAAATACGTGCATCTCATTTTATAGGGATCAGGAAAAAAGAACGCAGCGCAGTAGTAATAGTAGGTACTGCAAATTATATGCAAGCAAATTGCTTAGACGGCGATTTTTTTTTCACAGTTACAGAATACAGACGTAAATATAATGAAATAGTTAGTGAATAATTCTAACAGCTCGAAATGGGAACATTTTCGAAAATATAAACAAATTTTTTGCAAATTCATCAATTATTTTTTCCCCTACGTGTCGGTCGATGTACTACATATATTGTGATCGTGTGATATTCAAATTGTCGGTAGGTACTATGAGCGGAGTGAGAGCGACCTAGAAATCAATTTATTATTATGCTTTTTAGTTTGCTATTTTTGATTTATAAAGCTGAAAATTTGAATACAATTATATTTTATAAATCCCCATCCATTTACGTTACAAAAATATTTTAACAAATTTTTTAATTTTATAAACTTATATGTATTATTAATTATTTAGATTTTTGCATATCCGTCTGCCGTCCGTCCGTCACCACAATAGCTTGAGAACACATTTATGGTTCATTTCAAATTACATAATTTTGCATATAATTATTGAGAAAGCAGTCAGCTGAGGACTTTTTGATGTACTGGAAAAGTTTTCAGAATATAAAACCCTATGAAATTTTTTATAACGATTTTTACTGTCTCCGACAAACCGTTCTAGAAATAAAGGGTCTTTCAAATTGAGTTTTCAAAAGTAAATAATTAAAATACATAGAATTTGAATTGAAACCGAAAAAGTTTTTATTTAGTTTTGAAATACAATGTTTGCCATTTATACTCTAAAAATGCTATCTCCCATGTGACCACCTGGTGCGTCTCTACAATACCTGATTCTTTTAACAAAATTTTCAATCAAATTCTGGCATAGTTGCGACTCTATCTCACCAATAACTCGAATAATTTCTGCTATCCATGATTCAACGTTTCGAGGATTATCCTTGTAGACCTGTGCTTTCACATGGCCCCAGAGAAAGAAGTCTAACGGTGTCATATCACAGGATCTTGAAGGCCACCGAATCTGGAATAAACATGGTCTGGAAACTTTGTATGCAGTAATTGCAAAGTTTCTGTGGTTGTATGAAACGTAGCCTCTCACAGAACGACAATTTTCATTAAATAATTCAATAATCTCAATACGTTGCTGTGATATATACGACTCCATTTCTATAAATGGCAAACCTTCAACTGTCAAAATGACATTTAATATGGGTGCGTTCGGTTTTTGAAGTGTGATACACAGTCGCGTACTTTTGAAAACTCAATTTGAAAGACCATGTAGATGCCTAAAACTACCTTAGCGATCTGCCTATAGGCTGAGACTATATGGCATCGAAAGAATTAGTCTTAGGCCAATTATAACATTTTCCCGTCTTTTCTAAAATAAAAATTTCGGATATTCTTAAATTTTTTTTACTTTGACCTCTATGTTTTTAGAAAAACCTCATTTTTTTTATAAAAACTTTGGACGGCTATAAATGGTCGTGTGATAATCGGTGGTAATAGTATCCGAAATGGCATATTCATAATGTATTCAAAACGATATTAAATAAATAATGAATGAAAGCCATATTAAAAAAAAAAACAAAAAATGAAATTTGTATTCTTTATTTGATTAAATAAAATAAAAATGTATTCAATAAACGAAAAGTAAGCTCTTTTCAGAACATGTTCCATTTTGTTGCAATATAAAAGTGAAAAGAGGAAAAAAATTCCAAATAATTTTCCCTCGGCTTATGTTCTAAGTAAATATCTTTCTTTTATTTTTAACTAAACCATGAACGAAAAATATTAACAAAAATTTTTCCTTTTCTCTCATTGCATTCCTAATCCACTCCAAAAACAAAATTTGTATGTGTGCAGCTAGGAGCAGACGGGCTGCTCTTGCGCTCTGACGCGCCGTAAAATACGGTTAGGAATTTAGGATAGATAGGTACTACCATAGATGGCATACCATACTGCAGAAAGGTATACAGATTTTAAATGGCTGGTCCATTCCGGAATGGACCACAACATGCTTCTGAGGCACCGAGAAGAAATGTTGCTATAACAGCAGTTTTGTATATATTTGGTCGAAAATTGGGAAAATGTGAATCATTCGACGTATCTATCATCATTTTTCTTTTCATGTGGCTGTACTGATTAAAGTATAGAAATGATGCACAGCACAACATATTCGGTGCGGTGGGAGGGACGTAAACGTTACTTCTTTCTTGTCTCGTTTTTGGAAATACATTTTTTTTTTGCTGTATTATTAGGATTTGATTTGATTTAAAAGAAACAACTTTATTAAATTCATTTGCCCCTGAGAGTAATTTTTTGTAATGGTATTGCATTGCATGACAGCTTTGCACCAACTAAATATTCTCCTATCGAACTTAACAATTTTCCTAGAAATTTACAATTCGCCGTCTTTGACAAACTAATAACATACAATGTCTAGACACCTAGAAAAAAATATGCAACGCTTTTCTAGAATATAAAATTGACAATGTCTCGACTTGGCACTTGTATCCTGCACAAAGGGTAAGTCGGCAATGCCTCGCTCCATACAAAATCACCATCACCACGACCCGATGAAGGTAGGGCCACAATTTTTTCTTAGAAATTTACTGGAAATTTCTTCCTTCGAATTTTCATGCGTTGGCCGAGGGCGAGAGCTCTAATATAAAATCAATGATGCCTTCAATGAGGGAAGGCCGCAATTTTTTTCTTAGAAATTTAATGTAAAATTTTTCCCTAGAATTTGAGGGCGACAACAATTACTATGAGCCAAGCAATAAGCAAAAAATATTCTAGTAAATTTCTAAGAAAAACTTGCGGCCTTACCTACATCATGTCGGCGCATTGTTAATTTTAATATTGGAGCGAGGCACTGCTCTGTATGTTGTTTGTCTATAAAAGCCCTGTCCTTTGCCGACGCAACATGAAAAGAGAAATGAGTGATTCATTTCCCGCATCTATCATGTTGAGGGTGTCGACCAAATGTGTACAAAACTTTTAAAGGAACATTTGTTCTCGACACCTCTGAAACATGTTGTGGTCTATTCCGGAATGGACCAGCGATTTAAAATCTGTATACTTTTCTCTGGTACTCTATGTGACATCTAGTTCTTATGTCATCTATGGTACTACTCATTTTTAGAGCCACATAATAAAAATTTGTTTAAAATTTTGTACTGGGGCCTATCGCCATCTCGGAACGCTTTTGAGAATTAAAATGAATAAAACCCAATTTCATCATTCACTTTTTATCACGGTAGAAGTTTACAAATTGATTTTTATAAAATAAACTGCTCACGTGATTTATCCAGTTTTTGAGTCACTGAATAGAATAACCGCAGTCTTCATTCTCATGTTAAAATAAACGTGTAGCAATAAATTTTATTCAAGTTACAGGTGTCTCAATTTCATTGTTATAAAAGTAATTATAACATGAAAAATATAAAAAAAAGATTGGATAAACAATTCCGGTAGCGTTTACAAATATGTTTGAAAAACTTATGTAGGTACGAGAAATAATTAAAATTGGTGTGTGTACTTGAAAAAGTTTTTATGGGTATTTTGAGGTTTTTGATTAAAAAAAAACAAACGCAGTACCTTTTTTAAACATCTGGTAAGCCCGGCATCATTTGAACTCAAGAGTATTTTGCCGAAGATTTCAAATCAACATCGTAAAAATTATAGAGAAAAAAGGCTATTCAGCCTTAAGCAATTAGCAATTATTTCTTCTTAAAAATTTACAGAGAATTTTTCGGCAACATTTTTATTCACTTTACTTAGTGGCTGACTTGAACTTGAGTTATTTGCAGATCAAAACTTTCATGTGTGCCGTCATCGGCCTCCGAAAATGCATACAAATTCTAATGAAAAATTTCCAGAAAATTTCTAAGAAAAACTTGAGGTCCTCAGGCCGAGTCATCGTTGATTTTATATTGGAGCATGGTGGCACTCATATCTATTCATTGCATAGCAAACATGCAAACATTTTAGCGAAGAAAATACAATATACAAAATAATACAAAATAATTTTAAGACTGAACAATATTTACGTCCTTGTATAACTAGAGGGACGACATCGTCCAAACAAATGTCCTTGATATTACTCTATCTGACGGATAATTCTGACAGTCCTTGCCGAAGAATATTCACTTTTTTACTTGATGCCGACGCTATTGTTTTTTTTTTCGTTAATATTGATATCTTGTTAGGGTTTATTGAATAATGACAATTATTGATAACATAGATCTAAACTTGAAAAACTGAACCATGTTGTCTCACTTACCTCGTTCACAGGAAGCGGACCGGACTGGGCTGGAATAGTCCTAATTCGCATAGTACCAAGTGTTCACATGCGATGGACTGGATTAAATCGACAAGAGAGACATCTGTCTATTGACAGTTCTTAATCTAAAGTCACCTCTGATTTGAAGTTATTTTTGTAGATATTGAAAAACGTATAATGGAAAGAAGTATAATTTTAGAATTTCTAAAATATTGTATGAAAGCACGAAGGTGTTCGAAGCGAAAAATGAAAATATATACCGAAAAATATCCAAACGTAAATCCACTTCGATCCACTCAAGTGTTCACGTGTGATTAATTCCACTCCACTTCCGAATTAACGCCGGTGTAGGTAATTCCAGTCCGGATGGTGTTCACATGGCGAATTATCTCACTCCGAAGTACGCTAATCCACTCCAGTCCGCTTCATATGAACGGGGTAACTGACAATAATACAATTGCTTAATTTAAAAAATAATTTGTTTTATTATATTTATTATTATCCTACTATCTCGTTGCCTTACGGAATCTTCCGGAACTTTAACAGAGTTTTAATGAGATCATACAAGTGTCCAATGTCCGGCACGGATGATGCCCAAAAATCAAATGTTCTAATAATGTTGCTGTCACCATACATCTATACATGGTGTAATAAGTTTTCGTTTTTATTGAAAAGAAATGAAATAGTTTTTTCTAATTTGTATCCTTTTCCACAATACAGCTGAAAGTTACAGACGTATCCTCAGGCAACACTTTTTCTAGATGAAAATAAAAGTTAATTAAAGTTAAAACCAAAAGTTTTCTATGGCAACACCAAGAAGGGGTTACCCTATTTAGTTAATTTTTGAAATTTTATTTACTTGTTTATGACAACGCTGTGTACAAAATTTTAGTTTTCTACTCGTCGACGCGTTCTCAGGCAATGTCCACATATATAGTGAAAGCCCAAACTTTTGTATGGCAACACCAAGAAATGGTAATCCATTTTTGGAGTTTTATTCACTATTGCTATCAGAACACTATGTACCAAATTTCAGCTCTCTACGTCGCGTCGATGCGTTATCAGGCAGTGCCCAAATATAAATAGTGAAAATAGAAATTTTTGCTTGGCAACCCTACGAAAGAGTTGCACGATTTGTTCCATTTTCGAATTAAAATTTAATTTTTTTTCTAAAAAGCCCTTGTGCATTATTTCAGCTCTCTAAGTAAACGCGTTCTAGAGTTATTATGCCGACCGATCGACAGACAGATATGCAAAAATCAATAAAACTTTTAAAATTATGCGGCGATGTCCAATCCATTCTGCTTTACCATTAACTTTTCTATGCGTTACAAACGAAATGACAAATTTTACCCTTTGATCTATCCATTTAGGGTATAAAAATTAAGGCCTTTCCTACATCAAATCGAGGGATCGTTGATTTTATATTGAAGCAAGGCATTGCTGAGTTACCTTTGGTTGCGTCAGCAAGTCGAGGCATCATCGTCTTCAAGCAAGGCGTTGCAGAATTTTGTTCTACTTGCCCAGTCTTTGTAGTAATTAGTTGGTCTATGACAATTTCAATAACGGAATCAGACTATCTCACTTGTCTCATTGAGATAGCGGTTATCGAAAACGCCTAATGTTACCGCAATCAGAAACAGAAATACAGGACGTGAATTCACGTCAACGCCAATCAACAATAGAACTTGAAATGACGTGACTTCACGTCAGCGGTCGCAGATGTGTTAAGAATTAATATAAGGGGCGGGTTTAATGGAAGATCTAATTAGAGTATTATCGTCGAGCTATGTATTAAAAGTAAAATGGACATTAGGGCTAAACATTATATAGAAATTAAGTTTTATTATACATAAATAAGCAAATCTGTCTTTGAATTGCACGATTTTTCCATCCACTAGCAAATGCGTATAAAAGTTCGGGCATACTAAAGGTACCTTACACTAGTTAATAGGAGTGACATGCATCATTAGAAATTTTACTTGAGTAGAAGTATTCAAGTGAATAATTAGTGAAGAGAATCGTTAGTGACTAGCGTAATTTTGAAACTTCATTTCAAACATGCATAATATTGCTTTAGCTTTTGTGACCAGGAAACATAAATTAAAGTTGTTGAAAACAGAAGGAAGAGGAAACATATAGGTACATAGGAAAACTTCCCGAAACATCCTCTTCTGATTATAAAAAGTTTTTAAGGATTCCATGTTTACAGAAACTTTTTTCAAATATCACTCGGTTAATTCAAAAATAGGACACCAAAAGGAGAAATTCAATAACTCCGAGTGAGAGTCATTCTAGCCACAAATTTTTCACTGCTATAAGATTAGAAACTGTGGAAGAATTCTCATTGATTTTGTGCTTTAATCAAAGTATTGAAAACCAGCATTGAGGTAAATATCTAATCTAGTAGATCGAAACACGTTAGGCTTGTTGTTCTTTTGAAAATTGTAATAAATATCTTGTGAACCGTGACAATACGTTTATTTAACATTTTTCTTTTATGAAGTACACAAATCTTTATTTTTACATCGTTTTGATTATACTAATTAATTTTTGTAAGGCCTTGCATTCGAAAAGGTAGCTCAAAATGGAATTCACTCAAATTTTTAATAAACTAAATATGCTTCAGCCGAATAATAAAATGATGAAAAAACAAAATTGTACTGTACTAATTGTACTAAGGATCTTGTAGTAATCCTATAAAAGTGTTATGACCCTGCTCTGTTGGAGCTGTAAAGTGTTTCTGGCATTGTTAGTTAGTAAGATTAAAGGTCAACATTTTGAGTAGGCAGAGCTACAGTAGCAGTACTGGACGACGTGGAAGCAGCATCAGGTGACTCACAATACGACGAAGTTGAAGATCGATAACGTTTTCTCAACGGCTCGGTTTGATTTGTTGTAATATTATGTTCTTCCAATCTTCCCAGACGTCCTTGAAAAAGAATGTCATCAATTGCCTTCTTCACAAAAAGTTGTTGAACTGTAGTAAGGTCTCTGTACTCCACGCCCCAAACTCTACAAGTAATTTCCGCTTCATGGTTTACACTTTGAAGGTGTTCCATAGATTTCTCCACAAATGTAGCTTTTAGATCAGAAAGAGGAGCTCGCGCTGGACTCTGATTCTCTGATTTTACTTCCTGTAAAAAGTTTTTTTTCTTGGTTTGATTTGTTGTAATATTATGTTCTCCCAATCTTTGTCCCTGTAAAAAATTTATATTCTTAAATCCATTAAATTCAATCATGATAGTAAACTTATTCGCAATTTTTTTCAGTTACCAAATAATTAAGGGGAATGGAAATAATTAGTGAACGAATTTGGAACAAAATGGAATATTCCAGAACCTTCGATGGGAAACACGTAGAAGTAAAGAAACCTGCATTCTCTAAGTCTTACAACTATACCCGTTCCGTTGAAGATATGTTAAATGGTGGATGAAGAAGTTTTTTTTTGTATATGTCTTTTCAAAAGCTTTAATAAGCAAGGAGCTGGGATGGAAAAAAACAGGTGTGAATTCTTCCGAAGAAACGTTTCAGTAGATTCTTTCGAGCACTATTTATTGTTATGTGTTATATGAGTAGACAACGAGGAATTTTGTTCCAAAAAACATAATAATATACCCAAAACTTCAGATGACACTACTTCGCACAATACTGGAAAATTTCACAGAATAGATTCGTGGCAAAATAAAGAAAGCAACAGCTACGGATAGTTCTACTAGAAATGCGTGGAGTATTAGGGAGTCCCTAACATTTCTATTAGAATTATGCGTAGCTTTTGCTTTCAAATCCAACAGGAATAAATTTTCTTAATATCTTAATTCAGTTGGCTCGGTTTCTTGGCACCTTAATAAAACGGGTATAAATTATGTATGTTAAAAGAAAGCATTATTTCTTACCACATTGATATCTTTCACTCCTATAAAATGTAGTTTGTCAAAACACCATAATTTTGTTTTGTAATCTTTCCTTTTTTTTATTTCATTAAACTCACGACGATAGTCAGACCTTAATTCACGTATTTGTTTTTTTACAGTTCTTTTTTTTGCGAATGGATTTAGTTCTTTTAATTTAAGAATTAATTTCCCGAAACTGTCATCTTTTTTTTCCAATTTTTGTAATTATCATTTGTAACATCCCACAATTCTGGAAAACTCTTGTACATGTCAATAAATTCACTCAAACATTTCCTACTTGCACCATCAACAGCCTTTGTCATTTTGATTTGTATTGAACACACGCACTATTTAAAAGAAACTGATGTCGAGTTAAGCAGTAGAGCAAAATTGGAAACTTTTTGTGTTTTTAGAGTGAAAGAAGTAATTTAATATACTTTCATCTTTTGCATGAATGGGTGAAAAGAATGTGGCTATGCATTATTGCAGTGCGACTGAGACAACGTGTTAAAAAACAAAAAACAAGAGAACATAGGATTAGGATTACCGAACGATAAAATCTTATTAAATACCTCAAAATACTTTCAAACTATTCATAATAATCTACATCAGGTCACACTACCTGCCATTTTTAAGAAAAAGATAAATTTCGCTTTGTCCAAGGTGCTGAAAAGAGATAAAATTCCAATTTTTCACGAAAATATCAGAGATCCAGCACGAGTTCTCCCACTTAATCTCTTCATAGCAAAACGAATTTAAACAGAAATACGTCCTGTTCAAATAACATAGGATTACAGCAACAACATGTGACCAAACATTGGGAATATTTCAATTCAAGCAAACCGGTTTGTAAAGAGCGGGAACATTCATGAGAGCAAAACGTGAAAACTCCGCCCCTTCTCATTTATTTATGAAAATGAAACATTTGGCTTTCTGTTTCGTTGCATGCAACTTGACATTTATAAAAGTTTTATAGAGTTTCCATATTTTTTCTGTCTTTCTTCCTTTTCTTGCCGTGTGAATTTTAAACATAAAACACTCGGAAATCTCGCCTGCTAAGTTATTTATTCTTTGGTCATAAGTTAACTTACCTGCTGTATACGCATCGCATGCGAGAAATACTTTCCAAGCGGCAAGCCATGATATGATGACTTAGAATATATAGCTCTATATTCGAAACAGAAATCCAAGTGCATGCTAGTTCGTTCTCCAAATGTACACAACCAAGCCGGAAACACAATGCGACGGCCATCAGTGTTCATCAGCCAAGATTTCAGTCTATTCTATTATCAGATATAGGAATAAATTGAAATTTGAGCTGATGAACTCTGATGACCGTAGCATTGTGTTTCCAGCTTTACATACAAGTGCGACGACCGACGACTGTAAAGAGTTATGGCCTAAGCACAATTGCCACGGCGACGGCAGACTATTGAGTAATAGGAACAATTTTCTCCAGGAACGTTTTATGGAATGTGTATAAATAGGAATCTTCAGTTGCCGTCGCCCGTCGGTCTATCACTGTAGAAATTCAATTAACTCAATTACGATGGCGTGAGTGGCCGACAGGCGACGCAACTGAAAATTCCTATGTATGCACGTTCCATAAAACGTTCCTGAAGAAATTTGTTCCTATTACTGCAATAGTCGTCAGTCGTCGCAATTGATCCTAGGCCTTTAAAGACAATTGCGACGACTGACGACTATTGCAGTAATAAGAACAATTTTCCCCAGGAACGTTTTATGGAGCGTGTATTACATAGAAATCTGCAGTTTTCGTTGTCATCGACCACTTTATTCAATTACGGCAATCAGAGAGGCCGACGAGCGACAGCTATTGCAGGCATAGGAACATTTTATGGAGCGTATACTGCATAAAAATTCGTCGGTCGCTCTATCGTCGCAATTGTGCGCGGGAAACACAATGCTACGGTCGGTCATCAGAGTTCATCAGCTCAAATTTCAATTTATTCCTATATCTGATAATAGAATAGATGAAATCTGGGCTGATAACCTCTGATGTGTTTCTAGCTATATTATCAGATATAGAAATAAATTGAAATTTGAGCTGATGAGCATTGTGTTTCCCCCTCAGAGCTGCCAGGTGTCAATCGTGACATTTCCCCTTATCGAGCTGGTAAATTCCCCAAAAATGCACTTATTTTTTTTAATTTCCTCAATTACTTAAATTACATTTGAATTCAATACCAAAAATCAAATATATTTCCATTAATAATAAATAACAGAAGGAAAACACATTATTCTGTCAGAAAACAAATAAATTTAATTAATTATATATTTCAAACGTTCATATTATATATTCCGGTCTGCTAGTAATAGATCTGAAATTAAAAACATTTTCATTTAAGCCCGTAATAATTATAAACCTTTATTCAAATACCCATCTATAATTTCCGAAAACGCTTGTAGAGCATCTTTGTCTTCATCATCGTTTTTATTATTTATTGTACATTGCCTCTGCTGTAAACATATTTAACATATTTTATTTTGGGACGAACTTAGCACAACTTCTATCTTGTTAATGATAGCGAACTCTAATTATAGAGTCTGAACAAGATATTGCCATTCTTTTTTTTTTAGCTTAGTTTTGACTATATTGACAACAGAAAAAGTCCTTTCGACTGCAGCATTCGAAAACGGAAATGAACCGATTGTCAATGCCAGTTTCGATATTTGTGGAAAGCGCTGATCTACGGTCTCATTTTTATAGCGCGACACTTCTGCCCAAAAACTTCAAGCCTAAGGCATCATTAGTATGTGACCAATCAACAATGTGTAAATTATTCCACTCGTCTATAGTTGCATCTACATTCCACAAATACCTTGGAATTGTAGGTTGGGAGTTTATACAGCATCAATACAAAATTCAAATAGCATCGGGACAAATTCAATATGATAACAATATAAAATTTAAAGGAATATCAGTAAAGAGGTAATATCACACAAATTTTAACATAGTATCTCTATAATATCCGTTCAAGGCAAAGGTAAGCCCTTTGATTCGCTGAATCATGTCAAGTTAATCTGCAAACTTGGCAGAAAATATGGCTTCTCCTCATCGGCCGTTGGGTTAATTTCTGCTTTCCTTTCGAATCGTGCTCAAGTTGTAAAAGTGCAGAATTCTATCTCCGCTCCATTGTCCCTTTACGCTGGTATTCCTCAAGGTTCGGTTCTAGGCCCTATTCTCTTCTCCCTCTATATAAATGACCTCCCCTCTGTTGTGAATAGTGCTTCTGTGCATTTGTATGCTGATGACGTTCAGTTGTACCTTAGCACCTAGTACCTACTCTTGCTACGTCCCTACTCGGTAGCTATGTAGAGGCCTATTTGACTCGTCGGAAGCTTATCTTCCTTCATAGGCTAATTTACACTAAATCTCCTGCATATCTATCCGAAAGCCTACAGTTCTTGCACTCGAATAGAGGGTCTTCAACTTCTTGTCCCGAGATGTACATCTAGGTACGGTGTGCGCTCTTACTTCGTCCAAGCTGCCCGAAAATGGAACTCTCTTCCAAATTTAATTCAGCGCACAGGTTCCGGCCTGACCTCTGCTAAGCTAGTCAAAGATTACATTAACTAGTTATTAGATTGTGATTGATATTTATTCTCAGATCTTAAAATTCTTGTTGCATTGTTTTAATTAATTCTTAATTTTATTTATTTTTTTTTCTTGTCTTTTGTTTTTAATTGGTTGTATTTTTATTTATTTACTTATTTTTTATCTTTGTTCTTTTCTTTGCCCTTTATCTTTAAGTTCTCTTTTTCTTTTTCATCTTTGGATATCCTTTTTTTTTTGTTTTTTTTTCTTTGTGTATTTATTCATTTATTTATTTATTTATTACAATATTTATTTTTATTATTATTTTATTTTTGCTTTAATTTTAATGTTACTTACATATGTTGTTTTTTTTCCCACCTAATTATATATGAGAAGATTTTGTAATCTTCTGTACAAGGCCGAATAAATGTATTGTATTGTATTGCATTGCATTGTACTGAACAATGATCTACTTGCCGTTAAACGATCCCTTCAAAAAGCTCCCTGGAGGCAGAATGTTTCGGTTTGCTGAAAAATCGAATCAAAAGGAAATTGTCGCAAAAAAAAAATTGGTTATGTAGCCCTCACTGGACAGGTCACTTAATGTACTTGCCTAATTTACGGTTCACAAGAACTAACTTTGTATATATCTATAGCCAAACTGCACGAATCGTGGATCTATGTAAACAAAATTAACTTTTCCAAATTCAGTTCTAAGTTCTAACAATTAAAATAAAAGCACTGTTACCCCTTTTCTAAAGTCGCAAGTTAGTAACAAGGCTTTGACAGGAGCATAATAACATTAATACCTACTATAAAAAGGAAATATAACAAAACCCATTCTACAATAATATTCATTCTAGACTAATATAGAAATAGGGTTAACACATTCTTACATATGCACTAAAAGTATTTTACCTAAAAATAAAAAGAGACGAGAGGAATTCGTTCAAACTTATAAACACTGAGTTACGTGTAATAGTAGATATGTACAAAGAGTCGTTCTTTACGCAAGGCTTAACCCGGTTATGTCGTGATATCATAAAAAAAAACCAAGTTCAAAATAATTAATAATAAAGGGTTTTCCAATAAGAGGTGTTATTTTAATTAGCCCGCTATTTCGGTAGATGTCACTTTTGGAGCTATCATTTTTTGACATTTGACAATTAGAAACTACGCCATTAACAAAAATGCTACGATACACGATTCAACAACGCATTGAAATTATTAAAATTCACTATAAAAATGGTGAAAATGTGGCAGAGACGGTTCGTAAAACTCGAACATTTTTGGGTCGTCGTGAAGCACCTTGTCGGACCGCAATACAGAAATTGGTAGAAAAATTCGAGCTGTCGGGACAAGTTAGTGATGTGAAGAATAAAACCCGTGCACGTCGCTCAAGAACAGCCGAGAATATTGCTGTGTTGAAGAAAACCCAGGTCTGTCCATTCCTCGTCGTTCTTTGGAATTAGGCATTCCACAAACGTCATTACACCGTATTTTGCATAAAGATTTGGGTCTTAAGGCTTATAAAGTTCAGTTAACACAAGAACTCAAGCCGGTAGATCATCAACAACGTCGAGTCTTTGCTGATTGGGTCCTTGAAATGCATGAAAATGATCCGGAATTCCATCGAAAACTCATCTTGAGTGATGAGGCCCATTTCCACCTCGATGGCTTCGTCAACAAGCAAAATTGTCGCGTCTGGGGCTCGGAAAACCCAAGAGTTATTGTTGAAAAGCCTCTCTATCCTCAACGTGTGACTGTTTGGTGCGGTTTATGGTCCCGCGGGGTCATTATTGGACCTTACTTTTTCGAAAATGAGGCTGGAGCAACAGTTTCGGTGAATGGATTGCGCTATCGACAGATGATTAATGATTTTTTATGGCCGTAATTGGATGGTATTGATCTGGACAACGTTTACTTTCAACAAGACGGCGCTACGTGCCATACAAGCAACGAAACCATTGATCTTTTACGGGAAAAGCTTCCAGACCGTGTTATCTCTCGAAGAGGTGATCACAATTGACCACCGAGATCTTGTGACTTAACACCTTGCGACTTCTTCCTTTGGGGCCACGTGAAATAGAAGATCTACGCCAACAGCCCAGCGTCGATTCAAGACCTCAAAGATGGAATTAGTGAGGCTATCGAGGACATAGGGCAGCCACTTTGCGATTTGGTTATGGAAAATTTCATGAAAAGGATATGGTCCTGTAGGCGTGGTCGTGGTGGTCATTTGGCTGATGTTATTTTTCATTATTAACAGCATACCTTCCGCTTTATAATGAAATAAAGGTTCGATCATTTATCTCAAAAAATAGCATTTTTCTTTGAATATCAAAATAACACCTCTTATTGGAAAACCCTGTATTATTGAAAATGCTCACAGCAATTCTGGAGCACTAAAATACGAGGCGGGCGGTAAAAACCTTGCCTTAAAGAATATACTAGGTTATGCTACACTACCAGCTAATGCCGCGTAAAGTCCAAAATTAGTAGGTTATGGAGTATTCATCTTTTTAACAATAAAAGTTATACGAAAATATATATAAGATTGTTCAATACTGAATGCAATTTTCAAATTTGATAGCACTTTAGGCTAACTACAACGTAAAGCACGAATTGAATAATTCTAATCCATATTTATCCAACTAGAATCGTCTTATAATTTGGTAATCTTACTCCTTTCTGAATAGCAGTTCCACAGTTGGTGACAGAATAAGGTCCAGCATGTCAATAATACGCACCTCCATAATTAAGGCACGCCAACTTGAGACAAGCCAGAGTGTTTACCCCAGATGCTGTAACTATGCACTGCTTATTGTTTGATTTTTTTTTTTGGATTCGAAAACTGCACCCAATCTATCACGCGTGGTCCAAAGAGACCAAAACGCGAGGTCCTGCCTTGTCTCTTTCGTTAGATTTATATAACACCGCCGGAAATCCCCTGTGGATGCCCCTGGCGCTTAGAGTGGCAACGTAGGAATTTTAGGGCCCTTTTGTTGCATGTAAATTCAAATAAGGTGCGCCCTTTTTGTTGTTTTTTTTTTCTTTTGTTGCCTGTTGACGAAGTTTCGTGAGTATTGCGAGCATTTACAATAAGTGGACAAACATTTTTTTTTTTATTTCCTGAATTTATTTGATGCCTGTGGCAGTGGATCCCTTTTTGGACTATGCCTTCTGATCCCGACAGCCGACGGATGTTACTAGGAACTCGGATACCCTAGCAAAGCATACACTACCGGTAGATAAATGTCCAGGCGTAGGGGTTACTTCCGGCACTGATTATGTTGAAATTTTTGGCAGACCTCACCAATATGTTACACGATTATTTATTAAGTCGCGTATAATCGATAAAAGGAAGTTAACTCCTTACCTATGGAGATTAACACGATTTTCACGTCTGCAAAAAGGTCGCGTCACCTTCGCTCTTTTCTTTAACATGCCAAAAGTTCAAATCACCTAGCGGTCTTCTTCTTCTTCCCATCAGGGTGCGTTCGACGCATATAGATCTCCATCCATACAGAAAACAGTAGGCCGAGTGTACATGGTGTATCTGGTCTCAGTGTAGCATGCTGCTACATGCAGTATGCTACAACCATAATAAGTTGATCAAAGAAAATTTAAATATTTAAGTAGACAATGTAATATATGTATATGTATACATATACATACGCTCTACTTCTTTTTCTCAGACCCAGTCACAATTTCTCTTCTCCTCTGATTTAAATTTCTATAGGTAAAGGTACTCTCTCCGGTGTTAGAAAAAAAATTTACAATTCTCTTAACATTAGACAAATTCCTATAAAATTTTTCTTTTTGAGGGAAATCGAATAAATTCCTATCAAAGTGGAAGGTAGCAAAAAGATAATAGTAACTAGATCGCAAAGAAGTGTTCGTGACACACTTCTATCAGGGTTAACTTCACACCAAAGGAAACCCACTAAGAAAACAGCACAACCAGTACGAAAGCGATTAGTGCATAGTAAAATGGCAGAGCCAGAAACCCTCACCTTTAATGACGCCAAGTGATTAATACCCGAATTCGATGGGAATTCTGAAAATTTGCATAGGTTTCTGAACCTATGCGAAATGTTTCAAAGAGAGGACTTAGCAGAAGCCTCAAAAGCTCTTTATCTATAAGTGATAAAAGCTAAATTAGTCGGAAGGGCATACGACATTGTTAAATATGCCGATATTAACAATTGGAAGGAGCTTCAAAAAGCTCTTAAAGAACAATTTCTAGAATCACGTTCTCGTATCTCTATCCAAAATGAAATTCTACCTCTAAAGCAAAATTCTAAAGAAGAGACTAAAGAATATGCTTTTAGAGCACAAAAATTATTGGCTCTTTACAACGAACCCACTTCTAGCCTCACTAACGAGCAAACTCTAAAAAAATCTTTTATTAGAAGAAAACAAGAAAATGGTACTCAGAACTTTTCAAGACGATTTAAAAGACGATTATATCCGTCTCCTCACAAAAGCCAAAAGCCATACTGAACTTAAAGATTAAATGAAATTCGCTATAGAACAAGCTGAAAGAAGTAGTACCTTCCAGTGAACGCCCCAATAATTGTGCAAAGTGTCACAAAAAAGGGCACACCACTGAAACTTGCTTTTCGTTCAAAGGAAGAACAGAGAGCCCCAGACTCGTTTGCTCATATTGCAAAACCCCCAATCATTACGTTCTTGAACGTAGAGAGCGTCTATTTCAACAACAACAATACAGGCAACCTGTAAACAATTTTGAGCCCAGATCGCAACAATATCACCAACAAAATAGAGCTTTTCTATATCAGCTAGACTAGACTAGAGTTCCCCCGCGACAATTTTCCTCTTATCCGCAAAACAATAGATCTTCACAGCAATCTACACACATACCCCCCCCCCCCCCCATAACACAAACAATCCTAATATAAATCACAAAATTAGGACCGCGAGCAATTGGAAAAACCCCAAGGAGCAAAGACCAACAAACTCCAGAAATATGGAGAAATTGGGAAACGGTCTTCAGCGGGACGAGTTGGCGGAGTCTCAGTCTCGCCTAAATCAAATGAATATCTCAGCAGATATTCATTCCCAGCGAAGAAATCAACAACAGAATTAAATATCCCATTAATAAGTGATCACAATTCGCTAGTAGTGACGATCGCAAATTCAATTACAGCTTTTAATACTAGCATTTTTCTTATTGATATAGGAGCTGAAATAATAGTCCACAAAGCCACAAGAGCACTAGGTGATAAACAAAAGAGAAGGGATCACTGAATCCTCACTAGCAGGAAAACCCCTGTCCATTCTAGGAACAGCTGAATGCAATTTCAAAATAAACGGTGACGTATTCATGCACCGCCTTCACATGGTAGACAGCAACTTAAAATTAAAATACGATGTAGGGCACGATTCTTTTAACAAATTTTCATGCGTGATTGATTATAAAAATAAAACGTTGACATTAAAAATACCCATTAATAAAAATGGATTCAATTAAGAAGGCAGATACAATTATCGAGTATGGAGGTTTGAAAGACCCAAGCCTAAATAAAAGGCTCAATAAGCAGACCCCTTCAAAGAAAGGCGAGTATCAATATAAATAATCTACAAATAAAGAAAGTAGGTAGATCAAATAAAAGCGAAGTTAGCAGTATTCAAGTACCAGCTCGCACTCAAATGGTAGCCAAAATAAAAATACCACAAAGAGGCAGTTTTCTTTGTGAACATCGAAGAGTTGAAGTCAGAATTGTTACTAGGAAGTACACTCATAGAACCTGATCAATCAGGTCATGTCAAAATCCTCCTACTCAACTCCAATCAGCAAGATGTTACAATTAATGATGAAGAAATACGACCCTATTTGCACGAGTTAAGAAATTTTGAAATTATAAAATTAAACTCACAAAATGGATAACGATAGCGAAGCTAAACATTAATATATTTATTCTCTAATGTCCAACTATTGTTAGAAACTAATGCACATACATATCTCTACCACGTACAGTAAGAGAATAAAATAAAAAACGGTATAGCATCAAACACTTACTTTTAGTCGTAAAGAAACAAAAATTCCTACTAAACACATTCAACACACGCGGCGTGACACGGACGACTAGTGTAGTGAGCAAGCTTGTACATGCAAGGGCTTCACCTCACCCATATAATGAGTCACACAATTGTGAGCAGTTGGAGAGTTATTCGCGATGTTACAACCGTATACAGTCTACTACTATAAAATTCAAGCACGGAGGTAGTGCTTTCTTGCACGCATATTCTGCTGCCAAAAGTAAGGAATGACAGTGCATTATACAACAACACGGCTGTTAAGAGATGATTTCAATATCGTAGCAAAGGAATGACAAGATCCTGCCATAATATTTGTTCCATATATTCCAATTCCTACAAGATTTTCTATTTTTAGACCATCTTTTAATGATTGGGATCTAAATATATCAACCAAGGAGGAAGGAACAAATTTCCAGTAAATATCTTAAGAAACAAGTGAAACAGTTACAATTGGTCTAAGACCAACAATATTATGCCCTAGAATCTTAGGTGAAAATAAAAGTTAAATAAAGTTAAAACCAAAAGCTTACTATGGCAACAGCAAAAAAGGGTTGCCCGATTTAATCCATTTTTGGAATTTTATTCACTATTGCTTTCAGAATACTATGTACCAAATTTCAGCTCTCTACGTCGCGTCGACGCGTTATCAGGCAGTGCCCCGATAAATAGTGAAATTGAAATTTTTGCATGGCAACCCTACGAAAGAGTTGCACGATTTGTCCCATTTTCAAATTGTGTTAAGAAGGGAAGGGTTTAATGGAAGGTCTAATTAGAGTATTATCGTCGAGCTATGTATTAAAAGTAAAATGGACATTAGGGCTAAAAATTATATCGAAATTAAGTTTTATTATACATAAATAAGCAAATCTGTCTTTGAATTGCACGATTTTTCCTATCTTTGTAGTTGGGCAGTAACCCCTCGGTCAAATGTAAAATCGACGATGCCTTAACTTCATCACGTAACCAACGTGTAAGCCAGCAGAGTCAACAGTGCCTCGCACTTGATGGGTAAGCCAGCAATACCTCACTCCAATATAAAATCAACGATGCCTCGACCTGAAGCAGTCCATCCAGTATCATATCTTCATGTCACACCTAGATATATGTCGTGCTCATTTGAGGTATGCGTATAAAAGTTTTAGCATACTAGTTAATAGGTGTGACATGCATCGTTAGAAACTTAACTAGAGTGGAGGTATTAAAGTAATTTTGAAACTTCATTTCAAACATACGTGATACTGCCTTAGCTCTTGTGATAATTGACCAGGAAACAGAAATTGAAGTTGTTGAAACAAAAAGGAAGAAGGAGCATAGGTACTGATTCAAAGAATGGCTAGCGAAACCAGAATTCGTTGAGAACTTTCCGAAATATCATCTTCTGATTATAAAATCTTTTTAAGGATAGTTTGTTCCACGTTTACAGAAATTTCAAGAAATATCACTCGATTATTTCAAAATGAGAAATTCAATAACTCCGAGTTCTTTCTAGCCACAGCACAAAGTTTCGCAGAACTCAAATTTTTAACTGCTATATGATCACAAGATCTTGGAAGAATTCTAATGAAGACTTGTTACACAACAAAGTTTCGAAGAACTCTAATTGAGACGTTTTGCGCGTACCAGCCTTAAGGTAAATATATACTCTGATCGGAACGCGTTGGGCTTGTTGCTCATTTAAAAATTGTAATAAATATTTGGAGAAACGTAACAAGACGTGTATTTATAGTTTTTCTTTTATGAAGTACACAAATCTTTATTTTTACATCGTTTTGATTATACTAATTAATTTTTGTAATGCTTTGCATTCGAAACTCTAACTCAAAATGAAATTCACTCAAATTTTTAATAAACTAAATATGCTTCAGCCGAATAATAAAATAATGAAAAAACAAAACTGTACTGTACTAATTGTACTAAGGAGCTTGTAGTAATCCTTTAAAAGTGTTATGACCCTGCTCTGTTGGAGCTGTAAAGTGTTTCTGGCATTGTTAGTTAGTAAGATTAAAGGTCAACATTTTGAGTAGGCAGAGCTACAGTAGTAGTACTGGACGACGTGGAAGCAGCATCAGGTGACTTACAATAAGTAGTTGAAGATCGATAATGTTATCTCAACGGCTCGGTTTGATTTGTTGTAATATTATGTTCTTCCAATCTTCCCAGACGTCCTTGAAAAAGAATGTCATCAATTGCTTTTTTCGAAAAAAGTTGTTGAACTGTAGTAAGCTTTCTGTACTCCACGCCCCAAACTCTGCAAGTAATTTCAGCTTCATCGTTTAAACTTTGAAGGTGTTCCATAGATTTCTCCACAAATGTAGCTTTTAGATCAGAAAGAGGAGCTCGCGCTGGACTCTGATTCTCTGATTTTACTTCCTGTAAAAAGTTTATTTTCTTGGTTTGATTTGTTGTAATATTATGTTCTCCCAATCTTTCCAGGCGTTCTTGAAAAAGAATGTCATCAATTGCCTTCTTCGCAAAAAGTTGTTGAACTGTAGTAAGCTTTCTGTACTCCACACCCCAAACTCTGCAAGTGATTTCCGCTTCATCGTTGACACTTTGACGGTGTTCCATAGACTTCTCCACAAACGTAATCTTCGGATCACAAAGAGGAACTTTCGCTGCAGTCTGATCCTCTGATCCTTGTTCCTGTAAAAAAATTATATTCTCAAATCCATTTAATTCGATCATGATAGTAAACTTATTGCCTTCTTCGCTAAAAGCTGTTGACATGGAGTAGGCTTTCTGTACTTCGCACCCAAACCGCTGCCAGTTATTTCCGCTTCATCGTTTATACTTTGAAGGTGTTCCACAGACTTCTCCACAAACCTTTTCGGACGCCAAATAGGAATTTTCGCTGCACTGTGATCCTCTGATCTTTCTTCCTGTAAAAAAATTATATTCTCAAATCCATTTAATTCATGATCGAATTATTCGCAATTTTTTTCAGTTGCCAAATACTTAAGAGGAATGGAAATAATTAGTGAACGAATTTGGAACAAAATGGAATATTCCAGAACCTTCGATGGGAAACACGTAGAAGTAAAGAAACCTGCATTCTCTAAGTCTTACAACTATACCCGTTCCGTTGAAGCTATGTTAAATGATGGATGAAGACGTTTTTTTTGTATATGTCCTTTCAAAAGCTTTAATAAGCAAGGAGCTGGGATGGAAAAAAACAGGTGTGAATTCTTCCGAAGAAACGCTTCAGTAGATTCTTTCGAGCACTATTTATTGTTATGTTATATGAGTAGAAAACGAGGAACTTTGTTCCAAAGAACATAATAATATACCCAAAGCTTCAGATGACACTACTTCGCACAATACTGGAAAATTTCACAGAATAGATTCGTGGCAAAATAAATGAAATCAGACCTTGTTGCACTTCTGCTGGAGCTCATCAAATATCTTCAAGAGCTTGTGTCCATGTGATGGCTATAGAAGTTCATGAGTTACGTTCTTGCGCCTTCGTTTACTTTTCTGGTTATATCACTGAAAATTCTTCTAAACAGCTTCCAGATGATGTCTAGGAAAGCGTTTAATTTGTGCTGCCTTCAGAAGCGCTGGGTTTTTCATCCCAATGGGAATTACAAGAAAACTTTCAGTGGTGTTACTAGCTATAGTAGATACCAATTATGATTTCATCATGGTTTATGTTGGTGCTAATGGTAGAGTATCTGACGGTAGAGGTTTTACAAATTCAACATTCCACGAAAGATTCGAGGAAGGAGCTCTTAATATCCCAGCCAACGAACGACTTCCAAATACCAATGAGATATATATTTCCATTTGTTTTTGTTGGGGACGATGTTTTTTTTTCTTTCATTGAAAACGAAATGAAACCATATTCTAGGACTGTATTAAACACAGAACAAGTTTTCAATGAATTTGCAAAATACATTGTAAATTCAGAAAAAATCGAAGTTTTCTAAATGCATTTTATCTTCTAGGTTCCGATTTTTCCATATAGGTGTTCAAATAGATTAGGTAACTGTGGAGGCTTGAAAGTAAGGAGCTATTCAATTTGAAAGCAACATTTACGGGTAGTTCTACTAGAAATGCGAGGAGTATTAGGGAGTCCCTAATAGCTGGATTACATTAAAAGTGCCGTCGTCGTCGTCAAATGCCGAACAAAACGCCGGGCAAGTTACATTAACGCTGGGCGGCAGCGCCATATCTTAATTTCCTTTACATTTTACAGTTGAGTTATTTGCTTTAATATCTGCCGATTTGCAATAAAATTTTAAATAATATTAAAAAAGATATTTTCTTTTCCTTCAAGTCCACACTTTTTAATATAAAATCATTTATTTTCAGAAATTTAAATATCGTTTCATTTTGTCATGTTTTTTCATAATAGATTTAGATCTGGAATATTGGCAGCAATGGAGCGCCAGCGTGAAATTTAGGATTAGAGACGGGTCGACGACCACGCCGGCATGAGTAATGTAATGCAATTCATACATTCAGTACTGTCTCTAATATTTTTGACATAAAACGACGGCGCTTTTAATGTAATCCAGCATTAATACTCTTAACATTTCTATTAGAATTATGCGTAGCTGTTGCTTTCAAATCCAACAGCAATAAATTCAGTTGGCTCAGTTACTTGGCACTTAATAAAATTGGAATAAATATATATGTATAAAAGAAAGCATTATTTCTTACCCCATTGATATCTGTTGCTCCCTCTGAGTTCTCCAGCAATCCTATAAAATCTAGTTTGTCAAAATACCATAATGTTGTTTTGCGATTTTTCCTGTTTTTTATTTTATCAAGCTCACGAATATAGTGAGACCTTAGATCATATATTTGTTTTCTTACAGTTTCTCTACTTGCGAATGGATTTAGTTCTTTCAATTTAAAAACTAATTTGTCGTAACTGTCATCTTTTTTTTCCAATTTTTGTAATTATCATTTGTAACATCCCACAATTCTGGAAAACTCTTGTACATGTCAATAAATTCACTCAAACATTTCCTACTTGCATCATCAACAGCCTTTGTCATTTTGATTTGTATTGAACACACGCACTATTTAAAAGAAACTGATGTCGAGTTAAGAAGCAGTAGAGCAAAATTGGAAACTTTTCTGTATTTTTTAGAATGAAACAAGTAATTTCAAATATTTTTACCTTTGCATGAATGGGTGAAAAGAATGTGGCTATGCATTATTGCAGTGCGACTGAGACAACGTGTTAAAAAACAAAAAACAAGAGAACGTAGGATTAGGATTACCCGAACGATAAAATCTTATTAAATACCTCAAAATCCTTTCAAACTATTCATAATAATCTACATCAGGTCACACTACCTCCCATTTTTAAGAAAAAGAAATTTCGCTTTGTCCAAGGTGCTGAAAGAGATAAAATTCTAATTTTTCACGAAAATATCAGAGAATCAGCACGAGTTCTCCCACTTAATCTCTTCACTTCATAGCAAATGATTTTAACAGAACACGTGCTGTTCAAATAATTCAAACATTGTGAATATTCATGCAAACCGGTTTTACAAAAGCGCGGGAACATTTATGAGAGTAAAACGTGAGAACTCAGCCCATTCTCATTTACGAAAATGAAACATTTGTCATTCTGTTTCATTGCATGCAACTTGCGCTTTGACATTTTTTCTTTATTCATAAAGTTTTAAAGAGTGTTTGATATTTTTTCTGTCTTTCTTCCTTTTCTTGCGTGTGCATTATAATGGTAAAACACTCGGAAATCTCGCCTGCTTCTTAACTTGTCATAAGTCCTGCTGTATGCGCATCACATGTGAGAAATACTTCCCAAGCCCGAAACAGAAATCCATTCGCGCTCAAGTGCATGCTTGCCGTTCTCTAAATGTTCACAACCAAAGTTAAGGCTTAAACACAATTGCGACGACCGACGACTAGACTACGGCCTAAGCACAATTGCGACGGCGACGGCAAACTATTGCAATAATAGGAACAATTTTCTCCAGGAACGTGTATACATAGGAATCTTCGGTTGCCGTCGCCCGTCGACCTCTCGCTGTAGAAATTCAATTAACTCAATTAGTAAGGCTCGAATGGCCGACGGCAACTGAAGATTCCTATGTATACACGTTCCTGGAGAAAGTTGTTCCTATTACTGCACTAGTTTGCCGTCGCAATTGAGCTGAGGCCTTTAAACACAATTGCGACGATCGACGACTATTGCAGTAATAAGAACAATTTTCTCCAGGAACGTTTTATGGAGCGTGTATTACGTAGGAATCTGCAGTTTTCGTTGTCATCGACCACTTTATTGAATTACGACAATCAGAGAGGCCGACGGCCGACAGCTATTGCAGTCATAGGAACAATTTTCTCTAGGAACATTTTATGGTATATTGCATAAAAATTCGTCGGTCGCTCTATCGTCGCAATTGTGCTTAAGCCTTAAGCTAGAAACACAATGCTACGGTCATCAGAGTTTATCAGCTCAAATATCAATTTATTCCTATATCTGATAATAGAATAGAATGAAATGTGAGTTGATGAACGCTGATGACAGTCGCATTGTATTCCCAACTTTAAACTTAACACAATTTAAGAAGCAAGCGAGATTTTCGACTGTTTTACATTTAAAATGTAAGTCCTCTTTAAAAATTTTACGAATAAGACAAAAAATGTGAAAGCGCCGAATAGATTGCATGCAACGAAACAGAATGGCAAATGATTCATTTTCGCAAATAATAAAAGGCAACGGGTGGAGTTTCAGATTTTACTTTCTTAAAATTTTCCCGCGCTTTTGTGAATACCGGTTTTTATGAAATATAGAATGAGAGTGAAGCGGGAAACAATGCGATCAGCATTCATCAGCTCAGTTTTCATTCTATTTTATTATCAGATATAGGAATAAATTGAAATTTGAGCAGATGAGTTGCCTTAGAGTTGCCAGGTGTCAGTCGTGACATTTGCCCATATTGAGCTGGTAAATTCCCCAAAAATGCACTTATCTTTTTAAATTTCCCCAATTACTTAAATTACATTTGAATTCAATACCAAAAATCAAATATATTTCAATTAAAAATAAATAACAGCAGGAAAACACATTATTCTGTCAGAAAACAAATAAATTTAATTAAGTATATATTTCAAACGTTCATATTATATATTACTCTTCCGGTCTGTTAGGAATAAATCTGAAATTAAAAACATTTTTATTTAAGCCCGTAATAATTATAAACCTTTATTCAAATACCCATCTATAATTTCCGAAAACGCTTGTCTTCATCATCGTTTTTATTATTTATTGTACATTGCCTCTGCTGTAAACATATTTAACATATTTTATTTTGGGACGAACTTAGCACAACTTCTATCTTGTAAATGATAGCGAACTCTTATTATAGAGTCAGCACAAGATATTGCCATTCTTTTTTTTTAGCTTAGTTTTGACTATATTGACAACAGAAAAAGTCCTTTCGACTGCAGCATTCGAAAACGGAAATGAGCCGATTGTCAATGCCAGTTTCGATATTTGTGGAAAGCGTTGACCTACGGTCGCATTTTTATAGCGCGACACTTCTGCCCAAAAACTCCAAGCCTAAGGCATCATTAGTATGTGACCAATCAACAATGTGGAAATTATTCCACTCGTCTATAGTTGCATCTACATTTCTACAAATACCTTGGAATTGTACGGCCAAATCTGTTATGTCTTTTTTCACTTGTGCAGTGGCTGATGATGGTGTTAGTACATTCATTTTTTCTAAAACATTTATATTTTCGGGTATTCTTGCTTGAATTTGCTCACATATTAATATCAAAAATTCTTTGCAATTTTCTTTTATCTCGCAGTAAACTCGAAATCAAATAAATGGAGAAGTCTCGGGCAAAAAACGGAATTGTTGTGCTGCTGAGCTGAGCTCTTTATTTCCTCTCCTTCGTAAAAAATCATAGAAACGAAGGAATCTCAGGGAAAGCTCGAAATTCTAATTTCTGGCTTAAATTCGAGATTATTCGAGAAAGCGAGTTTTTCGCAGGAGAGTTGCATCACATTGACACATTTGACTACCTGTATGGGCCTTGCATATCTGGATATTATTTGGTTAGCTTTGCCCTCAAGCGCTGACATATAATAAGAAGAATGGACTGAGCGTTCTTGCTTCAAAAATGATACAAATTTTGAACAGGTTGTGAAAACCCTTTATTTCGTACAATAGTTCAAAGATTCATAATTAATTATTATTTGTCGATTAGAAACACTAAAACTATTACAAAATTGTATTGCATTAAATGAAAATTGTTTACGAAGTTAAACTTGTTTTAATTAACAAAAAAATTAATTTTTAATATTACTGAAAAATGTGCTCCTCTGCTGATTTGATGTGAAATAGGATTGAGCTTGAACGAGATTAGACGCGTATATAAACAAAATATTTGTCTGCATTTTTATGTCAATTCCAATGTATTCTATTTAATACAGACGAACTGTTCCGAAAATTGGTTACAGTTCAGCGTACATTTTGATCTTGATAGGTACAAACAGATTTTAACCAAAGTTTGTGCCATTTTTTAGTATAGGAATTACATAGATAGGATGGCTCAGTCCATTCTTATTATATGTCAGTACCCTCAAGACTGTCTCCTGAGAACAGTAGTAAAGCACTTGCGCTTGCTTGTGATTATTTGTGGTATTAAGTTTTATGAAGTTGATTAAATAATATTTCACTTTTACTAACCAAAATTCGAAATCCATTAGTTCGTAAAATAGTGGAAAAATCTACAATTTAGATCCGTGGACAATTAGATGAATTTAGCCCTTGTTTCATTTCTGCTGGAGCTCATCAAATAATCTTCTACAAAGAACTTGCTTCCAAATTACTTACGTGCGCCTTTGCTTATTTTTTTTTTGATAGATCAGTGAATATTCCTGTAAAGACCTCCCAAATATCTATGGAAGCGCTTAAATTTTGGCTTCTTTAAGAAGCGCTGGGTTTTTCATTCCAATGGGTTATAGGAATAGATATGGTCTGTACAAATCCAGAGCACATATAAACACATACTTTAATATGACTGTTAGCTGCAGGCCTTTCCCATAAAAAATTGTTGAAGCCAGCATATGCCCCATCAGAGGGGCAACACATCCGGAATTGTGTAATGCTACGGTGCTAGACTTCCCAATTTACTGTCATGTTGCGGGATATTACATAACACTGGTCAACACAGTTTTTGTTTCCGAAATAAGAACAAAGGAATCAAATAGCTCTGGTACCATAATATTCATTACTAATATTAAAAATTTCCAGTTGGTTCGCATTTCGCAGGAATTCTCAAGGATACTTGTTGTCGGCTTCTCAGTGATCCTTTTACGGAAATTTTGACTTGTGTCATCTCAGTTATAATTACATGAGAAGAGTAGGGTTGCGATACGTATATATGTATAGCAAAAACAGGGAAATTAGTCAGATATGACGTAACCCCCGCAAGATACAAGCCATGAACAAAGTCGAAAAAAGAGAGCAGCGAGCCGGTCAGCAGGCGACATCCACAGTCTTCTTGCCTTGTCTTACTGAAGGAGTTTTTAATATAAAAGTTGCTTGTATTTTGTTCAAACGCTATCATTTCCGTAAATTTGCTCTACATGCTATTTTTTTTCAAACTATTGGAAAGAAAACATTTGGCTGCAATTTGTTTTAACTTCATTTTGCTGTGGGAGCGACAGTTTTGGGCTTTAGGACCTGTTTAAGATGAAATTTTAGTTTTTCCTCCATGACGAGTATACAAAAAGCAGTGAGAGTGAGCTCTTACAGCATGCTGTACCCGGCACGTTAAGGTCTTTTAATGTGTCGGTGCCTTCGGCGACTTTATTCCTTGTATTATATTCCGGGGGTTACAACCCGGCACGTTAAGGCCTTTTAATGTGTCAGTGCCTTCACTTCATGGCTTATTCCTGGGGTTACGGATATGAACATCTAGCGAATCTTAAAAATAGTGTGTTTTTTTCATTTTTGAGTAATCTCTGTACAAAAAATTATTTTAACCATTACTTTTATAAAAATGATTAGTGATTATAAATATACTTATAATGTCTAGGCGGTGTAATATAGCAATCCTGATAGTTTTTGTTATGTTTGTGGTAAATTTACTCCGTTGGATGAAGGGAAAACTATAACTCCTGCAATTTCTGACCTATATAAAATGTATTTTGGGATATCTGTAAGGCACCAAGATAAGCCACGCGCTCCACACGTATTTTGTAGAAATTTCGCTAAATACTTACATGGCTGGAAAGCGCATTAATGATCAAGGATTCCATTTGGTGTACCAATGATATGGACAAGTAGATCATGACAATGATTGTTATTTTTTTTCCAAAAATAAAACACGAGGATTAAGTGCGCGTGATGGAGCTTAAATGCGTGGAGACACCTGCAGCACGAAGACATAGACCGCATGACGAAACTTATTCAGTTCTTCAGTTCGCAGTAGGTTCATCACCAGGAGAAAGTGATTTTAGTAGTGTGGAATCGGCCGTCGAAGCCTCTGAAAACATCGAATTTTTACTGCCAGCGGCCATTCAATTCCATTTAATCAACCAGGAGGAATTAAATGACTGAATAAGGGATTTAAACTTATCGAAATCACAAGCAGAACTTCTTGCATCACGCCTGCAGTAGTGGAATCTTTTGGAGAAGGAGACAAAGGCTACTTTGTTTCATCATCGTCACGAAGATTTTGTACACTTTTATAGTATGGAAGGTGATCTAGTGTGTTGCAACGACATTGAAGGTGTTCTTGACAGCCTTGGAATAGAACATAATCCAGAACATTGGAGACTGTTCATCGATTCTCTCCACATCGGAAATAATTAGCCTTCTGTTCCTGTTGGTCATGCAGCATACATGAAGGGATCTTATGAAAATATGAAGTAGTTCCTGGCAAAAGTTAACTACAATCAACATTCTTAGAGCATATGTGCTGACTTTAAAGTTATCGTTGTACATTTGGGGATACAACAAGGTTACACCAAATACTGTTGCTTTCTATATCTGTGGGATAGTCGCGAGAAGGAGAATCCTTATCTTAAACGGGATTGGATGGCAAGAGAACATTTTACGCAAGGAAATTAAAAATATTCAATATGTTCCTTTTGTGGATAAAGAAAAAATCATAATACCTCCTCTACACATCAAAATAGGTTTAATGAAAAACTGCCTGACGGCATTAAATCGTGAAATAGAAGGATTCCAATATCACCGAGAAAAGTTCCCTAAAATAACTGAAGCCAAAATAAAAGAGGGAATATTTGTTGATCCTCAAATCGGCGAATTAATAGGAGACGCAAGTTTCGAAGGAAAATTATATTTAATAGAAAAAAGGCATGGAGAACTATGGTTGCAGTTTTTCGGAATTACTTAGCAAATCCAAAAGTTGAAAATTACAAAACGTTAGTGGAAGACATTTTGGAAGCATCTAGAGTAGCAGGCTCCAAAATGCCATTGAAGGCTCAAATGATGATGCACTCAGAATTGGATTTTTTCTCAGAAAACCTAGGCGATGATAGCGATGAACACGGATAACGGTTCCATCAAGATAGTTCCGGTATGGAAAGGCGTTACCAGGCCAAGTAGAATCCCATTATTTTTTTTTTTGTTATTTATTAGATGCATACAAAAAAAATACTTCAAGATCTACAATCTTATAGTAAGGACAAAAATTTGGACACTAAAGAAACCAAGTTAACCTAAAAACTAGAATTAAAAATAAAAAACAGAATACGTTATCCCCCAAGTATAACTAATGACTACTAGAAATTAACAAAGATGTTTGATCCATTATTTGAAAATTAAGAGAAAATGTTGACAAGAAAAGTAAGAATATTAAATAGATCACTATAAGATAAGTAAATAAGTAAAAAAGCTAAATAGATAAATAAATAAATATGCATACATAAAATCTAAAACCAAGTCAATAGCATTGACTAGGTGAAGTGAGTCTGGTAAGTAATAAGCAGTTTCCTGAATGTGCCGAACGAGCCCGCCCTCTGCAGATTATTGGGTAAAGCGTTCCAAAGTCTAATGGCCTGAATAATGTAAGATCCTTCAAAACACAGTGGTGTAATATTTGGGCAGTCGAAATTTATAACCCCTATTGGAATTCAAAGGCTGAATCATATTGCGCAAATAAGACGGTTGAGAAGAAAAAGGTCAGTTTGTAGAGGAACATTAAAATTCGTCGCTCAAAGTAAGTCTTCAGCGAGCATCCTACTAGCAACGTAAGACTAAGATAAGAGACATGTTCATACCTTCGTAGCCCAAAGATAAACCTTATGCAGTCATTAAATGCTACATTTAATTTTCTAATGCATCGAGAATCAAACTTAGAAAATACAAGACAACCTTGAGTAAAATATGGCAAGATCACTGATTTGACTAGATGGCAACTTAACTTGGGAGGAAGAATTCTAGCTGATAGCCAAAGACGACGCAAGGTAGAATAGATTTTAGAAAGAGTTAAATCGACATGGTCGCAGCATTTCATGTTAGAGTTTAAATTAACGCCCAAATTACGGATTTTTTATTCAAATGGGATAGTTAGGCCATTTATTTTGATAGATGGTAGCAGCGAAGTATCAAGTGGACCATGAGCGAAGGCAATGCACTGAGACTTGGCACGATGATTTAGACTGAGATTATTGTTTAAAGCCCATTTACATATTTCACTCAAGTTATCATTATTGCGGGCCACACAGTCTTCGATGAGTCCGATAGGACGAGAAAGATATATTTGGACATCATCGGCATACATGTGTATATTAGGCATCACGGATCACCGAAGGTACATAAGTCGTTAATGTACAGACTGAAACACAGCGGACCTAGGATAGATCCCTGTGGAACTCCACAGGTGAGATAAAGGAGATCAGAATGAATACCATTCTCAAGGGTTACTTTTTGAGCTCGCCGGGTAAGAAAACTTTTCATTAGGTTGACACCACTATTCGGCAAATTATAACGGCTGGATAGTTTATTTAGAAGCTTGCTATGACAGACACTATCGAATGCTTTAGAAAAGTCAAGAAGCAACAATATAGCAACCTCTCCCCCAATTGAGTGAAGAGCGAATATCGGAAGAAACTTTTTGGAGAGCCGTTTCACAGCTATATCCAGACCGAAAGCCTGACTGGAGGTTGCTCAAAAATTCATTTTCTCGTAAGTGCTTCTGGATTTGATAACATAAAAGTTTTTCAAATACCTTCGAAAGAAAACACAGCAAGCTAATAGGTCTGAAGTCGGAGAGGGATACATGCTAGCAGATTATTGTTGGACTTTATAGAGGGAAGCCGCAGATATGTAATTTATAAATGAGAATCAACAACACAAAAATATTTTCATTAATCAATATGTATAAAATATGAATAAATGTACTTTTGTTTTCATTAGCATTTAAGTCACACGAACCATTTTTACCTTATGACTTTGGTACAAATTCTTCTATAGAAGCTGTCGCCCCCGTTTTTTCCCAATTTTCCGGCTAAGCTCAGGAGAAAAGGGGGGTTCCTGTTTTACAAACCTCGGTACAATAACCTGAACACCACTAGAAAAAAAAAAAACAAAACACCACACCAATATTGGGCGCCACACAGTTTCCTCAAGAAATTACTCGAATCCGAAAACGGTGAAAACTGGTTCGACCAAGGTTTGGTATAGGTATGATAAAACAAACAAACAAAAAAAAGAAGAAAAACAAAATGAATAAATAAGCCTTGTCGTAAACTTTTCCACACTAATACTATTTATTGAACAATAAAAAAGAAAGAATAAGAAGGAACGAATGTGCCCTTCAATTAATCGTTTACCTGTTAATGATATTTTAATTACTGTTAAGAAAACAATTCAAATACACGGACTAAGATGCCGCTTAATCAAACAATTGTTTTAAAATAATATAATAAATTTATTAGAAAGAATCACAAAGGAGCTCGCTTTCTGGAGGAAAAATGCACAGCGTTCTTTCTTTGAACCACGATTTCCCTACAGGTGCTCCTCTACTTAACTCGGGCTTCACACTGGTATTTATCTCCTTGTGGTTTTATATTTTCCTTTCTTTTATAAACTTTTCCTTTGCTTTTGCGCAATCAAATTACTCTTGAATATATTTTCTTTTATTATTTTTTTTTTTATAAATACTTAGTACTTTTCTCACAATATGAATACCACTAGTATTTTATATATATTTCTATTTTTCCACTAGGATTACCAAACTCTATTCGTACAACAAATTTGTCGACCACCAATTGCATCCCGACACTTAGAGCCCTCTACCCAAACTCAAACTTTTCACCTGTCACCTAGCTCCATCTCCTCTTTCGTGATTTTATTTCTTTGATTCAATATCGCGCCTTATTTGGGTATTCGTTTAAGTTCTTCCGAACTCTTTCAATCGCCCTTCTACACCTGGCATTGCCAGATATAAAAGGAGAATATCAGATAAAGACTCTCGACTACACCGTCCTCCAGAAAACGTGACCCAGCACAGAATTGTTCGCTCCTAGGTGGGTTTTCTCATTTATTCAACATTATTATTTTTACTTTTTTTTTCTCAGCCTTTAAGCTTTAACTATCATACTTATTTATTACCTATTCTTACTAGCTACTATATGTCTTGAATTTCGCTGTGATGATAAAATACTAATTTTTTTTTTTTTTTTTTTTTTTTAATTACTCATCTTCAGTCGGCTCCAATCAGGCTCGGGTGAATATAAATGTAAGACCGAATTTGAAAGGCATTAAGGGTTGATCGGTCCGCATAAATCGGTAATAGATGTGTTGTATCGCGATTTTGTGGAGATACTGATGGGGTTGAAATAGTAGTGGCAGGCCTCATCCCTGCCTGGCAACCATGTTGGCTCTTGGATTTTCTGCACGTGACAAAGCCCTCAGTTCAAGTCAATTCGGATATCAGAAAAATACTTTAAATTCGTTGACCAGTGTAATTAGGGCTGCCATAATTAGATAAAATGAAGGTGAATTTTTAATATTATTTTAAGAATGAAGACAATTGAAAATTAATTCTGTACAGCGGAATTAAGTTGCTACTAAATATTCGTAAAATATTTTAAGTAGTTACGTTTTTCTCCAACGCTTCGGCTTCGTATGTAATTACACATGCACAATGCTGTAATAAATTTTATATGAAATATTATTTTTTTAGTAGTGTTATATATACATACATATATAAGAAAAATAAAAGTCAATACCAATACCAAAGAAAAACCTAAGTTCTATTACCGCATTGCATTGTGATTTTAAATCGAAATACCGAGAGTCTCTCAAACATTTATTCGCTTAACGAAGTTGAAGTAGGACACTAAAGGCACACAGAACAGACTAAAAGTGAACCAAAATGATCCATTCGGAAGAACTAATGACGTGTGACACCTTTACCAAATGGAAGTTTCATCCTGGTGTAATTCGGTACCCAAACACTTTAGGTGTGCAGAGTGTCTCTGCACTGTTTTGTACTTCATTTATCATACTACAAATGTATACGTGCCTAAACCTATCCTATATACTTACATAAAGCCATCCAGGAGAGCTTGTAGAGTTTCGTGGTTGGCCGCCATTCCGACAGCAATAAGGATATTGCCATTGTTGTTCTGCTTGACAAATCAAGTGAGTTATAACAGCAAAAGTAGAAAGGATGAAATTTCATCAGAAAAGACAAAGTGTTGTTACTGATGGTTCGAAGTTGAAAACATACATCATATGAGAACCACATCAAACAAATTCATACTCATATATATGTATGCATGTGTGTGTATGTGTGCTATTGGATTTACCATATCGCGTCAACCTATATCGAATGCCAACAGAGTGAGATTCTGTATTATATGGGAAACGTGCCTAATTTTAGTAAGTGGACCGTTCCATAAAGTGCATCAATTCTTCCTAGTTATCGTGAGAGTACTTTTCTGGTTGCATAATAGATGGGGTTACAAAAACAGACTTTTTCTGAGCAAATTTTATTGTTGTTATCAATAATAAGACATAATTTTTCTTTTATATAATTTGATGGATCAACATTAGTTATTAATTCATCATAATATAAAATCTAGTAGAAGAAGTAAAGTGATTGTGGGTTCGAGTTCCATTTGATGTATAGAGAGTGTGTTTTTTTTTCTGCACCATAATTTAGGCTTTATTGAGCTCTATAGCAAAGATTTTCGCCTGAAAAATGGAAGGTGAAGGACCAAGCGAAATGGAGACTTCTACTTCTGGACTAACCACCCATACGTCTATTATGGCATCCTTCCTGGGTCAGTCAGTATATGCCAGACAATAACCCGTCGTGGCAACTGGAGCCCTCTATCTAGTATGTTTTGTTTTACAAAAAAACAATTGTTTTTTTTATTTCTGTCCATTTGTTGTAAATTCGCAATATTCTAAAAGTGCAGCCTGAAGATTTTGGATTATAAAATTTCATTGAAAAACGAAAAGAAATTATGCACAAATAAAATGAAGCATTTTTTGGAATGGTATTTCTTACTTTTACTGCGAAAGTGTAGCGGCGATTAATGCTGTCAGGATGAGAGTGGGGGGGGGGGTGGTGGATGGAAAGGGTTTTTGGGCATTCCAATATACTCCATAATATAGACTGCAGTGACGACACAGACTATCAAGTACCTGTCCTAACTTTTGGTGAGGGTGTCAATGCAATAATGCCCACCAGGAGTTATTGGGATGGGAAAGAGATAGTTGGATCATCCGATATTCCTATCTCAAAGAAGTGTGCGGGCATTGGGGCTGGAGTGTACTCCGGAGACTTCCAGTGGCACAAGTCTTATAGACCGCCGCATCAATTTAGTGTCTTTCAGTCAGAGTTTGCAGCGATTTACCAGACGGTAATATTGGAATCTATGTGCAGAGAGTCCGCACGGGACATCTGCAAATACACTGACAGCCAGGCAGCCGTCAAGGCGCTGGATGATAGCTGGTAAAATTGGTGCAGTTATACAAGACCAGTCTAGAGGAATTGACGACGATACAATGTGACCCTATATTGGGTACGTGGACGCAAGTAGGTATTTATTTATTTATTTATTTATTAAGAACTTTATCAAAGATCTGATTACTGAGTTTACAAAAGTATAAAAGTATACATAAAAATGTAATGACAGAAGGTATACATAACAAAATAATAAAAAGAAAAATAACTCTAGCTAAGCTGATCTTTTATTTGACGTTTTGAAAGATGAAAGTCAATGCAATCAAACTGACGGTTAAAGAGACGAGACATTGATGAAATCGTCTCGTGCATGCCATAGTTTGTACTATGCTGGGGAACATCGAAGAAGTCGTAGTTCCTCAAGGAGCGCACAGGAACAGATATATTAAGAGTATTTAAGAGCTCAGGGGAATTTATCGCTCCCTAACGAATGTGCAGTAAAGGATCTTCGTTATGAATGGATCATTAAACTCCTTTGACCATCTCTTTACAAACCCCAGAATAGCATTAGCCCTGGCAACGATTGTGTCAATATGATCCTCGAAAGAAAGACAAGTATTAAAGAAGACAACCATAGCGGTGCATTTGCTGTTATTGAGAGGAAGACACAGCATTTATGAAAGGTGTCTAAGTCCAAGCTTAAAATTAAACACTCGTTTTCATTTGAAACAATGCGAAAGATTTTGGCATCGCCAGCATAGCAAAGTATTCTTGAATTGTCCAATGTAAATTATAAAAAGAAGTGGTCCAAGATGACTACCTTGAGGAACACCAGAAGTATTATCTATTTCATCAGAAAGAGTTGCGCGAAATATAACTCGCTGCGTGCGATCAGATAAATAAGAACGAAGTCAATTGACAAAGACAGTAGGAAAACCAAGAACAGTCAACTTGTGAATTAAGATTTTGTGATTGATTCGGTCAAAAGCTTTACTAAAATCCGTGAATATGCAATCCACTTGCTTTCCGCTTTCAATTGCAGAAATGCAGAAATTAGTCGTAGTAGATTTACCTTTCATAAAACCATGCTGAAAGGATCGCAGGAAAGGCTTGCTGTGGAAAAAAATAACATCACAAACCAGAGCTTCAAATATCTTACCAATACTACTTAAATTAGCGACACGTCTGTAGTTAGAAATGTCGCACTTGTTGCCTTTCTTGTGCACTGGAAAAATCAAAGAAAGCTTCCACTGTTTCGGAAAAATACCACAAGTTAAAGACAAATTAAATAAATAACACAAAACAGAAACGATGGACGTAGCACAATGTTTTATGAGCGTGGAAAGAACGCCATCCGGACCAATAGAAGAACTATCAGCTATGCTTGAAATATACTTGGAGATAGACGCTTCGTCGAGCAACAGGTCTTTAGGTTGAAGAGAAGTCAGCGGAAGCTTCGTCAAATGGGTAAAATCGTTATAACTAATATCACAGTGGTTATCACAGAAGGCAGTTTTAAAGAAGTCACCAAAAAGATTGGTAGTCTCCAAGGGATCAACACTATCTATGTTTCCAAGACGCAACGATGAAGGGTATCCATCACAGTTGCGCTTAGAGTTCACAAACTTCCAAAATTGCTTAGGTTCTGTACGCAAGGCCGAATTCATTCTATGTATATAATCATTATAAGAATCAGTCAGGTACGATATGTACTGAGTACGCAAATTAGAATAAGTTACGTAATTAGCATCGCTCCTTGAGGAACAGAACCTCATCCAAGCTTTATTACTCAAATTTTTAAGATGCTTCAAAGAGTCATTCATCCACGGTTGACAATGCAAAGTACGATTCGAACTAACAAGTGGCACACAGTGAGTAAAACAAAGAAATAGGATGTCATATAATGAGTTCACAGCTTTATCAATGTCACGTTCACCCAGAACACTTGTCCAGTTACAAGCGGATAGCCATTCATTCATTTTATTAAAATCAGCTTGTTTAAAGTTATAACAATACTCGTAGTTACTAGAAGCATTAGATGATGAAGTAACAGTATCAAAAAACAAAACTGTATGTAGTGCTGGATGATGACATGTTTCAGGAACCAAAGGAGTTAAACAACGCTTAACGAGAGTACCATTGGGATCGGATGAAAATATCAGGTTAAGAGATTTTCCAGAGTCATTAGTCACACCGATAGACTGCATTAGGCCTGCAGAAATAATGTTCTCAATAAAAGAAATGGCATGTTGAGTAGTTGCCGAAAAAGAAGGCAGCAAGCCCTCATCATCCTGAGAGTGTAGCCAGTCAACAGTAGGCAAATTAAAATCATCAGGTATATTCTAACCATTGAGATTACTGATGAGTTGCCCAAAAATGGCTCTGAAAGGGATAGCTCCGTAGCGGTAGCTTATGTAAGGATCCCAAATAGAGGTTTAAGAGAGGAGTTAACTAGTGGCGACAATCAAAAGGCAAGCCTCCGATGGACTAGCAGGGAAACCTGCTATATTTCGAGGCAATTGTGGCCTGCATATGACAGAAAGAGAAGAAGAGAACTCCTTAATAGCAGTGGAGCAAATACCAGGAATATAGTAAGTAGGACTCAATACGGGTCACTGGGCCAGAAGAGGGGACCATGCTAGAAGAATGGGTATAGCAGTGAATGAGTTCTGCAGGAGCTGCAAGGACTCGGAGGAAATTGAATCTGCCCAACACGTACTTTGCGAGTGTCCAGCTCTGATGAATGAAAGAGGTCGACTATTGCACAGCTACTACTTTTCTAGTCTAGGTAAAGAGTTCAGAAGTATCCGGAGATTTCTAAGGGAAGCAGGATGGATCTAAGGCGGCTTAAAGGTTATTCCATGAGGTCAAGGGGCACAATGGATCCACTGGATGGAGGTCTAAGTGATGCAGGCTACTCTGTGAGCGGCACCCCTCTTACCTAACCTAAGCTAACCTAAATTGAGCTGAAGGACTTAAATAAATTACATTAGTTAAAAATAAAAATATAAAACTTCCTAACTTAATTCATGTAAAATATCTGCTTAAATTAAAGTTGAGATGAATCAAAAGCATCCTTTGTTGGTCATAGACACTTTCAAAATTATTTTTAATAGTAAAAACTAAAAAAAGTTTTAACTCTGTCAATTTTATATTCAAAATTTTGAACCAATCACACGCCAATTCTGTCCGACATATACTTACTTAACTTACGTAGGTGTATATAATCAAGAATGATTGCGGTGAATTTATTATAATAGACAAAACCCAAAGTAACTCTGATTATTCAAAGGGTGCGGCAAGGTTATTGTATGGCAAAAACATCATCTGCTTCACTTAACGTCACAAACCTGTCAGTAAAGATAACAAAATTACACCGCCAGTGTTAACATATTCTCTCCAGTCAAGATTAATTGTTTGTGTCCCGTCATGTTGGCACAATCTTCACAATAATAATAATTGTGCTATAATGCATGCACGTCTAATGGTTGCTATCCAAGCGTTCTACTAAAAGATTTATGTTTTACCACCCCGGGCCAGGTAACTCTTCCTGAAAGAGAAAATATCTTTTGCCTTTCCGCCAGGTGGGGCCACTGCGAACACATTCATGCTCGGAAAATATTAAAACTTTGATAAATGAGTGTGTGCGAGAAATATGAGAAATTTTGCACTCTGAAAGTGAACAATTGGTAATTACGGCGAAAAACATAACGTTTCGCTGCATCTCCTCTACTATTTTATCTAGGTGTATATGTTGGGGTCTGGGCTGTTGTGGGAATGTTCCATTTTGTTTCAAGCGCTGAAATCTGTTTTTTTTTATGCTCATACCAATAAATTCTGAAAAATTATCATGGCAGTACTATTTTTCATGGTTTTTATTGGGCAGACAGCCACACAACATGGCAGGAGTGTAATATTTAAAGTTGTTGGTTTCGTAATATTATTCTCATCAGCCTGGTAACAATGTTTACTTAAAGTATGGAGAGTAGATTTCATGTGATGCTGATAATGGTGGCGGCAGCATACAATGTACATACGTCCTAAAAGAATTTTCGTACGCTCTCCAGACTCTAATTAAATTTATCGATTATGGCCTTCAGTTGTGCTTGACATAAATTACGGTTAAAGACGGCGGTCGTATATATATGTAGGTACCCTCGGCCCAAATAGCACATTTCTTACCATGAAAAGCACACACAATTCGTACACAGAGTAGCTACAGCAGTTAGATGACAATTTTCCTCTCTTAAAATTAATTTTCATGAAAGTTCGTAAGTCAAATTCAAAGTGGAACTTGGCTCTGCTCTATGCAGTAAGAAAGGATTATTTACAATAGGTCCGGTCCGTTCTAAGGTTAGTTAGGTAGTTAGGTTTCAATAGGTTACGAATTGAGGTGAGTATAACAGGTTGATTGGAAAGTATTATGTTTACTTGGGATCGACTAATTTCAATTAAAATTTTGTTCCACCTATGTGAAAAGGATAAATTACAAAAACTTACATACCTTCCTGTAGTGTAGCAATACTGTGCCAGGATTAAATTAATAAAGTTTCTGGTCAGTGGATTGAAGTTGGGGTGATAAGTTTTTGAAGCTCTTTTTTAGTTCCTTCCTAGAGTCCGCTTGATTTTTGGATTTGGATTTTTTTTTGCTAGTAACATGATAACATGCACCAGAGGATTCACAGTGGAAGTCATATTTGGAGAGGAATCATCTAGAAAATATGTAAATTATGAATCAAAGTATTATCAGCTGGTTTTTGTTTTTATGATGATGCCAAAGCTCAGGAAATACCCTATGATGTCGGTAGCACAACCTTGGCACCTAAAGAAGAAGGGGATTATTGGGTTGAGTCAAGGAAGTGATGATGTAAATTACGCTTGAATATTTGCGTCCCATAGCTGACGGGGTAAACAGATGATGGCAAACTGTTCCACATTCGCACTGTCCTGCTTATGAAGAATTCGCGGAATTTCACGGTACTACGAAATTTGATTTCAAGGGTGTGAGTGTAAGCTTGGGTTGTAGCTCGCATAGAAAGAATTCTACAAGGGATTAGGCTAGAGATTTTATCAGAGCAGTAGCCATACAAGTAGCGATAAAATAAAGATAGATATCCGACATAACGCCGGTGCTTTAGGGTATTAATAGTTGCTATTGAAACGCACATCGCCAATAAACCGGAAGGCTTTCTTTTAGACTTTGTCTAACACGAACAATGCAGTACGTCCATTTTCTGCCCAAATATGGGAATTATATTCTAATCAAGGCCTAATATGAGACTTGTAGCTTTGCGCTAAGTCTGATGCAGTAAAATATTTCTTGCATCTTTGCAAGAAACCCAGGTATTTCATTGCGTTTTTGGCAATACCAAAAATATAAACGAACCAACTAAGATTGTTGTTGGATATTTCAATGCCTAAGATGTTAAGAGATGGTCAGTTCGAGATATCTTCTTCATCGATGGAAATGGGTTGAGCGGGTATTGAAGTACGTTTGAGGTGATAACAGACAACATTGGCATTGTGGAAGCATTAAACAAGACCGGAAAAATTGTATTAAATTACCGGAGAACGTCTGCTTTTCCATTGAACTGTTTAAAGCAATGGTCAGAATTTTTGAGGCCATTCCCTTTAACTCGTACACGAATTTGTCTGTCTATTTATTTAGATATTTCTTTTTTACTATTTTCGACACTCTCGTAGACCCACTTTTCGTCATCACAGCGAGCTGAAATTTGGCACACAGGTTCATGCCGCGTGACAATTGAATCCATTAAAATTCTAACCGGAAATTTCCATGGAAAACCCGGAAAATCGGGAAAATTCATTTGAAAATTTGGTACAAATTTGTTTAGTGATAAATCTGTTTCAGGAAAAATGCAGACTTTCCGATTTTTCCGGAATTTTCCAGCTTTTCCGAAAATTTTCCGGTAAAAAAGTTTTCTAAATTATGCAGGATCAATCTCCCTATCAACTGGCATCATTACTTTCTCTCCGACAATGGTGAAAACTTGCAGAAAAAATCGAGGAAAATTCATGTATAACGCTTTTCCGAAGTTTTTCAGACCAAGGAAGCGTTTGAGCGTTTTGCAACCTAAGACAAAGTTGTAGAGCGAAATGAGTTGCATAAAGTTGCTTTTGTGGAGAACTCCGTGGAAAACCCGGAAAAGCGGGAAAATCATCGGGCAAATTTTCATCGATGTGATTAGTGATAAATCTGTTTCAGGAAAAATGCAGAATTTTCCAATTTTTCTGGAACTCGTTTTTTACTTATTTTATACCTCTTCGGAAAGATAAAAAGTAGTAACATAGATGAAAGGACATTACGTCCAGGATGTTTTCATAACTGAAAATAGAAATAGAAAAAGAGAACTGTAAGTACGTCGTTAGTTTAAATTCAAATTCAATACTCGTTTGATTTGAACCAATTCCCATTTCCATGACTTCTGCAGACTCAATTACTTACTTAAATCATAAAAGCCTTTCAGTAGCAATTCCAAAAAAACAAATCAGAAAAATTTCCATTAAGGAAATGCGCTCCTTTCCATTGTTTCTTCGATAAAATCTTCAATATTCTCTCGAATGTGATGAATTTCTCACATTTGCACGCATTACCCGTTATACCTAACGGCTCCTCTTGTATCTGACACTTTGTAAATTATGGCGAAATAACTTTTTCCTGCCATCGAATATTTTCTCTGTCAAAAATGTCATGTCTATAGGAAGGAAGTTGCTTTTTTTCACCTCCGGTTCGGTTAAGCTATGACCTAAACTGGCCAGTCGCACGTACAACTCTTAAAAGCACTTAAGGAACACACAGAGAAAGAAAGAGTGTACAGAGTGGTGGGCTTTTGCTTTGGAAGAGAGTAAAGGATTAATGGAATCGGAAGAACTAGCTAACTTCCGTTAGCCTCCATTACTGGCGTCCATTAATAACCTGAGGGATAACGTAAAATGCCGCAGCATTATTGCTGCTGCTACTACTACTACTACTACTTCTGTTTCTGCTACTGCTGCTACTGTGCTGTCTGCTTACTTTTGTTGTTGCTACTACTGTTACTATTCCTGTGCTGCTGCTGCTGCTGTTGATGATGTTGCTGCTTTTGCTATACACTATAAAAGTACTTAAGCGCTACAGATAGACCCTCCGAAATCCAAAGGAAACCAACTTTTAGAGAAAAATGTTTACCATCCACGACGACGACAGTACTTGCTAATGTACGAGGCCATTTAAGAGTGCCTGTATGCTTCCGGATGAAATCCTGTTTCAAGCTGGATGTTGACTATGTAATTTATGTACAGTAAATGCGCAACATCTTTAAATGGAGGTCTTCTTATATTCGTATTTCTTACGGAAGCATCGTAACGGTAAAGAATCTCGGGCAATAACTCAGACAGGGGAGGCTAACGATAAGAGAATTTTCAACGTCGTCTTACCTGTAAACGACTTTTTTAACTGCACTTAATTTGTAGGTCTACTACTTCTATTCGAAAATATTTCATAGATAAATGCAGAAAAATGCAAATAATCGGCTTAAGTTGGATTTATTCCAAAATGTATATCCCCCCCCCAGCAAAGGTTTTTGGAGGTTTTTGTTTTTTATGATAGAATCCATAAACAACAGCAATCTGAACCTTTTATTTCTTGGTTGTATAAAGGAAGAATTATGTTGTTTGGCTTATGGAAAATGGGATTGGTTGTCTTTTTGACGACTTAAGATAAAGAGAGGAAATGTTGTTAATTCAGTCTGTTTTATGTGTACAGTTACAGGCCTACAGCTACTTCCGGACAACTAAACTCTGCTCCAGTCCAGAGCCATAAGCTACAACATATGTATATGCATTCCACAAAATAATACATTTAAGGCCCTATTGAATCGACTTCACTTGTTATAAAACTTGCGGTACGTTTATTAACGTGTTTTGTTTTTAAATCTACCAGCGCAGTTAAATTTATTCGATAATTTTCAAGGGACCCCCTACGAAGTGATATATGAACACAATTCGGAGCATATAACAATCCGTCAGGATTACGTCTTTAATGAGTTCGATGGGAAGAAAGAAGAACACAGGTTTTGGATAATCAGTTATTGTTTCAAGAGCTTTTTTGTCAGTTCGAAATTTGATATAGAAAATGGTTCATTTTCGAAATTTAAACTTCGAAAAAATTATTTCGAAATGAAAAGTTTAATTTTTGTATGGAACTTAAGTTATATTAAATTCATTTTGAAATGAAAAGGGGGGGGCGAGAATATAGTCAATATACCCCAACTTTATTTCACCTGGTTTTAATAAAGTTTTACTAAAGAACATCTAACAGAAACAATACGCAATTCGTATATTGAAAAGTTTTATATGGCGGGTCATATTATTACGACCCGCTCTCACAAATTTTACGAAAATTCTCTGCTTTTTGACGACCGCTACTCACCACCCAGTCACCTGTTGTGATATTACGACCCGCTCTCACAAATTGTACGAAAATTCTCTGCTTTTTCGTAACCCGCCGGTCACCACGGGTTGGCGGGCGAGAATATTGTCAATATAGCCCAACTTTATTTGACTTGGTGTTAATAAAGTTTTACCAAAGAACATCTAACAGAAAGAATACGCATTTCGTATATTGAAAAGTTTTATATGGCGGGTCACATTATTACGACCCGCTCTCTCAAATTTTACTCTTTGCTTTTTGATGGCCGCTACTCACCACCTAGTCACCTGTTGTGATATTATGACCCGCTCTCACAAACTGTACGAAAATTCTCTGCTTTTTCATGAGCCGCCGGTCACCACGGGTTGGGGGGCGAGAATATAGTCAATATAGCCCAACTTTATTTGACCTGGTTTTAAATAAGTTTTACCAAAAACATCTAACAGAAAGAATACGCATTTCGTATATTGAAAAGTTTTATATGGCGGGTCATATTATTACGACCCGATCTCACAAATTTTACGAAAACTCTCTGCTTTTTGACGATCGCTACTCACCACCCAGTCACCTGTCGTGATATTACGATCCACTCTCACAAATTGTACGAAAATTCCCTGCTTTTTCATAACCCACCGCTCACCATGGCGACGAGTGGCGCGTTGTCAAAGCACTACCACCAAAACCAGTGCCTGGACTCCGCATCATACTCATGCAGTGCATTACGTGTTCTCTTTGATTCTTTTACCTCTTCTCTAGGAAACCAGTTTCATTAAGAATACTTTGTTTGAGAGAATTTCATTTTCATTGCATTGCAGTGCAGTAGAAAAGTGGGAGAATAGTAACATGAGTTGATGATGGGATTGGTAGCCGATCGCCGACAAGCCGTCAGGCAGCAAAGTGAAATATGAAACTATGTTCATAGCTGGCATCGCCGTCTGTATATGAACAGCTATGGGGTGGCGGAGATAAAGAGAACACAGCAACATTCTTTCAGTCTCAAATCTTTGCTTCTTCCCCTCTCTTACCTCCCGACCGCTTCAACAAATATGCATACAACTTGTGCATTCTTAGAGGCCAGATGAAGCCTCTTGTTAAAATGTATGTTCTTTGGTTTTGCATGCCGATTTTATATTCAGATCTTTTCGATTTTTCTGACGAAAAATTTCTTTTGCCTTTACTTTAAATATTTTAAAGAATTTGCGCTTCCGGTCCTTAGAATTTTAACTTTTTTAAAGAGGAACTTTACGTAAACATCTCCAGTTTTAGTCTTCTTTTGCTGTGATATAGGCTACTATAACCCTTTGAGAACCAATAGCATAATACGTCCCCAGAAATTTAAAAAAAAATCTGTTGGGAGAACTATGCATTCTATTGCCGAGCTAATTCATTATTTCAATACTTCCAGCCTAGATCTCTTATGCATGTATGCGAAGTTCTTGTCTCTCAGCTTTGTCTCAGTCGGCGCCTTGCTGTCAAAAAGTGTACACGTGCTCATGCGCTGACGACTTAAAAGCAAGTTTTACTAATTTTATCGAGTTGGCTGAAAATTTTATAATTGTTTTTGGATCAAAAAGTAAGTGTTAATAACTTCCTGTCTGATAGATTACAGCGTGTGTGCCTGAGTGAAAAAAAATTTTTTCTCGCATTTTCTTCCCTTAACAAGTGGAGTTCCACAGGGATCCATTCTTGGCCCTCTACTCTTTATCCTATATTTCAACGAAAATGAATATAATTGCACATTCTTTTGCGCAAGTCTATTCTCTTGACTAGAATTATATGTCCCAACAGTACATTTTGCTATGTCCTATCGCAACCGTTTTTGTTCTCCGTTTATTCCGGCGTATTTGTATTTCTTCGGAAATTAGAAAAAAATGTCCTTTGCAAGGAACATTCGACATGTGGAACAGTAGTTGGAGTAATCTTTGTCAGAAGATGAGCATTTTTCGCTTTTCCAATCCGAATGCACTCCCAGCGAAGATGACGGCTTGTCCCACTCAGAATTGGAAGAAAGTGATGTAGAGCAGGAAGAACGTGTTAGGCTCAAGGAACTATTCGACATACGAGATATATTTAAGATAGGAATATTCAAGAAAAACAAAAAAAAAACCAAATCTTTAAAGATCTAAAATAAAATACTTATTACGTTTGTACGCTTCGGCGGAGTTCTTAAGACTAGCTAGAATTAGGAAAAATATTTTCCAACAAAATTCAATTTCATTATTCTGGTTCATTGCAATTTTGCTGACAATATCATTTTTGTTCTTCATTACAGGAAACCGTCTGTATGAGAATTCCGGACTTTTCAGTTTCTCAAATATGATAAGAAATGAGATGCCATCTCTGTTCACGTTTCATAACAGGTGAGTTTGACTTAATGATTTTATTATTAGGGTTCTGTGGAATTTTAATATTTGCTGACGTAACTTACGCGCAATACCTAGAACAATAATTGAGCGTCCTAAATGGAGCAAAGTGGACCGAAATTTTACTCCTCGTTTTAAAATTCCACATTTTGAAAAACCTGCAAGTTTCAGTGTACTATCTGCAAACTGTACCGAGTTAGACATCTTTTTCGCAATGATTCCTAAGAGCTTGTTCATTTTTATTGCACAGTGCACAAATGAAAGGCTTAAAATAGAGGACAAGGAGTTAGGCTTACCGACCAGGATGAAATAATGATTCTAGTACGTGCTTTACTCGTTATATCATACAACAGATTAGCAGACATGAAGGAATAAGCATGAGAAGTCGAAGGGAAATAAGTTTATGAAAATTGCGATTACAAGGGACAGAATTTTCAAATTGTCTGGGAAATCCTATTTTATTCATCCCGAAAAGCACACAAATGCGTTGAAATTATACTACATAGAAGAGATAAAAAATTGCCTAAGGAATTCTTTCCAAAAACGCAGCGAAGATAGTTCGTTCCAATCAATAAAAAGTATGGCAAAATTCAAGTGATCAAGGTCAGCACTAAAGCAGTATTTTCTTCTCAAGCCCATAAAACGAGAATTAAAATATGGGAGCGGTGTGATTCTTCTACGGAATATTGTAATGATTTCTATGTTTACGCCGGAAAAGATGTTAATCCTTCTGAAAGTACTTTGGGGGAAATAGTGGTGAATAAACTGGTTTCAAGTGTGACAAAACCCGGGATAGTTTTCTATTTCGACAGATTTTTTACCGCAATTTAAATGGTAGATACTCTTTCGTACCCAGCAGTTGGAGCCTGTATGTTCAAACGAAAAGATTTGTCAGTAATGACCGAAAAACTACCAAGAGGTGAAAGTCGTATTTATGGCAACCAATTTGGAACTAAAACTTCTTTCTAGCAAGATAATAAACTTGTAGCGGTATTGAGCAATTATCATGACGCTACAAATATTATTGTATAACGTAAACTGAAGAGTGGAAAAAAGGAAATTTTCAATGCATTCTTCCTTCTCCGAACAAAACCGGCAGAAGTTCAACAAAATGGTGGAAAAAGATTTTTCATAAATTCCTTATGACTGCCTGCGTGAACTCATTCGTAATTTACAAAGAGGCAACTGGGAAAAGAAGAATCTAAAATTTTCAAATTTGTAAAAATTAACGATCGCATCGTGCTCGAAGTCAGAGACGAAGCAGCAACTGCAATTGAAGCCGTAGTTATAGTGATTCATATAAGCCTTTAGAAGAGAATCGTGATTCTTAAGGACCATTGACAAAAAACACAGTCCCACAGTTAGTAGATAAATTTACAAATAATATAACAGACTTGTGTAAAAACCACAAACTCCCAGAGAGCCAAACTTTACTTTCAAGTGGAAAGCAGTACCAAAATTTAATCGGGATGAACAATTTTATATTTTGAAAAATATTCGAACTCATTTTTTTTCCTATTAAACTAGTGGTGGCTTTGTTTTTCTTTAAAAAACTTATAATGACAATTTTCATCTTCATCTCCGAACCTATATTTCGAAATTCGAAAATAAAGAAATTTGAATTTCGAATTTGAATTTTTTTTCGAAAATCCATCGTAGATAGTCCAATGTGCATGCTCAACACTATGAATTACTCAAACTCTAAGGGAAAATAAAAAAGCTGTAAAGATGTGCGACTCCAACTCCCCCCCCCCCCCCCCCCTCCACCTAGATTATTTCTGGCGATCATACATAGACGCTTTAATCATGCTTTAATGATTTTTCAGAGCAATTGAATAAATCATTTTGTTTTACTGGTGTGAATGCAAAGAAGGATAGCGCAGAAATTTATGTGTCGCTTTATTTGAATCAAGACTGAAGCATGATTAAAGCTCAGTTGAAATACGATTTATCTTATATAGGGTATCCCGAAAGTGGTGTGATACCCGAAGGCTATTGATAGGTCATACTTAGGTGAGGAAAAAATTGTATAGGTTAGGTGGACGGTGGGGGGGGGGGGGGGAATCCTAACGGTTTCTGAGATAGCGGGACTTAAAGATATTTGGGTATGTTTTTATAGATCACCCTTTAACTTCTGACCATTACACCTTATGATGATGATTTAAATTTTGATAGATAATCGTTGGAACTTTCCACTGGACACCCTGTATATAAATAATATGTGCCGTGTGAGGTGTTTTTTACTTTTCATATGCAAGGCTTATGATGCTAATCCTATAAAGCGTGATACCTTAATGCATTCTAAGAAATAATCTTTATGGAAGTGAACTGAAACTTTGCGCATGGGCTTTTAAAAAAAAAAAAATAAATTTAAGATCGTTAAATTCGAAAACCAGTTTTTTGAGTATATTTTCTCTTCAGTTCCATCTAGGTTACAAATAGCTATTACACAAATTATAGAGTATACAATTTTTTGCAACTTTTGTGCAAAAGATTTTTCAATCAGATGAATAATAAATTCACTACAAGTTACAGCGGAGTCAAGCTCAGCAAATTCTACAATTTGCAAAATCACGAAACAGCGGAGAGATTTTTGTGAATTGTAAAATTTGCTGAGCTTGACTCCGCTGTAACTCGTGGTGAACTATTCATCTCATTGAAAAATGTTTCATACAAAAGTTCCAGGAAATTTTGTGTTTTATAATTTTTGTATTTGTAACTTTGGTGCGGCTGGAGAGAAGATATACTCGAAAAACTTATTCTCTGTACCGTTTTTCCAATATGATGTCACGAATGGTGGTCGCTCAAGGTCATACACTCGGAATATTAATTAGGACACCAAACTGTACAAATGTACCAAATTTCAACTCTCCTTGTACTTTTGTAGCGAAGGCCGCCTTTTATGGCTTCAATGCCTGGACTAATACCCATATTGAAAAACAGAGCACAACACGGGTTTTAGCGAGTTTAAGTTTTTTTTAAAATTTATTTTGATGTTGAAAGTTTAAGGCCATAATTTTTTACTAATTTACTAATTACACTTAAGAAATCCTTTATCTACTTACTAGAAAATTACGTACACTTCGCATAAAAGTTTCCTATAAAGTAAATATCTGATGTAGGCAGGCTTGTTACATTCTTAGCTCAGAATTAGCTAAGTATTAAGTGGTGCTGAGCACTTGATTGCATAATATATATTTTTTTATATTGTAAGATAGACGAAGCAGGCACATATTTATTAACAAACATATAGCAAAATATTGTCGCCATGATAAAAACATCATCTACGAGTATAAGAGGATATGTATGGTAACACCAAAAGTAGATCGATATATAAAAGAGTAATTTAGCATTTACGAAAATTATTTATGAAAATAGAGGACTTTAGTATGGTGAAAAAGCCCATAACAACTAAAATATTAAATAACTATTATATATTACTATTAATAAATACTTACCTTCATTAATTTCTTGTCAAGGATATGAATTTAACTCATAAGGTTTTTGTTGATAAATCATTTACCCACTTGTTCACTATTTATTAAACACATTCCAATGTATACAGGGTGATCTGTATCAATTCTGCACTAGAATAGGAGAGGGGATAGAGGACGGTAAAAAGAACAAAAAAAATATATATTTGCTAGGAAGGTTAAAATGTGTTGTTTGTCAAGTATGATCACTCTGATTAAGAATTCTAAGAACTTATTAGATAAATTTCCTTTGATATCTTTCTTTACTCTACTCTGTTTCGAACTTATATGTCCCAAATTTTTTTAATTTTCACTTATCAAAAAATACTATAGCAATACCAGTTATCGTATCGAATTTAAGAACTAACTTAAATTTTAATGTAAAGCTAACGATTAGCTTAAAGCAAATAGAAGTAAATTAGTCAGTCAAAATAATATCCATTCGCTTCTATGAATAGTTTCCAACGACTTTCTAATGCAAATATTCCAGTTTTGTAGAAGTTCAAGTTTGTCTGCTTCAGAAATCTTTTAAAGTTCGATATTACAGAATCACAGTTTTGGACCTGCCTATTTCGAAAATTATTGTTTAGACCGGCGAGCGTATATTACCAAGAGAAAACTCGTCCTATAAGGCAAATAAAAACTGCCGTTGACCTTGAATAAGGCTGACAAAACCAGAAAATTGAAAACCATTCTGTCTAAAATAATGAAAACAATATTGTCTGCCATTAGTGCGTAAAAAAGAGAAAGATAAAAATTAAAAAAATTCTTAAATACAGGGTGGAACAGAAATAATACACCTATGTATGTGTATAAAAATTGAATATTTTTTACATTCATATTTGTAATAAAGAGTCTATCGTGGAATTAAGTTTTCCATGTCTATAAATTATTTAAAAAAAAAACTGAAACCTAAAATTAGCTAATTAAGAGGAGTCAATACTCAGCAAAATTTTCAATTTAGATACCAGCGAACCTGTAGGTAATAAAATTTACTATACGTAGGTTTGTGTCCTAAAGAGAAAATACATATAAAATTAGCTGTGTGGACTAGCACAGCACACTGGAGACATCTACCGCAAAAGACAGAAACCCAACATCCGACAAAACCATACAATTTAAGACGAAAAATGAAAATTTGCAGTTCACATAAATTCAAAATTTTTAACGAGAATTAACTCTCCTAAATTTTTTTTGCCCACAATTGTTAACTATGCTATTTTGCTTTGTATTTAAATAACTTTCAAATAAATATTGCAATTTCTAGTCGGTGAAATGTCAGGAGAAAAAACAAGTATTATTAGAGTCAAATAATTATAAAAAGCGTTACTAAAAATGAAAAACTCGTCGTTATTTGCTAGATTTGGGCCTTATCTCTCTAAAACAGTCACAAATGAGAATATCTACCCACAGGAATTTGATTTAAAAGACTTCAATTTTTACGATTTTTACAAGTTTCCGAGCTAATATCTCCATTCCAATACCTACACTTTTTTTAATTTTTGCCGACGTTATTTACTAAACTTCGTCATTAATTTAAGATATACAAATAGTTTGCCAGAAATTTGCATTGAAAAATGTATGAAACTTGCAAATATTGGTACTGACTCCTTTTAACGAAATCTTCATTGAATTTTTAAATACGAAATTTATTTATGGCCCACCCTGTAAAGTTATGATACACACTTTTATCGTGTTCGGAATAAATTTACAACACAAAATTAGCAATATTAAAACAATGATAAGAGTGAAATGAACTAAAGTTGCTCCCCACTTTCTTTCATTTCATTCTAGAAAGGAGAAATGGATTTGACAGTTCTCATTTCACAATTGAAATATTTTGCCGCCGGGCACTAGAAATGCAAAATTGTTTCTAAAAATTTGTTTATCTTTAAATTGTTTGTGTTAATTCAATTAAAATGCCATTCCAAATATTTCCTGTGATAACCTTAAAACAGCTTTGTAACCCAAAAGTTATTCAAAACAAAAGTAGACTTTTGTCATAAATACATGTAAAAACAACACTGAACCACTACACCCTTATTCGCCAGTGTGTACAAACTCAGCGGGAAATAAAAGCGCTCGTAGGCGAATGCAGGAGCGCTACTTTGGAAGCTCGCAGCGTTTCCCCACCACATACCGTTCCTATTGTTTCATCGTGAGCATTTTTGCAGAGGGAAGCGCTCAGTAGTTGCAGATTCGATTCTTGGGAAGCATTCTGGGAGGGCTTGTAGGGTAGCACTCTGGGAGCACTTGCATGGAATACAGAGGGAATCAATATAAAGGTTTTATTAAAAAATTCGGTTTTATTCTCAATGTGCTCAGTTTAATTTTAAATTAAATTAAATTTCAATTAACAGCACACTTCAACTGACTACTAAAGAATGAAAATTTTGCTTCAGATGCATTTGAGTCATCTTTTTATAAAAAAAAAAAAAAACAGAGAGGTTATGAATAAGCCTAAAAGGCTGGACTACAATTGCCGTATTCGTAAGTAAATTTACTTGAGTGTGGCGAAAGCGCCCTTTAAATTTAACAGACGTACACAAATTAACTTTTTTTTTTTTATATTATTAAGCCACGCTCAGGGGATACCCTATGATGCAAAGCACAGCGTGGCAGGCAGGAAGGAGATAGGGAAAGGATTAAGGGATATGAGGAGAGCGGCGGAGGTGCCGATATATGTCGCCCTTAAACTTTCGCAGGTTGTATGCCGGAGGAAAGACAGAAGATGGTAGACTGTTCCACATTCGCACAGTTCGGGATAAGAAAGCATTACGGAATTTTAGTGTACGGCCGAAGGTAATTTGAAGGGTAAAAGGATGAGCACGGGATGCAGCGCGAGTATTGCGTGCAGGAACTATTCTACAAGGGATCAGACTAGATATTTCATCAGAACATTGACCATGCATATAGCGATAAAGGAGCGAAAGGCATCTAACATTGCGGCGGTGATCAGGTGAGTCGATATGACGAGTAATTGCCACATCGCCAATGAGCTTGCAGGCTCTCTTTTGGACAATATTCAATGAAGCTAAGGCTGTGCGACCAGCCCCGGCCCAGATATGGGAATTGTATTCCATTCTAGGTCTGATGTAGGACTTGTAGAGGAGCGCTATATTTGATGGGCTGAAATATTTCTTACACCTTTTCAAAAAACCAAGACAGAGGGGAACTTTCGTTAAGTTTAAATGTCAAATCGCAGTCAGTAAAGTAAAATCGCTCATTTCACAAGGACGTGTTGTGTCAAACAATTAAATTCTTATTAAATGATTAAAAAGTCCAATGTAAAAATTAAATTGAACAAGAATGGAACTGCAAATTAATAGAAGGCACAAATTTTCAATTAAATCAATTTCCATTTGTTATTTTTTGTTTTGGTTGTACCAAGATAATAAACCTTACGGAATGTGATATTTATTTAAAGTTTTCATAACGAAACCTCAGTCTCGTTAAAATCTTAAATTTCTTTAAAGTAATTGTGGTCCAGCCAAAACTCAGAGAAGATATGTGCTACCGCAAAGCTTCCTTTGGCTATGGTAAAGATTGAAATTTCTACTACGCTTTCAGAAGCAGATCCAGATGAGTCATCTTTTCACAACATAAAACGAATATACTTAAACTCAGAGAAGAGAGATCTGCTTCCGCAAAGATTCCTTTGGCTATGGTAAGAGAGCGCTTCGGAAAAGATATTTTCTGGCCATTGTGTGGAAGCGCTTCCCTTTACAAGCACTTGACATATTTCCCGCTGGGAAACAATATGCTTTTGGTTATTGAAAAATGTAGATATTTCTCCTTCATAAAAAATCAAGATATTTCTCTCTGTCAAACATATGCTCAAGTTCCTGAAATTTATATGCAATTCTTTCTTTTAAAATTTGCATTTATTCTTTTTTTTTTTTGCAAATTGTAACGATACCTAAAGATGTTTGTCAATTTGTTCTGTACGTATGAGGTGGTGGTGGAGAAAAGAGGAAATCATCTCATTTGTGTTAAATGTAATTAATTGAACTGGCAATATTGCGAATATCCCTTTTCAGGAATTAGTCATTAAAATAAGGTTAGTCCTATTGTGTCGTCTGCATATTAACTGAATTATTAGAGAGACTAATTTGGAGAAGTTGAAGAATAAAAAGGAAACCCCTGCACCACACCATTACACTTCCATACTCTACGATGCAACTTAAAAGAAAAGGAGTATTGATATCGCACACTCGAAATATTGTAAAATAAGTTAAGGTTTTTTGTTTTTTTTTTTAAATTGTATAACTTGGACTGAGATGCTTACGTGGTGCTACTAGATTAACAAGCAGAATTGAAACCATTGAATCCATTTTTTTCTAAAAATCTTGTCTAGCAAGTTTCCTCAAATTCAGATCTTTTTTTTATTTACATTCGAACTTAGTTATTGAAGAGTAATAAATATTTACGTGAAGGTTAGTTAAATTTCTGCAAAGCCAATTAGCCACAAACTTCAAATTTATAAGTCCTTCTAGAGAATACAACTCTTTATTCGGATGCTGCAGAAAAAAAATAAGGTGCAGTCCACAATTCCTTCACAGACCTATAAAATTTTATTGGGGATTAAAATTGCAAAGGAAGATAAGAAATAATAGTAATACTTTGAAGTATCATTACAAATTAAAAAAAAAACAAAAAGGAGAAAAAAACATGCAAACAAAAAAAAAAAGAAATCACGATAATATTGATTATCTATAAATTACAGTCCAAAGGCCTTCAAAATTTAAGATCAGTGAGCCAGTTTGCACGTACGTGGGAGTACGTAACAAAACGACGTCTTCCTCTGGTGGTTAATCGCTTTCACAAATTTCTCTTTAATAGTTTTACGCTCGCAGATCTAGGCTACTACAGTAAAAAATAATTCCCTAAAGTCAGTGGCAACAATTTGTGCCACACAGGTTAGGCATTTGTCGATTAGATTAGGGAAAGCTACACCTTGGAAAACTAAGATTAGGGTTTTCTCCCTCAAATGTAGGAAATTTTGGGTTCCCTAAAATGTAGGGAATTTTCATATTTTTTGCTTTCTACATTTTAGGGAATATTCCCTAAAATATAAGGAACATTGTTGTTATGTTTTTCCCCCCTAATATGTAGGGACTATTTGCGAAAATTTAGAGAATATTCCCTAAAATGTAGGGAATAGGTGATAGCACCACACCACTCTCCAGCATAGGTGAAGGTGATAGAAGACCACTCCTTTTGGAACACATTAGAATGAGCTGGTCCATACGACTGAGTAGAATAGAAGTTATATTGGTGCACTGGGCACGCTTAAACAAAATATTGAAAAACAATCAATATATGACTTGTTTTCAAGAACAATGTGTGAATTATATAAACGAAAATATATTTCGATAAAAAATGTAGCATAATACCTAATTCGTTGAATATTCTCTTCCTTATATTCAAGAGAGCTTAACATTTCGTAAATTTTACATTCTTTAGAGGTTTTCTGGCGCCAGATACGTAAATTCATTGAATGTTCCATTTGATTTAGGGAAATTGAACTGATTTTCCCTTTCTATCAGAGAAAATTACATTTATTTTTAGGGAAAAACCTGTCTTAAATTTAGGGAATAGTCCTAATATTTTTTACAGTGTAGACTATTGAAAAGGTGATAATCAGTAAGCGTTCGGTTAGGTCAGATTAAGGGTAGGGACGGACGATTAGGTCACTAGCACCATTCGAACAAAGTATTTTAACGAGTTCGATTATTGCCCTTGTGGTTAGAGAGCAAATCTTATTTGGAAAGATAAGTTTTTTTCCTGTGATTTGCAGCCTTTATGCTAAAAGTGGAGGACACTCACATTTAATATGCTTTGAGGTTTCATCTTCCTTTTCACGTAGTCGACACACGGTCAGACATAAGCAAAGAGGACTTTAAAGCTAAGCAATCTCCACTATCAAACTTAAAATGTTCAAAATTGTAGTTACACCCTTCTGACATTCAGTCATCGATATGAAAATATTGTGTAAATTCCATAACCCAGTGATTTGTTTGTTTGTTATAGATTTCTTTAGTGACGCTCCAAGAGAACTGAATATGCTCTAAGACTACTCAGGAATCCGAGAAGTGTTTAAAAAATATAATACACCGCTTCTATCAAGGGATCCTGTCGCAAGACTTACAAAGCTTTGGTTCTCTTTCAAACTCGAACTTTATTAAAACTAATGAGTTACAATTATAACGATTCTCATTGCAGGAAAATGATTTTACAATGTTTGGAAAATCATTAAATCCCTTTCGTTCCTCTTTATTTCAAGCCCACTTTTATACCTCGGAAACTATTTAAATTTTCCAATAAGTGAGTAATTGGCTAATAAAATATTTCAGAATTTTTTACAATCACACGGCTTTTCTGTTCAAATAAATCAAACTTCAATTAACAGATTGTTTCATTATTTTTTTTTGTTATTTATTATTTGTAAAAGCTTTGCGCATTAATAACAAAAAAAAATATTTATTTAGACATTATCTAAATCAATATTTAAAAATGAAATAATGCCCAAACTGCAAATAACATTTTGTATATTTATTAGTTGTCATTAACGGCTATTCGACCAAATTATTTTTTATTTGTTATTTAAATAAAATTTTGCCCAGGTTTGGTCTGATATTTGTACATGACATAAGAGTTTTGGCATAGGTACTCCTAATTTCCTTCTTTAAACTCTGGATGACTTCTGCGGACTGATTTGTCTATTAAAATCGGATGTCTTCCTTGGATAGATTTATTAAGTGAATGTAAATATATGAAAAAGAAGGTACTAAAATTGCAAAAAATTGCATTTCGGGTACATAGCAAGATAAGATATTTTAATCTGAAGGTTTTGGACCTTTTTAGTTCAATATGACAAACTTTTGTAGTATAATTAAGAAGTGGCGCTAGATAAAGTTATAAAAGCAATAATAGAGAAAAATGAATGCACACTAAAAATATTAATAATTAGTAGTGGAAAAAAATTAGAGCAAAAAAAAATATACAGGGTGTCCCGTAAGTTGACGTCAAGCCGGATTCGGGTGATAGACCAAATCATCACAGTTACCAGAAAACTATAAAAAAAATCTAAGTCATGTATTTTTTAAATTATAGACATTTCTTTTGTTTTCGAGAAAATGTACACCTTGTGGTGGTTTTTTAGCTCCTGGTGCTACAAATCTTTACTTTTTTCATTTTTATTTTTCTTATGTAATCCCGAATAGTGCTTATGTTACCTGTTGCTTTAAACTCTAAGCCAACTGTTCCAGTTTGGAAGAAAATGTCACATTTTGTCGAGCCAAGAATAGAAAATTAATATTTCACCCAACTTTAACTGACTGTAATGAAAAAAAAAATGTACTACGCCAGTTTGGGAAGTAACTTTAAAAGTTGACGCATTTAATAAGGATTCTAAAATTCTTAAGATTTTAGTTTGAGCGAGACGGAGAGTCATGAAGTGTGAGTGAGCAAGATAGTGACGCTAGTGAGTCAAATCATTGAATTTTTCCACAGAGGGCCGACTTACAAACCAAGTACATGGTGAAAGAAGAGTTCCTTATCTTACGAGGACGTAGTACTTCAAGCAGTTGAAGGAGACCCAAGTACATCGGTACGTGGAATCCAGGAAACCACGGGAGTGCTTAACAGATAGCTCAGCGAATTTTACAAAAACATTGACACCGGAATTATGGAAGCAGTTGAATTTGTCAACAATGGAAGATTTGCCCGTCTGATGACCCGATCCTTTTTAAGAAGATGTCGAACTTGTATTGCAGCTAAAGGAAGGCAGTTTGAACATCTTTTGTAAATAATAAATTTTAGCATCCAAATAAATGGTGTTTAATTTTAAACTTAAGGAATATTTGTCCTAAATTCAACAAAAAGTTAGGATTTCTAATTTGAAGGCGTCACTATCTGTCTCACTCACACTTCATCCAATGACTCTCCGTCTCGCTCAAACTAGAATCTTAAGAATTTTAGAATTCTTATTAAATGCGTCAACTTTAAAAGTTACTTGCCAAACATGTGACATTTTCTTCCAAACTGGAACAGTTGGCTTAGAATTTATTCGGGATTACATAGGAAAAATAAAATTGAAAAAAAGGAAAGATTTGTAGCAACAGGAGCTAAAGAACCATCATAGGGTGTGCATTTTCTCGAAAACAAAAGAAATGTCTATAATTTAAAAAATACGTGACTTAGAATTTTTTTTATATTTTTCTGGTAACTGTTATGACTTGGTCTATCAACCAATTTCGGCTTGACATCGACTTACGCGACAACCTGTATATGAAACATAATATGAACAAAAGTAAAATTAATCACAAATAAGTTTAAATTATTTTTCCAATACAGAGAGACATTGAAGAATATATAAAAAGATAGAGAAAATCAAGTTAAGTGGGTGTTGATAAGTTTTGGGATGCATTGAAAATATGCCTGCAGTTTGAATATTAAGAGGAAAGCAATTCCATAAGCGAACTACTTGAACAAGGTAATGCCCTAGACACACAGCACTCTTAATGAAGAAATAACTAACGACTCATTAGTCGATAATGATTCATTATAAACTGCAGACAACCAGTCATTTCTTTAATTAAGCTGTTCTGTCAAACTGGTTTTGATGAACTTATCACATTAAAGAAGCAATATGGATCGAATTAACGCGATAAACTTTGTTTTCATTTATTTTATTTTCAATTTAACAATTTCCAAATGAGAAACACATTTTATTTAAAAGAATATTGATAACATAATTTGTGATTTGCACTTTTTTTGCATTTCTTCTTCTTATTTTTCAAATCGGCAGATGCACAGCAGAGCTCCAGATTTACATTATATGCCAAATCTAGCACATTTTTCCTCATTATAGCTATAATGAAGGAGGAAAACACTTCATTAGTGTACTTCATTATCATCTGATTTTCGAGCCATAATGACGTAGCTATACTATGTGACACACGGCATTTTAATGACCAGTTAGTGCTAATGATTCATTAGATCGTGCTGTGTGTCTAGGGTATAAGAACCTTCCATTACTAATTTATAAAAGCGCGGTTGAATCAGATTTTTATTACGACGGGATGATGTGAATTGGAACATTCCTTTCAGATACTTTGGCTTATTTGACTGGAGTAAGTTATACGCAAGAATATCTTTTTTATTTTATTTTAATACGACATCATTGAACAATCGACCAAACAATGACGAAAACGTGAGATATGGTCGAATCTTCCTAATCCATATAGGTATGAACCGAATGTAAACAAGTTTTCGGGGGAAGAGGTGGGAAGTAGCAAAGAGATATCTCTTCAAAGTTTAGAGAGTTGTGGGATGGCCCATTGAAAGCAACTAACTTACGTGCAAATGAGCTATCCAATCTAAGAAAAATTAAACTGCCGAAAATTAATGGAGGCCACATCACTGTTTTAACTAATTTACAATGTGCGCAGCAACTTCATAGAATGTTGGCTGAAAGCCATAATCGTCGCAGTACCTGTTGCATAATTTTTTTCTAATCATCGCACTAACATTGTCACAACATTTCATATTACAGTGAAGGATTATCCCAAGATTGGATACCTTATTCAGACTAGACAATGGAAAACAGTTTAAAGTAACCGGAAGAATATAAATTTCATTGTAGATTGGATTGTAGAATGTTTTATACACTGTAATTTCCCTCGATTCAATAACAAACGATTACGCTTTGACCGATTATTTATAAATGGTCAGGTCAACATATTTATACGTGCGATGCAGTCCTTGTTACGGTCCCCAAGGAAGTTTGTGTTTGTCAGTGTTAAATGTAAAAAGTCAAGTCCGTATCTTTCGTGTTATGTGTATAGTTAAAACAGGTGATACAGCGCATATGTATTTTGTCTTTACTTGCTCAGATTAGCCTTAGGATTAGTGTTAACTTCAACTGGTTACAGCTCTGGAAGTGTAGGGAATATTGCTTGGAAAAAATTATTCTTCCTGGTCGAGAGTTATATAATTAAAGGTGGATGATTTCTCGTCTTCAGCTGACTGAAATTCATTGAAAATAATTTCAATGAATTTCTAAAATGCATTGAGAATGCAGAAAAATCGAAGTTTTCGACCCAGCGATCAGAGAGGTCTCATCAGTATGGTTATCTCTGATCGCCTACCATAGAAGATCGATTATAGGGTCACCCAATTGCCAATATAAATACTTTTTATAAAAAAAGCAAGTGTGAATTAAATGATAGCAACAATTTAAGACAAAAAAAAAGGAAAAGGGCATAAAATCCAATAGGAAGTGAGACGTTTTGTTTTAACGCCACCCACTTGAACGAGTTTTTTTTTTGTATCTAGTCGAAAAATAATATTGTAAAAATAGTTAAGATTTATATAATTGTGTAAAATAAGCTACGCAATATTCATTGAATTATGTAAGGCAAATTTAGGGTAGCTACTTGAAATCTTATCTAGGAATTTTGAATAATTTTGCGCACTTACTGAATTTTCATTTTGTTTTTTAAAGTAGAGCTTTACTAAAATTTGCATTTGCTAATTGTTAAATTATAATGAAGATTTTTTTTTAACGCTAGTTAAAGTTTCGCAAAAGCCAGTTAGCGACAAATTGCTATAATAGAAACGTTGTTTTTCATTTCTACTTGCTGCCCGACATCATGAGATATAGTTCTAAAGGTTAAAGGTAACATTTAAAGTCGAAGCTCAGACCAGGGTTCTTTTATGAAAATTTAAAACAAAACATTCATCAAACTTCACTGAACGTACAATGACATTTATATAACAATCGAATTCACAGTCTAAAAACTCACTATTATTTTTTGACGGATGTACTAAAGTACAATTCAAGTCAAAAATAAAAAAACAAAATTGGCATTGAGTTCGATATTGGAGACGAAGTGCGGTGGAATATCTTAAAACGTGCATTAAAAGTTGGCTTAAACTGAGAAAAGAAAAAAATTATTATTAAAAAAATATATTAGGTACCCAACTATAAAATTGCTAAGGAGGAATCTAAAGGGATCCTTGGACTAAAACAGGATATTTTTTTTATTAATTTTTTTGTTTTACGGCTCGACGCTGGAAGGTCAAGGTGAAGGGCAATAACCCGCAATGCTCTGGAAAAGAAAGCTAAGTAGTATTTAATATTTACATATTAATCTTTCAATTGGTAGTGGCTGACTGGCTTAGTTTAGATAATTTTCTTTTCAATCTATTTAAAGGTACCGTATTTATTATATTATAGCCTCTAATGCGAATTTGTTTTTGAATTATATTTTATATGGGCCGACACTATTGTTTTTATTTTTTTTTGTTAAAGTGAGTGATCCCCAGTGATTTGTTGTCCAGTTTATTTCAAAGCCGGTTTCGTGATATACCAGTAAATAGAAAACCACGTGGCGCCCATTTAAAAGCATAAACGAATCACCCCGTCTCCTGAGTCAGGTAGTACGTACCGCCGAGTATGTAGCATCCTCAAGAAGACCAATTGGTCTGCTTAGATAGATCTGTACGTCGTCGGCATAAAGATGGATTTAAAAATCGCAAACCATATCTGGAAGATCATTTATGAAAAAGCTAAATAGTCGTGGACCCAGTATTGAACCCTGAGGAACACCACGCGTGAGAGAGTGTAAGCACTAGACAGTATACCATTGACTTTAACTCTCTGGCTGCGGTTCGACAAAAACTTGTCAAGTGAAGTTTCTCTTTAAGTAAGATGTGATCATCACAGTGGAAAGCAGTGGAAAATCCAGAAAAAAGTCAACGTCGTGAGGTTATCCTGGTCGATACATACGCATACTTGAAATTTCGAAATTCGGCATTGTCGGGAACATTGGGAGAAAATAAAGGCAATAAAAACTGAAACGATTATCTGTTTAATAAATTTAAAAATAATCATAATAGGGTGTATCGTTCAGAAGTTATAGGGAGATTCAAAAAAAAAATCAGAAAAAAAAATTATTTAGCCCTTCAAACTGTTAGAATTTACCCCATGATAACTAAATAATTTTTTTTTTCACTGAAACCAATCACCATTTGTCACCTATTCGTAGAACACACTTTATAATATGCAGAGGGCTGACAGTGATGTGATAAATTGTATATTTTTCTAGTGTATGAGACTCCTAAATGTGATGTACAATAGCAAGACTATGCCGCTATGCTTGTATATAGCATCCCAAAATCGCAAATCCTTATAATACATAGCACAAAATTTATTTTTTGTTCACAATCACATTAGTTAGTCCAATATTTACTCAAAATTTAAATCGATTTTATAAATTTTCTCGATAACATTTCAAGGCACCCCCTAAATGGACGAGCTCCCTTTTAATATCTCTCTAATGACTTTCATTTAATTTGCCTACGAAATTATAGTCGTAGCAGACTACCGCACTACAATAATAATCGCAATCTACTGTCTGGAAAAGAAATTCGCGTTTCCCTATTTCATTTTTTTTATGTACTTATATTAATTTATTCCAAGCATATTTCTAATAAAATTTCTCTGCTTATGTGCTAAAAATAACTAAAAAGTTTTCTCAACTTTTTTCTTCGTTTCCTTAAATAAAAAAAAAAGCAGCCAAAAGCACACCTATTTCTGGAATTGTAACCACTTATGGTTGCCTCAATATCTACCTACCTCGCTACACATTTTGTTAGGACTGAACTTCATTTTCTTGACATTATCACACTCAAAGTTTCGTGTGTTAAAATACATTTGATGTAATCCTTAGGCGAATACTATTGCATTGGTGGTGGTGGTGGGTGAGAAAAACGAAGCATTAAAGGAAAAAAAAAATAATATAAAAAAAAATCAACGACGACGACGTCGAGATATTTCTGTTTCGTAAGATGGTTTTAGCTTTCCTATATCCTTCTTATGTTGCACAGAAAATTACATGAAAAGAGCATTTTCATCGGGCACCAACTCAAGAAATGTTTCAACTTAAACTTTACAAAACTTTCTTCGTTCATTAAACGAAAAACGAACAAAAAAAAAATCAGAAAAATAAAAATACAAAAAAAAAAAGTGAGAAAACTTAAAACCTCAAGATTCTCCGCCACTTAAGAAAGTCCTTGACTCAAGTTCTTCCCATAAGGAGAGATTCGTTTCTTTCTTGATAGTGGCGCCGCGGTAAGAATAAGATACACATAGGAAGCCATTTTCATTCTCACATAAAAATTAATTTTTATTGAAAAAAATATTTTCTATTTTTTTTTTTATCTAACTCGATTAGCTGCAGGCTTAAGGGAAAACTTATGAAAATCATTTCAAAGTAAAAAAACAAAATTTAAATTCAAGGGTTTTACATTGTGCATAAAAAGTTTAAAACTGGACTGGTAATGTTCTTTTGAAAAAAAATTAAATTTTTTTTTTAGTTTCCTTTTTGTGTATTTGGTATGTTACGATTTTCACTTTTTCCAGAACTCGATGGAAGGATTTTTCTTTCTTTTTTAGTAAAGGGCTTCTGTAAACTAAAACAATCATATTCAGAGTAAATGTTTTTTTTTTTTTTTTTTTTTTTGTAATTTGGTACACGTTTTATTTTTAATTTGGTATATAACCGACCTTGGGTAGCTTTAGCTTGGCCTAACTGAAATTGCAGTTTCATTAAAGTTTCTCAACGGGAAGCAATTTTACAAAGGAAGGACTTTAGAATGGGACGTCTCTTAAAATTTAAAACTTTGACAATTTCGACTTTTACAAAAGTCGGATTCATTTTATTTTGGATTTTTAGGAGAGGCTAACAAGGATCTGCTTTGAATTCTGTTGCTGGTATACCCTCCCTGACTTTTATGAAAATTTCAAAATTGTCTTTGAGCCCAGAGATAAATTTTGGCAAACACGAAATAGTAGAACTAAAGGTAAAATATATGAGAGGCATGATGGATTTAGAGATTATGAGACACATGAAGACATTTTAATGTTAGGTGATAGTTCCAGATAGTTCCAGGTATTTTAGACATAAAGTTAAAAGGTATAGGTTTGTTTTTAAATCATAATTATATCAGAAAAATCAGCTGATTTAGACTAGTACAAGGGTGGGCACGCATGATGTCAATGAATGCCGGTTTTCGATATACATGGACAGCAACCAGCTTTCCATAAGTGTGGATATTATGATTCTGGCACGAGTTTCCCAAATTCAATTATAGAAGTAGATTTGTGCTACATTTGCAATGCCTGATCCTATTTCATCTTTAATAACTCCAATTCCCGAACCGCTTTTTCAAAAAAAAACAATACCTATTCAGAAATTGGAAATTTTTCTTCAATAATATTTCAAATAAATGGGTTCACAAAATATGCAAATGTAGATTTGAAGCTTTTCAAATCTTCAAATCTTAGTTTGAAATCCGCTTGCAATTCTTCAAATTTTTTCTTATATTCGTTTTCTTTTCTTCGTCAATAGTGATTAACTAGTTTGGACTTAAAATCATACACAAATCGCCGAAGTTCAGCTTCAAAAGTAAAAACAATTTTTGACAAATCAATAATCATATTTTCCGTTGAAATGCACCATAATGTCGGTAAGGAACATGAAGACGAGTTCCATTTCCTAATTCTGGGTAGATTTTTTCTTTTTCTTTTGCAAATGTTTAGGTGGAGTTCCACAAAATGCAAAAGGCAAACATTGTAAGTTGCCTATAAGGAGAGATCACTGGACAATTCATTTGCTTCATAATTTAACCGTATCTCTTCTAAAAGATCTGAAATTGATGATGAGTTTTGGTATTTGTTCTAATTAAATTCATAATCTGCAAAACAATCCTCCAAACATTTTCGTATTTTAAGTAAACTCGTTCGCGGTGAATTATGCAGTGAAGAGGTAGAAAATGTGGATCATAGTTCTCCCTAACATTGAAGACTAAGCCCATCCTCTGCTACGGCTCCACGGTCTGGTGGACGACATTGTCGAGAAAATGTAACCTGGAGGTGCTGTGAAAAATCTAGAGGGCTGCCTGCTTGGGTATTACTTGGTGTTTGCGCACCACGTCCACGGCAACACTGGAGGTCATGCTTGACTTACTGCCGCTGGACTTCTATTGCAGAGGTGTAGCGGCAATTAGTGCTGTCAGGCTAAGAGCAGGGGAATGGTGGATGCAGAGGAGTGTTGGGCACTCCAATATACTCCAGAAGATAGACTGTAGTTATTGCAGGGAAGAAACAGACTAATAAATACCTATCTTGTCTTTTGGTGGGGGTGTCAATGCAATGATACCCATCAGGAGTGACTGGGAGTTGGTCGTAGCATCCGATCTTTCTATTTTTACGGATGGTTCCAAGACAAGTGCTGGCACGGGGGCTGGAGTGTGCTCCAGAGATCTACAGTGGCACGAGTCTTATAGACTGCCTGACAAATGCAGTGTTTTTCAGGCAGAACTTGCAGCGATTTATCAGGCGGCACCATTGGTATCTATGTGCAGAGCGCCCTCACGGCACATTTGCATATATACTGATAGCCAGGTAGCCATCAAGGTGCTGGATGCTGCGCTGGTAAAATCAAAATTGGTGCAGATATTCAAGACCAGCCTTGAGGAATTGACTATAAGGGACAAGGTGACGCTATGCTGGATACCTGGCCATGATATCTTAGGCAACGATATGGCTGATGAATTGGCCAAAAGTGCTCTGAAATGGATCGCTCTTCACCGGTAACTTATGTGAGGATTCCAATTGGAGCTTTAAAAAAGGAAATCATCAAGGGCACCTAACAAAAGACTAGCCTCCGGTAGACCAGCGGGGATACCTGCCGTATTGCGAAGGAATTGTGGCCTGCATATGACAGGAAGAGGGCCAGAGAACTGCTTAATGGCTGCAAAACAAATACCAGTAATCTAGTGGAAGTCATTATGGGTCACTGGGTCATAGGGGATAATGCTAGAAGAATGGGTATAGCTGCGAATGATTTCTGCAGGAGCTGTAAGGACTCGAAGGAAATCGAATCCGTCCAACACGTGCTTTGCGAGTGCCCTACTTTGATGAATAAAAGAGGTAGGCTATTGGGTAGCTACTTCTTTTCAAAGTTAGGAGTTCAGGTATATTTTGAGTTTTCTGAGAGAAACAGGGTGGATCTAGATAAAAAGTCTTAGATCCCGAGTCTCCTAAGGGAATCAGAATAAATCTTAGCTTACACTACGTTACAATGTTATTAGATACATCGGGTAGGGTATAGATAATTGGAATTATCGATAGACTACAAAATAACTTAGTAAACTAACAAAAGTTCAATAATAATAATATAAGTATACCTATTCAACTTTGTTGACACTACAAAATTTTAATAAAATAAAAATTAACGCGGCGTTTTGTTATTCACAAGCAAATTAACATGCACAACACAGCTGTCTGCTGTCAATAAATCTAGAAGTACGTTTTCAATACGTTTTCGTTTCACTTTAGGTGTACACTCTCAAATGCTTAGAGGGAGGTACGTTCTCAATACGTTTTTGTTACGCTGTGATTATAGTGTTCATGTAGGTACTATAGGGACGTGGTTATATTAGTAAAACGCGGTTCGTAAAGTTCACGTTTTCGTTTCACTTTAGGTGTATAGTCTCAAATGTTTAGAGGGTTATAGGAATTGACAAATTCGATTAAACTGTGATTTGCGAATGCAGTTTTGTCGTAGATGTCAGTTATTGGAATTGACATCACCTGTCATAAAACAAATACCCCTTAATCATAATATGTAAAATGTAATTTTGTAACCTTCGTTACTAAAGCAACATAAATAAAAAAGTTTTATAATGGCTCCATTCGACACTAAAAGTTGTTTTTATACACCGTAAACCGTACACTTTGGAGAGATATCTCTTTGCTTCTTCTCACCACTCCCCAAGAAAACCTGTTTGCATATTGCATCAGGAATACTCGTGTGGGATGGTCCAATTAATGTTGTGAATGGGCCCTCCCACACGAGTATTCCTGATACATAAACAGGTTTTTTGGTGAAGAGGTGAGAAGAAGCAAATAGATATCTCTCCAAAGTGTAGAGATATCTCTTTGCTTATTCTCACCTTCTTCTCTCTTCCCTAGAAAACCGGTATGCACACTGCGTCAAGAATGTTCGTCTGGGATGGCCCAATAATTTCCGTGCTTAAGCTACCCTGGTGCTGAGCCTGGGGGTCTCCGGCCGAGAACCCAAGAAGAACAATTTTCCGATTAAATTTCCCACTCCTCATGCAAATTCTTTATCCCTATATGTTTCTTTGGTAGTATCTTATGTGCCTAACTATGTATTTGGTGTTAACTATTACATAAATAATTATCAGAGTGATATTTTTAATTTGAATATATTTTTATGTTTTACATTTTTAATACTAGAAATTATTTGTTGTTCTTTTTACTTTTGTATTATTTTATTGTAGCGCCTCTTTGTACCATACACAACATTTTTTATTTTTTTTGCTTTATGGGTCGCTAGTAAATACAAATTGTTACTACAACTGATCCGGAAACATGCGACATGTAATATTGTCTATGGTCCATGTAAAAAGCATGTCTGTCAGAGGTTAACTGCAGCAAATTTTAAGGTTTGGGCTTGTGAAACTTCGGAGACGCCTAAATTGGAAAGGTAAATCCGTTGAAATCATGGGTATTCTGGGTATTAAGACTTTTTCGCCGGTACCGGTGCCACTCATAATAATTGCCTCAATAACATAATCTCTAGAACTGTTTAGTTGTAGGCGAGTGTTATTGCGCAACTATGGAGGGTTTATGTATGTTTCGTAATAACCTAATTGGTGCCCCAATTTTTACAATAATGGCACGAACATGTAAACCTGAGTAATAACAGTTTGTTCTGGTTTCGATCTTGTTAGTCATTCTAACTTATTTCTGATGAAGGAATTCATTCAAGGATTATAAAAAATTACTTTTAATTAAAAAGGACTTGCAACCTTTTATATGAAAAAAAAAAGTTTTTATTTAAATTAAAACATGGTACGTGTGTTACGATGAGAGGGTGGAAAGTTTATGTATATGTATTGTTTATGAAGATGGAGTGTGTGAAAATTTGAGTTTGATCTCTTTGAATAATTATGATCCCCCATATGAACGGTACTGTATCGCTATAATTATTAAATAAAAACTATTTTTTATAGAAAAAAAAAATCATGAAATATGAGTTGCTAATCTCCTTCTTGATTTAAATATGTATTGAAAGCAGATCGACTGTGTTAAGCAATGGAAGATGTTTGGAGTATATGTAAGTGTCAAAAGCTTTCAACTTAAAAGATATAAATAAAGAAAATTAATGTAAATACCATCATTTATCAAATAGAATCTCTGGACATTTGTATGGTTTAGCCTTCTTCTCCTTTCTCATATCTGAATACGTTTTTTTACTAATATTTTCAGATTCCTACTTAATTTCACAATTGCTCTATGTTTCTTTTCTCATAAGATTAGAGCATTAGTTAGAGATTCGAAATTCGAATGTGAGTTATTCTACCGTTGCTTTGGGAAGTTGGAAATCTATGCATCTCACAAAGGATAAAAGAAAGTCGGAAATATTGTCAATTCCAAATATTTTCCTGTTATTTATTTTATATACCCTAAAAAAGGTGTTTTTCCAAGTTTCAAAATTCTAGCCCGAACTATACCATAACCCTTTTCAGACAATGCATTTCATTTCCGTTGCGTTGAGTCTATTGAAGTACTTGGTCCGCTCCACAGAATAGAATGTTCCGCTTTCAATGCAGATGATATTCCACAGAAATTTCTCAAGATCTTGCATTGAAAATTATCTTCCGCATACTTATTCAAATTTGCTTTGACAAGTTCATGCTCATGGAAGCATGCTTTCGTTATTCTTGTCACATTGCCCGCCCAATAAGCCTTTTGTCTTATCTCTCAAAGGCCTTTGAGGAGAAGCTATGTTGTGAGAGCATATAGTAGGTGTTTGATGAGTGTATTGAGGATGTGTATATGTTTCATCCGGGCTGCTTCTGGAGACAAACGGGAGCTATAGGCTGTGTTGTGAAATATGACCTAAATTATGACCTACGTACTGCCATGCCTGCCACATATTAAAGACATCATGAGGAAATTTTGAGGGTGGTGAAATAATGAGGAGAAGTGAGAAAAGGGAAGAATTCACTTACCTGACTTTGGTTAGTAGTACCGGGGGATAGTGAATATCTTTTTATACCCTAGATGAATTCATAGGGTATACACTATGTTTGTCATTCCGTTTGTAACGTACAGAAATAATGATGGTAGAGCAAAATGGATTGGACACCCACGGATAATATTTAAAGTTATTTTGATTGTTGCATGTCCGTCTGTCCGTTTGTCTGTCTGTCTGTCTCTCCTTCTGTCCGTCTGTCTGTCCGTTCTAACGATAACTCGAAAACCCATTCACTTAGAGTGCTGAAATTTTGCATACGGGCTTTAAAAAAAAAATTAAAAAAAAAATTCGAAAATTGGTCAAATCTGGCAACTTCTTCGTAGGGTTGCCATAAAAAAAATTCGTTTTTCACTATGTATTTGGGCATTGCCTGAAAACGCGTTGACTTAGAGAATTGAAATTTGGTAGGTCGTGTTTTCATAGCAATAGGAAATAAAATAAGAAAATGAACTAAATCGGGAAACCCCGTACTTAGTGTTGCCATACAATGCTTTGGTCAAGCGCGATGCTTCCAACATTTATGAATAGCGTTTTGAGCAGTCGCCAAAGACCTATTTCCAGCACTTCTTATAGCTAGACTAGACTAGTGGCGAATATTATATTTTCCCATTAAACAAACACAAGACTTATATGGACTTATAATTTCTGCTTAAACATTGTGTTGAATTTTGAATCAAAAAACACACTGTTGAAATTTACCAAAGAAATGAGTTCTTTTTTTTTTTGTTTCAAATCCGGTACCTCCCCTTTTTATGATTAAGTGCTAGTAGACTTGTAGCGACACTTTTATTCCAGGCCAGTCCAGTCATCCAGTATTTCTTAAAAAACCGCTGTAAACGCTGCAAACTGATTCTAAAACAGAACTTTGAAATACCTTGCCGATGACAAAATGGTAATTAGCTAGCTAGGCTTCTGGATTTGTAGAAAAAAAACTAAATTGTAACTATTCCTCTGTCAACGTTAGAAGGGAATGGATAAAAAAAAGAGGAAGCTTATCAAAATACATACTGCTCATTAAGTCCAAATAAGGATTCTTTTTTATTGCATGCCTAACAACATAAAAGCTTGCTTTTAGATTTTGGTAGATGATACTTGACTTTTGCTCAGTTTATTGGACTTTAGCTGTGACTGTGCTAGCCTCATTTGATGATTAGACGCATTCGTTCCAGCCAGCTAACTCTGTGTCACCGACTTTTTGCAATCCTGCTGGTTTAGGCTTCCAAAACCGGCGGTCATTGGGATAGCTTGTTTTCAGCTTTCGGTTGTTATTACTGTAGAGCGAACTGGTTAGGCAGATTGTCATTGTGACAGCAGAACCATAGCAAGGCGAACATCACTTGCACAAGAAACTGACTAATTGTGGACAACTCTCCTGTAAGGAATTGGCAATCTGCCAATGACTTAACAATAAGTTGGAATGAGATTAGAGAGCCAAAGTTAATCATTGAATCACTTTATCAACGGTACACTTCACATATGGTGTTCCACAGGGGTCGATATTAGGATCGATACTATTCAGCCTATTAATAGACTCCTTACTAGAAATAGTACAAAATATATCGCTCTAATAGAAGACTGTATAGAATTCACCATATATGTAGGATCCACAATAGCCTTTTAACAACGGCCTATTATTAAAGATGCGGGAAAATCATAAGTTATATAATTCTATACTTAAATAAAATATTTTTAATCATTCCCATCCGTTACATTGGACAATTCAGCGCAGTAGAATAGTGAATTGATTAAGTGGTAATTCTTCGAAACAAAGATGAACTGTTCTGACAACATTAGTCACAATCTGTCCAAAATATATTGTAGACTACGTGTTTTCTTTTTTACTTTCAACGGGATTAACTTTGTTAGTGATAGGCTTATCTTTAGTCCTATTACTTTTGTAAATTCAATGACAGTATCAGGGGCATGCCTTAAGTTAATTTAGAGGTATATAACCGTATATTTCCGTATCACGGAGTCCTCCTCAATTGCTGCTAGACAATTATTTAGAACGCAGGTTGCATTTTAATTGTACGAAGTCTTGTATACAGCTCATCCTTTTTTCAGTTATCAAACTCTGGATTTTCCTTCCTGCCTGTGTCTAATAAGCGGTTTCTTACAAAGTATGCAGATTTTAGATTTAATCTCTAGTGCCGGATCATCTCGTGGGACTAGGATAAAGATATCCCCTATGCTAGATAGATAGATAGAAGACAATATCGACGGTACGAGACTAAGAGCGGATAATTATCTGAATTCCCCGTGGCCGTTGCCTTCATCGAATGCTCGTAGTTATTCTTCTTCCGTTGGACACTTAGACCAAAATTCAGGGAAAGTTTTGTTTCGGTGAATTTAGGTTACATATTTTTTTGTGTATTTTTTTCTGTATACGAAACGTATATAGTTCTAAAAGACTAGAAAATCTCTCTGCTAGTGTATAAACTGGGATAAAAGTAATCGTACGACCATCTGTGATTAAAAAAAAAGGAAGTCTTTGTTAGTTTGTGACCCACCTTGTCGAATACCTTAAGACATGGCCAAAGGGAACACGATGAATGCAATGATCTGTAAAAACAAAAAAAGAAGCGAAGCCAGTGTCTTTTCAAAAGGGGATATTTACAATTTTCATTTTTTTTAAGTTAAGTATGAGATTATATTCTGTGTACTCTAAAACTCAAGATTTCGTCACTGTAAACCGAAACAAAACGCGATAAACTCATAGGAAATCTTACTAGAAAACACTAGTTCCCATCAAAAGGGGATATTTACATTAAAAAATATGACATTATTACTGTTACTTTGGTTTCATTTCAAAAAGGGATATTTACAGTACGATTTCAATAGTCGAAATAAATTTCCTTTCAAAAAGGAATATATAACTCAATTACAAAACTCATCTAGTCATCATTTATTCATGACGTAACGCAACCATTGCTTGGTATATCGGATCAATAGGCTCCCCAGCTTCGAACTAGTATTGTCAGTCAGTGTCCGATGATAGAAGGGTTTGTTGATGAGAGATTCTTGCATTTTGTTAGCGTATTATGGACGGAAGAACTGTAAAAGAATTGAATAGTGGGGGAAGAAAGAAGAGAAGTGCAATAAAACGAAAAAATCGGAAATAGTAAGTACAAGTTTTTTAAATCTATCAGTAAATTAGTTCATCAAGTCGTACTTTCTTAAGAAGTTAAGTTTTAGTGAACAATCCTTGATCGTTTTTAAAATAATACATGATTACCCTGTTTGATCTACAGATATGCTGACAAAGATCCATTTTGTGTTAACTTGCGGAAATCTTGTTCGCATCGCTCTGCGAACTCCAAGTTTAAGTGTGATTCGACTCCTTTGACTTTAGTCATAAAAAACAAATGAATTTACAGCTGATAGGTTTCCAGCTGGCCTTATGTTTTTGATCGGGTTACTTAAAATGACGGATTTTTTGGGAAGGTTATTTTCAGGAAATACACCGATCGTTTTGTTGAAACGTATATAATTTATTAAACCATTGCTCGACGTTTCGGGTCCAAGTGCGGCCCTTCTTCAGGAGCTCTATATACATATAATAGTAATACATGAGTTCAAGTTTTTTTAAAAAATTCTAAATATAATATTTATAATAATATTTATAATAATATTTATATTTAGAATTTTTTAAAAAAACTTGAACTCATGTATTACTATTATATGTATATAGAGCTCCTGAAGAAGGGCCGCACTTGGACCCGAAACGTCGAGCAATGGTTTAATAAATTATATACGTTTCAACAAAACGATCGGTGTATTTCCTGAAAATAACCTTCCCAAAAAATCCGTCATAAAAAACAAAAAAAACCTTGTACTATAAACAGCAGCAAAAAGTTGACCAAAGTTATTTTTGTCTCGGTTAATAGCTCCATATGAGACACAACGAAAAGGTAACTATATTGCTAACGAAAATGTAATAAACAAAAAATCAAGAAATATGAGCTGTCAGTAGGGGACATTGGGGAATTGTGAGTCATGGGGAATTGTGAGTCACGTCAATATTTCACCATAATTGGAAAGTCTGACTCATGCAAATGGCTGTCATTGTCTTATATTTGACCAAACTCATTTTCCATTAGCAATCGATGCGTGTACACGTACTCGTTCGTTCCGTGCGGCAACCACTTGGAAAATTTTCTCATTTTCTCAAAATATTTATTCCGAGCGTTTCTGTTTGCATTGATGTGACAACGATTTTCGGAGAATCGATTCAGGTAAATATATTCATAATTATCTTATGGCATTGACATTTCAACTTTTAAAAGGAATTTCGCATAAACATGCAATGAGCGAATCATACACGGCCCTCTTGTCAATCAAAACGTTTGGGGAATTGTGAGTCACTTTTTTTGGGGAATTGTGAGCCACAACATCTTTGGCATTTTTCAAGCCAATATCGCATTTTTAACGCGTGTTTATAATTTTTTATGCAAAATTCCAACAGAATATTAGTTGAGTGGTTGGATATGCCGAAGAAATTGAACCGAAACAATTCCATTCGCTGCGATTTATGCGATCGAGCTGTTCATTTGAAATGCGTCAGTACTGGAGCCTATTTCACATGCCCGAATTGCGAATCCGAATAATTTTAATACCTTCCTTTTTATATATTTTTTTAAACTAATTGTTATGTAATTTCCAACCATAAAATAAATATTTTACAGCGATATTTTTGATTTTCCACTTAATTCAGACGGTGACTCACAATTCCCCAACATTTTTAAAAATCTTAAAAATGCATGTTTTTTGCCAACTCTCAGATTTTTTCAGCAGATAATAATTTCAAGATACTGCTTAAGCTAAAAGTTATGGTTTCCTTCCTAGTAACATAAACCATTTTGAAATTTTAAAAAATTTTGATTTTTGTGGCAGTTATCGAGCTTGGAAAAAGTGTGACTCACAATTCCCCAATGTCCCATACTATTTGCTTTAAAAAAAACGTATTGCCATAGTGTGTAAGAATTTCTTCATCAGTGCATTTGGCATAACAAAAACGAGACTAGAAAATTTAAGCAAAAGATTGTACTATGGAGAAACACCAAGAGAAAACCGAGGTGGTAATAAGTATGGAAATCGCAATGAAAATAAGAAACAAAGTCTGCGTACTTTTTGGAATAATCGCCTTGCTGAAGAAAATCATTACGGAAGAGAACAATCAAAGCGAGTCTATTTAACATCAGATTTAAATGCAAACAAATTGTGGCAAATATATAACAACTCGACTTCGGATGAATTGAAGATTAAAAGTAACGTTTGTATGTTATTGCGAAATAAAATAAAAAATGAACAAGATACCTAATTCTAAAAAGCAACTCCTAATAACAGAGCTAAGAATTCACAAACTCCGTGCTAATGGATTTTATGACCATTTAAGAAAGGTATGCTCTAATAGCAAGTCTGTGTGTTTTGATTTGCAGCAAGTTCAACCACTACCGCTTTTTACGCTAGACAGCTTATCCTACACAACTTCTGTGTAGTGCCATTGGATTCAAAAGCCCCAGTATTCTACTCATGGGATGAGTCACAATCTGCAAGAGTGTAGCTACTGAAATAGGATCTGCTGTGTATGACTATTTGAACAGATTGAAATTCGAAGCTGACATATATCATCTAAGACTGTTCTGCGATGGGTGTGGCGGCCAAAATTAAAATAGCCATATTTTGCACATGCTTTTTTTCTACCTTTTAAATGACTCTCCCCGCAACACCTTAATGATATTACATTGTTTTTCCCAGTAAAAAGACATAAGTAGTTTTCTACCAGCTGACCGACTTTTTGGCCGGCTGGAGAAAGAAATTAGAAAACATCCTGTAATAACCACAAAAGACGGATATTACGACATTTTTAAAAAAACATGGAAATTTAAAAATACTGGGAAAACATTGGATGCTTAAGGACATCAAAAGTCTGGAGATATTTTGCAGAAAATTGGATGGCATACAGTCATTAAAAAGAATAACTCTTTTAAAAGGAAGAGTTCGGAATACTTTAACTATTGAATTAAAATGCTACGAAAATTACAGATTTGAAAGTGGTTCCGAAAAATGGTTATCACTACTAAAAACGGGCAAGAGGCATCCTTTATCTCTAGATGACTTATGCTTAGAAAGGCCTTCGTTGAATGAAAATAAGAAGAAAGACGTTAAGAATCTGCTGAATAAACCGTTTGGACTTGAATGGTTTGATTTACCTGAACTACAGTGATACAAAGAATTACTAATTGATAATCCGAATTGTGGTCCCGAAGTACAAGAACAAACAGAAAATTTGTGTAATTGTCTGATGAGATAGGAGTTAGTAAGAGTTTAAAACTTTTTTTTATTATTTCTGTGTTTTCTTAAATCATTATATTTTAAAGAAGAAGTTTCTGTTTTATATTTTTGAGTAAAAATAGAAGTAAGAATTAAAAAATAAAACGTGATAAAAGTATACTCAAAATATGCTTTATTAATTTTGTTTTAGTATAATGTACAAATCAAAAGAGGATATTTACAAAAACGTACAATACAAAAAGGGATATTTACAAAATGGTACAGAGCAAAAGGGGATGTTATAAAAATTGTTATTCAAAAGGGGATATTTCCAGTAGTGTGCTGGAGTGGGTTCGGCTGGGCTCGCGCGAGCCCATTGTTAAGTTTTTGAAACTTTGCGAGCCCATTGTAAAAAGTAGGTTTTTAGAGTTTTCATAATCCCAATCTATCGTCTACCAAGTACCAGGCCCAATATAACGGCGTTAGTTAGGCGTTAGGCAACCCAAATTGTCTTGTATTAGGTGTAGATGAAAACGGTGTCTCGTGCTAAGCGTTTAGCCAATTTCACATCTGCGCGATTACTGACATTTACACATGTGCAACATGCATCGTGCATTGAATCAACGCACCTATTGTGTTTTTTGATTTTTTTGTGATTTATGTTTTGATAATGCTTTAAATTAGTACAAATATTCGTTGTTGTAGGTAAATCCTAAATGTAAATCTTTATTATTATTTTAAATTTACTTTTAAATATTTTCCATAGACCATGAAGAGACAAACAAACTTGTTAAATTATTTTGGAACAGAAAAAAAAAGTAAAACTACTCTTGAAACTCAGCAAGTACGAGTAATACGGTCGAGGTTGAAGAGACCGAAAATCCCAATATAGTTTTATCAAATATTTCTGTGTCTGAAAATGGAGCAAATGAAAGTTCATCAACTTCAGAAAAAACAACAACTGATCACACTGTGCATCAAACACTACCCGATTGTTGGAATGAAAAACAACTCAATTTCATTGGCTGGACGTGGAAAATGGAAAATTGGGATGTCTTGTTTGTTCCAAGTTTAAAGATTTGCGGTTGGAAACATAAAAACATTGTCATATTTCAAAGGAATTGATGGAATTTACCATAGAGCCAAATGGAACAAACAAAAGTACTAGACAAGCATCTTTACGCAAAAAACTTAGCTTCCATAACGAGTCAACAGCACATCAAAAATTTCTTAAATTAAGAGAAGAACGAGAAAAACATCTACATTCCTAATATTATAGATTCATTAAATCATGAAGAAATTTTAAAAACTTCTATAATATTTAATACTGTGTATGGCATTGTAAAGAGAAATCGACCAATGTCTGACTTACCAGTTCTATTAGAATTGCAAAAGAAAAATGGTATTAACATTGGACTTTCCTTACATTCAAGATTTTCTGGCACGAGAATTTTAGAACACGTAGCATTCAAAATAAGAAAAGAATTATTTGCAAAAATAATAGCAAAGAATGCCAAAATTTGCATCATAATAGATGAATCGTCAACATTGGCCAAAAAAACTGTTTTAGTTTTGTATCTACGTGTTGAACTTGCCGAACCTTGCATGATATTTGTCGATCTCATCGAACTTGAAAATGCCACTTACTGCTCTACTTACTGTTTTGCTTAAAACTTTAAATAAATACGATTTCTCTGATAAATATTTAAAAGAAAATTTGGTTGCATTTTGTTCTGATGGAGGTAGTGTAATGTTGGGCAAAAAAACTGGAGTTTCAACAAGGTTTGTCCAAAAATATCCGCATATTATAATTTGGCATTGCTTAGCCCATCGGCTACAATTAGCATTATCAGATTCCATAAAAAATATTGGTCAATTGAATCATTATGAAATATTTCTTGATAAGCTCTATGCCTTTTACCACCAATCACCAAAAAATCAACGGGAATTAAAAACATGTGCTGAAGAAATAGACGTGGAAATTATAAAAATGGGTCGAGTGTTCGGACCTACATAGGTGGGCAGCTTGCAGCTTACGCACTTCATTGGCGGTCTGGAAAAACTATCTCGCTTTATGCAAACATTTTGAATCTAGTGACAAAACTTCTGGACTATTAAATCGACTTTTAAATTTAGAATTTTTAAAGGATTTAGCTTTAATGATCGACGTCTTACAGGAATTCGCTTACTTTTCAGAAGCCTTACAAAGTCGAAACATTAATATTGTTAAAGCGAATACCCTAATAGTTCGATCTATTAACGCCATTAATTATTTGAAGGATTCTGTTTGATGCTATGAAGCTAAAATCGAGGATATGCTTAAGTCTAAAGCGTTTGAAGGTTTCAAAATAGAAAGCAAGGAAAAGTATATGAAACTCCCACGCGACAAACTATTAACTTGTATTGTTTCGTCCCTTAAAGAAAGATTATTGAGTCAACACAATGATATATTACGAACCGAAAATAATGAAATTATTAATGATGAAGATTTTAAAAATATTTTTAACGTCTGCTATCCGGAACAGTGGCAAATGGAAGAAGTATTATCTCCGTGGCGAGAAGGCGAAAAAAGAATAAAAACTTTGAGTTTTATTTTAAAGTGTGATATAAAGATTAATGAATTTAGAGAACTTGTTGAGGTTAAACTAGTAGGAAGATCAACTGAACAACCAGTTTCTGTAAAAAAAGCTAGAAACAATATAGAAACTGTTGCAATTAGCAGTGCTGAGGCCGAAAGAGCTTTCAGCGCAATGAACAATATAGCGACATAAAATCGAACAACATTAACTGTCCAACACATTGCGAATTTTATGACAATTTCTATAAATGGTAAACCATTTTATATCAATTTGATCCAATCCCTTATGTAAAATCTTTTCTGCGCAGTCATCATTTAGCAATTGAACCAGCAAATAGAATATCGGCAGCAAAGATAGGGGAGGAAGAATATTCTATATGGAGCTTTTTGGAATAATTTTATTTTAGTTGATATTCTAGAAGTTAATTTTAGTTTGTATTTTTTTATATTAAACATTTTGTTTGATAGTAATTTTGATTTTGTGATTTTGTATATTTTGCGTTTGTTTTTGTTTCTTTAAATTTTTCATATTGATTATTTTATAAAAATAATTTTTAGTTTTTTTTTAAATAACTATGAAAAAAATCAAACCCCCCCCCCCCCCCCCGGCGCCGGCCCCGTACAGCTATCCCATTGTCCAGCACACCACTGGATATTTCCAAACTTTGCAACCCGATATTACTGGAAGTAATAGTCAAAATTTTTTCAAAATAATATATTCTAGATAACTTATTATATCCTTTCTTACTATTAATCTGTAAAGCTCTTGGTATTGCTAAAGTCAGATTTTTTTCGATTTTCTGAAAAAAAAAACATTAGGACATAAATATCCCCTTTTGAAAAGACACTCCTCTTCGTTCAGAGATCGATACTTCCAAGATTATCGTTTCTAAAAAAAAGTAAAAATTAAAATTATTCAAAATTGATGACATCAATGAAGGGCGCAACCTCAGATCACGTTAAGTACATAATCACTCCCGATCTATTAACATTAAAACGCTGATATTTATCAAACAGAAATATTACTTCGCAGGACCAATGAATTCGATTTCACTCATTATATTATCTTGCTGAAATGACAAAAGTGCCACGTCAGCAAAAGGAAAAGGAACCCAAAATAGGTGTTAATGTGAGCGTATTGTCTTAAAACGTACCAGCACTAATCATGATGGATCCCAACACTTAATCTTACAGCCACCATAAACAGATGCACCATTTCACTTCGGTAATGGGATGTCACCTCCCAGGCAAGGAACATTCCATGAAATAGAATAACCAGGTTGAGAGTTGAGACTCCATTAAGTTCAACAGAATAGAGACGTTAGCGTCTTAGGTTGAATCTGAAACGATTCTATAAGATAAGAAATGTTTTGTGTACACGTTTCAAGTCGTTGAGAATTTTTGGTGAAACCTATTCAGTCTCTCACCATTCCCATTATCAACTCTCTAGTTAGATACTTCTACTACTGCCTAGTTACGTATAGTACAGTCAATAGCAGCCATCTAGCCATCCAACCAGTTAGCTTCTTCGAAACCTTCTTTGGTTTTGGATAATTCGTAATCGGTGGATGGTCTGGCGATGGTGGTTGGTGGTGGTTGTGGAGGAGGTGGTGTCTAAGAAAATTGTATTGGTTGTGTATGTTCAGTCAATTGGAAAAGCTCCCCTGAGGTGCTTCCTTTTCGTGGCACAAAGCACTGATATGAAGTTTACTCTGGAAGAGATTAGTTTATCGATTATTTTCAGGTCTGTGATTACCTTTGCCCTAGGACGCGTGTTGATGGGGTATGCCGTAAGCAAATTGACTTTTCCATGTTATGTACATGTATATAGATGGTAGTTGCTATTACATAGTTGCTGATTATGCTTATCCAGGGCTGTGTTCTTTAAACAGAACTAATTATGCTGTTCTCTCTTTAAGTTCAGGAGAGACCCTTTTTCTGAATAAGTAACTATTAGAACAGGCTATTAGGCGATACCAATTGTACGAGCCCCAAACATCTATGTTTATAGATAGATATTGTATAGATGCTTGCAATAGTTTTCATTAGTTACGGCTGCTGAGGTGTTTCTGTGAACTTATTCCCCTTTCTTCCAATTTCTTTAATATTAGAATACAACCCTGACCTGACCTTTCTTTGCCAAATTGACTAATTTAAATGCAAAAGATTGTAATCTTTGGGCCGGAGATGGAATTCAATTAATTCATAATTTTCGAGTAACCACTTGATTTCAGCTTGATTACTTTTGCTACTATCTATAGGTCCATGCTAATCCTGGCATTCTATTATGGTAATGCTTTCGTGTAGCGCAATCAATCATGGCAACATCCCTTTAGTTTGATTAACTTGAAGTCGGAAAGACTGAAATCATTTCGCAAATTGTTCTTCTCACCCTCTGCGTAGAGTCTTTCAAAGGTAATCATTTTGTTGCTTGTGGACTGAGATAATGTGCAAGGAGGGATCTGTGAAAATCAATTTTTATTTGCCCGCTGTGATTGAAATTTTACTGAGAATGTAGCTACTATATCGCTGAGAGTAATCTCTATCGATTAGAAGGCATATTAAGTTGGATTATTATTTGGTTTTGTTTTATTTATTTTCTAAGTAGAAAGGGAGCAGAGATCTTGATTAGGGGCAGTGAGGTAAACACTGATCTGACAGTTTTGTAAATGCTTACTATAGGTTCATTGCAATTGTGCCCGCTGCTAAAATAAATAAAAGTTTTAAACCGATGTGGTTGCCGTTTAGTTTTTACTTAGCTTTTAAGCAACCTTGAAATTGTAAATGAATTGTTATCCGGCTCGAAGGACCATACTCGTAAATATATGCTCTATGGTTAATGGTTGCGTAGGCAGTTTACATGAAGGGCCGTTTGCTTCGGGGGCCAACTGTTGTTAGCAGGCATATCAGTGATGGGGGGTGTCCTTGCACCACTGCCTTCCTGAATGCCAGCTACGTTATCTTGCCGGAGTATAGAGCTGTGACAGCCGAAGTGTATGTTCCTCGCTTGAGAGTTGAAGGACTGAGAAACTAGTTGACAAGTCGTGAAAATTTTTGATTCTGTGAAATTAATTTAATTAAATTTTTTTTTCTCTTTTTTAATTTGATTTGCTAAAACTCTGTCGAGAAAACTTTAGCAAGAACATATTTGTGTAACTAACATGTTCTTCAAAATTATGTTGACAATTTTCTTGGGAATATCATTCCATCAGAAGGGGATATAAAATAAGAAAAATTATATATCAAAACAACTTACTTTGATAAAAATTTTAATCTATTGATTCTGTTGAAGCAGAAATCATGTCTGAAACAGATGTGTTGAAAATGAAGGTTGCTGACCTAAGGAGGGAGTTAAGATTTCGTGGCTTAAGGCACTTTCACATCAAAAACAAGAACAGAAAAATGTAAACCGAAAAACTCAATTTATTTCACTTTAAAATAAGATTTTTGTTCCAATGATTAATAAAATCCAGAGAAATAGGATGAACTAGGAATTTTACTGAGAAAATAGTTATATTTATTTTAGATTTTGAAGGAAAACACAACTTTTATGTTTTATCGGCCGAAAAACTTTTTCGGCGGAAAAATTCGTCCGATAAATCATAAAAGTTGTGTTTTCTTAAAAATTCTAAGATAAATATACTATTTTATTAGTAAAATTAATAGTTTATCCTATTTTCCATGATTTTATTAATCATTGGAGCAAAAATCTTGTTTTAAAGTGGAATAAATTGAGTTTTTCGGTTTACATTTTTTCGTTTCTTGTGTTTGATGTGAAAGTGCCTTTATTCACAGTCGGGAATAAAGCTGAATTACAGCAGCGGCTGCAAACAGCTCTTCTTGAAGTTGAAACAATATCCGACGAAGAGGTTCTGAGAGATGATGATGAATTAGTTGCTTTAGAACCATCACTAGAAGAAGATATATGTTTGTTGGAGGAAAAAAAGAATGAAGAACATACATCATCTAACGAAACTACTACACAACATAAGAAAAAAGTTGTTTTAAAACGAAAAATTTACTTAAGGCTAAAGCCAAGGCTGCCCCCGGCCCTAGTGATTTTCGTTGTGGTGTATGCGCTGAAGTCGAGCCGATTAAGTTTGGCAATGAGAAGGCTGTCGCCTGATAAGCTGTTATGCTTGTTCGAGCATGTTTCACTCGGTCTGTGTCAATATCTCTGTGGTAGATTATTTAACTGGTTATCAAAACAAGAGTGTCAACTGGATTTGCACGGTCTGCCTTAATACGGTCAAATCTCACCTAAATTGTGACTCTGTGGCCCCGGTTGTCTCAGGCAAAAATAGCAAGACTGGTGTTTTCTCACAGACATCACTTGTCGAGCTAAATACAAAGATTGATTCGCTGTCCAGTGGTATCCTTTCACTACACTCTGAAATCGTGAAGCTCAAATCACACTCTACCTTGAGGATTAGTAAAGACGTTGAAATACTCAAATCTTACTCTCGGATTGGTACTAAGAGGCGCACATTAATTCTCAGTAATATTCCTGAAGCTAGTTTTAGCACTTGTTAGCATCTGCTGCCAGCTTTATGCGCCATTGTGGGTCTTCACCACAGCTTCCACCAAACCATTGAGAAGGCGGAGTCCTTCAGACGCCCCCCATCCTCCTTGCAACCCCCCATCTCAGGAAATCTAAAGGCTTTATTCGTTTTTTCAAGGAAGAAGACTGTGCTGCGTTCTTTCAGGCTTACATCAACCAATTTCGTTCGCAGCCAATTACACTTAACTCCATTATTCCCGGCAGCTCTGATGCAAGAGTCTTTGTTAACGAAGATTTGGACACGGATGAGCTTGAACTTCTCCACCCAGCCCTGAAACTTATACGAGTAAACTTTATTCTGCGTGTCTCAACCAGACACAGGAAAACACATATATATTATACAGGCAGTCTGCGGACGTCTCTTCCAATTTCCAAAACGATCGATTCACGCTCGCTTTAGGGCAACAACTTTTGACACTAGCTTCTCAAGAAAACCTGTATGATTCATCACCTGCTTCCCACGCAGGTTGCTCTTCTCAATATTCTCCCCCTGGTAAATTCACTATTAACCCTCAACGCTCGTTCTTAAAAGGAGAAGAAATGAGGACGTAGGGTAGAGAAGCGGAACAAAGGTAAAAAGGAGAAGGGATGGATGGGGTAAAAGAGGAGAAGTATAGAAGTTTATTGGGACACCATGCTCTGATTTATCGTTATTTTTATAGCTCCTATAATCTATTATTTAATACCTTTGTATATAACGTTTTATACATTATTTAGTATAATTGTATACTTTATACTTTAATGATACTTTATGCAATCTGATTTTGTTATCTCGTTATTACCTATATATATATATACCTATATACCTATATATTTTGTGTTGTTGTGTGTCGCTTTTTTTTCTTTTTTGCTTTTTTGTTTTTGCCTTCAGCATGCAGAATTTTATTTTAGATTTCTGCAACATTCGCGGATTAAGAGCAAATCGGTTTTCGGTGTACTGCCACCTTAACTCAAAAAATCCGGCAATTCTTGCGCTAAGTGAAACCAAGGTCGTTTCTGATGCTGATATTAATCAGTATCACGTCCCTGGTTACAGCTTCGTGCCTCTTTTTTCTCAGCATAGAGGGATCGCAGTATATATTCGGAATGATGTGGCCTTTACTATTCTTCAAGATTTTCCTTCTGCTAATCCAGAGTTTAATTATATCTGGATTAGGTTCAAACTTCACAAGCACATCATATACTTCTGTTTCCTTTATCGCAGCCCAAATATGTCTGATGACGACACGGTATCCGTATTTGACAATATCTCCAACAATATTGATCATTTACTTTCTGTTTCCCCCTCTTCCGAAATCGTCCTGGCAGGCGATTTTAATGTTCATAATATACCGTGGCTCAGACATTCTTCTACCACAAGTCCTGCGGGCCGTTTCGTTGAACTCTTCTGTGAATCATTTAATTTGCAACAGCTAGTGGATGCACCAACGCGAATTCCTGATGCAGCTGGAGATAAAGCTAATTTACTCGACTTGTTTCTAACATCTCATCCTGACAAATATTCCATTTCAGTCGGTTCCCCTCTTGGAAATTCAGACCATTGTTTAATCACGGCTCAATTTACCACCTCAAACCTGTGCCGCCCAACTGCTCCACCTACAAGTAGGCTTCTTTGGCACTATAAGAATGCTGATTGGGAAAGTCTCAATAAGTATCTTAAAGAAATTGATTGGTCGGTTTGTTTTGCTTCGAGGGATGTTGATGAATGCACATTACAATTTAGTAACATACTAAATCTTGGCATGCGTGAATACATTCCGTATTCTTACAGCAGGTCTCAACAACAGCATGATCGCTCCTGGTTTAACGATAAGTGTAACCAAGCTATAAAAGCGAAAGAGTCTGCTTTTCGCGCCTATCAATTGCATCCATGTCCGGAAATGAAACAAGTCTACAAGACTGCACGGAACACCTGCAAGTCCATTATCCAGAGAGAAAAATTTCTTTTTGACCAGAATATTAGACAAAGAATCTTGACAAGCCGCAAAGGTAGCAAAGGTTTCTGGTCCCTGGTCAAAACCATCAGGAACAATTTCACCAATTCCTCTATACCTTCACTACTTAATAATGGAGAAGTGATTGTTGACTCCCTGGATAAAGCTAATATTTTAGCTGCTAGATTCGCTTCAAATTCTCGTCTTCCACCAACTTCACAAACACCTGTTTGGCATCCCCCGTGCGGATGTGTACAAGAGCCAATACACGTCCGTACGAGGGATGTGTTCAGGGTCCTTAAGGATATCAACGTCTCCAAAGCCGCAGGTCCTGATGGTTTTTCGCCCCTGTTAATTAAAAGCTGCGCCTCATCCTTGGCTAAACCTCTGCGCAAACTCTTCTACTTGTCTTATTCGACAGGAAAATTTCCAACTGCTTGGAAGCTAGCTCACGTTCAGCCTATTCCTAAGAAAGGAGAGGGTAGCGATCCCTCAAATTATCGACCAATTGCCATCACTTCGATTCTTTCAAAGGTTTTTGAATCTATCATTAACTCAAAATTAATGAAGTATCTAGAAACTAATCATCTCATCAACGATCGCCAATATGGCTTCCGAGCTGGACGCTCATCTGGAGACTTGCTGACCTTTCTTACGGAACGTTGGAACCGTAGTCTTCACAATTTTGGTGAGTCTAAAATCGTTGCTCTAGATATTTCAAAAGCCTTTGATAGAGTCTGGCATCCAGCCCTTTTAGCCAAACTTAAAGCACTTGGTCTCTCCCCTCCTCTTCTATTATGGATTGAAAGTTTCCTATCTAGTCGCCAAATACGTGTTGTATTAGATGGCGTTACATCTGAACCGCATCCCATAAATGCCGGTGTGCCTCAAGGCTCTGTTATCTCTCCAACTCTCTTTTTAGTTTTCATTAATGATCTGCTTTCCCTTACTTTCAATCCCATCCATAGTTTCGCAGATGACAGTACTCTTGATTTCGCTTACTCCTTTGACACTCTTGCGGAATCCAGGGGGAATGCCGCATGTGTTAAACGAGATTGCATGACTAGATCATTGAATAACGATCTTAACAGTATCCTCGCTTGGGGCAAAGCGAATCGCGTCGAATTCAATGCATCTAAGACTCAAAGCTGTCTCATCTCATTAAAACAAGATCATAACTTAACCACACCCGTTTCTTTTGATGGAGCATTAATTTCTGATTCACCGTCACTAAGCATTCTTGGCATTAATATTTCCAGTAAGTTAAACTGGACAGATCACATCTTCTCTGTTGCCAAAGAAGCATCGAAATGTCTTGGATTTCTGAAAAGGTGTAAGAAATATTTCAGCCCGTCAAATCTAGCGCTCCTCTACAAGTCCTACATTAGACCTAGAATGGAATACAACTCCCATATATGGGCCGGGGCTGGTCGCACAGCCTTAGCTTCATTGGATATTGTCCAAAAGAGAGCCTTCAAGCTCATTGGCGATTTGGCAATAACTTGTCATATCGACTCACTCGAGCACCGCCGCAATGTTGGATGCCTTTCGCTCCTTTATCGCTATATGCATGGTCAATGTTCTGATGAAATATCTAGTCTAATCCCTTGTAGAATGATTCCTGCACGCAATACTCGCGCTGCAAACCGCGCACATCCTTTAACCCTTCAAATTACTTTCGGCCGTACAGTAAAATTCCGAGATGCTTTTTTATCCCGAACAGTGCGAATGTGGAACAGCTTACCATCTTCTGTTTTTCCTCCGGCATACAATCTGCGGAAGTTTAAGGGCGACACACATCGGCACCTCCGCCACTCTCCTCACATCCCCTAATCCTTTCCCTATCTCCTTCCTGCCATGCTGTGCTTTGCATCATAGGGTATCCCCTGAGCTTGGCTTAATAATATAAAAAAAAAAAAAAAAAAAAAAAATATTGCTTGATAATTTCTACTGCAATGAGTTTGTCCGCTGCACTTTTGTTGCTTTTCTAAGCTTCATTCGATATAATACTGTTATCTATTTCAAACTCGATGACCTAACGTTTGTGACGTAGCGTAGGCTGAGGTTTTTTAATAAATGCTCTTCTATTCTATTCTATTAGCTAAACTCTCGAGAAACTGAAGACAGTCGTCAACGTCACGACCTACCTAGTAACGGGTGATCAAAGGTTCGGGGAGTAAGTCGATTAGAAGGACAGCACCTGTTACTATTATAGAAAGGACCAGTTTACTTGTTGTAATATTGGGACTGTCGACTGGACTGCAGGTCCAGACTGTCCCTATACCAGCCTGGATGAGTATTTGGATCTAGCCGAATTCAAATATTCGTGTAAGTTGGGGCCCTCTATTCAGAATACCGAATGGGCTACATTCAACAACCTGAAAGAGTACCAGATCCAGTATACTCTCGAGATCGTCCTTTGATGAGTGATTACATGGGTGCGTTAAAGACAGTTGCTTCTATAGTAGCCACCGCTCCTAATTGGGAGTATCCAAGTACAGGCGCTCTGAAAAATAAGTATATATATGTTAAACTAAATAAATAAAACGACAATTTTGCGCTCTTCTTCGTCGGTCTCTATGCTATCAGCATGTTGGACCGATTGTTGTTCTTTTCTATTTAAATATAAAAATAATTATTTCACAAAACATGAACATGAACATAAAAATGAGTGTGTTAGTCTCTGTGTTTGACAAGCTAATAATTCCGGTGGTTTTCTAAATGCGTTTACGAAAACCCTATAAATTCGGTACGGCTGCTCAAGGCCGTTTACGTCATGCAGATGCCACTGTCAAACGGCCACAAGCCTATACTTTCCTTTTACCGATATCCTGTGCCGGTATGCCTCAAGGATCGATCCATGGTCCCTTATTATTCTCCATCATTATCAATGACATATTTCTTGAAGTAAGTTTTGTGATCTCTATGGTGTGCAACTGTAAAGCTCCAATCGTATTAGCCTTATTGAGGATAATATACCTAGTTTTAATGAAGATCTTGAATCAATTCACTTGTGGTCCATATCGAATAAATTGAAACTTAACCCAAATAAAACTAGAAACATGATTATATATCGGTTAAAATTAGACAGAGACCTGTGACTATTAATAATACTATTATTCCACTTGTCAACTCCGTTAATAGGCTTGATGTAATATTTAATAACACTTTTTCTTTGGATGACCCCATCATTTATTACAATATGCTCAATCTTGGGGTGTGATTTACTTACATATTTGGACTTTCGTGCGCTAGCTCTTTTGGCAATAATTGTCCAAATTATGAATATCTTTAAATCTTAATTGAACATGTTATTGTTATTATTAGTGGCGGATGCGGACAGAGCTTCCGCCTCTCATCTAGTAACCGCAACCTGTAAGATCTTTTGTGACATTACCCTTAAATAACCTAGGGCGCCCATTCGAACTTAAGGTTTCTTATAAAGCCTATGTGAAATTCTTGGGGGCAGTGCCCAGTAAATAGGCCCGTTATGAGCCTTAACTCCTTTCTGCTGAGTATGAAGAATGCTTTTGTCCTCTGTTGCGAATACTTTACAAAATTCTTCGTCTGTCGCAGTGTGCCCTTTTATTTCTGTCCTCCCAAAGCTTGATCTGAACTGAGGGGTAGCTGTTTGGTGTTCAAAACGGGCTCATTGTTTATAAACAGAGATCTGGCTCCTTCCTTTACAAGGAGGTCCGAAATCTCGTTGCTCTTAATGCCCTCATGTCCTGGTACCGAAATCAGTGTCACCTTGCTTGCTTCGGCCAGTTGCTTCAAGAGAGTAAGACAGTCCCAAAGGTAAATGAGTTAAGCGCTTTCTGATATTATATATATTTTAACTCCACGCATATTATTTCAAAAAGTTCTATGGCATGTATTTTTCCTAAAAAATGGTCGGTGCCTTTGGGATATGGCACGCCTGCTCTACTTTCCATCTTAGACCCATACATGTACTATTTAAGAGATCCTTTTTCAAAGGGTAGGTTCCCATGTTTGCCAAAATTGATGGTCACTTAAGATCAGCTTAAATGGTGTTTCAAAGTTATGGCGTTTCGGCATAACGTTTGAAATTGGGTTGGCCATCGGATTCTCTGGAAATTCTTGGAGGACATTCAGGTGGCCAACCAAATTGTTTGTGCTCAGGATATTCGCCCGTCTGCAATCTAATTGTACTGAAGATGGCCTCCTTCCTAACATGCAAATCTGAAAGGAGTAGGTCCAATATAGCTTCTAAGGCTGCAGTTGGGCAGGTACGCATGGCACCAGTTATTCCTATATATACAAGGCCATTGTAGTTTTTGCAAACTAGCTTTAACTGTCTTTTGTTTTGTTTTTGGCGACCAAATGAGTGAACCGTATGTGACCATGGGTCTTATAATAAACGTATACGACCATAGAGTCATATTTCTTGCTTAAGACCCCAAGCTATGCCAAATAGCTTGCGGCATGTCCATGTTGCCACTGTGGCCTTCTCCAGAACTGTTTTTAAATGGGAGTTCCAGATTAGTCTGCTATCCAGGGTAATGCTTAGATACTTCACGTCGTTTGAGAATTAGGCTACTGTTCCCTCAAGAGATGGTGTTTTTTTTCTCGAGAAAGGAACAATTATTGTCTTGCTATAATTGGCTCGAGGTCCCATTGTCCGGCACCAGCCGCGAACTATGTTTTAGGCCACATGTCCTCAACTACTGTTCCCACAAAACATAAAGTTTCCTTTTTTTCGTGAAAGGAAGAATTATTGTCTTACCAGAATTGGCACCAGTCGTGAACTATGTTGAGAGCACTTTGCATTAGATCAGAGATTGTTCGATCATGTTTGCCCCTGATTATGATGACTAGGACATCTGCATAGCACTGATTATCATCGCCTGAGTTGGTCAGCTTATGTATAGGAGATCATCGACAACTAGCGACCATAGTAAAGGGGGGACAGAACCCTACCTTAGGGATATGCTTTAATGGCCACTACTGTAATCGCGTCCTCCCCCAGATTAGCTGTGATTCTTCGGCTTTCAAGTATAGCTTTTATCCATTTTATTAAGAATGGTTCGATTTCTTTTTTTTGTAATTGCCTTCTCAATGGCTTCAAAGGACTTGTCTTTCTATGGGTATGTGGCCGCATTAAATTCAACAAATACAGAAACTAAAGTTTTAAATCAAACTGCTTGGTGCTCTTTAACTCCTCCAAAATTCCATGTTCAAAATTCGTTCACTTGTAGTTAATATGTTTTTTTAATATTTTCTTTTTCATGGACAGAAAGTCTTTTTTTATCTCATTTTCATTGGCTATTCTGCTCAGCACCTGTTTCCATTACACATTTTACCTATGTTACTTACCTACAACTTTACACTTGCAATCAAGAACAAATCTCTCTTCTCTTATTTCATTAATAAAAACTTTTTTGCTTACGGTGATTTCCCTAATTTTTCTAGGCCCTTCGTAATTGGCCACATCCCCTTTAGCAAAGATTTCTGATTTGATTTCATTTAATTTGGTTTCCTTGAATATCTTCTCAAAGGAAATTTAACTCATCGTAAATGTATTCATACCTAATTTTCCTGCTAAGAGATAATTTCAGACAAGGCGAAAAAATTCTTAGAATTTGATAATTCCTTTGCTTTAATATGAATGACGGCAAAAGTTTTCTGATGGGTATACTTTAAAGGAATTTAAAATCTTCTTAAAGTTGCAATAAAATTCGTGGATTTTTTTTTATTGCAATGGCAATAATTTGAGTTACTGTTGCAATTCTTATCGCAGTTTGCAGAATACAGTCGTAATAGTCGCACCATTAAACTGTTTCTCGTTTTTTTTGCTTTTTAAATTCTAAAACAGAGTTCAGCAGTTTACCTTACTGCTCAATAAACATTTCACATTTTATTAGGGTCATTGAAAGTTCTCACAGCCCCTTATAAGTCTTTTCTGCTTTTATATTGCTTTATTTAATTGAACATAAATTTTGTCTGCCTGGGTCAAATCTTTTGATCCATTTCTTTTTGATCGATTGTTTCTATTGGAAGCCGGCTCTGAAATTCTAACCAAATTTAATAAATTTTTTACCTACTTATACCGGGAAAAATTGCTTGAAACTTGGCATGCATTCATAGTTCCCATAACAATATATATATTTTTAGATCAACTTTTCAACGGAATTTTAATTGGTAATAATGTATTGTTATCGAACCAACGCATGTGTGCCAAGCTTCCAGACAATTGTCTCAAAAGAAATTGGTCAAAAATTGATTTGCATGGATTCATCGGAATTACGCATGCGTGGCAAATTTAATTTTTTTGTGATATTTTATTGAAAGCTTTCGTTGTTATACCCTAGAATGAAATCTAAAGGGTATACTAAGTTTGTCATTCCATTGATAGTAAACTGTCACTTCACCCGCTCAAGGCGCTAGTTATAGGGTGTGAAAGTATAAAAAAAATTGGAACAAAATTCCTAATTTTTTTTTTCAACGCTTTTCCCGCCAAAATGCCTATTACATTTTCATGCAAGATTTGGAAATCTTAGCATGTTATATGAAATGGTTTTTGATATAAACCTGTTTTTGTGATGCATAATTTCATTAATTTCGCTACTAACGATAGGAATTAAACTTGATTTTATGGAATTCCTCGCAAAAAGGAAGCGGGAAAGTTTTTAAAAAAGGAACACCTATTTTTTTTACATTGACGTTCATTAACTAGCATCTTTAGGGGATGGAGTAATGGTGGGACATTGAAAAGCCTATACGGTTTACTATCATCTGAGCACCTTCGAATATCGTATTTCAAGGAAATTACGAGGTGTTTTGTGAAAAACTAGCATATTTTCTTAATCTACGCAACGCTTGAGATTGCCAACCTCCCACCGTATGTTACACATTTTTTTTGTTCGTAACACTTCAACCTATCTCCTCGGCCAACTAATTGGCTACTCTACCGCATATTTATTAAAAGTAAAAAATGAACATTGCTAATTATATCTCATTTTATGTGGATTTTGCAGAGAAGAGAGTGCATAAAAAAAAAAACAATTTAATTTAACTCGGACTAACAACCCAAAATTTAGAAGAAGAATCACCATTTATTTCTAAGAGAAAATACATATGAGAAGGCACTGATTCCTGAAGTTGTAAGAAATGAATGAAGTCAATCACTTCCTAATTCATTACAGACAAAACATTTAGACTAGATGCAAGAGGGGAGGGCTACAAGGCCGAACTTATATCAAGTGCACAAAATGTTGATGGCTCACTAGTCACTACTATATCTCGATAGAAAATAATACAAACTTTCTTCTTAAAACACACTACAACAAACTTAGAAATATATAATCATTTCATTTTTTGTTGCTTCCTCTATATTTACAGTCGTTGTAGACAATCAATGTAACTCAGCACTTCATGAAATGTAGGCAGATAGTGTAACAGTTTGCGCTTAATGAGTTTTTACATAAAGTGTAAAGTGTGTGTGTTCATGAAGAGTTACAAGACTTTACGCAAATGGTGTAATATTAACCGATATAACCGTATGCTAGAAGAGGGTGATGAGCGGTGAAGGGGATGTCGCACCCAGTCGTAACCCCCGGAATATACAAGCCATGAACAAAGTTGAAAAAAGAGAGGTCGTCCAGCAGGGGGACATACACAGTCTTCTTGCCTTGTCTTACTGCAGGAATATTTCTTATAAAATTTGCTTGTATTTTGTTCAAAGTCTATAATTTCCATAAATTTGTTCTACATGCTATTTTTTTTAAACTATCAGAAAGAAAACATATTTGGCTGCAATTTGCTTTAACTTCATTTTGCTGTGGGAGCGACAGTTTTGGGCTTTGGGACCTGTTTAAGATGAAATTTTAGTTTTTCCTCCATGACGAGTATACAAAAAGCAGTGAGAGTGAGCTCTTACTGCATGCTATACCCGGGACGTTAAGGCCTTTTAATGTGTTGGTGCCTTCGGCGACTTCATGGCATGTATTATATTCCGGGGGTTATGACCCAGTCCTGCGAAAATTATTCGGTTCTATCGGTTGGTATATTACACTATCGGCCTTCATGAAAAAGTGCTAAGTTTCGTCAAGTATCTACGACATATACATATATACCTAATACTTACAAGCTTAAAAAAGGAGGTAAACACCTATTTAATATTGGCGGAGAATCTGTTAAATTTATACGGTTCATTTTTCGGAAAAATCATACCTGTTTCCCTTTTGTGTGTTTTCTGAATTAATTTAGAGCTATCAGTCTAATTGGGGTGAATTCACTTCAGTATGTAACTATTTATCTATTAGTTAAGGAGTACCGCAAGGATCTACTCTCAATCTATAGTTTTTTTTTCATTTTAATTCTTAAAAGTTTTGAATTAGAATTTATTAAATATAAATATGAATTTGTTCAATTTATGTATTCTATTTAAGAATAAATATACGAAATATTACTTAAAAAAAAAATCGATCTGTAGTGCGAAACCCTGAGCGCTGCATCGCATCGCTCCCGCCACCGCTCCCACTCCGTTTTTTTGACCAGTCCTATATGCTCCTGGACACTGATGTTCTATTACGCGAATCCACTGAGGATTTTTGACATATCAATAATACTTCCGATACCTAGGCATTTATATCAATATGGTTTAAAAACGTCGCCTAAAAGCGCTCGTCGGCAGTCCTAAATGATGTGTGCAAATTTTCCAAAAAACTGAATATTAAAATCCATTCCAATTCTGATTATGCCGCGCCGCCACCATTATTCGACAAAATTTATTTTTGACAATAATCAAGCTTCTCTTTAAATAATCTAGTATCCGGCGAAACCATATTACAAGTTAATGGTATGAGATGGGCACTAAATAGCTGCGCCTGGACACTCATAAAACTTTCTGCATAATTTTTGTATTTTTTTTTTACAATTATACTTCCTTACTTACATACATACATGCATTCACCCGTATGTTTTCCTTTATAATTTAGTTTGGATTAAAACTTTCCAAATGACCATTTCATGTTTAACAGTCAATATAAGCTCCAATTTACATTCCTGAAAATGTTAAATCACTGAAAATTTCATTTCGTATACAATCATTCATTAAAGTAGAGTTATCAACTTGCTGACGACAATTTACAATCGCAATACCGACTAAAGTACTCTCCACAACTCAATTTCTATGAAATTCATTCCCGCATTAGAGATGACCATTTTCCACTGTAAGTTATATACATAAATCAAGTTCTACAGACATACATAGACTTTTTCCGTATGTTCGTCCATACACCCTATCAAAAGAAGGAATGACCCAAATGTTTTTCACCAGACAATTCCCCATTTACAAAAGTTTAATTACACTATCGCTATCGAAAACCCATAACCCTCGGAGAAAAGTGTGTAATGAAACCCCATCCAGCTAAAGTTTATAAATTTTTAGGAGTGTATAAAGGGGTTTAACGATGTCCTTAAAAGTTTCGACCATTACCAGTATCCTGTGACTCTATAGAGTAACAATGTTCCTCGTATGTGCATAGTTGGAGAGGATTATGAGAGCACGTACTTGGCATATCTTTCAACATGACTTCAGAGCGAAAGTCTATCGCTAAATTTTGTGAATGAAAACTTTGTGTTAACAAAAGCTTTTGCAGAAACCCTTACTAGTTTTATCCGCTTTTAAACTAATTAATATGGAGACGTTATAAATTAAGCTCCAGCACACCCACTTTGATCCCTTGTATATGTTGATATGTAGGTATATATTGGAAGTTGGTCGGAAGTCTGAATCTCTAAAATCACCACTTAAATCCAGATGTTGAAAGTAGTTAACGCCAAGTTATGCCGATCCCAGAAGCAATGAGATAGTGATTAAGTTTGTTTTTCTTTTATCTTTATTCTTTTGGTTTATTAACTAATCTGTGGGTAGGATTTTTTCGTTACAAACGAATTAAAAGTTGGGTTGAAACCAAAAATGGAAAAAAAGGTGGCGACTGTGGTGACCAGATTCATATTTATTTTCATTTGGTGGCGTATAAAGGTATGTACATAGTTATAGGCATAGATAATAATTAATTCAGGGGAATGCCATTTTAGGTCTGATACTTCCACACATGAGAGAAGGCTTAAACGATGCACTATGATACTTTGAATATATTTTATTAACAATGTTTATTTCAATTAAGCGAAGGAAGCCTTGGAGGGGTCAAAGTTGGATCTAGTACATTTTGGAAAATTTACTACAGAATTGAATCCCTTAGGTCCTCAGAAGAAGTTTGAGTACCCACACACCTTAACTCAGAGGCTTAAATAGCCATCCCCATACTAACTTTATAAGTATTTCCCTCTTTTTTTTTCGAACTGTATTTTTTTCACCTTAGATCGGATATAACTCGGTAGGGTTATGTCTGATCGGACAAAACGGGCCTCACTGCTCTCTTCAGCTCATTACCAGCTACGATTCGTAGAAGAAAATTTCTCCCTGAATACTTAAAGGGTGGGGGTTAGGAAGAGCCCCGGGGGAAGGGGTGGTTCCAAAAGATGGCCCCGGCGGGGGCGGGGGGTTCCAATATAGCATGTTTCATATCAAATTAAAGGTGACGCCGAATACAATCGGGTGGTGTACACTTCTCTCAGTTCAGAAATCTTTCTCGGGACATTTTTGCTTTTCCCTTAAATTTCCCTTAAAGACTTAAACTATATAACAAAAAAAAAAAATACTTTTCAACCTTTTTCATTACTTTCATTATCTCAGTACCCAAAATTTTCGATATAAGCTTCCTACGGTGTTTTATTTTTAGTGATATAAGGTAAATTTACTAATAGTCGACATACCAATATTTTTTCAAAAATGGGGGGACATTGCGTTTTTTAGAAGAAATAAGCCATCTGACAACAGCGTACAATACTGTGATCCTTCCTTCTCACTCTCATGCGATCGTCATTTACGTCGTTATTATGCTAAATGAGGAAGGTGTAAATATTTCCAGCTGCGATTATGGAATTTTAATTAGTTTTTTTTTTTGTTATTCTGTTAGAGGTAATAAACAAGTTAATTTTATAAATATAGGGGAAATTTTTTTAATTTAATTTAATAAAACATTACTCGACCAGCTTGATACAAAAAACAAAACCAAAGAGAACTCGGAATAAACAACCATCACTTCTTTTCAGAACAAACCCAAGTGGAAAAGGCCTGCTTTATCACTCCACCCGATCTTATTGGGGTTATGATCCTTGTTGCCTTGTCCACGAAAATTTGAGCTTCCATGTCTAAGCTTCAGCAACGTCAAAAGCGCTCTGCAAAGCCCGACTCCACATATAACCCGGGCACATAATACTAGCATTACCGGAAAATCCTGTCGTAAAAACATGCATTAAAACAATTACCGGCAAACCCTGATTTAAATAACGCGCATTCTTTCGCCACGATAAAAGCAGAATACCATTCTATTACCACCAGAAGTCTGCGATACCAGGACCATGATACGTGGAGAATACCATTCTCCGCACCAGGCTAGCTATATCGTTACAGTGGGTACTAATTAAAAGTTTTATTACTTACATAAACTTGCTCTTTTGCTTTTAATCGGTTCACTAAAAGCACTTTATAATTTTTTTAATTTTCTTTCAAACAGGATTCGTAAAAACGAATTTATAGTGGGTGTCGTTTAATGGAACCCCAAATGCAGAGACAATTAGATGTGAAAACTGCACAAAAAAGCGGTCGAATTATATCGGACTAATGGCCATCTAATAGAAAGCTCTATACATTCTCTCTCTCTGTCTCTCTTGCTGTATTATGCCACATAAATTCTTCGCAATGATAGCTTTCTTTGGTTGAATAAAAAATTAAGGAGTTTTGAAAAAGTGATCCTGATATACATGGAGAATTTCTTCTTATCTATAGTTGTAGGTAAGTTGTCTGTAACGGGGCTGTCAATTTGATAAACATAAAATAATTTTGAGGCAATCCTCTATGTTTAACATTTTCGTGCCAATTAAAACTTTAGAAAAAGTAAAACAAATGTTTAAATAAAACTTGTTGAAAATCTCATCTGTTTAACCCATTAATGCCTGTTGGGTATTTAAATACCCAAAAATATTAGTGTGTTTAAAAATATATACCTATATCTGGCGATGGGTAAGATATCGCATTCATTCCTTTTCTATTAGAGAGGAAAAATATATAAAGCTATTAATAATGTTTATCAACAAATCGAAATGTTTATATTTACTTGCCTTTTTCCGTATTCCAATGTCGTGAATTTTTCACAAATAAGAAATTGGATTAAAACATCTTGTGAAAATTTTAATAATAGTAAAATCGGGAAAATCTTTTAGGGTTAGCTACCCTTTAGTGTCGTCTATTGAATAAAAAAAGAAACTACCACGATCGCATCAATCCTTGGGTATCTAGAGATAATTTACTTTGATGGGTATTTAAATACCCAACGGGCCAAAGTGTGAACAAAATACACATGAAAATTGAAAAACAATTCTTTGTATTTAAAAGGACAGAATTCAAGATTGTTAGAAATTTTTTACCCTTTTTAACATTTTCCATATCACGTGGTTCGTCATTATGGTTGTCGATGAAGCACTTAAGATGCAGATTCATCTTGCATTTAGTATCATCAATTCGATCCATACTCCTGGCCATGTGGAAGGTATTACAAACACTTGGAGTACGAAGCTCCCGCGGTGTTACCAGAGCTTCGACAACATTCACACGTAAATCAAGTTGGTTCATAGGTGTTGAATGTGCGTAATTCGCGCACAAAACCTGTAACTCCCATGTACTAACCAGCTTGGAATGCATTTGTAAGCAGTGGCCAATACTGCTTCTTTTCCCATACTCTAATGCGGTAGTTGCTCATGATATTGTCGAAAGGTCAACGCCGACCCATTCATTGATTTCATTCACGAATGAGCAACGGTTGCTCGATTGCTTCCAACTAGCGGTTCTACTCATATTAGCGTTTGACACGACACGTTAGCGTAAGTTTTAAGAAGTTAGATATTAGAGCATAAAATGGAACAGTTAAACAATCAATGGCGTGAATCAATTGAAAGATTTAATAATTACCGAGTTGTCATTCCAGCACAAATTATTATTACTGTCAAATTGAAATGCATCTTCATTCCTTTTACTTCTACCTATTAGAGGCACACGGCTAGTGTGGCTAGTGCCACGCAAAGTACCGGATGCGAAGACCCAAGTGTACTCGGCGGACACATCATCTTATGGTTGGTAAAGAAGTTGTCGAAAGTAACATTGGGATTTCCACAAGTCTCCAGTTGAGATCACTATCGCAACACAGCGTTTTCGCCAAGGCCATAATAGGGTGACAACTGGAACCCTATTACTAAGACTGCACTGTTCGTCCGTCCGTCACTAGATTGTAGACAGTTGAAATTTTCACAGAGTGATTGTTTCGGCGTTTTTTTTTGCTGGTTTTATTCTAATTCATTATTATTATCATAAGTAGGCATTTTGTTTTTTAAATCACAGCATTATTTTTTCACATGACGACTACTCTTAGGGTAAAGTGGGGAGATATGGCGCACCTTTTTTGAAAGTTAAAAAACAAGTTATAGAAAAAACGTTTTTTAATTCTGCTCGAGTTAATAAATTTCTATAATCAAACAAAAACATAATAGCTAACATATAAGCTTTTCCTACTAATACGAACAAAGAAAATTTAATTCAAAGTATTTTTTAAACTCACACCATCTCACCCTGCCCATTGGGTGATATGGTTTAGGTTGGATTTCATGCCTCGGGTGATTAGGCTCAGATTAAATTTGGCTTGTAAGCTTACCACAATTATTGCATTTGCTAGCAAAATTGGAACAGTAGTCGTGGAACCAGCGCCGACACATTGTGCACGAAATCCAATCGTTCTTTTTCTTAGTGCTATAATAATTCTCACCTCACCCAATACAAGAATCCAAGTCAAAATCTTCAGATTCATCAGAAGTATCGTTGAGATATATGTTTACGTGAAAGAAATTTTCCAGGTGAAATTGTCGACAATGTGTTTCTAGGTGTTACTTCATTCGATGGCCCAGGAAATGGTGATATTTCTTCCAACACTCTTCTAGATGAAAATTCCGAAGTTGGGGTCTGTGACGGTTCGTTCATATAATTTTGATCAGGTAGAGTGTTGTTGCTTCCAATCAGGTTTGGGAGAGCGCTCGTTGCATTGAGTTCAAATGGGTGATCTACGAACTTACGGTTATCAGTAGAAATTTCCACTGTATCTGAAGCTTCCAAGTCTTCGGGCAATAAATATGCGTAGTCTGCTATAGCTCGAGGATTAAATGGGTAAATACCAGTTGCACGAAAACCTGACACATCATTCTTTACTGTTGCTGAATTTATCCAAGTGAAGTACAATAGCTGTCCGAAGACTAAACGATTAATCTTTCTATTTGGGTTGTTCGTATATATTTGTTGCAAGCAGTGTCGTAATGGTTTTTCAAAGATTTAAAACAGGATCTGTCCAAGGGTTGCAGAAATTGAGTGGTATGACTCGGTAGACAAAACAAGATTATATCGTTAGAAATAGCATATTCTACCATCTCTACATTGTTGCAGTGGGAAGCATGCCCATCCAGGATAAGCAGCACTTTTCCGTGGGGCTTACCAGGTACAAAAGTGTACTTCATCCAGTCGAAGAATATGCTTGAGTTCACATAACCAGACTTAAAATTCATATAAATGTCTGTACCAGGGGGCATATTGTCTAGCCAATTTAACTTTTTATTTTTACCTTTAAAAACGCATACAGGTGGAGTAAAACAGCCTTCGGCATTGCAGCATGCAATTATCGTTATAGTTTCCCCCTTCTCACCGGAAGTAATAGCCGCTACATTTCTTAAGCCTTTTTGTGCAATGACATGACCGGGTCTGTTATTTAATTGTAGCCCGCTTTCATCCATATTGAAAATATGTCCAGGCTTATCAATAAGGTTATGCTTGGTTAATATTTCTTCCAGCATATTAAAATAGCTTAACACATCGCGCTTGCACATACCCTGGGATCGGGACAAAGATACACCTTCGGATTTTCTTATGGTCAGGTCTGGATGTCTATTAAGAAAAAGCCTCAACCAATCGTCGCCAGCTAACTGTTTTGTTTTCTTAAATCAGTGAGGGATATTCATCGTTTCGGCTAGATTGAAGGCCATCCCTTTCACTATTTGTCTTGTCGCGGCGAAGCCATGCTGTTGTAATTATTTTATGTGCGCTACTATTTTGCTTTCTACAGCATCACTCAAACTTGTTGAGGGACCTAACTTCCCTTTTTTTAACTGATTATTTTTCAATCTCCGTCGTAAGGTGGTAGCACGTACATTAAAATTTCGTGAAGCCTCATTAATACCCATCTCTTTGGTTTTATGGCATGTATAGCCTCTTGAAGACTTCCCTCAGTCCATCCGGCTCTTATGGATCCTCCCTTCCTTTTATAAAATGTTGGCATAATCTGTTAATAATAGACATTGCTGGTTTAAAAGTCAAGTTTATTCACGGAAAAATTACAAATTAGAGAGCAAAATGTGCCATCTCACCCAAAAAATTTTGCGCAATTTAACCCAAAACGTTTGGGGGAGACGGCGCACTTTCAATTATTGATTTAACGTTAATTTATTAACTTTTTAGATCTTAGATGTTCTTTTTCAAATATAAATTATTGGAATAGAATACTATCCTTAAAAAAATATAACTCACCAAAAAATTTTTTTCCAAGAAAATGAAACACTGAAAAATTTTTCACCAGAATAAAAACTGAAACTGCGTTTAACCAGAAAATTTTTTGTCAAAAACCAGCCGCGACTACTCACGTCGGTGGATACTCAACAACTGAACGCAGGCTTTATGTTCCACACTGGTACGAAAATATCAGAGCCATCTTACCCGCTGCGCCATATCTCCCCACTTTACCCTATTTGAAAAAAATCGTGCGCACAGGCAGACAGACGGATGGACAGACGGACATGCAAAAATCAAAACAACTTTTAATATTATGCGTGGGTGTCCAATCCATATTGCTCTACCATCATTTTTTCTTGAGCTAAAAATTTTCGATAACTAGACCAGATTGTGTTTATTTTGTTTTTAACATGTGCACGTTTAGGACCTATTTGTTTTGTTTTTTTTAAAAGAATTTGTTGGATTCTACAGTTTCAAAGGTCTCAATGAAGGTCCGAAGAAGTTTCCTCTTTTTGTAATGTACACAGCCTCATTACATTTCCCCGCAGGAGATTTAGTACAAAAAACTCGCTGTCACTATTACTTGAAATCTTTTACTTGTATCACACTTCTCCAAAAATTTGAAGCGAACTTAAAAATGAAGTGAGTAATGAAGTTCAAACCCTACACTAGAATTATTTTTTTTATTATTCGGATAACATCATTACTGACTATTATTACCGTTTTTGAAAGCCTTGCACTAACATTACTAATGTCATTGTGATAAAGTAACGACATTATTATTGATCGTGTAAGGTCCGCATAAAAGTCAATTTATTGAAAGAATTCTTAAAATCCTATGAATATGTGTTTCATAGTATTTAAAGCCAGTCTAAAATCTGGGGAACATTTTGTACTATATATCGTACAAAAAACGGGAAACGGGATTAAATTGCACCTGACACTATCATAATTCTCTAGTAAAACATAGACACAACCCACAAAGTTGCTTATAACTACAAATAACAAAGAAATTAAGAAAACAAAAAGCCAAGATTGATACACCTAAATAGTTAAGGAAGAGTAAAAAAAAATAAATAAATTATATAAGAACTCTCCAGCAGTAAGTTTAGACAAAACTTTTTACATTCCAATTCCCGGTCACAGAACTTATTCTTTTGCAAATGTAAGACGATTGCGAAACGTTTTGCTTACATAGCAATTTCTAACTAGTCTCGTAAATAACTGTGCATTTCTCAAAGTTTTCCATGATATTTTCCAATGATTGTATGGAGAATTGTGCAGAGTATTGAAGAACCGTTGCTTAAATTAGCAGAAAATCTGAACAGACAAGAAAATATCCCCTAGAGCGAAGTTGGGGGGCGAGGGGGGGGGGTACTCCCACCACTGAAATAGTTAGTGAATATATACTACAAACAGGACTACACGAAAGTAATTGATAACCCCCTCTCCCACAAATTCCGGCCACCAGCCACTTGTCTCACTTTATCACTATTCCATTTTCCAATTCCATGATAGAAAAAGCTTGAGAACATCTGCCATTTCCTTGTGCTAACTAAGTTGCTTACAAGGAAGTTTTTGATGAGTTTAATTGAGCGTTGGTAAGATTTAGTCCTTTCTCTCCTTTTTTACTGCTCGCAAACATGAACAATCTTAATGCAACACGAAGTTGTTATGGGAAAGTTGTGACAAAATATTCGTTTCGATGTTTTGAATGACATTTTAGAGACAATGTGGTTTTGTCAGTACAAAAATAATCAACTTTTTAACTAGAATTGATAAACTGTTGGAAATCAATAGCGAAACGAAGAAAATTTGAGAGTTTTGATAGTGACATCTATAGGCGAATTTTGAAAATTGTTATATTCGTTTATAAGGATGCCATGTCGTAAGATAAATTAAAAACGAAATTAATATAAATCTTTTCGATCCAAATTTTTTTTCCGAAATCGAACTGCATACTAGCCTTCAACATGAAAAGGAACTATTACTGGGGGTCTGATTTTTGAATAGGAAAATTAAAAAAAAAAAGTAAGAAACTTAGAATTGGCTTAAGACCAACTTTTCAGGGATGGGGAACCTTTTCACTATGGAAGGCCAATTTAAATTCCTGTTTGAAGCAGGCCGCATATACATATAAGCTTATTATTTTCCGTAAAATATATTACCAGCTTATTCTAGTACTAAGTACAAAAAATAAAAATAATTTTTTTTAAATGCAATTTTAATATAATTCACTCATTATTCAGTTAAAAAAACACGTATATTCCACAATAGAAAATAAAATTATGATATTACCACTTTTAAAATGTATTGCCACTTTAAAAAATGATATGATATTAAAATAAAATAAACTAAGACCAAGATAACCAATTTAATGCGACTTTTGTGCCTGTTTTTTATTGAAAAGTAATTGGATATTAGGTTCGAGCTTAGTAACACGTAATTTGAGTTGGTCTTCCAAATGAACATCAGTTATCTGTGTCCTTAAATCTGTCCTTAATTTGTGTTAGATATGAAAAAGTTGATTCGCAACAGTAAGTAGTTCGAAAGCAAGAAAGCAGTCGACGAGCATGTTGACGTAAACATGGGTATTCAGTTGTATTTTTCGATATTTCAATAGGATCCTTCGTTGCATCAAAAGCAATTTTATAATATTATCTTCACATAACTCAAACAATTCCATCTGTAGTTCGCTAGGCTCCTTTGCGATATCAACTAGATGTGGTTCAAATGCTAATTTCATTGTGATACTATGGTCTTCAAAGTCAGAAAACCGTTCAGTATATTCTTCAATTATAATGAGTCCAAAACAGCAATATAATCTTGAAATGTTGCACTTCCAAATTTCTGTTCATTTAATACTTTTGCTAATTGCGAAAAATGAAATTTGCGATCGAGAGAAAATAGTTTTGAAAAATAATAACTTTTTTCGATACGACTGAATTTTTTGCCACATATCATAAATATGTTTTGTTTTACCTTGCAAAGAAATATTTAAATCATTCTGCTTTACCATAATATCACACAAAAATGCAGTATTTCTGCAAAAATTTTCATCTAGTAATTCGCATTGTTGTTTTTGTTTCTCATAAAATCTTGATAACCATCGAACTTTGCAATGATACGGCAAATCTACACTGTACGTATCATCATCGGACATAAGAAGGTTTCGAAATTGGCGATGTCGTGTTGCATTTGCTCTGATGAAATTGACAATTACAATAATTTTTTCTAGAGTATTGCTCAAAGAAGTGGATTTAGCACAAAGATTTTGTTGGTGCAATATGTAATGAAATGAGATTAATGGTTTTTAAATTTGCATTGTCCTTTTTTAATAATGAAACGAAATCTTCTCTTTTCCCTTTCATCAGTGCATACACTCACCAGATTATCAAGATTTAGTCCTGCTTCACGACATTTTTCTTTAAAATTATCATGGATATCAATTCCGCGAGTTTTTCCGGTAAGTGTGCCCAAAGCCAGTAGTTCCTCATAACACTGAAAATCTTCAGTTATAGCACGAATAAAATATAATAATTCAGCCGAGTCAGTTTTATCAGTTGATTCATCTAGCGCTATTGAAAAATATACCTCCTTATTTTGAATTATTGTCCGAAGCTGTTCTGTCACATTATAAGCTAATTCGTGTTGTCGATCAGTTATGGTCCGTCTTGAAATAGCTAGTTGTGTATATTTATCAACTTTCTCAGGATCTAAGCATCCTACTGCTTCAACAATGCACTCCTTTATCATTTCCACATCACTAAATGGTCTTCCTCTTTTTCCAAGTATATACGCTATTTTGAACGTAACATCAGTTGCAGCGGTTCCTTGCTTACTGAAAGCACTGAAAGCTTGTGTTTGATCCTGCCTTTCCATTTTTTGAAGTGCAGATTTTCGAGCTTCTCCTTCTAGTTGGACATATTTTTGGTCTTTGTGAGATAAATAATGCTGATTTGCATTGTATTTTTTTAATGTTGTTAGTACAGAATTGCATAGTCAACAAAACATTTTATCTTTTATAGAAATAAGATAATATTGGATTTCCCATTCTTCATTAACGGATCTGTTTCCCTCGTTCAGTTTTCTTTTAAGTTTTTTTAACATGGTTTATAAGTTGATAAAATAAAAAGTGATATTCATACATATGTTGTTAATAAAAAAATTATAATTATATATAATTATCACAAAATTAATTAAATGTACTTACTTGAGGGTTAAATACACGGTAAATGCAAAATTTTAAACTATAAATAATAATAATTCCAACCGATTACGAAATTAAATTATATCATTTGCAGTTGCTCTGCAACTGTGTTTTCCCGCAAAACGAGGCCTACTGTGTTTATCTTATAGAAAAGTAACCTAAAAAATATTTGAAAAATATTATTAGTATTAATAATTATTTCAAAAATTTTCACAAAAAGAATTTCAATTGTAATTTGTAATAAAATACAAACTATGTGAAAAGGCCGCAAAGAATATTTCAAAAGGCCGCAGGTTCCCCACCCCTGCTAGATGAATGCCCGTATGAAATTTCGTATGGTCATCCATCTGAGCCAGTTTCATTTTGAAATGGGTTTCCGTATAATTCTAGAACGGTTCGTCGAATAGTAAAAATCAATTTCATAAGATATCATATATCGAAGAACTGTTCAGTACAATAAAAACGTCTTTCATAGTATACTACTTAAAACCCTAAATATTTATATGGCAACACTTAGACGGGGTTTGCCAATTTAGCCCAGTTATGAAAACGCTGTGTATAAAATTTCTGCTCACTTGCGTTGATGCGTTCTCAGGCAGTATCAAGCTATACAGGGTGTTTCTGTCTAAGTGATCCATAGAGCAGGAGGTGATAGTACTCACCTAGTCGAACAAGAAATTGTATTGCGGGGAGGGGATGCCGTTTGAGAAATAGAAAATTAAATAATGATGCTAGTCTTTCACAAAAACCCTATATCTATCTCTAAAAGTACAGGGTGTGTGGTCGCTGCCAAGAGCTCATTGTATGTAGGGCTTCATGGCCTTTCCAACATCTGCTGAGTTAATAACTCAGCTAAATTGTTTTAGCACTGAAAACTCTTTCCGAACCTCTTATAAAACAGTTTTGCTCCGGAAACTAATTTATTCTGTAAGTATTTTATAATAGTTCGAAACAAATCTTAGAAAGTCCTTTTAAAACAATTTAGCTTCCGGAGCAATTTAGTTGTCGGAGAGTTTTGTAAAGATTTTACAAAATTAAATTAGAACACTTATAAAACCATTTGGTTGCGACTTGAATTGAGCATGGGATCTCCCTTTTATAAAACTCGAAAGCTGTACTTTAGCTTTTATGATAACTTTACAAAAAAATGGAAGCTATTTACATTGGTATTAAATACTGTACATCAAACTGACAGTAAACCATAATAAAAATAAAATAAAATCTTTACCAGTACTGTCCAGACAGTTTTATACATCAAAATATTTCCCTATTACCAAACAGATGGCGCTGCAGCAGACAACCAACGCATAATCGAAACTTCGATGAAATAATGAATGTTTCGAGAATGTAACGTTCGAGAGTGTCTATAAAAGCCGAAGCAGCGCTCTAACAACCACCATTCCTTTCCCAGCCATCCTTGGTAGCGCATTAAACTGCCAAGCTCCTTTCCGCTTTTATACACCGCATTAAGGTATATAAAAATTATTAGACTGCAAACCGCACTAACGTTTGCAGTTATTGTATCTCTACTTTTCTATACACCGCATTAAAGTGTATAGAAAATATCAGACTGTAACGTTTACAGTTACTATTACATCTACCCCAATTCTATACACTGCATTAAAGTGTATTGAATCCATTTGTATATTGACCGTAAACCGCAATAACGGTTACGATGCTTTCTTCTACGTATTCTAATCTTTTCTTTCTCTGTCTCATTTCAGATTAAAACCAAAGTATTAGTATTAAGTTAAAAGACTGAACTATTGTTATTTTTTATATTATTTTTTGTTCTTTGAATAAATAAGTTTTGTATTGTTGTATGCATTGTTTTTTGTACCAGTAGACACTTGTTGAAACTGATTGACTGTTTTTCGCAACTAGCACCCTCTCCTATACTTCATTTTGTAAGACAACCTGACCGCAGGTTCATACAAATACTTTAACAAAAACCATTCGTCACAAATACCAATTAACCTGCTGTGTAAAACTAAGTATTATATGGAGTGTACTTTGACATTTCCGATCCTGAAGATTTTACACGAATCTAAAATGTTTTATAAGAGCTGTAAAGTGAGGTGAAAACATTCGGCCATTTTATAAAAAAAAAAGTTAATAAAATGCAACATTTTAGCATTTAACTTTTTCGTTTACTGACACGCAAAATAAACACGCGAATAAAACAAACAAAAAATTGATGATTTCACTCTTAATTTTTTTAAACGATTTGGAACTTAACATTAATAATATATTTAATAATAAATATTTATTTAAGTTCATTTATTATTAGAATTTCAGTAGGCGCGTTGTATTGTAGAAGTATAAAGTATAAAGCGTGAAACCACTGAAAATGCATGAAAGCAAATGTCACCACTTTCATATTCCTGTCTCTTTCTGTGAGAGCATACTTTCCCACTGAACTGTAATGATTGGGAACGAGAAATTGCTTGAGGTTCACCGGTATTTTCAACCAAAACATTCTTCTAAAAAAACACTTCCTTCGACACATAATTAAAATTAAGCGATACAAATAGTTCCAAATGCTTTTGTGGTAAATTCGCTAAATCCCACTGACATGTATATAAGCAAATTCCCAAATAATTTAAATATAGTAAACATAGCACCAGTTTACTACAGTTGGTAGCATTGACAGTCAGAGCATACTTTCTGAAATCAAAACTGGTGCCACATGAAACAGGAGATCAGTCAGTCCATTTAAATACATGTCAGTGCGTGAAACACAGTGGGCGTGTTCAGCACAGCTGAACGGTTGACACTAATCACAAAACATGTTGATTATGCTGGAAGTCAACCGTTGAGTTTTATCTGAACGTTTTGCTGACTGTAATCTGTTGCTGTCAAGTTTGGCTATATTGTTTTGAACTTTTTGTTAGTAAAATGTCATATTATATTTATTTGACAGAAGATTTGACCGCGCTTACAAATTAAGCGTAAATAATCGCTTCTGCCTATTATACTCAACAGTTGAGAGTCAGAGGAAGGACAGCGATTCGACTGAACGCCACCGCTTAGTCAGCAACTCAACAGTTGAGCTGAGCTGAACACACCCAGTGCTGGCTTTTCCAACCTGGCCGGCCTTACCAACTTTGACAGTTCTGTAGAATATATGAGATCAGGTTATCAAGCTCCCAATGGGAAAGTTGGTGAGGCCGGCCAGGTTGAGGTTGAGGTTGAACTCGAGTAGGTCTACTTTCTACTCTGATGGAACTTTGTCAGCTTTAACAGCTATTTTTTGTAATCAATTGATGCCAGCATTGTTTACGGGAAGAAGTGTAAGGGAAATTTGTTGAAAAAAAGTTTGGGAAACATATTTAACGTGAAAATTTATTCCTGCTGTAGTAAATTATTACAAAATAATTTCAATTTTCAAGCCAATATCCCAATTAACTGCTATCATACAGAAGTTGTCAAAGTTCGTATTGTGAGCTGCAAAAGTTTGCATGGCTCATCAGGCTGAGGTTCTTAAAGTTATTCTCAGGTCGAGGTTGGAAAAGCTAGCACTGTGTTTCGGCCTTAACTTTTACAATAAAATTAAAGTTGCATGAAATTTTATTACAATATTAATCGAAAATTAATGTTTGACCATTACGGAAACATTATTGCAAACAAAATTATGTTGGATGATAAAGTCTGATTGCATAAATTATTTTTCCTGCTGACACATAAATTAATAATACATTTAAAGAAAGAATAAAACAACAATAGAGCCAACATATAAACTTTAACAAATGACTGCAGGTAGGAAATTTTCACAACTACTATAAAATATCTCCGCAGCCCAGTTGTAGATATAATTGGTTTAAAAGAGTTTCAAACACTTTCTCGCAGACTGCTAAAACGTTTTATTATTGCTTTATAAATTGGCTTACACAACCCTTATACAGTGTGTCCAATTAGCTCTATAAGGATTTTTTTAAAGCTCGTACAATATTTTTAACAACAATATTATAAAACAGTGTGTTTTATTATATTTATTGAACATTCCCGTGCCTATAATAAAGTGTAAATTGTTTATTGGGTGGAAATGTACCAAAGGACCAACCATAGTACAATTGAAAACAAACAATTAATTATAGATCTGGCCCAACAACATTTAAGTTTGCTTCAGATTTGATTAATATTTTTATGGAACAATACGATTGGATTCGAAATCCTTTTGCAACCATAAACATAATTTTATTTGAGTACCCGTGCCAAAGGCACGCATACCGCTGGGCACATCTTAGAAAGTTACATAGTAGATTTACACTGTAGCAAAACAAATCATAAAAGATAACAGAGATTATAAGTAACATTAGCCTAAAATATAGAATAGTGAATACATAGAAAGCAAAAATGAAATACAATGAAAATAGAATACAACTAGGAGCCTAAGTAGTGATGTGAAAATACAAGACCAAGCCCAAGACTATAATGGTCTTGGTGTTGGTCTTAGTCTTGCCAACTTAGTCTTGGTTTTGCTCTTGGTAAGATTGGTATCATATTGGTCTTGGTCTCAGTCTTGCATAGTCAAGTCTTGGTGTTGGTCTTGGTCTTGTTCTAGCTCTTGGTCTTGCAATTCAGGATTTCGTTTTTTTGCGCAATTCTATAATTGATGTATCATGCTATAAATGTATAAATAGTTAAAAACTACCTTATCCCCGTCTAAATAAATCTTGTCTGTACATGGGATGTGTTATTTGTGTCCTTTTAATCTTTATATAAATAAAATACAATAGCGCTATGACTTGTGATTGAACTATGAAAATGAAAGAGAAAGGAAGCAACAGAAACGACATTTTGTGAATCCAATATATTTATTACATTTCTTTTGCCCACGAGTTAATGCACAATAACCATCGAGCAGATTCATTATTTAGCCGATTTCGGTGTTTTCGGATCACTAAAGATGCTCTGGAAAAAAGTCTCTCAGCAGTAACTGAGGTTGCTGAAATGGATAAGAAGTCCCGAGCTATTTTGGCCAAAATAGGAAACGTTTCGTTTCGTCTCCACCACTGTAAAATATCTTCGACACTTGTAGCTCGTGGTAGACCGAAATACTCGTCAAGTTCTCTCTTGGAAAAAAGTTACGTTCGACGGGATTCGAACCTAGATCCCAAGAGTAGAAACCAAGTACGCTTCCTACTCGGCCACTTTAACGCCGGCCTACAAATCAAGACTTAACCTGTATAAAAGCGTTGCTTATTTGTATTTAGGCAGTTTTTCTCTCAAATTCCGGTAAAGTACGTACCGATCATAACTATGCTTCGCTATTGCACAAATTACCAGATTTTTATCTTGCATAATGTGGTTTTGCATAATGAGTCTTAGTCTTGCATAATGTGGTCTTGGGTTTGGTCTTGTTAACGTACACATGATCTTGGTGTTGGTCTTGTGAGCATGCTTACAATCTTGGTCTTGGTATCGGTCTTGCATATTCTGCAAGACCAAGACCAAGACTGCAAGACCAAGACCAATTTTGCTCATCACTAAGTCTAATATATAGCGTAGAAAAAAAAAACGAAAAAATATATAGCATGATCAGGTGCACAGTGCACCAGTTAGATTTAAAAGGCAAAATATAGAGAGTCCTTAGAATTAGAAGAGAATATGATAGTCAGAGTTAACAGCAAGATCAGAAATGTAGTAAAACAAATTTAGAATTAGATGAATTAGATTAGTTTGAATAATTTGATTAGTATGGGGTTGAGTATAGAAATTTAAACCAAAAAAATATAAAGCTTTATAACAGGCAATCAAAACTTCTGAATGATGGGTAACAGAAAACATATCCAATCCTATAACAGCTGTGAAGTAACTGGTGTTAGAAGTGTAGAAATGGAGAGATTGATGAAAATGTACAAAAAGTACAGAACAGCAAGAACAGCATGTTGGATAACCCTCATACAGCTGTCGTTAGGAAGTCCAGAGCTTTGGACTTGAATGAATTCAGTGTCGCAGCGCATCTAGCTTCCTCAGACATACGGCTCCATAGAACGGCCCCGATAAGAAATACAGTTTTTCCGCCATACTGCGTGCGAACCCTAGGGAGGACAATTCTGTGGTTGTTCAGAGCGTTCCAACTAAAACGTCTAGTAATATAGTTGGGCAGTAGTCCATGTCTAGTCTTAAAAATAAGCTTGAGAGCACCAAATTCATACATGTTGGCAAGTGTACACGGAAGAAGCATTTCTAGGAGCTGTAGGGGCACATGTGAACCTCGTTTGAAACCAAAAGCGTATCTGGCGCAGGCTTTGAAAGCACGGAATAGTTTGGAGAAATTTCCATTGGAGATGAGGAACAAGACTACGTCGGCGTAGAAAAAAATCGGAGGAATCAGGGCTGAGAGAAGCCTTGTACAGGTGACCAGATCAATATGCTGGAAAACGGCATAGAGGGAGCGTAAACCATAATACACCCTGGACTAAATCTTATTTATTTGTGGTTCCCAAGTGAGACATGAAACCATGAGAAGACCGAGATTCAGGATCGGCTTATTTGAGAGCCTAATAGAGTTCCCCAGAAGATGAATGTTGGGAAGATCTGAAGATAGGCTGGTGATGTTTCTCAGATGAATGGAATAGACGATGCCCTGAGTCTTGGAGGGATTGAGGAACAGACCATTGTTAGCACACCAATCTGCAATCTTGACAAGAGTTGTATTTATTGTTGCTGCAGCTTCACTGAGATTGCCCCAGGAGCACTAGAGTATATCTGCAGATCGTCTGCGTATATGTGAAAATGTACGTTATTCAAAACTGTAGTGACATCGTCAATGCAATAAATTCTACGGAAGTACTGCTCCTGCAAATTCAAGAGGAATTTACAGATTTAAATAATGACATGACTTTAAAACTTCACTACTCCGAAGTGCCATTAGATGTTTTCTAGATTTACGTTAAAAAAGAATATCCTCGCATTTCCGACAAAGCAATCTTAACACTACTTCCAAATTCCATGACATATTTATGTGAGTAAAGTTTTTCTACTCTTTTATTAATTAAAAATGATAAGGGAATTCGGATTACGCTATCAAAAATCGAGCCGAATGTGTTCATTGAAACTAGCGCTGGTATCATCTTAATTAACAATTATTTTATAATAATTATTAAGATTGCGTAAAAATAAATATTTTATAGTTTTATGTATGTATACTTTTCAAATAAAAAACAAAAATTTATTGTAAAATTTGTGTATCCATTTAAGACCTATATATTTTTTGCTTTTGATGTGTCGCGAAATTCTAGGAAATTTTTTTTGATGTGTCGTAGGTGAGAAAAAGTTGCGGAGCACTCATCTATGGTACAAAAAAAAAACAGAAACCTGATATAAGTTACACACTCGTAAGAATTGACTTGAAGTATTTAGAAATTAGGTCGCAATATATTCCTATACGACGTCTTTAATTTCAAAAGAAATTTTACAAGGCATCATCTCCTAGTAACAAGGATATAAAAGCAAAGATAAGACAATTTAGATGGCAACAAATGAATTTCTTTGGAACTGTTTCCATGTGAATTCTCTTAGAGCTATCGATAAGATAAACAAATCGAACACTGTTAACTGCTTTATTACAAAAAACTCTTAGCTACAGCAATTTATGAACGTTAATAATGAATGGCAACAGTAGAAAAAAAATACATAAAGCCCTACAAAGATACTTTTCAAGGTTCATGGTGAGGTAGTCATTTTCATTTGAAGAGAATCCGTAAACCTCTTCACCCATCTCAATTTCAACTCTGATTATATTGTGAATTTCATACGACTTTTCTGTATATATGCATTTCCAGGATGAGAACGGAATATTAAGAAATTTCAAAATGATTGGCAAATCTTGAAGAAAGATTTGTGAAATTTACATTTCTAAAAATATCTCAAAAGTTTGATGAAATAGCAAGGTCACAAAATACAAGACAAAATTTATAAGTAACGGAGACATGGATTGAAATTCTTTTATTGCTGATTTCGCGAGTCATTGCTGTTGTTTTGAATATGAGCAAATCTCAAGACGTTCATCTTTCTTTTGCATATATGTATGTATGTACACGAAGGATGCCACTTAAGTTTTGCGGATAATATAGAAAAATGTTAAAATTATTTTATTATTGTTGTGGTTTCTGATTTTTTTTTTATTTATTCACCCTCACCTTTTACATCCGCTTGGACCGGTGTGCGGAAAATTACTCGCCCACAATTGCTCGCCCACAGTTCTCGCCCACAATTGCTCGCCAGGAAAGTTACTCGCCACACAATTGCTCCGCACACAACATATATCAATTTTAAATTTTATGGAATTTTATATTATAAATTGGAATATTACTGGGAACGCAGACTGCATTGTATAAATATAATTATTATACAGATACTAGAAGTACTTGTAGTTTTAAATCTTCATAATGTTGTACTTTAGTTCAGGAAAACTCTTTAATGTATAAGAGAAAAACATGTTTATTGAATTAATGAAAAGTAAAATTTTATTTGACAACATATAAAATATAAAATTCAAAGAAGTTTTTCCAAATGAGGAAAGTTTTGTCAATTGTAAACAATTTTAAATTTAATATTAGTAATAATAAGAATAATAAAGAAAGAGTGGTGAAACTAGATGGAGATGTACAGTCACCATATATTTGCAGGTTAAAGTCAAAACAAAGGTCGGCAACCTTATTGCCACGGCAGGCGAAATACAAATTTGTTGCCGACCTATGGTCAAAAGGGATCAGGGGATTAACCAACGATTTTCTAATGAAACGAAATCTACCCGGCGCGATAGTAATGGTCTATTTCTTTGTTTTCCAAGACGTTGCATCCGGCTTTGAAGCACCATAAGTCAAAATATTTTGCATTTTATATTCATTTCAAATTCAGCCTTTTATTATTCAGATCGTGTTAGTGTTCAGTGTGCTATAAGTTTGTCTCTCTTCCTAAATAATAATGGCGTTAAAATTTGTGGCAAAGCGAGAAGGGAAAACGGAAGTTGCTGGATAAAGGACATCTATACATCAAAGATAAAGAAAACAGTGAGAAAGTATTTTGGAAATGTGATCAGTCTAAAAAACTTAAGTGTCGTGCACGTATCCATAGTGTCAATAATGAAATTGTCCAATATTTAAATGAACACAATCATGCTAGCGATGCTGCAAGGTGCGAAGTCGTGGCATTCTATAGTTATGCTAAGTCTCGAGCAACACATACATATTGGATTATTTCGAGGATACGTGGATTGGTAGGCCGAATCGACGTTGTCGTCGCAATCCTCGATTTCCTCTGGACTTGTGGAACTGTCATAGTGCCGCTCAAAATAGCTTGCCAAAAACCAATAATTCTTGTGAAGGTTGGCATCGTTCCTTCACTGAACTAATTGGTGCACAGCATGCAGGTATTTGGAAATTTATTGCCGCATTAAAAACTGAACAAAGCATGAATTCCGGAAAAATAGAACAATATATAAGCGGCTGTGATCCTAATAATATGTGAAGAAAAATATATCGTGACTGTGCGAAAAGGATAGAAAGAATTGTAGGCGATTATCCAAATAGAACATTGATCGAATTTCTGCGCGGCATAGCTCAAAATTATAATTTTTGAATATTTATATTGTACATATTTGGCTCATATATTGAATTATTGTCACTTAACGAAAATAATGCTTTGGTTATTTAATTTTCTTTATTAATATTGTTTTATTTTTATTTTTGCAATAAAATTATATAATTATATTATTAATAAAAATATTTGTTGTTTTAGCAACCGTAGGTTTAAATCATATTCTTAATCTTCTTTATAAATACTTTTAGTTGACGACAATTGTTTGTGAATAATAATTGAAAATATATGTTTATGTTATGTAATAAACGTGTTTCTTAATCTACATTATCTGTATTCATGTAAATGCAGATGTGTTAGTTATATGCGAGCAACTTTCCTGGCGAGCAATTGTGTGGCGAGCAACTTTCCTGGCGAGCAATTGTGGGCGAGCAACTGTGGGCGAGCAATTTTCCGGTAATCGCGTGGACCAATCCTCAAAGTATTAAGCTGACCGATTAGAAGTCATCTCAGAAATTATAATTTCATAACTTTCCACCGCCGCTTGAGAGCTGTAAAATTACAATCTACGCTTTTTAAGTTATCTTTTATAAAAAAGTAATAATAAGAAGTCACAAGGTACCATGTCCGGACTGTAGAGACGGATAAGCCATCAATTATTACACTCTTGATGTTGTCAGGAACTTGATAGTTCAAAATACGATATGTGATGTGGTGTCTTATTTTTATATGGAGAAGATTTTTCCTCCTTGACTTTTGTTGATGTTGTCCTTAGTATATTCATACAGCTTCGATGGCATCGGCGATATGAACAATGTGAAGACATCATTCTAGACCGCCTTTGAGGAAACTACACCCAGCTGTTGTGGAGTCAATCCATCTTTGAAATCAAAAAATCAGAATTCGAAATATGTCGCGTGTTAATTCTATCTTTTGACCGCGTTAATGAAAAAACAAAGACAAAATTTTGTTAATCTGCCAAAACATACAAAACTTGAAAAAAAAATCCCTTTTCAAAAGTGACACCTTTCAAGAAGTAGCCTTGCCACAAAACTTTATATTGAAAAAATTTTTGGACACTCATCAATTTTTGTAATTAACCCTTTGCACTTCGAACAATTTTTACTATGGGCTACCAGCTACTCCGGAATATAATCGACGTGTTAGCTTATAACGTCAGATTTGGATGAAACTTTTACAGTTTGTATAGGATACCAAAATAGCTGACACGTATTTTTTTGTTTCCCCTTACGATGCCCCACCTCCCCGTTAGAGAGGTTAGAAACTACGTGATTTTACAAAGAAACGTCATTTTCAAAAAATCATATCTCGAGAACGAAGCTGGCATGTATGTACTACGTTTTTCGATCGGGGGGAGTGGAGGAAATAACCGCCATTTTACTCTGGCCGCTTTATCTAAGCCATTTCACCTCGCCGCATTAGCATTTGGGTACTCAAACTGCATAAAAAAAATACGTATTTGAAAATGACTTATGGCTGGAACAGAATGAACGGATCAATGCCGGAGTAAACACGCAGCTAACTGTCAAAAAACGCAAGAAATAAAGTGCTGCCCAGAATGAAATTGCCGCGACTGCGTTTAATGACAATTCAATGCAATTTTCATATTTTCAATATTGTGCTTGTGGATATTTTTATATTGTTAAAACTTGTGCGAATAATTAGAGTAACATTTGAAACATTTCGCAGCTCAATAATTAATTTTACATTACAAATTTCATTCAAAACAAACGTTTCCTTCAGCTGTCAAACATTTTCAATCCGGCACTTGCGTAAAAGTTGAAAGTTGACCAACTTTCTTGCGCAAATGCGGTAACTGCGTTCACTGTGTGCGCATTAATGTATTTCAAATGCGTTCAACTTTTGCGTGACATTTCAATCCGGCATTGATCCATTCATTTCAGCGGTTAGATTAGTCAAATTTAGTCCCCCTTCCCTTCCCACTCAGTAAACATCTGAAATTTTTTTCAGACCCTAAAAACTCTATTCTATTCTATTTAAGTGTGTATAAGTGTATAAATCCATCTCCACCCCATAATTCAACTAAATACCAATGAGTGGAAAAAACTCTTTATGCAAACGAAAATTTTTTTTGAAAAAATAAATTTCAGTGCAAAAAGAGGGCATTTCATACAAGCAGGAACCGTATAATCGTCAGTACGGCTTGTATTATACGGTTCCTGCTTATATGAAATGCCCTCTTTTTGCACTGAAATTTATTTTTCAAAAAAATTTTTTCGTTTGCATAAAGAGTTTTTTCCACTCAATTCTCGAGCTGCAGACTTAGCAGCAAACTGAGTCAATTTTAATTGACTTATTTCGCTATGAATTTTCATAGCAAAACTCTCTAAATTATACCAAGATTTCCAAAATTCCTTTTGATTATTTTTTGAGTGAAAAATTTGTTGGAAATTTTCTCTTTATAAATTTTGTGCATATTCGAGGCAGACAACAATGCCTCGATCCAATATAAAATCAAAGATGCCTCGACCGGATGTAGGAAAGACCTCAAGTTTTTCCTGGAAAATTTACTAAGCTCAACGTGTGTATGTACTTACTTTTTGCGTGCGATACATAGTTTTTGAGATAATCGAAAAAGAAAAAAAAATGCGTCCTTTTGAAGGAGAAAAATGGACGTCTTTTGAGCGAAAAAGTTGAGTTTCTTCCATTCGTGATGGTAAAGCATTGATGCGTTTGGGGAAAAAAATTCCCATGAAAATTTTTTTCACAGCAGTGCACTAATGCCGTGAAAAGAAAGAACTGATGAAATATATGCGAAATGTAGGAACTGGGGGGAAGGGGACCCAGCTATATGAAAATGGGTTCTTAGGCGGAAAAACTTTTCGATGAAGTTTCTTTAATTGGAAAAAAAATAAACCCACTCGACTGTACTCTGTGAGACCTTTCATTTGATATGCGATATGCCAAATTGGAAGGACCCTCTCCTTGAGTACCTACCCCGCACCCTTAAAGTACCCCTTGTTGAGATGAACAGTGGAATCGATTTTCCAATCGGACTTAACCCTACTAAGTTATAGATGATTTACCGTGCAAAAATCTAGTACCTACCTAATTTAGAAAAAAAATAACGTACTAAAAAAAGTGGGTATGGAGATCGAAGGAGAAGTGAAAACAAAGAATTATGGCGGTTTTAGAAAAAGTTGAGAAAGTATACTGCGCTCCCTGCAGAGGGGTAAACAGTTATTCTAGTACGCTTTCGGAAAATCTAGTACAAATGCTAATATGTTTTTATACAGATTTTGAGTATCCACACCGCTATGGTCCGAGCTGACATGGCTGAGTTATAAACGTAAAACTAAATACCCCCACCGTTTCCCCTCCCGCTCCAAAAAATCAAAAAACGTAGTACTCTATTTGTACTTCTAGGCGATTATCTAAAAACCGCTTTGAAATCAAGTAAATCAGATGGGTGTCTTCGGAGATTACTCCTGCAAACTTTTTTGTACATGTATAAGACGAAAAATTGAGATTTAGGCTCCCTCCATTCTGCATCCTCGCCTACAAGCGACCCCACCCTAACCACCTTTCAGCGACCGCTTGTAGCCCTCGATGGTAGCATTCATTTAAGTCCTTAATGAGCTCTGTGGGCGTTTTCGATAAGCAGTTATAAGAAAAAGAAGTTGAACCTTTGCTCTCCTGCCCCGCCGGATACGAGCCCCTGTAATAAAAATCAACACCATTAAAAGATGTGCGACATCTATATATATTTAAATAAAAAAACTATGTTTCTGTTAGATGTCGCCGCTGTGGCGACAACGGAGTAGTAGCTTATCTTACTATATCGCCGATAGCGCCGACAACGGAGCTGCATGTTTTCCTTACTCCTTACGGAGTGCAAAGAGAAGATAAATGCATGGTAAGATTCGCGTTACTGGAAAGAGTCTGGGTTTTTATTAAGTTTATTAATATGCAGAAAAACGTTTGTAAATAATATACAGATCGGTTTGTTTCGCATATATAAATGATACTTGTTTTTTTTTTACTTAAGCAGGTGTCTAAGTTTCTTCACTGTGAATGTTATAAAAGATACGTTTAAAAGCAGTGGCGTAGTTAAGGTATCCGAAGATCCCGCTAGGCGGAGCGCCCCGAAATTTAGGGGTCCCAAAATTGTAACTAAAATTTTCAACAAATTCCAAAAATAATGTAAGATATACATATATAAGGATATCGCATGACCATGCTTGGGTTCCCGGGATTTGTTAGCAGAACCCGTACGATCCCTTCTCACACATTGCTCTCCTATTTACAATTTCTGTGAGGATTTTATTTTCTTTTCTTTATAATATCCTGAAATAAGCAAATAACCTTGCTTGTATTGTTTACGTTGGATAGTTTTCATGGGTGATATAATATGTAAAATTAACGTTGCCTCGACCTGATGTAGAGAAGCCCTCAATTTTTTCTTAGAAATTTACTGGAAATTTTCTCGTTAGAATTTTTATGCATATTCTAGGAGATCGATTAAGATTCTGAAAACTCCTGTCGGCCACCAAGAGCGAATAAAAATTCTACGGAAACATTTTCTGTAAATGAATGCTTATTGCTTTTACACCTTACTTATTTTTTCACTAGAGAGGATTTATATATACATAAGTATAATATGTGTATGTATATGTATTAATACATGCAAATGTCCATACTTAACAAGAAAATCTACAACTTTTTGCTGTCAATTATGAATTTTTTGCGAGCTATAATTTACAGTATCGAATATACCTGAGGAATTACAAAAAGTGACTTCTATTTCTAAATATATATTTAAAAAGGGCCCTATAAAATGCCGGGGTTTGGCCCCTGAATTCTTAGCCACTATTTAAAGGACAGAATTCTCATTTAATCTTAAAAAATTCTGGTACATTCAGCAATAATTGGAATAGATCAAATATGTAGCTACTTTTAAACTCCGAACTTGATTGTATTTCAGAGCTACAGTTATTAACTTCTTATTTCTACTACTTTAGCATTGTCTAAGTGACCAGCCTGGGCTTGGTCCCATTTGCTGACTCAATAATATTGATCAAATACGTTTTTGCTTTGAATATCGAGTGACCTAGGTATGTTTTCTCCGAGTGATTCTAAATACTGACATAATACTAATTGCGTTGGCTGAGGCATTTAAAAAGAAGAAATAAGATGCCAGATAAAAGTGTCGGTCAAGAGTTGGCTGGAAAAGCTTTCGACTCATGCACATGGGGAACTACTCCGGGAATTGAAGACCCATATGATAACCGCAATGTTAGCTACTCTTGTTTTGAATCTCTTTACTGATTGTATATGAGACCCAAGCTTTATACACTTCTCTCTGCTTTGCCTCCTAAAGGTTACGGGCTACTGCGTATCCAGTACTACAGCAACTGAAAAACTCCAAAGGCCTGTACTCCACCATCAAATCATCGATTATATAAACCACAATCTGGCTTGAGTTTGGCAGTACAACGATCAACTTGATAATTTCTATCCTCTCCACATATTTCCTTGTAATATATTTCCTATTAACAAATATAAACTTTATGGGTATCGACTGAAATAAAGCCTGTTACTGTGGGTATCAACAGCCGTAAGCATTTTACTAACAATTACATTTTATTTTGAGTATCAACTGAAATAAATTTTCTTTCTGTGCATCCACTGCAATAAGAAATAAAATATAAAATAAATAAAACCACTTCATTTTGGGTATCGACTGAAATAAAGTTTTTTTTTTTTATTGTGGGTATCGTCTGCAATAAGGAAATTACTAAGAAAACAATTTTATTTTGGATATTGACTGAAATAAATTTTCTTATTGTAGGTATCGACTGCATTAAGAATTTTACTAACCAAGGTTTTATTTTGGGTATCGACTAAAATAAAGTTTTTTATTGTGGGTATCGTCTGCAATAAGGAAATTACTAACAAAAAAATTTTATTTTGGGTACTGACTGAAATAAATCGACTGCATTAAGAATTTTACTAACCAAGGTTTTATTTTGGGTGTCGACTGAAATAAAGTTTTTTATTGTGGGTATCGTCTGCAATAAGGAAATTACTAACAAAACCATTTTATTTTGGGTACTGACTGAAATAAATTTTCTTATTGTAGGTATCGACTGCATTAAGAATTTTACTAACCAAGGTTTTATTTTCGGTTTCGACCGAAATAAAGTTTTTTATTATGGGTATCGTCTGCAATAAGGAAATTACTAACAAAACAATTTCATTTTGGGTACTGACTGAAATAAATTTTCTTATTGTAGATATCGACTGCATTAAGAATTTTACTAACCAAGGTTTTATTTTGGGTATCGACCGAAATAAAGTTTTTTATTGTGGGTATCGTCTGCTATAAGGAAATTACTAACAAAATCATTTTATTTTGGATAATGACTGAAATAAATTTTCTTATTGTTGATATCGACTCGACTGCATTAAGAATTTTACTAACCAAAGTTTTATTTTGGGTATCGACTAAAATAAAGTTACTATCTGTTTGTATCAACTGCAGTAAGAATTACTAGGTTCAACTTATTCTGGGTATCGACAGAAACCAGAAAGTCACAATTTCAAAGCTCGTTTTGAAGCGAAAAATCTTTAAAAAAAAAGGAAATTTCCATGCAATGGCAGGCGTTTTGTATCAGCAGGAACCGCATACTCATCAGTGCGGCTTGGTTCCTGCCTGCCGTATACCCTAAAGTGAACAGCCAAGGCGATCTCATATATGCACTTAAAATTATTTTTTTTCGCTATGAAATTATTTCTTAGCAAAACTTTCTATGAATTTCTAGGCCCGCATGGGGTCAATCTTGCTAGGCATTCAAGTAAATACTTAGTATTTCACCTCGTATATTATTCACACTTAAAAATTATTTTAAGTGCATATATGAGCTCACCTTGTCTGTTCATTTCGGCATATATGACAGGCAGGAACCAAGTAGTACTGATGAGTATATGATTCCTGCTGATATGAAACGCCTGCGTTTGCATAGAAATTTCCTGTTTTTTAAAGATTTGTTGTTTGTAAAAAAGTTTTTGCCACTCATTATTAGTTACAGCAAAATTCTTTCTATTATAATTCTAATTTAATCCTAGTATTGTTTTTTCCTTTTGTTTAGTCAATAGATAAGTAGAATTATATTTATATTCACTAAAAATAATAATTTTACTACTAACATTCTAGTCATAGCATTAATGTTAATGTTAAGAGTTGGGGCGAGTAGGCCTCCAGGACCTTGCGGACACCGCGACCATAGTTGATCTATTTTGCCTTCCCCTTGAGTTGTTAGGCAAAATCGAGTCTTTTAACGAGCTCGATTATTGCTTTTGGAGTTAGATTGCAGACAATATCTGGTGAGATAAGTTCTCTTCCAGTGATTTTTCCCGAAAAGCCTGTGGCAAGAGCTGGATGCCCACATGGCTTTGTTTGTCATCATTTCCAGGTGGGGATTCCAGGTAAGCTTGCTGTCTAGGATTATTTCTAGATATTTTGCTTCTTTGGAATATTCTATTGCAATTCCATTTAACTTGGGAGATCGGATCTGAAGATTCCTTTTCCTAGTAAAAGGAACTAGCATTGTTTTACCTGAGTTTATTGATAGTCCCATGTTCTGGCACCATCTGGTAACGATGTTTAAAGCAGTTTGCATAAGCTCGGGTAAAGCTGGTTCAAACTTTCCTTTAACGCAGATGACAATGTCATCAGCGTATCCTTGGGCCTTAAAGCTGGCCTCTTGGAGTAAGTTTAGTAGCTCATCCACAACTAGAAGCCATAGAAGTGGTGAGAACACCCCGCTTTGTGGGCAGCCTCTAGTGGCCAGGATTGTTGTGGATTCACCGTTCATGGTAGCTGTTATGCAGCGTTTCCCAAGCTTGTTGCCAATCCATCTGACAATGAAGGTTTCTATGCCTCTTTCTTCGGATACCCTCTTGATCGAGTCAAAGAGAGTGTTATCGAATGGGCCTTGTATATCCATAAAGGAACATATATGGACCTCATTTTCCTGTGAGGCTTTCTCTATAGTCTCTACCAGACTGCTGAGAGGGTCCTCGGTGGATTTTCCGGGTTGGTTGGCATATTGATTGGCATTAAGTGGACAGCTTTTGAAGGACGTCATCCGATTAAAGTTGTCTATTATTTTCTCTAGAGTTTTCAGGAGAAATGAAGTCAGACTGATAGGCCTGTATGATTTTGCCTCGCTGGGTGGTTTTTTACTCGATTTCAGAATAAAAGCAACCTTCGTTAGTCCCATTCCTTATGGATATATCCCGTGCACAGACTGGCCCTAAATATCTCAGTGATAAGGGGCTTAATATAATCTAGCGATTCTTGCAGTAACGCTGGAAATATGCCATCGCCCGTCGCCAGGAGCTTTAAAAGGTTTGAAGGACTTGACAGCCCATCTCACCTTAGATTCGGTGACAATTTTCTTTGCTGATCGGTAATCCCTGTTTAGTACCACTGGCATCACTGGGGATCTGGCATCTACGTCGGGCTCCTCGGTCACAAAGTTGCAGAGTGGGAAGTGCGTTTTGAGAAGAATCTCTAGCGTTCTCTTGCTATTGACGGAAAGGCTTCCATCACAGTGTTTGAGGAAACCAATGCCGTTGTTATGATCCTTGGAAAAGGCTTTTTGGAGTACTCTCACGTTTATAGCATTTATTAAATTGTGAAAATTTAGTTGAGTTTCTGGAGGAAGGTCTCCAAATATTACAAGGAAAAACTTTTCTCTCGCAATTATTTTTTGTTATTAGTAAAAACAAAAATGTTACAGTATTATCTTTTATTCCGTGGTAGATTCGTTAAATACTGGTGCATCATTGACTCTATACTATTAGTTCCCACCTCAACAAACTGGAATCGATAATTGGTGTTGACTCACACTAGCAATACATATTATGCTATTGAATCCGTTCTAGTTGTAATAATATGATTCACACTCTTTTCTACCTTTAATTGCGATATGCTTTCCTATACCGTCCATTGACTTACATCATTTAAATATTATATATTAATTACCAAGACGTCGTTATGACCGATGCTGTACTCACTTAATTCTTCGGAAGATAAGCTTTCGAGTTTAAGTAAATAATTTGCATCCAAACCAGAGAAGTAAATGAATCTTTTCGAATGAAAAATACAGATATCATCTGAAAATAGATTTCCTTTTCTATCTAAAACATATACATAAAGCCAACCACCCACATTCGACTATACATCTACTACTACGTTCCTTATCTTACGAATATGATTCAGGGTTTTCTTAAGCAACTTTATATGTACTTGAAATATTTTCTGAGATATTTCATCTTCTTCTTCATCCTGTCTTGTTTTCCTAATGAGATACTGTATTACACGACAAATTATTTTAAGTGTTGCTTTTCTATACTCAGAAAACTGAATTAATTAAGAAAATGTTATTTCACCTTTCCTCCCCCTTTCTGGGAGACTGCTTAATAAAAGTTTGCCGCAAGCTGTGTTTCTTTAGAAAACATACAAACGACACAGCCCTTGAGAAGTTTTCCGAGCTTTTCATCTTCTCCCAAATAATATTTTCGAAATAAACATTTTGTGAAAATATCACGCTGAGCAGAAAACCCATCGACAGCAAGGATGAAAACTCGTCATTAGGAGAAATTTTCAGATTAATCCCTTTCCGATTTTGAGTGTGTCGACGTCGTCGTCGTCTTGATATTTGTTTTTTTAACTCCTATAAGTAGGCACTTATTCCAGTTGATTTTCAAAGTTGCTGATCATATCTTTCTTATTGTGGCCTGGGTAGTAGGCATACGAAATGTGTCTGTTTTTATTTTCATTTGTTTATAGAAGATTTCAAGGGTGTATATGAGTGTATAATCCATTTCAATTTTGGAGAGTTTTGTAACGTCCGTTATTAGTACACCAGCTATCCTCAGCTTAGACATGTTTTAACTTGAAATTATAAAAGGATTGTGAAGAGATCCTGAAGATTTCGGAACATCATTTCTCATGTTTATTGATTGTATTTGTTTTTTGGCTCCCAAGAGGCAGACACAAATTACAAGGTACGAAAATGATTGCGTAGGCCCAAAATTAATAACTAAATGAAATATAGAAAATTAATTGTAAGACTTGGACCTTGTAACTCGAAGTGGGTAAGCTACAGACTTTAATTAGAAATTCTCAATTTTTGCACCGACTTCAGAAATTCCACAGTTTATTTATTTTCTTTTTAAATTTTTAGTTTAGTTTGATTTTATTCTATTTTTATTAATTATTCAGGACGAAATGTTTCAAAATAGATTGCTGAAAAAAGAGCGAAGCAGACTTGTCGTAACCGTGTTCGTTTCAAAGGGGAATGCCCAACTTTTCATACAAGTTCAGGTCCCTCCAGATATGCAAGATGTCTTAAACGATGCATTATGGTACTCTGAACTTATTTTATTAACAACTAGGGAACCCCGCCAGCATTGCCCGGAGTTTATTGTCTAATGGGTGGGGTGGGGGTTGAAAGGGTGGATAGGTCAGAGATGCATATAATCTAAACGCGATCGCGTGATTCCGTACTTAAGGGTTTCATAGTGTGTGTGTGGATTTCTTCATATGTGTAAAGCTGTCTACGTCCACGCGTTCTCAGCCAGTGCCCATTAATAGAGTAAAACATGAAATTTTTGTATGGCAACCCTACGAAGGAGTTGCCCGATTTGTCCCATTTTCGAACTTAAATTTGCCTTTTTTAAAAAGGGCAGGTGTAAATAAATTTTAGTGAAAAATTAAAGATTTTTGTGGCAACACAAAAAAAGAGTACTTACCCGAATGCCTCCACCTTGGACCTGTACTTGCAATTTTTATGAAAACGCCGTGTACAAAATATGAGCATTCCACCTCGACGCCTTCTTAGGCAGCTTTCAAGTATATACTGAAAAAACACCAAGTAGGAGGTGCCACTTCCAATTTTTCGTTCTCTACAATCTTTGTCCTGACAATTACGAACATAAAAAAAAAAAAATTAGCCAATTCTGTAGAACAGTTCTCAAGTGATGGTGTAACATACATGCGGCAATTGATTTTCGTTTATATTTAGATTTCAATTAAGCAGGCGAAAGTTTTGACGATCGAACGTACCTTGAGCGACTATCTTGGGTAAATAAGTGGCGACTGTTCTACTTCTTGTGCGCGGCATTGTTGAATCGTGGAAAATAATTTTCTATTAGAAAAAGGCTCACAACAGAGCACTAACGGCCATGGAAGAAAAAACTGCAACAATATATGCGAAAAGTAGTAGCTGGGGTGTATGTGACCCAACTGCATAAAAATAGGTTTTCCGACGGCGAAAGCGTCCCCGGAAAGTTTTTTCAATCGGGAACAAAGTACACCGTCCGATAGTACTCAGCGAGACGTTTAATTTGATATGCAATATGCGGGACTTCCTACCCTAAAAGTACAAATAGAAAAATTTTATCTGGTAGAGAGCTGAACCGAAACCCGTTTTCCGACCGAACATAACCCTACCGACTTAGAGCCGATCTATGGTTGGAAAAATCTATTACCTCAGTTTGAATAAAAAAGAGGGAAATATTAAAAAAGTGAGTATGAATGGAGATGGTTATTTAAGCCTCCAAGTATTGGAGTGTGGTTACTCAGACTTCTTCTCAGGACCTAAAAAATTAGATTCTGTAGTAGATCAAACTACCCCCCCCCCTTTATTGTAATAAACATTGTTCAGAGTATTATAAGTGTAAGAAATCTCTCATGTCTGTCGATATCGGAACGAAAATGGGCATTCCGCTTTATGTGCAAGATAAAAACTGATTAAGCGGCTTATTAGGTTTGTTAAGAGGGGTACCATTATTAGTGCCTAGCCTGCTTCTCTTAGACCTACAATGAGTCCATTGTGCCCGTTGACTTCATGGGACTGTTAACATTGCCCTAGATACTTCCTGCTTCATTTAGGAATCTCAGAATGCATCTGAACGCTTTACTTTGCAACTCCCCCAGATTTGAGAAGAAGTAGCTATCTAATAACCAACCTCTTTTATTCATCAAAGCAGAGCACTCGCAAAGTATATGTCGGATGGAATCGATTTCCTCCGCATCGTTACAGCTCTTGCAGAAATAAATATTCCGCCGCTATTCTTCTAGCATGGTCTCATATGGTTAACACGTAATTAACCGCTTTTAGATTATTGGTATTTGTTCTACTGCCATTAGGGAGTTCTCTTGTCCTCTTCCTGTCATATGCAGCCACAAATTGCGTCGCAATGCCGCAGGTTTCCCAATTGATCCACTGGGGGGCGTGCCTTTTAATAGGAATCCCGATTATCTTCTGTTTTAAGGTTCCGATCGAGATCAATACATAAGCTACCGCTTTTTGGTCAACTCATCAGCCATCTCATTGCCTGGGATATTCCTGTAGCCAGGTACCCAGCATAGGGTCACCTTGTGCTATGTAGTCAATTCCTCGAGGCTGGTCTTACAAAACTGCGATAAATTTGATTTTACCAGCACAGCATGCAACACTCTAATGGCTGCCTGGCTGGCAGTGTATATGCAGATCTGCCGTGCGGACTCTCTGCACATAGTTACAAGTATTACCGCCTTGTAAGTCGCTACGAACTCTGCCTAAAGGACACTACATTTGTCCGTTAGTAAATGTGATTATAGCAGTCTTTGGAGTATACTCCAGCCCCTGTGCCAGCACTCGCCTTGTATACATCTGTACAGATAGCGGCTTTTTAACCACCAAGTGACCATATTTCATACAAAAATATGGAAGATAAAATATTGTAAAAATACCATCTTTTCAGTTCAATTTCGATTTCCTTTAAAAACCTGAAAAATTATTTTCCAGCACTATCGGCATATTTATAATGTCTCGTTTCACTGTCCGGGCTTAAGCCAGATCTCAGCTAAGCGACGGGTGCAGGTACGTATTTCCCAAGGAAATGTAGGAGAGGACTGAAAAAACCCCGTATTAGTAGCCTTTTGCTTAAAAGGAGATACGTAAACCCTTCAACTGCGCGGTAGATACGTTCTATATAAACAAAGCGCAAACCGAAACCGCGCACTGTGAACCCGATTTCATATGTAATTATGGGGTTATGTTCCAGATATTAGAAAAATTGCAAAAATATAATAAAAAGTCTTTATTTAACGACTAATATACATATTTACATTAATATAAACATATAAAATTATAGAAAACAGTCTTAATTCAACGACTAATACATAATTAATTTAAACATTAACAAAAATTAAACACATGGTTTTAATCACTGCTTCCATCTGTTGAGCTTGATTCTAAGGACTATGGTTCTATGTGGTTTTGAAAAAAACTTGTTAAAACTGATTGCTTACCAGATTTTCTTTTTTCTTTATAAATTTAAGCATATGGCGCTAAAGCTGCTGTCAGATTTCTCCGAAATTTTGAGGCACGCTCCATATCAGGGTCCATATCAAGAGCTTCCTGTTCAAGTTGACTACCAAGTTTTAAAAAATTTGATAGTTTTGAATAGTGAATCTTTTCTCTCCTATAATCTCTACATTTTCTTCACTTTCATCATTTTCATCATTATTATTATCGCGAACTGTGTCAAAATATCATCAACAGTTACATTTTCTTCATTAAGGACTTCCGTGATATCTTCTGATTCTAAATTTTGAAATCCGTCCCCATCAATTGTTCTACCTAAAGTTACAATTTCTGGCATTTCCACAACATCTTCTCTTATGCAACTTTCTGGCCATAATTTTTTCCAAACAGCATTCATTGTTGAGTTTTTAACTTCATCCCATGCTAATTTAATATTTTTTACCGAAGATAGAATGTTATACTGTCTCCAATACTCACGAATTGAAAGACTATCTGGTCCATCAGTAGCTTCAACTAAATTGTCGAAAAGTTCTTGTAAGATAATACAACTTAAATGCTGCAATTATGCCTTGGTCCATCGACTGAATTAAAGAAATACTACCATAACATTGGCATGTAATTCAGCCAAATGTGCTGGATGACTGGGTGCATTGTCAACTAACAACATAATCTTAAAGGCAATGTTTTTATCTCTACAATAAGTCTCAGATTCTACACAAAAGCAATTTAAAAACCAGTTCTCAAACAGCTTTGCAGTGATCCAAGCTTCTTGTTTGATACCCAATGAACGCACGAAAATTTTCTGTTTTATAAATTATTAGTAGTTTGTTCTTACAATCACCAGCTGCATTACTGCAAAACAAAACTGTTAATCTCTCTTTGGAAACCTTGAACTCCGGAGCAAATTTCTCTTCTTTAGATATAAATGTTCTGCTAGGCATCCTTTTCCAAAATAAGCCAGTCTCATCAGCATTGAAAACTTGCCTTGGTAAATATCCACCACCATCAATGATATCTTTTGATGTTTTTGGATATCAAGATGCAGCTAATGTTTTAGTACTGGCGGATTCGCCTGAAAATTTTATATTATGTAGATTTTGACGATGTTTAAACTTTTCAAACCATCCTTTACTCGCTTGGAATTTAATTTCTTGTGAATTAGATGACCCAGGTTCTTCTTTTTGTAAGCGATTAAAGACTAATAACGCTTTTGTTCGAATAACAGCAGGACTAAGTGACATGATTTTGATCTTCTATCCAAAAGCTTAACACTTTTTCTGTTTTTTCTATTATTGACTTTTGAGGTTGTTTTTTTATTGTTATTGCAGCTAGAGATGTGGAACAAACTACCCAACTTTTAATTTTTTTCTGCATTCAATTTAATCCTCCTTATGCTGGATTCGTTCATATATTCATTAGCTTTGCCTCTAATGTCAACATTTTTCTTTTCCCAGCTTTTCCATTATTAAATATAGGATGTAAAAATTATTAAGACACCTATTAAATCAAAATGAGTTTTAAATCAAAAATCAAAAATTTTATTTATACTTAGTTTATAACACCCCACTATTGCACACGAATACGATTTTCATAAATTTAGTATGTACATACGTGTATGTTATATAAATATCTATATTAATAAAAATTATGTAATTTTACGTCCTCATCCTAACGCGACAACTAAAAAAATGAAATTCTCTATAAAAAGTAAAAAGTATATGTGTGCATCGAAATACGGTGAGTCACTATTTTCGGTATTCGTAGTTTAAACAGATTCATCAATTTGAATTAACATGATTTTTTTTGTTAAAAACTGCAAAAAAAAACCGCGCAGCTACGAAATTTTTACCGCGCAGATCGAAGTTTTGGTATTAAAGGCTTGGCCGCGCAATTGCGAAACCGCGCAATGAAAAACCGTGCAGTTGGATGGTTTACTGAATCAACAGAAGTAATACTGTTTTTTTTTATGAGATACACTTCCTCAATTCGTTTTTTTTTCTATATTTATTAGGTTCCATATATGGCTGTAGCAGACCTAACCGCTGGTTGCAATGCTTAGGAAATATATTCCTATTTATAGCCAATGAATGATATTGATAAAAGCCACAAAGCGTATCTTGCTGGAAAGGAGCGACACAACACTTCTTTTCTACACATAGGTCAGCGGTGAAAATACTTATTTGTTCTTAGAACCTTCTGACATTTATCAAGATGCCACACAGTCACGCCTAGTTGGAGTGTACTAGAAGGAATTGCACGCAATAATCTGAGCCTCTGTATATACTTGGAACTATACATATGTCAGGGGGCAAAAGGAAAATTTTAATAAACATTCTATGTACAAGCTTATCCCCCCATAAAACGCATTCCCGCGGGCAGTTGCAATTAAAATGATTTATTTACTTTATCTCAATTCCATGCGCACATAAATTTTCCATCTATGATATTCCTCTTGTTCCCGAAATAAATTTTTCCCTCACAATAGATGTTCTGGAAATTGAAGTACTACATAGGTAGTCAGAAAATAGGGGCTTATGGGTTTATTCTTACGTGTATTATGCGGTTGGTACCAACCAACAATAGCATTTTAGCATGCTTCTCTGATGTTCCCATTGAAATGACATGAATTTACTTATATTCGGTCTAAAATGATATGCGGAGCAATGTCGAAAATGCCACTACTTTACCCCACCGTCGAAGTCTCTATATAGAAATCTTTAGTCTTTACCAACTCAGATCCTCAAGAATTGAGGTAGACGGGTGGGTGGATGGATGGGTTTTAAAGAGCATACGATTTTATGTTGATGTACAAGTTTTGCAAACTTAAGTTTGGTTTTAATTAAAATGTTACTGGAAAGGTTCCGCCGATGTCGTTTTCATTGTCGTCGTCGTCGTTGTCGTCGTCGTCGTGTCGTCGAAATTCAATGAATGCGAGAGTAATTAGTTTGAATAACAACCTACACTATAGTTCAGGCAGTCTAATTAATACCTTACCTGCTATCTACTAGGTCAAATTAGTTCTGCATGTACGGCCACGTGTGTTAGCTATCTCTTATGATACCTAACTAGTTACTTCTCTCTACGTGTGGTAAATATTGATTAAAGCAGATTGCTATATAATGGTAAGAAAATTCACAAGTAAGTTTTCAGATAAGATGTTCCTGTTGAGGTGAAACTATGGATATAAGATAACTTCCAGGGATAGGTATATATGTATGTATGTATAGGTGCTTACATGTACTATACATGACGACGTGTCTGTCTCAGTTTATTCGTAACTTTGTCATTTATGCTAACACCCTAGCTATATTGGGGACGGATTTAATGTCTTTAAATCTTTCTACTTAATCATGGCAAGATTAGTAATAGATTAGAAAGCTATTTGGGGTTACAAATCTTGATTTATTTCATATCCATTGATCCTTATGTTTAAATATATCGAAAAGGAAGATGATGAGGTTGACTTGATTTGAAAGATTGACATATACACTCTCATCAAATTAGAGAATTGTATCACTTTCGATTTACTATTTTGGATGACTTTTATGGAATCCTAAACTTTTTGCGTATGATCAAGTGATGAAACTGGTTATTGACGCTATAGTTAGGCAGACAGCTACTATGTCCATAAGGCACCGATTAAGGAACAATAAGAAATTACAAAACTGCTCATTCGTGTCGATGTCTCACTATACGTTATTAAGATACTCATTACTAAATCAGTGTGTTTCAACCAAAACTAATATTTCTTCTGTTCAATTTTATTTCTAGTCTGTATTTTTGTATTATGTTTTCTTTTATCTAATGCTTTTTCTCTTTTTTTTTTTTTGTATATTTGCCTATTTTTAATTTATTTAAATGGAATCATTCTATGTTGTACATTTTCTTTTTGTTTTAATTTTGTAGTAATCAGCTATTTGATGCAATTTGTAGAAATAAATAAATAAATAAATAAAAAAAAACACAAATAATTGATTCGAAGTTACGTCAGTTGTGAATGGTTTTTTTCTTTTATTTTCGGATCATAAATCATTTCTATCTTAGTGTTATAAATTTGGCTATCGTAAAAAATATTTAGGATCACAGAAAAAAAAAAAGTTTGGTTGGTTCTGGAAAAGAGTTTTTAACCTAAGTCTTGAAAACGCTTCGAAAATAAGTGTTTGTTAAATATATCTATCTATTACTAATAACGGTTTTCTGTTCGGAATTTCTATCAACATTTTACTCTGCTTGCCATTGACCAACTGTTGAACCCTTCCGTTATCGACATTTCATTTTAATGGTATTTTCCAAGAATATATTGGAACAGTTCTACACAGATTTCTAGATGATAACAAGTTAATGTGTTTGAGTACTTGTTCACCAGGATATTCTATAACTAAGAGAAGAATTGTTTATTTATAAATATTTAGAATAAAATAAACTCTATAAGCTAAAATTTAAAATATTTTTTTCCTTATCTTTTTAGAATATTTTTTGTGGTACCAACGATGTGTTTGGCTAGGAAATGTCAGAAGAAATAAATATTCCCCCAAATCATATAAAATTTGATCTAAGTACGAAACCCTTTTGGAATTCACAGCTTTCATGAAATGGGCCTTTATAGATATACCAACACTGATTGATTACATTCTATGAAATATTGGACATTGGTCGTACATTCGCAGGTAGGAAACGTAAAAAAAAAAAAAATATTTATAATAATCAACAATTTTTTTTTTATCTTCCCAGGTCACTACAGCTTGTTTGTCATGATGCGCTCAAAACGTATTAAAAAATACAATGAAAAAGTAATTCTTATGCATTCTTTGGCACCTGTTGCATATTTAACTTAGAATTAGACTTCCGTGTTTCAGCCGCTGGATTGTTTGTTAAATGTAAATTCGAATTTCGAATCTGTTTTTGAAGCTATTTATATGAATGTAGGTTTTTTTCTTATAGTCACCACTATCTAAAATTTATGAGGAACTGCTGCTGCCGAAAAATCCATTTTTAAAATATTTATATGTAAAGAATTTTTTAACATGGTAAGTAAAAAGTATTTATTTAGTTTCTTTTAAAGTTTAAGCCTTATTTTTGTGTGCTAATTTAATTTCTAATTTCTACTTTGATTTTTGTAAAAATATCAGCAAGTATAAATAACAGTTCCTTAAGTAAATTGGAAACAATTATGATGTAGGTATGTAACATGTATATAATCGGGAAGAGGTATATACCGACAAATAGTACGGCTGCTGGTTGTTGAATCCAGAAATTAGAGTAGAAACTAGAAATCAAAAAACACACATTTCTTCTGCATGATATCCCTCGTATAAAAATATACACATGTTTTTCTTTTCGATTAATTCTATTCTAAACAAGAACTTAAGGTAAAAGTGTAAAGTTATGGTAGGTAGGTATATACATACCTATATGGTTCATTTTTCCAATGCTTCTGATTCTGTTTTTTTTTCTCTCTCTCTAAGAGTTAAATAGAAATAAAAAAGTTTTTAAATTAATATATTGCCAGAAATATGTACACAAAAATCTTAGGTTTTCTTCCGTCCGGTGTGGGTAGGAGAGATCTGTAGGTAAGATACATTTACTTATTCCGTAAATTGTTATGAAGAAAAGTTCTGTTGAAATGAAAATGGGTAATAAAATTGAAGGAAAATGTTTTCGGTTAGTTTGGTAAAAACTTGAAATCGTGGACTGCGCTGACTATTTTTACCTACTGAAATATGTATTTAATATTTAGAAAATTGTTTTTCTAAGATTATTTTTTTTTTTTTCATGTTTATGCCTAGTTTTTGATCTAATTTTCTTGCTTTGATACAAAATAATTATATGTAACTACCTAACTAAATTTACTAGTACCTAATTTAATTTCATCGCTATTAGCTAAAATTACAAAAAAAATTAAAATCTTTAAATCATATGAAAATGAAAAACCAAAAATATCATCATCAACATGAAAATGTAAATATTTCCCCCCTTAAAAATTGCCATTAAAATTCTGACTGTCACCATGGCAATGGGTCTAGTAGTCGTGCATGCACTGGCAAAGAGAGAAACAAAGAAAATAATGGATATTCATCACATTTGCCGTCTGCTCTTCAAAAACTTAAAATGGTTGTTGCTTGATTTCATTGGTTAATATGTAAAATGCACACATTACTTAACGAAAGTTATCCTCTTCTACAATTCCATATTTCCGTCAGAAGAGAGAAAGAGAGAGAGAACAAAGAAAATAATGATAATCATCAATTTTGCCTTCTCTTCTTCTAAAAGGTAAAATTTCTGCTTCATTTCCTTTGTTAATAAAATACACCAAACTCAACGAATGTTTCGGTCATGCGCAGCAGAACTCGATTTTATATTTCGGTTAGAAATGATCTGAAATTTGCTGATCGCCTGGTATTTGCTGTTTCTTTCAAATATACAAGAGGGAATGAGATGAAATTTAAAAAATATACATTTTTTTTTCTCAAATTTATAGCAGTAGCGACGGTAGTGAATGAGTGTGTGTGTGATATTGAAAAGATGCAGAGGAAATTGCAATGGGAAATATTTTCAATGGACGAAATCATGATTTTAGTACTTAACTTAACCAAGCTGACGAAGTTTTTCTTCCTCGTTCTGTGATTTATGTTTAAAATCTCGGTTTTAAATTTTGTATAGGCACTGGAAGAAATAACCATGGCATCAAAAAAGTTGATGTATTTAAAAAAAAACAAAAGTAGAAAATAATTAAATTACTGCATGTTCCGTCTTTTTCTTGTTGAATAGGTGAGAGCGCGTTGTTATGGGTTTAGAGATGTTAAAAACACTTGCAAGGAGAGAAATAGAGAAAATTGCAGTAATTGCAAAAGTTAAAATTTCAGCAAATAAAAAGCGGCTGATAAAATGAAAGCACATACACACTACTACTTAACTTGACGAATATTTCAGTTATGCACATTAGAACACAATTTTATCGAAAGAAATGCTTTTGGTCATGATCTGATCTAATGATTTTAGTTATTTATGCTTGTTCCTACAAGTTATACAAGAGTGAAAGGGCCGGAATTACAAAATATAGCAAATGATAGCGGCATGCATGTATTTCAGAAAAGTTTTTCGATTTTCTCGTATAATTTATATATTTATTTCATATTCGTCTTTTTGCACATAGTCATTCAAAATAACATTTTCGACTAGAAATTTTATAAAATTTCATTTCATAATGACGAAACCTGCTTACGGAGTTATTTCTGAATTTTTATATCACTTTGAAAATCAGTAGGAGTGGTCCCTTATCGTATAACTTAGTCAACAAATTTCTTTACGAAATTGCTGTAAAATTAATTATCTTATGGTAATGGACCTACTTGTCAGCATTTTAACTAGAAAACGTTAACAACATAAGGTTTTTTTTCAATTCTTTTATCTGCCTATACATTTGCATATCTCTACGACAGGGTTCCATTAGCAATTAAATTTTAACACTTCTGCGACCAGATTTGCTTTCTTTTCGGTCAAAGAGCAGGTTTTTCATCTCTCATTCCTTTCAATATTATTACTCCTGTTTGATTGTGACGATTTGAAATGATACCTACTATCATACAATCGTACCAGTGCTCCCAGATTCTTGCCAACGGAAATCCCTCATTTTGGATATAAAAATCCCTTAAAATCCCCTAATACCATATTTCAAAGAAATCTTTTAAAATACCTTAAGAATGGGTTTTGTAAAGTGACATAATCAATTTCGTACAAAATCATTTATTTCAGAACGAAATTATCACATTGAATAAATCTATGGTAAATAAAAAAGTAACAAGAATAAGTAAATAAATATTTTTGCATTTGAGTAAAAGCCTTCACTTTTTGGGACACTCATAATTTTAAAATTTTCTTGATGTCATTTTCCAGTAGAATGTCTGTCTAGTTCAGATGTGCCATAAATTAGAATTTTATTGCAAGCCTATAAATTATTTGAAGATTTCAATGATAAACAAATTTCAAAACCGCAAACCTTGCATTTAGCTTCTTTTCGGTCATTGAACTTTTGAATCCACGCCTTATATTTACTATCGTTTTCCAAACAGCAATCGGAAAACTTCTTGACATATTTTTTGTTTTCAAACTTTTTTAAACTGTCTTATTTTTAATTTTGTTTTTTTTAGGTGTTAAAATTTTAAGATTCCCCCATTTCCTTTAATGAAGAAATATGTCATATTTAATATCTAATATTTCATCTACTATTTACTATCTTTCTTCTTTACTATTTTATATCCAATACAATATATTCCGTAAAATAGGCCAACGGGAAACTAAGCACACGTACACCACAGCGCATTGGCGAAGGATTATTATTATGTACCAAAGATAGCATAGTGGCAGTACACAAGGCCCTCATCATCAAATTGAAATAGTCACTAGGCTCAGAAAATATTTTGTACATGTGTTATTAATAAAGATAATACTCTAAATTTTCTTCCTCAGTCAAAAATCCCTTAATTTCAACAAATTTAAAGTTTTGTCCCTCAACCGAACTTTCAAGGAAAAAATCCCTTAAAAAGGGTTTAAATGCCTCAGATCTGGGAGCACTGAATCGTACTATCTTAAATGCAATTGCGACTGCGATCTGCGATGGTTGATTTTTGTTGTCTCATTTTAAATAAAACGTTCAATAAATATTTGTAGAGCTACAATTACTCGTTTCTATGACTATACAACAAAGTAGGCAATTAAAATATTTTTAAGATTTAGAGGGGATGTATCGATATCGAATTCCATTCCAATTGACCATGAATTGTAAATACAATGCACCTTTAGCAAATACACTCAAATGTATTTGTAGATGCGAATTGTCCAGTAAACATTGCGATTCGAAATCGAATCGAAACTGTTCGTTTTAACGTAGATTGATGTCGTTCTAGATTGATTTCGATCTGGCCACGACTAAAAGGAACATTCTATATCGAGTCATAATAACGATTCGATAACGATTCGTAATTACAATTCGATAACGATTCGTAATAATGACTCGATAACGATTCGTAATTATGAATCGATAACGATTCGGTACTGATTCGTAATAACAATTCGATAACGATTTATAATAACAATTCAAGACTGATTCGTAGTCTCAAGATAAAATCGACGGATATTCGTAGGGTTCTTAAAACATTTCAGTAAACTCACAATTAAATTAAATGTTGGTCAAATAAGGAATAGGAGTAAATGCAAGCACGTCTCATATGTTCAAATTCTTTTCAAATCTGATAAATTTAATACTTTTCTGTGGAGAATTCAGCAACGGTGAAGAGAAAAAAAATAACCGTGCGGACGACAGCTACACATCGCCTAAACGAAGAATTCTCGAAGAAATCTCAAATTTCGGAATTCGAGAATATTTTGCTGAAAACGAAATTTGTTAAAATGTCGGCTGGGGTTATTATAAAAAAATAGTTTGTACGTATATTACTAACACCTACAAGCAAAGTTCTTTTTGTACTTTGTGTTATTTTCGATTTAAATGGTTTTTCGTGTTTGCATGTGTTGTGTTTTTTCTCTCTCTCTGGCATACATTTTTACCAAACGTATGCGGCTATTGAGTGACTGCTCTGCCTCACGTGGAGTACTCGACAGCAAGAATTCTCTTATTGTCATCTTAAACGATAGATGTCGCCAAGTGTATCAAAATTAGAAATTATATGCTCTCAACGAATATTGAAATGCTTTATAAGATTTTTGTGTTTTTTTTTCTTAACTCATGTTTAAAACTCGCACTACTGTAGCTAATTCAAATTATATTTAATTTTTTTTAATAGACATATTAACCGCTCGTGGATAGATTGATTAATTCTAAGATGGAACATAATTGTCACTAATCAATATAAATATTAACAGCTGAATTTCAAAGACATTAGTAGGTAATGCAAGTTAGATTTACAAATCAATCCATAAAAGCATCCTTCAAAATTGATCATTTATAATTGACTTATCTGCTATTATCACAATTCAGATTCAGAGATTTTTACAAAAACCAGATTTTATCAAATGTATAAGGAATAGGCTGAACTCAATGGGCAGGTCGACAGTTATTTGTATGCATGAAAATGAATTATTGGAAATTTCGATGCCACTAAATCGTTAGATCGCATTTTTATTCTATATATGCTAAAAATAAGAAGACTTTAATACCTAATCATTTACGAAAACATAATTATCTAAATTAAAATTAAATTTGATTAAATACATACTAAGCATGGGTACATATTTTCCCTCACAAAATTTCACGAAAATCATCTATACACGATACCTTAATCAAATTAGGATAGGAAGAAAAAAGCGTTCAACAGGATATGAATCATGGATATCTAGAAAATGTTATCTAATTGCACAGAAACTTCCAATATCCATCTAAATACTTAGTGTCAGCTTCAAATTATTGCCAGCATCTTCATCATCATCACTATGATTGGATTGGATTTTCCACGTGCCTTCATTGTTCACCTATTCATTATGCGCAGTTCCTTATATAGATCTCCGTCAACATTTAAAGAGTCTATACATGGAAATTTTTCTTTTTTTGCAATCTTCGAGTCTTTCCATCTTTCCATTATTTTAGAATCGGTCCGCTCTAGCCAGATTCAACTATTTTGCAATTTTTTACTCAGAGCCTTATCGTTCAACTTTACTACAACGTCCCAGTTTTTCATTATTGTCAAGTTCGTACTATTACGGTCACATTATAACATTATTCCTACCCAAGATCTTTTTGTGATTTCATACATCTTACCATGGGTACTATTTTTGCGGAGTACCTACTCCCATTTTCCTAATTAAATTTATCTCTACGTTCTACGCCATGCTAAAAATTAACGAAAACTTGTGATCACAGTAAAAAATGTGCACAATTGTTGCCACAAAGCTTATGTATGTATTTTACCCTAAAATGTAGTGAATATTCCGTACCTAATCTTTGTGGGAACAATTGTGCAAATTTTTTACTGTGTGGTTATTGATTTAGTAGGTACTCTCAAAATTTCTAAATTACCTAGAGTAGGTATGTTGAAGTACTCCTGTTGGTTGTAGATCTTCCACTGCTAAGGACGCATTAAGTCTTAGAAAGCTTTTTTCGCTTAGATCCTATGGTTTAATGCTTCAGCGGAGCCAGGTCTTTATCTTCAGTTATAGTCGCTGAGAATGCTGTTGTCTCCAGGTATTTTGTTAATTTAAAGCTATTTTAGACAGCATTATACACATTAAAAGTGCATACCTTCGTAGATTGCATTTGAACCACTATTCGATCTGCAATATTTTCAATATTTGATGTCATACAGGTTTACTGTTCCTTGTACCTGAGGAAATTATAGTCCTCTCATCTTAACCATTGTTCATGATAAAATTTTCAGAATTTCTTCATTTGATAATAGCATGGGCAGTTTTTGGACATCTTTCTCGTGATTTTGTTCACGTGGTCCTTTGTATCTAATAATAAGAAATCTTAAAATTACTACCACATGTTCCGGTCGAGCTGGTAAATCGGATTCTACCGATATTTGTCAAGCTCCGAACATTTTAACGGCCGTTAGTGTACTGCTCAATCTTACAAACACTTCTGACTAAACTACTTGTAAATGAATTTCTGTTTTTCCAAATCACCCAGTGAATATACATATAAGGAATTTCTTAAGCGAGCCTAAAATTCAGAAGATCTAATGCTGAAAACACTTGATCTAATTAAATATTAATCGTAGCACGCCTCAAGATTCTGTTTTGCTCTTTTATTAATGATATTGCTGGTATTCTCAAAGGCATGCTTATGTGGAGAAAATGTTGACATTTATTTATCCAGGCAAGTTGATTTAATAGAAGATTGCATCCAGCGAGAGAGCTGAGTAATATCGTCATTCAGAATTTGTTGCTACTTAATAACAAAAAATCTTCTCGCTGATATTTCGTCCATATGATCTTAATCTTATTTTTTTTTATGAATTTATGCTGACGGGTATAAGAATCCTTTGATAAAGCTGTTTTAAGAATCATTAATGTTAATTGAATGACACCAACCAATTCGCTATATCTACTCAAAATATTGACAATTTTAGATCTAAAACAAGTAAAAAGATAGATACATATGTAGATAAATGCCCGTGTATGTAACTGTGTATGGTCACTTCTCTGTGCAAGTATGATTTTTGAAGTGGGTTTTCACAAGTATACCTATTTCTAGAACCGTTCGTTGGACAGTAAAAATGGTCATAAACCAATTTCATAGGATTTCACATTCTGATGAACTTTTCAGTACATTAAAACCGTCTAGGACTGATCGTTTTCACAGTATTCCTAAATTTTTAAATGGCAACACCAAGAAGGGGTTGCCCGATTTAGTCCGTTTTTGAAATTTCATTTGCTATTACTATGAAAATACCATGTTATAAAATTTATATAGTAGAAAACGAAATGTTTGTATAGCAACACCACGAAAGAGTTGCCCGATTTGTTTCATTTTCGAACTTAATTTTACTTTTTTTTTTAAAGTACGCGTACAAAACTTCAGCTCTTTAAGTATACGCGTTTCCGAGTTATCGTGCGCACAGCCAGTCAGACGGACGGACGGACGGACGGTCTTGCAAAAATCAAAATAACTTTTAATATTATGTTATGCGTGCCTGTCCAACCCATCATTATTTCTGTGCGTTACAAACGGAATGACAAACTTAGTATTCCCTTAAACCTAAAACAGAAATTCAAAAATATGGGTTATGATCATATAGAATTTGACTACGCATTACATTTGTGGGTTTCCTTGCCATTTTATTTCTTTTGTAACTTCCATCGCCATCTTATATACATGAAACCGAAAAGAAATTGTAAGAATTCTAAAACTCAGCACTAATACAAAAAACGAAAACAAATGACAATTAGATGGAAGCAACTACTCAATATTTTCAATATAATCTAGTCTGTAGGGGAATTTTAGTACCTACTAAGATCTTGCAAGGGATCCGGATTTGGCGATATTTTGAGTGGTCGTGGGGAATGGTTTTTTTGTAACTTCTTTATGCTCGTTCTCTTTGGTTGCTTCGTCGTTGCACATTTCATCATTTTCAAGTAGAGTATTGATATCCGGGAGTGTAACGCAATGCTCACACACTGCATTCCTGATTTTCGGCAACCGCACAATATTTTCCACATTTGGTCTTCCTTAGATTTTCTGCTAACTCAATTGGGAAGCGAGAAATTTAAAGAAAAAAAAATCACCCTTTTCAAACTTAAATTTAGACCACCCTCCCAAAAAATCGCAGAAATAATATTTCTTTCGAAGCGCACCGTTTTTATGCAATAACAACTTGAAACCTTTTTGGCGCTTCGATGACATCATGGTTTCCTTTCGCGTCTTCAAGCACTCGCAAATTTTTATTTTTCATTGAGCCGCGTCTAGTTGGAGAATCTATGTGCGCTTTAACTATATCCCCACAAATTTTCAATCGGATTCAAATCCGATTATTACACACAGGTCTATAATCGATCCTTTCATTGTGGTTCTATTCAAGCCGTAATTAGTCACAATCTTTGAGGGATGCTTGGGATTTCGGTTCTGTTGAAAACTTCAATGGAGAGACATCTATCTTCTTCTGCATATGGAATCATATCTATTGTTCTCTAGGATATTTTTGTATTAAAATCAATCCATTTAGATATTCGTTAGGGAGCTGGGTCCTTCCCAGGAGAAATATACTCCGCACCAACGGAGCCTCTTCTCCATGTTTTATTTGGAATTCATCAGAGAGTATCACACAGTTTGCCATTGTTGTTCAGTGCATTCCCCATATTTTGTCTATAAATTTTATGGCTTCTTGTCTATTATTTTGTTTGTCATCTACTTGGCAGTTTAACCTCAAAGACTCTATTTCTGATCTTTCTGTCTGTTAATGTAGTTTCTCATGACAACAATGTTTATGGCCGTTGAATAATAATTTTTTTTTTGCAAGAAATATATAAAAATTTTTAAATATTTTCTACTTTTTTCTTTTATGGGGTGATTATTGGCATTTTTTCATTCTTAAAAACGGTCAGAAACTCGAAAGTCCAACATGCAGTTTGTGATGGTGCATTGCTGTAAGAAAAGAATTCACCATCTTAATCGTTTTGCATACAATTTTTGAAAATCATCTGGGAAAAAAAATTATGGTGGACCTTTAGTGGAGATGAGACAACATGAAAATAGTGATGCATTGAGCTCCAAGTAAGAGCGGAAAAAGGAAAACAAAAATATATTTTGCACTACTTGGAGCAAAAAGTCCTGCCAGTTGAAGGTAAACTCTAGAGCAGAGCTTTTAGAAGAGCAAAAGTTTTTCAGCTCCACTAAGATGTTCTAGACACGGGAAAAAATGGAAAGCACCCTAAATCAGATATACGTGAAATTTGAGGATTTCAATAAATCTTTAATTCGAAGCTTTAGGATTTATCTAGAAAAAAATAATATCGATTATAATTTCTTGTGGCAATCCATCTCCGCTTACTGTCCAATATGTATCCGTAAGTCCTTATTTTAATTGCCTTTGTAAGGAGATGTAATATCTGTGAGTACAAAATTTAGCTCCCAATGGAGCTTAGGCATTTCTAAAAATCCAAGGCCTTGTAAAGTATAACCAATAAGGAGTTTAAAATATAAGGCTCTGAAAGGAGCAACACGTCCGAGTAAAAGCGATATTTTAAGCCCTAGTGCAAAGAATGAGGCAAACATTGATTTTATTAGCTCCATGGACGCTTAGCCTTGATTGATTTATCGTCGTTTGGGAGGATCAGCTGCTGTGATTGTCACTTGACTACTGGCTCATAGTAGTAAACGCACGGTTCATCACCTGTCATAATGTCAAACATTGCTTTAGCTTGGTTTGAATCTCTTGAGCATTTGTTGTCTCTCGTCAGCTCGATTCTTCTGTTGAGCACCACTCACTTATGCTCGACGGAACAAATCTTCCTGACGGTCAGAGTTAAATGCAGGATTGTTTCTTAATCAGATTATTGAAATTTCTAGGGATTCTTGGACGACGAAAATATACAGTGTGGTGAAAGCTGACGCTTCATAATGAAATAACAACTGAAGTTTTTGAGAGCATTGTAGATGAGTTAATCCATTTGTAAAACCCAAATTATGGCTCGAAATGGTTGAGAAATAGCCTAATCACAAGACCTACGGAGCGACCATGCAGTTTTTGTAATCCTACCAAACTTAATGTAATAGTAGCCTTTACTTATGGCTGACACCACTATAACAAGTGATCCGTGTGTCAAGATCAGACGATGTAATACTATAGCGATGTACAACCAACAAACCAACTTTGGTTGAATTACATATTTTTGACTAAATGTTATTTTACTCAAGTACCTACTTTGCACCGTTGTGTAATGAGGGTAGTTTTGTACGTTAAAGCTTTCGATAGCATCTTGGTGTATTTGTAGTGAGAAGTATTTTTTCACTCTTACCTGAGTTTAGATTTTGCAAATCCTGAACCTCTGAGCTTTATTAATTCAAGGCATCTACGATAATTTCACTGATAATGGAACGAAACGTTCCTAATATCACAATCACTACATCGTCTGGGTACGGTACTATGTTCAACCTGTCTCAGTCTAGCTTTTTTCGAGTATTTCTCTTGGTCATGTCTATGTTTTTTCGGTTTTTATAAAAAAAACAAAGCTATCTTGATTCGTCTTAAAGTTTTATACTGGTCATAGAATTACTCTTGTTTGTAATTTCTGGAGCATAATAGTCAGAATGTCATCAATGTCCATAGAAATTTGTAGGGGACAAAGCTATTTCGAAGAGATGTTTTTTTTTTGTATTTATAGAGGGGATTTCAACCCATGAGTTGTTTCTTCCGAACTCCAAACGACACTGGTGTCTTTATAACCTACAGACAGACAAAGAGTGTTCATCAAAATATTGAAGGATTTAGCAGAACATTGCGTCCAAGTCCCAGTTGAATTCTTCGGCAAATTAACGTCTTCTTTTGATGATGTCTTGTTAAATCTTGCAAAGTCCTTTGTATGCATTCAGTGGATTGACAGACATTCATCTCATTCAACTATTCAACTACCTTGCTTGTGTAGACACTACGCCGTTTAAAGAGATATTAGGAATATCGGTAGGGCTTAAATTACGTGCAAAGAGAAACAAGAACGATGCTTTAGCAGGATTTAACAGGAGGTGGCTATAGCTGCCCACGAGGAAATATTCTTTAAATCATTGTTGACTCTGTTGATACAGTCCTCTACTAAGCTGATTGGTCTAGATAAATACATTTGCACATCGTCTGGCATATAAATGGATATTCACGTCTTCTATAACATTAGGAAGTTCATTTGTGAAAAAAACCGAAAAGAGTAGTGAACCAAGAATGGAGCCTTGCTGCACTCCGCTGAAGATCGTTTTCCAATTAGACTTAATGTCGTCGTTCTTTACTTGCTGGTAACGGCAGGATAGGAAACCAATAATAATATTAATGGTAGAGCTAGAGAAAATATATACTTTGCGCAATTTATTGAGAAGTAGGCAATGAATAACCGAATCAAATGCTTTAATGAAGTTTAGTAAAACTAAAGTTGTCATTAAATTGTTATCAAAGGAGAAGTGAATATCAGTGGACACTTTTAACAGTGCTGTTTTGCAGCTGTGCCCTGTACGAAAACCAGACTGCATTTTCGATAAGTAGTTATTGTCTGATATATATATATATTATACGTATATCTATATAAAATTATGTTGAAAATTCCTGCTGGTTTAGGAGAAATTACCGAAAAACCAATCCTAGGTAGTCCGATGCCCTACTTTACCATTTTCTTTGCTCTATCTTATCACAACTGGTGAGTTCATCACAAAGAAAATTATACACATCTTTTTCTTTTCTTATTTCGCTTCAAATGAGCCATCCCCGGTCAAAATCGGTGACAAAAAGTATTTTTGATGAAAAATTCTATGTTTTTTTGCGAAAATTTTGGTTAAATTTTTTTATCACCGATTTTGACTAATGAATACTTGCTGGACGCGGAATAATTAGAAGAATCTAACTGGAAGGTTTATGTTCAAAATTAAGGATTAAGTCACAAAACAGAGGTTATCACATATAACGAAGAAGGGCGTTAAGAGAAAAGGATATGTAGAGAATACAACGAAAAATTACTAAGTATATATACCTACCTGATTCTTGAGAACAAAAAGGCAAAAAATTGATTCTAAATATTTCTTTAATAAAAACGTAATTATTTTCATTTTTTACAGTACCTATACATACATATATGAATGTCTGTCTTGCTTTGAACACATCTCCCCGTTTAAAATCCATAACAAAAAATTTCAGCTTAATCTATTTTTTTTTATTTTCATATTCTTACCATTTTATTTTCACTTAATTTTTTTTTCTCACCCAGCAGGATGAGACAGAATACTTTCAATGAAGAATGCTTAGAGAAATGGACATGTGAAGAAATCCAGAATTTGCAACGTTTTAAGACAGAATCACTCAGCTTTCTCCTATCATGAACTACATGTATGCAAATACATTCAGTACCTACCCCATGTAAAGAAATCATCAAATCAAATTCAACAAAAATTTTAACGTGTTTCTGATTGACATACCTACGTAGCTCTTTTTCTCTAATGCTGGAGATTATTCTAATTTATTTTAAAAAAGTCCCTTTTGATTTTTTTTTTTTTGTATATTTAATTTATTTGGATTTATTAGAATTTGCAGCAGTTAAAGTTAAACTAAGAATTATTCTTTAAACTTGCGGAAATAATTCAATTTTTAATGACAGGTGTGTGTGTATCCTACCGTAAAAAGCTTTTTAAACTTTTACAATTACTGAAATTATAAATTGTTTAGCATAGAAGAGATAGCCATAATTCTTATTATCCAGTCAAAAATGTATTCAAAATAAAATTAAGGAAAAAAACCAAAAGAAAAGGCAAATGATCTGATTTTTTTCTATTTTTTCTATGTAAAATATGTAAAATAAAATATTTCTTTGGTCGTATTTCCAGTTTTTATTGTTATTTTATTATAATTCTAGAAAAAGAAGCAAAACTGAATGTGTAAATAATGAAAATGTAATGGCATTAGAAAAATAATAAAAAACTTCCCATAAAAATTGTCACATGTTCATTTTCCACCCTATCATCAACAAAAAATCAAAAATCAAATTTATAAAAATCGTTTTTACAGGCCTAGGTTTTTTTCCTGATCTTATACTATCAAACACTGCTTGGTTCTACTCTAAAATGGCGTCCGTAGTTGAAAATAAACCATTCCTAAAAAAAAAAAACTAAAAACTTATTTCTCTCTTTCGTTAAAAATTTGCTAACTAACACTATCCCACTTTTTTTTTTGCCTATTTTCTGACTCCTCTATCATTCCACGCCCTTTTGATATGCTGTTAAAAAATTTGAAAATGGCGTCCCTAGTTCAAAAAGTCTATATAAAAAAAAAACTGAGATAAAATACACATGCCCCACTTCGTTTACTTATTCAATGCTTTCGCATCATACCACGCCATATATCCGCATATAATCTGAAAAATTTGAAAATGGCGTCCCTAGTTTAAAATGTCCATATAAAAAAAACTTCGATAAAAATCCACCCAAATCTGACTTTAGCACTGACAACTGGGATCAGAAAATCTGATTGAGTTGCTTGCTACTGATTATGGGTACCTGGTAGAAATCCGAAAATTTGGTTTAATTTTGAATGGATTTGGGATGTTTCCACATCGAAATTTTTTTGAAGCCTACAAGTATGTAATTCTGAAAAATTTGAACTTAGTACGGGAGCCATTGTCTCTGATAAAATACGATCCACAAACTCTTTTGGGTTGGTGCTTTCGATTTGCCGATATGGAAAACATCCAAAACCAGGCCAGAAAAAGCCAAAATTTTCAGATTTCTACCACCAGGTACTCATAATCAGTAGCAAGCAACTCAATCAGATTTCCTGGTCACAGTTGTCAGTGCGAAAGTTAGATTTGGGTGGATTTTTATCGAAGTTTTTTTTATATGAACATTTTGAACTAGGGACGCCATTTTCTAATATTTCAGATTATATGCGGATATATGGCGTGGTATGATGCGAAAGCATTGAATAAGTAAACGAAGTGGGGCATGTGTATTTTATCTCAGTTTTTTTTTATATAGACTTTTTGAACTAAGGACGCCATTTTCAAATTTTTTAACAGCATATCAAAAGGGCGTGGAATGATAGAGGAGTCAGAAAATAGGCAAAACAAAAGTGGGATAGTGTTAGTTAGTAGATTTTTAACGAAAGAGAGAAATAAGTTTGTAGTTTTTTTTTCAGCAATGGTTTTTTTTATATGGAAGTTATTTTTAACTAGGACGCCATTTTAGAGTATAACAAAGGATGGAGATGGAATTAAGATATAAAATGAAACAGAACTATGATTTTTTTTTTTGTTTTTTTTTTATTGAACATAATTGTATAAACAATTTATTATGAGACCATTTTGTAAACAAAATCTTAATTAAGTGTTGGAGTCTCGTTGGAGTTTTGAAGAAACTGATGTGCACGCACATGTATAGGTAGATGCATGTATAAAACGAGTTATTTTCTTCTATTTCGGGTACAATTCAAAGCATTTGTTTTTATCGATGTTCTACATTTCCGGATCTGTAGGACATCAAGGCGCCATTTTGTTGTTTTTGGTGACAACAGATTGAGAAGTTTTCGTTATTCTGGCCATGGTAAAATATGTAGTTGTCATATAGTACCTAATGATAAAAAAAAAAGTCGTTAAATAAATTATTATTGAAGATTTTATTTAAAAGGTTTTGGTATTTTGCGACCGAATTTGTGCGTTAAAACTTTAGAAATTTCCTTTACCACCAACTTGAGTGCAAGTTTGTCAGTTTTCGGCTGAAAACGAGTTAATTTAAGGAGCAAAAATCGGCAGCGAATTAATATATTCAGTTTGAACGTTAGTTTTTGGGTGAAAAATAATGTAATATAATACCCCTAGCTAATAAATAAAAATTATCAATAAAAATCGTGTTATGATAAATTCAAACAAATTCAACAGATTCATGGCAGTAAGCAAATTTTTCAAATTTTCTGCACCCAATCGAACAGTGTTGTTGCGCTAAATATGAAAGCGGGGATCAGATTAGAAATAAGTTCAAGTTTTCCATGCCAGCGTCGTGTTGTGAAATTCGCTATTATATATATAAAATATAATATACCAAAACCATTTATTTCAATTCTATTTGTTAAGTGTCATCTATAAAAAAGAAGAAATATCAAATTTGGGAGTAAGTTAGTACCTATAATCATTATCAGGAATTGAATATTTAATGTCACAAAACTATACCTATACCCTAAATGTTTTAAGTCTTTGACAATAATTATTTTATTTCTGTCACATCTTAAGCATCCGGTGGGTGATCCATAATTCATTCAATCATGAATCATGAATTTTTTAATTGTATCTAGGTATAGTGGCGCACTGTTTTTTGGAATTTGTATGGAAATTCAGCCTGATGAGCTCAAGCAACTGTGTGAAAAAAAAATCTAACTAGGGTTAGTTGTAGTCTAGGTAAAATGTAAAAACAAAATGGATATTTCCCACGTTTTTATTTGTAGCGGTGTCCGGGATTGAATGCATTAAAAATGAATCTTTCAGCTATATCTACCACCTGAGTATTATGGTAAATTGTAAATAAAGTCAAATTGAAAAAAAAAAATTTCGTATACAATTTCAAGGTTAGCTTTTATTCCGCCGACAACTAAGTTAATGTCGTTTGCTGGTGGTAATAATAGAGAAGAAACAGTAAAACAACAAAAATAAATTATATAAATTTTATAAAACTCCCACTATTATAAATTAAAAAATCTTTCCGTATTGTTTCGTGCAAGCAATAAAATTAAATGCAATTTCACTACATTTAGAGATTTTACAGTCTGAGCTTATATTGCTTCGAGTTTAGTATTAATAAAGGTTATTTTCGACTTTTACTCTTTAGAAACAAACCAATTGGTAGGTTCTACAATGCTTTTTGATGATATTTTCCTTTACACATCTATTTTCCTTTAAATATCCTTCATTGAAAGTGCGTATATATCGATGACAAAAAACATTTTTTTCTGCAAACAAAAAGTCCATGAAAATTTCAAAAATCCAAGAAGACATTTTTTGTAATATATTTTTACGAGGGGGATAGTCAGCTCAAAAAATTAATTCTATTCTATTCAAAAGCGCATATTTTTTCGGTATATTCTGGACTTTAAGACCAGAAGGGGTATTACCTATACTCTACAATGCTCAGGAAGTTTTTGTCATTTGGCTTCTCCGCTGTGTCTTAGGTTCCACTATAGGCCAGTCAATGAAGACATTTAATAATCCCAAAATCTAACATTAATTCCAAAAAGCTTATAAATTTTGTGAGATTGTTGAGTGAGGTAAAGCACATATATAAATTTAGTTTTGCAACCATCATCCAGGTCCGAAAGTTGCACAAAATTGCAGAAAAACAAAAGTTCGTATAATTTCCATAAAAACTTTCAACAAATTGCAACAGTTATTCCACCAATTTACAGCATTTTTGTATTTTATAATTAATATGATATTTGATATTTATAATTAATAGAAGCATAAGTTAGCAATTAAAGAATAAAAGAATAAAGGAGGATTGTTGCAAATTTAACACTTTTTGCAAAATATCAGGGTAAACATGGGGGACTACATGGATTTCGAAGGCTAAAAAAAAGCATATTTTCTCAATTTGTTTTGTTTAAGCATATAAAAGAGCAACATTTAATGAATATATTATAAAATTTTCATTCAAAAATTTCGAAAATTCAGGGGGTGGGACCTGGTTTCCGGAGACCATAAAAAAAGTGTCCACGCGCGGTGTTCAGGATAGTTAATGACAGCCTTATCAGAAAATAAAAAGTAATTTTTTTTCTGTTAGTAGATAAGCATAGCTCGTGACTAAGCGAAGGATTTAAAAAGAAATTTGAATTTTTTTGGCAGAGCTGTATCTGTTGTAGAGAAGCTACAGTAGTAGACTTTAAACCTTCTACATAGTACTACTTCTCTAAAATGCCAATTTCAAATTATTCAATTATTAATAATAACATTTTTTGTTGACATATTTAGCATTTACACTCTAGAGAAAATCTATTTGATTGAATTTGGCTATTGAAGATCGTTCGCGTATATTATTCAAAACTTTATAGAGTTTATCAACATCCAACGGATCCACAAAGTAATCATTATTACCATAATGAAGTACTTATAGAAGCTGTAACTGTCGAAATATTATAGTCAGGTGGATGAAGCATTCCGTATTTTTTCCGATTTTCAATTGTATCGAAATCATATTCCGAAAATTTTCCGGAATTCAAAATTTGAAGAAAATGTTGCATTTGTCGCAATTAATAACCAGATGGACCATCATGACTAAATATAATCGGGGTGCAATTGAGACTGAAAATGATTAAACAAAAAAACATAAACCGCTCAAAAAAATTACATATTTTCTTGAAAGCGAGAAAATAATAAAAAAAACATATTTTCTGTACCAACATTATTGAATTGCTCTATTCGCCGAGACAACAAATGAAAAGAATCCTTCCACACAAATCAGTTCAAATCGATTTCATTTGAAACACGATGTTCTTCTGAAGAAACCATAGGGAAATAGTTCTCCGGCTGATTTACTAAAAATTGAAAATTGTATTCAAATGCTATCTTAATTGCCGCCGTTTGGCGCTCAATTTAAATCTCCATTATATCGATGAAATTCTCTCCTTGCAAGTGTATAACATCTCTCTAAAACCCATAACAACGCGCTCTCACCTATTGATCAACAAGAAAAAGACGGAACATGCAGTAATTTAATTATTTTCTACTTTTTGTTTTTTTTTAAATACATCAACTTTTTTGATGCCATGGTTATTTCTTCCATGCCTATACAAAATTTAAAACCGAAATTTTAAACATAAATCACCGAACGAGGAAGAAAACTTCGTCAGCTTGGTTAAGTTAAGTACTAAAATCATGATTTCGTCCATTGAAAATATTTCCCATTGCAATTTCCTCTGCATCTTTTCAATATCACACACACACTCACTCACTACCGTCGCTACTGCTATAAATTAGAGAAAAAAATATATTTTTTAAATTTCATCTCATTCCCTCTTGTATATTTGAAAGAAACAGCAAATACCAGGCGATCAGCAAATTTCAGATCATTTCTAACCGAAATATAAAATCGAGTTTTGCTGCGCATGACCGAAACATTCGTTGAGTTTGGTGTATTTTATTAACAAAGGAAATGAAGCAGAAATTTTACCTTTTAGAAGAAGAGAAGGCAAAATTGATGATTATCATTATTTTCTTTGTTCTCTCTCTCTTTCTCTCTTCTGACGGAAATATGGAATTGTAGAAGAGGATAACTTTCGTTAAGTAATGTGTGCATTTTACATATTAACCAATGAAATCAAGCAACAACCATTTTAAGTTTTTGAAGAGCAGACGGCAAATGTGATGAATATCCATTATTTTCTTTGTTTCTCTCTTTGCCAGTGCATGCATGCACCACTACTAGACCCATTGCCATGGTGACAGACAGAATTTTAATGGCAATTTTTAAGGGGGGAAATATTTACATTTTCATGATGATGATGATGATATTTTTTGTTTTTCATTTTCACATGATTTAAAGATTTTAATTTTTTTGTAATTTTAGCTAATAGCGATGAAATTAAATTAGGAACTAGTAAATTTAGCTAGGTATACATAATTATTTTATATCAACGTGAAAAAAAAATAATAAACTTAGAAAAACAATAGCGCCCTATTGAATTATACCACCTTTTCATTGAATAGATACGACAAAAGTTTTGAATTTTCTAAATATTAAATACATATTTCAGTAGGTAAAAATAGTCAGCGCAGCCACGATTTCAAGTTTTTACCTAAACTAACCGTAAACATTTTCTTTCAATTTTATAACCCATTTTCATTTCAACAGAACTTTTCTTCATAACAATTTACGGAATAAGTAAATGTATCTTACCTACAGATCTCTCCTACCCACACCGGACGGAAGAAAACCTATAATTTTTGTGAACATATTTCTGGCAATATATTAATTTAAAACCTTTTTTATTTCTATTTAACTCTTAGAGAGCGAGAGAGAAAAAAAAACAGAGTCACAAGCATTGGAAAAATGAACCATATTTACACTTTTACCTTCAGTTCTTGTTTAGAATAGAATTTATCGAAAAGAAAAAAAATTGTATATTTTTATACGAGGGATATCATGCAGAAGAATTGTGTGTTTTTGATTTCTAGTTTCTACTCTAATTTCTGGATTCAACAACCAGCAGCCGTACTATTTGTCGGTATATACCTCTTCCCGATTATATACATGTTACATACATACATCATAATTGTTTCCAATTTACTTAAGGAACTGTTATTTATACTTACTGATATTTTTACAAAAATCAAAGTAGAAATTAGAAATTAAATTAGCACACAAAAAGAAAGGCTTAAACTTAAAAAAAAAATTAAATAAATACTTTTTACTTACCATGTTACAAATTCTTTACATACATATATATAAATATTTTAAAAATGGATTTTTCGGCAGCAGACTATAAGAGAAAAAGCTACATTCATATAAATAGCTTCAAAAACAGATTCGAAATTCGAATTTACCTTTAACAAAAAATCCAGCGGCGGCTGAAACACGGAAGTCTAATTCTAAGTTAAGTTTTCATTGTATTTAATACGTTTTGAGCGCATCATGACAAACAAGCTGTAGTGACCTGGGAAGATAAAAAAAAAAATTGTTGATTATTTTAAATAAATTTTCTTTTTTTACGTTTCCTACCTGCGAATGTACGACCAATGTCCAATATTTCATAGAATGTAATCAATCAGTGTTGGTATATCTATAAAGGCCCTTTTCATGAAAGCTGTGAATTCCAAAAGGGTTTCGTACTCAGATCAAATTTTATATGATTTGGTGGGGAATATTTATTTCCTCTGACATTTCCTAGCCAAACACATCGTTGGTACCACAAAAAATATTCTAAAAAGATAAGAAAAAAAATATTTTAAATTTTTAGCTTATAGAGTTTATTTTATTGTAAATATTTATAAATAAACAATTCTACTCTTAGTTATGGAAAAGAATAACCTGGTGAACAAGTACTCAAACACATTAACTTGTTATCATCTAGAAATCTGTGTAGAACTGTTCCAATATATTCTTGGAAAATACCATTAAAATGAAATGTCGATAACGGAAGGGTTCAACAGTTGGTCAATGGCAAGCAGAGTAAAATTTTGATAAAAATTCCGAACAGAAAACCGTTATTAGTAATAGATAGATATATTTAACAAACACTTATTTTCGAAGCAAACTGTGTGAGTTACCAGCGTTTTCGTGAACAAACTCACGAGAAAGATGTACAAAAACTGACCATGGTATTATCAAATGAAGAAATTCTGAAAATTTTATCATGAACAATATTGTAGATGAGAGGACTATAATAACGTGGCGTCGGAACAAGGAACAGTAAACCTGTACGACATCAATTATTGAATATATTGCAGATCGAATAGTGGTTCAAATGCAATCTACAATCTTATGTGCATAATCCTGTCTAAAATAGCTTTAAATTAACAAAGTACCTGGAGACGACAGTGACTATAACTGAAGACAAAGACTTGGCTCTGCTGATGCATTAAACCATAGGTAAGCGAAAAAAATCTTGCTAAACCACAAATAAGTAAATATACAGATAAAAAATCGAATAGGAAAATTGAAAACAAGAAGTCAGATACATGTTGCATGTCAATTAAAAAAAATGTGCAACGTCTTGTAGGTATAGGCCCTAACTCTTTCTTAGAAATTTACCAGAAATTTTTTTCTATAAATTTACTGGAAGTTTGTTCCTTACAACTTTTATGCATTATTGAAGGCTGGAAACGACAGAAGAAATGAATGAATGCTTATGGAATTGGAACTCGACAAAGGCGCAAATGAAATGAAAGTATGATAATGACTCACATTTTTACGTATTATGAGAATATTATGAATTGGCAAACAATAATGCTAATTACAATAGACCGTGTCAAGGTGGGATTCGAACCCATGACCCCTGGGATTGTAGTCAGCGCGCTTACCAACTGAGCTACCGATGCCACTGAAACCTTTGTCTAATTCAAGTGTAGTGTACTGGTGTAGGTTAGAGGTATGTATATTCAGCCATTTCATATGAAAACGATCGAAAAGGGTTTGTTTCAGACTCGATCATCTAGGGTCGTCAGAAATTTCGTGATTTTACGATGAAACGGCATTCAAATGCTAAAGAAAGCTTAATGCTTTATATCTTTTAGTAGAAAAAAATATAGGAACACCAACCAAAAAATTTGTGTGTTAATAATAGATTTTTGTTTTTTTTTTCCAAAATAATTGTATTGTTCACTAGAGAGGCCTTCAAGGACTTTTTTCCTATTTTTATTTTGAAGCTAGAAACCTTATCTTTCTATGTACAAAAAATTGCGATGGCTTTCGGCTTCGTTATTGAGACATGAATTTTTAAAGTCATCGTATAACCAAAGTAACCTGTATGGGAGCAAACCAACCCACACCCAAATTCTCGACTAAATATTTTCCGATTTTCAAAACTCTTTTTGCTACTCTTTTCTGATTTTTTTTCGAATGTTTTGTGCATATTTTCTCTCCTCTCGCAAATTCGTTGCGAAATTTAATGGCCAAAATTTCTGTCTAATATACTCATTCGAAACTTATTTAAACGAATTGTCGATAGGGCCAATTTTTTTTGTATGAATGCACACTTATTAGGAGATTATCTATACGCAATTTGAGGAAGATTAGATGATATTTAATCTATTTAAAAATAATAACAAATATAAAAATCTTGCAAGCCGACTTTCCGCCATCTACCGGAGGTCTTTGAAAAGTCACGCTTATGGCACTTATAGAGTCTGCGAATTACATTACATTCCTTTATAACTGGCATTTTATCTGAATGAATTTGGTGCTTCCGTGCAAGTTTTGCGCCAATATAACGACAAGAACTCCGGTGAAAATTTGCAAATTTAAGCATTTTCCAAGGGAAGCCTATGAAAAAATCGTGATCATTACTTTCTTCGGTACCCCGGTAGGTAGGTACATTTTAAAAAGTCTCAGCGAGTATGTACATAACAGAAAATAGTTACCCTTTTCCACCCTACTTTTTGGTCGCTATGGCGCCAAAAACCGTTATTTTTTAATTACAAAATCTATATTTCTACAAAATGAGTCCACCTCTAGGGATTTTCTTGAAACATTTCCAACATGTTATTCTAGGAATATTAATCCTTGATTTGTCTGGTATTTCAAAATAAAAATATAAAAAAAACGAGTGCTAGAGGTCCCTAATTGAAAAAAATAAAATCTCAGTGCAGTGCTACGGTGACTAGAGAGAAAAAAGTTTCTAGCTCCAAAATAAAATAGAAAAAAATGTGCTAGAAGTCCTCTCTAGTGAATAATACTATTTTTTTTGAAAGAAGTACTATTATTAACAAAAAAGTTTTCTCGTTCGGTGCTTCGATATATTTTATAAAAGGTATAAAGCATTAAGTCCGATTCACACCACCGCGTTAGCGATTGCGATAAAGTAGCGATAGCGATAACGAAGCGACAGCGATAGATCGCTACACATAGTTTTCAATGTCAACGCTCACACTAACGCGATAGATTGCACCGATACAAAGAATTTCTGCAGCGTTTGACCAGCGGCTCAAATGTCTATCGCAGCATGCAAAATTTTAGTCATCTATCGCGAGTTATGAGATCAAGGTGGATAATGCAAATTCAAGTGGATAAAATACAATACAATACATTTATTCGGCCTTGTACAGAAGATTACAAAATCTTATCACGTATAATTAGGTGGAAAAAAAACAACATAAGTAACATTAAAATTAAATCAAAAATAAAATAATAATAAAAATAAATATAATAACAAATATAATAATAAATAAATAAATAAATGAATAAATAGAGAAAGAAAAAAAACAAAAAAAAAGGTTATCCAAAGATGAAAAAGAAAAGGAGAACTTAAAGATAAAGGGCAAAGAAAAGAACAAAAATAAAAAATAAGTAAATAAATAAAAATACAACCAATTAAAAACAAAAGACAAGAAAAAAAAAATAAAATAATTAAAATAATTCAACAAGAATTTTAATATCTGAGAATAAATACCAATCCACTATCTAATAACTAGTTAATGTAATCTTTGACTAGCTTAGCAAAGGTCAGGCCGGAACCTGTGCGCTGAATTACATTTGGAAGAGAGTTCCACTTTCGGGCAGCTTGGACGATGTAAGAGCGTTCACCGCACCCAGATGTACATCTTGGGACAAGGAGTTGAAGACCTCTATTCGAGTGCAAGAACTGTAGGCTTTCGGATAGATATGCAGGAGATTTAGTGTAAATTAGCCTATGAAGGAAGATAAGCCTCCGACGAGTCAAATAGGCCTCTACAGAGCTACCGAGTAGGGACTTAGCAAGAGCAGATACCCGAGCGCTCCGAGGAAGTTTATAAATACAACGGATGACGTCGTTAAAGGCTACAATAACTCTTCTTTGACAAATTGAGTCTAGTTTGCTAAAAATAAGGCTCCCATCGTTAAAATGGGGTAGAATAAGAGTCAACGCCAATTTCCTGCGATAATCCACAGACAAACAACTGGAGGAAATAGAAAGTTGACGAAGACTGCCATAAATTTTCCCCATCAAAGCGCTGATGTAGTCGCAACAACTAAATTTCGAATTGAGTTGAATGCCCAAATTCTTAACTGACTCAACATATTCCAGCGTGGAATTATTCAACCGAACTGAAGGCAAACCAGATGTAGGGAAAACGGTTCTATATACCGGCAGACAGTAAGACTTGTGTGGGTTAATGGCAAGCTCATTACCCATTGCCCATTCGTGTACGTGCTTTAGGTCATCATTGATTCGAGCAATACAGTCCTCTACCAGGCCTATGGGTCTGGTAAGGTAAAACTGAACGTCATCGGCATACAAATGCACAGAAGCACTATTCACAACAGAGGGGAGGTCATTTATATAGAGGGAGAAGAGAATAGGTCCTAGAACCGAAACTTGAGGAATACAAGCGCAAAGGGACAATAGAGCGGAGATAGAATTCTGCACTTTTACAACTTGCTCACGATTCGAAAGGAAAGCAGAAATTAACCCAACGGGCGGTGAGGAGAAGCCACATTTTGTGCCAAGTTTGCAGATTAACCTGACATGATTCACCGAATCAAACGCCTTACTGAAATCGAGTAGCACCAGCACTGCTAAAGGATCATTGTCAAGAGCCTTATGAATATCAGATGTGACCTTTAAGAGAGCAGATTCACAACTGTGACCTGGGCGAAATCCTGATTGCCAGCCTGACAATATATTCTCTGCCCCCACATGCTCCATTATTTGCGTGTACATAATTTTTTCGAGTGTTTTAGCAAGAAAATTTAGTACACTAATAGGGCGGAGATCACTAGGTAGGGAGGGACGAGATTTCTTTGGAATGGGAACAACTATTGCTTGCTTCCATTGAGAGGGAAATTGGGAAGTGGTAAGACACAAATTATAAATATGCGTCAAGAGACATGACAAGTAGATCGCTAGTAGCTTTACGAACTTGGGTGATAAAGTATCAGGTCCAATAGAATTAGACTTAATGGAGTACAGGGTCGAAAGAACCTCGGGGCCATCCACACAATGAAAGCAGAAACCCTCATGAGAGAAGTATTCCTGAAAGTTGTAAACAGGCGTAGTTGCAGCCGCAGAGCTAGAAGCAAAGTAGTTGTTTAGATCATCAGGATTGAAATTTGCAACTGGTGGGTCCTTCCCATGAATACCGAGACTACGAACATTATTCCATAGCTTTTTCGCAAGAAGTTTTGGACCTAGCTTGGACCCAAAATAGGCACGTTTAGATGATCGAAGCAGAGAAATAACTTTATTGCGCACTCTTTTATATCTACCATGAACTACACTGTCTTGAGTTCTTCTAAATCGCTTAAGCAAGAAATCACGCTCAGCCATCGCCTGACGAATTTCATCTGTAATCCAGGGACATTTATTGTCACGAATACTGCATGTTGAAAAATGAATTAAAATCATATAAACGAATATCTAATTTTATATGAACTGAATTTAAAATATTATAAAATTAGTCGAAACAAGTAAAAAAGCTAAAGTTGTTTTAAGACCAATTCTTCTGATATCCTACTAGATGAATACCCGTATGTCATTTCGTATGGTAACCCATACGTGAAAGATTGATTTTTGAAGTAGTTTTTCCCATGTATTTCTATAACGGTTCGTCGGATAGAAAAAATGATTATAACCAATTTTATAGAATTTCGTATTCTGAAGAAGATTTCGGTGCATTAATTCCGTATAGGACTTATCGTTTTCACAGTATACGTAAAAATCCTAAATTTTTATATGGCAACAGCAAGAAAAGGTTGCCTGATTTAGCCTATTTTCGAATTTATATTTATTATTTGTATCAAAACACTTTGTACAAAATTTCAGCTCTCTACGTTGAAGCGTTCTCAGGCAATGTCCAAATATCTTGTGAAAAATGAAATTTTTGTATGGCAACCCTACGAAGGAGTTACCCGATTTATCTCATTTTCGAACTAATTTTAGTTTTTTTTTAAAAGCCCGTGCGCAAAATTTAACCTCTGTAAGTGCACGCGGTCTCGAATTATTGTGCGCACACACAGACAGATGGACGGACGGACAGACGGACCCTTTAGATTTCATCTAAAAAGGACAAAATGGGGGTTGGTATTGCCAGGGAGTTGAATACAGGTTGGGTTAGCTTAAGAGTATTGGTGATTTGGCCACTGGGACCTTGTAAATGTTGAGTATAATCATTATCCTTCTCATTTGCCGCTTGTAAAAAAATATGAAGAGCGCTATGGGGCTTTGGTAATAATTCTTTCAGGCAGTGTTGCAGTAGGATTGACAAAAATTCTCAATTTTGCGCCGAAATTCTAAAGGCGTTTTCAATTATCTACTTTTAAGGCTGTGTAAATTTAAGTATTGTACAGATTTTTTTGAGGCTCTTGTAGTGCATCTTGCTACGAATTGACGCATCAAGTAAAATTATAAAGGCAGTCATTAATCTACAATCGAGATGTGAGTTGTTCTTTGATATTGATCAGGCAAACATGTGGTGGTATTCTTCGAACAAACCGTATTCAAATTTCATCTATATATCCGAAACATTTAAAACACCTGCGTCCCTCCTTTTTCCATATCTTTCAACGTTATATTCGATATCAACGATAGTCAGTACGACAAACTTTTTCAAATTGAAAAAATAAGTCGACCCACTATAAGTCGAGCTAATACACATTGAATTGACACATAATCGCAGCATGTCCACCATCGATACTAGCCAATATAACTGGGACACTCTAATTTGTGCCATGCTCAGATTTTTCCCAAATATCTCGCTGTGTTCTGTCGCGTTGGTGGGAATTCGCCTTAAAGCTTCATTTGTGTCAGAAAAATCGGTTGCTGAGCTCTCGAGATCTGATTTTTTGAAAATGTCGTCGCATCAAATCAAATTCACGATATTTCTAACCCACTTAATTGGGTTACGGAGGGACGGAGTGGAACGGTGGGGGGGGGATGGGGGTAATCATCCAATGTGATCGGTTTCTTATAGAATTGATAGATAACTATGTCCTGAAATGGAAAATCCATCTAGTCATACGATCAACACACTAACAAAAGCCACTTGAAATAACTGACATCAGTAAGACACTAAGAAGATTGAAGAGAACTCTTTAGCGACTGACTTAACCTTCAGTCTCTCATTTCAATTTCAATTTATTATAGATATAACTGAAGCACAAGTGAGTTATAAATACTCTTAAATATGTGCCTACTCTAACTAATTAGACAGAATAAAAAAATAAATTAAGTCCCTTACATTCTAAGCGAGGGTATTAATTCAAAAAAGAAAATACAACTTTCATTAAACGAAGAGAGAGAAAAAAAGCATATGTATATGTATAAAAAAGATATAAGAATGTAGAAAAAAATAGCTAAGTAAGTATTATAATATTAAAGATACATAAAATAAGTACAAGAACAAGAAAGCATTGTTACTAAAAAAATAATAATAATAAAAACAAAAATAAATTACTTAATTTGTTAACCTACAAAAATGTTTAAAACATTCTGACTTGAATCTCCCAATGACTCGAAGTGAACGTATGGTTAGAAGAAGTGAGTTCCAAAGTCTGACACCATAGACGAACAAAGATCGAGAACTAATCGAGAGTCTATGATAGGGAGTTGTCAAAACAAAAGCGTTCTTTCAGAATGCAAGAACTTAAGTCGACTGCCAAGGTAATCCGGGTACTGCAAGTTAAGGATCTTAAATATCACAAAGCAAATCCGGAATTTCAGATAAGTATCTAAAGTGCAACCAAGAATTTTCATCGAGTACTGCGAAATATGTTCAAATCTTCTAATGCTAAAGACATACCGAGCACATGAGTTAAATGCGACATTTAATTTTCTACGACTCGAGTAATCTAAGTGACAATATACAACGTCAGCATAGTTGATAATCGGTAGTAGTAAGCATTTCACAAGTCGAACACGTATAGTTTGTGGCGTATATGCTGAGTGACGCCATAATGCCTTTAGTCCACCATAGATCTTACCTACAACACCATCGATATGGTCACTCCAAGATAACCGATTATTGAAGATTAAGCCCAGATTCCGAGCATTAGTTGAAAACGGTATAATCATATTATTTATAATAACTGCTGGAAGGTCAGTATAGGTTAAATTGAGATAATAAATGAGCATAGCCTGAGATTTGGATGGGTTGAGTCTGAGCTTGTTAAGCTCAGCCCACCTACTTATGCATACAAGATCTTTGTTTAGTTCAGTAATTGCGCGTGGGATATCATTGATGGGAGCAGATATATATCGGCATACAACTGCAGTGAACAATTATTAATGTGATTTTCCAGATCATTTACGTATAGACTGAAGAGAAGAGGACCTAAGATAGATCCTTGTGGCACTCCTGAATAGAGAGAACAGAGCTTGGAAGATTTCGAGTTACAAACAACTAATTGCTTCCTATTAGTTAAGTAATTATAGATGAGTTTAGCCGCAGGACCAGCAAAACCAAATTCTACAACCAGCTTATTATATAAGAGTCAAACGCTTTCGAAAAATCAAGTAGAGTAAGGAGAGTTACTTCTTTATTTTCCATACTACATCTTATCGTATCTGTGAGGAGTGGTAACAATGAAGTTGTGCTGTTTTTGGCTCTGAAACTAGACTGGATAGAACTGATCGAGTTATTAATATTAGCATGGTCGATGATTTGTTTGTATAAGACTTTTTCAAATACTTTTGGACAATATAGGAAGAATGGTAATAGGTCTATAATCTTCAGGGGACGATGCTTTGGACTTCTTTCTAATAGGAACAACAAGCCCTATTTTCCAAGCTGAAGGGAAAGAAGCAGTAGTGATAGCAGTATTAAATATATGTCTAAACTAAACTTAAGCAGCTCTATCTCTACATTGACCTTTCCGGTTTGGGAGACACAAATCATTATTGCTACTCCATTCAACTTATCTCTTCGCTACACTGGTGCTCACAAAAAGAATGAAAAAATACTGTACCCGAATTGCAGATTGAACTGATTATTTTCCTCTGAATTTAGCATCATTTCTCGTTTTCAACAATTTCACTGTCATTTTTGCTGATAAATTCGACGAAGAATTACAAACATTTAATTGAAAAGTTTATACAAATATGTGTGTATATACGCAAAGAGAAAAAATCAATTTTGTTAATTAATCGAAACGTTTTCGGCATTCTCAGGAAATCAATCGTTTTTGACACAGTACGTACGTTCTTCTCTTCTCTCGGATAGTATGAACATTGACATAAAATAAACTGAAAAGAACACCAAATTAAATGTCAATCCAATTTCCGAGTCAGAAACATTTCAAATTAATTACGTTTTCATATTAATTAAACTTGTTCAATAACGAATCGAAAAATAAATGAAAAAAAAAATACGAAATTCTTCAACTTTGACAGAAGTTATTTCCTGCCACTTTTCAATATCCCCAATATCATGAACTTGTCGCTTCCCTATGATTTCTTTTTTTTTTGCTACGACCCCTTCAAGAAAAATCTTTAAAGTTACGCAAGTAAAGTTTTATATCACTTTCATGTTTTTTTTTCAATTTATTTATTGTTTACCTTTCACTTTCTTTCATTTTGAATTTCATTTACACACATACATCCATCCATATATATATATATATATATAAAGGTAGTCATCAGAAAAACGCACCCCAAGATGAGGGATACAGACCATCGGCAACAACACCACTACATTTGCGACCATCCTTTCCATCATCATCTTCATCATCATTATCATTGTTGTCATAATCATCATCATCATCATCATCATCATCATCATCATCTGATCTAATGTCGAATTGCCGATCCAACATTTGTCCCCATCTCCTTTTTGAAAACGCTTCAATTGAAGTTAATTTCAGTTTGAGATTTTATTTTGAATCTTCTGTGCAATTCTCGCGCAATTCAATTGAATCTTTTGCCCCATATTCAATTACACTCCTAGGCAAATTCCCATCCTCGATGCTGGTGTAATTGTCCTTTTTACTCTGGACTCCAGTCAAATTGAAATGAAAGATTATTAAATTTTTACGACTAAACAAGACTTACATTTTCATATAACAAGTTAAGATTCTTCGCACCTAACCTAAATATCTCTCCTCATGCTAAAAAGGTAATGGCGAAGTGACGAAAAGGACTGCTCACCTTTTTTCATCTAAAACTTTTTTTTTCGGTTTGGATTTTCTTATTTGTGTCGTAGGTTTTGGGAAAAAAGTGACGAACCTATCTAGAAGACCCTTGAATTGGTTTATTATTATTTTTTTTTATGTTCATATTCTTCTTCTTCTTCTTCCTATTATTATTGGTGTCGTTTCATTGTGGACTGGTGTCGTCTTCATGACCAAAACAGCAGGCTTAAGAATTTCTATTTCATATAACTGGGTAAAAGTCGGAAAGAGTTTCATGTGTACATAACTACGTACTATACACGTCTACGTCAAACCTTTCTATAGAAATCGTTGACATGATGACAGTATGAAGGATCTTTTGGTTTGTTGTTTAAGAAATAAATTCTGAAAGACTGAGGTGGAAAGAGGATGAAAATTATTGCAGAAAATGTCTCCAACAGAGAAAGATGAATGATTTGGCTTTGTTGTTTGGGGTACCTACATAGAAGGATTACATGTTTAGAAATTGCACAGGATAACAAAATGTCCATTCTTATTTATATATATATATATAATATATATATAGAAAAGTGTTTGTATTTTGAGGTTATTGTGGTATTGTGTCTGAAACATTAGGGGGCCTAATTTAAGCTTCTTAAATGTAACTAGATCTCTGCATACCCGGTAATATACACAAAGCTAACTATTATCAGAAGTGGCTTTATACGTTCGATACCCCATTCACACTATAACTGTGTTTATGCTCTGTTTATCATTTAATTTATCCAAGAAACTATTTGGTCCTTTATATCCATAGTCCGTTGTTGTTCTTGGCAGTTCATGTGTGTGGTTGCCTAAAAATAGCAACCAAATTTGTATCCCCAATTCCTGAAATCGTATTTTCTGTTTGTTTGCATTTCACACCCGACATCACTTAATTTTCCTATGCTTAACTTGCCGTGAAAATAAGCATTAAAAGACCACGAAGAGGAATTATTTTAGCATCCTTGTTCATATCCTTAGCATCATCCCAAATTAACTAGGAGTAGTAGAAGTAGCAGTAGCAGTAGAAATAGCAGCAGCCAGCAATACAGCAGCATTATTGTCCTCTTCAATCAACTCTTGTTGAAGACGGCATATATAGGATTAGGCAATATATCCTAATGGTTTCATATGTCCTGCTGCTGCTCTTACCGCCAAACCCACCCTCCCCCGCCATCTCCCTAAATACTGTTCTATTCTTGGTGGTTCCTGATTGTGGATAATATACACAAAAGGGTAAAGGCAAACTCCTCTGTCCTCTATATTCTCTGGTAGCGAGATAAATTTAATTGAATTCCTTGTCCGACTTTGTGCCACCCAAAAAGGACATAATCCTTCGTATGTCGCTGTTTATGTCTATACTCATGATGCCATTGGTAGGAATTTATTGTTGCCATATGAGAGAACGATGATCTTTGCAGATAAAGAATGAGAATGTGATTTTAATTTATTCGAAGGTTAGTCCTTCTTTGCCTTTTGAAATGTCTCATCCCGTACTAACTATATACATGTAGAGGTACGTGCTATCAACTGATAGAATCCTGCGGAACATATTGCAGATTGCTGTCTTGAGTATTACTTTGATGGTCTTTATTCGTAAATTATGTTCTCTCGTATGAATTTTATTATGTTTGATGTTATTTTTTGACAGTTTTCGTAATGGGTTTGGTTTTTATCTTGATAAAATATTAAACGGTATTATTTTTTTCGACTGCATTACCTACTATTTTGCATCTTAGTCTTAATATGGATGGGGTGTATTTTTTAAATTTTTTTCTTGTATCTTTCCAAGGTGTTGACAGATACATATGTGCTGGATGTGTCAGAAAATTTTTTTTATAACTTCTGTAGAATTTTTTTGACAATAACAGGTTTTGCTGGATTTCACGAAAGCTTTTGATAGTGTTTGGGTGTGTTCAGCTCAGCTCAACTGTTGAGTTGCTGACTAAGCGGTGGCGTTCAGTCGAATCGCTGTCCTTCCGCTGACTCTCAACTGTTGAGTATAGTAGGCAGCGGCGATTATTTACGCTTAATTTGTAAGCGCTGTCAAATAAATATAATATGACATTTTGCTAACAAAAAGCTTAAAACAATATAGCCAAACTTGACAGCAACAGATTACAGTCAGCAAAACGTTCAGATGAAACTCAACGGTTGACTTCCAGCATGCTCAACATGTTTTGTGATTAGTGTCAACCGTTGAGCTGTGCTGAACACACCCTTTGTTATTCTAAATTACTTGAAAAACTTTCCCTGGTATCCTTCATCTATTTCTTTAATCGGTAGTTATCTATCTGTTAGATATCAACAAGTCAAGAGCAATGGCTACTTATCCTCTCCTTTACCTCTAGTATGTAGACTACCTCAAGGGTCAGTGTTAGGGCCATTGCTCTTTAGTCTTTAAATGACTTGCCAGAAATAGTCCAGGATGCTCAAATGCACCTATATGTTGATGACGTTCAAGTACGTTTTAGTCAACCCATATTGATCTAATGGAAGGTTACAATAGTCGAATTAATGATGATGCCTTGCGCATCCCGCAACAGGCTCTAGTTAAATCACAGTCTATAACACAATATAAAATCTTGATAGATCTAGGTAGGTGATCTTCCATCAATAAATTTAAGCACAGTCTCTTTACCATTTATGGACACAGGGTAATTAGTCTGGGAGTTCAGCTTCATGGTCAAATGAAATGCTGTGATTATGTTAAGGGTATTCTTCCCAATGTTTATGGTGTTTGCGTATATTTTGGCTGACCATGCACCTCTTCCAATTTTTCTTAGCATGAAGCTAGTGATATTACTAATTCTGTGGCTAAAATGTCAGCTAATATTGTACCCCTACACTTTAATTTTTTTTCACTTAGATTTCAATAAATATGAACTAGAGTCGAGATTCTGATATTTCTAGTTTCTAATCTAGTTAAAAATAATTAACGAGAGTCCTAGTTGAAGTTTTATCAGCGAACTCTGTTTACATAACTGAAATCCGTTAATTGTAACAAGATATTCTATGATTTATAGAATAATATTTATCGGCAATTCTAACATAATTAAGGAAACAAATAGTGTGGACACTGAAATGTTATCACCTTAGGTAGTAAGGCTTGAATTTGAGATACCACTGAAGAGAGCAGCCAAATAGTGTCAGCAAAAGGTGAAACGTGGTCACAGCATCGAAGTCTAAAAATATACCTAATGATGGAATTGAAAGAAACCAGAACTTTTCTCTCCGTGATACTATCGAGCCCAATATAAATTTCACAACCATACAACAAAATCGGTGCAAGTAAAACTTGTGCTAGTTTTAACCGAGTTAATAAGGGAGAGACGTAGCTAAAAGTCCAAAAGCGTCGAAGCCCATAATAAATTTTCCTAACCAAGCCAACAAATTATTAAGTATAATACCTAGATTATTAGTCAGTACCAAGTCTACTTATAATTAAACACTTAGATTTACTTGCATTTAATTTGAGTCCATTGGATAGAGTCCATTTGGCAAATCAAAAGTTTTAGGAAATTTAAAATGTACGTCGTCCGCATATAAATTAGGCCTGCAGTTTTTAATAACCGTAAATACAGCATTAATGTACATCGAAAATAATAGAGGGCTCAAAACTGAACCCTGCGGGACGCAATGGAAAGAAAGAAAGAAAGTTAGAGTAACTTTTATTAATATGTAATCTGTACCTCAGATAGCTAGCAATTAACCTAGATGATTGGGATGAAAAATTAAAGTATTTAACGAGCTTTACACAAACGATCATGATTAATAGTATCAAAGGCTTTAGAGATATCCAATAAAAGCATAAATGTAATGCAATCCTTGTCAATGTCCTGTCGAATATCCTCTGAAACTTTGAGCAAAGCAATAATACAATTACGCTTAGCTCTAAATTCTGACTGACAGGAAATCAATAAGTTGTTACTACGAACATGATCAGTAATTTGTGTGAACATAATCTTTTCGGTGACCTTGGTGAAGAACGGTAAGATACTTATTGGTCTGTATTCACTGCTATATATCGGCAATTTGAATTCAGTATTTTTGTATCTTAGCTGAAAATCACAGGTTCATGTTTCAAGATTGTTTGCTCCATTTAGATAGAATGATGATACAGCTAATTTGCTAAGATCCAAGCTAAAATCATTCAATTTTTATAAAAAAACTAATTGATATAGATACAATATGTATATAAATACACTGTCAATGAACTGAACTCATCTCCTGCTGCACTTCTGCAAAACCCAAGGCAGTTTTTCTGTTTTTTGTCCATGCTGAAATCTTCTGCGGTGACCAAAACATCAAATTTCAGCTTAATACACAATTTGGTTATTTCGCAAGTAACAAAAATCAAAACAAAAAAATTCATCGTGAATTTGATTGTCACTTTTTGACAGATGTCAAAGCATCACGCAATTTGAATGTTGACACCCCCTAGGTGTGAAATGATTAAATTCAAGAGCAATAGACGGTAGTTGATCTTGACCATATAATTAGGGGGCAAGTTCCACGAGCAAATCACCTTCCTATTTCCTCTTACCATTCCCTCTCGCAACTAACTGAGTAAGGTCGTCGGACATAAGGAGGTAGGCATGCCAATGAAATAAAAAGCTGCCAAGTCAAAGGGACAATAACCAACTAGGGGGGAAACTACGACATCATCGAGCTGAGGACCAAAGACTAGCCACAAAGGTGCAGATGACACGAATGTGAAGATCTATTCATCGAGGGAGAAATGACACACGGATCTAAAGGATGCAATGCACTAACACAACTTCACTCTTTACGCGTGAAAGTCCAGTGAAAGTCGCCCCAAGCAGTAGAATTTTTTCCACTTAATTTTTTACAGTGTTGTCGGGCAATTCCCACAACAGCAAAGTTGTAGGGTTATTTCCACCAAATTATTTTCTGGTGTTTTTTGAGGTAGGCAAAGAAAAATGAATTTATTTTTTTGTTTTTTGGAAATGAAAAACATTTTTTTTTATATATTTCATATATTTGGCAAGAATTCTAGCTTAAGTTGCTGCAAGTATGTTCGTAATATTGGAAAATTATAAGGTTCCCTTCATCAGTTATGTATGGGTCACTGCATATCTTCTGTCTACCGAAATGCGTCTAAAACTAATGCGTACTCTGATAATTCTACATTTCGTTTACGGGTCGAAATTATTCCCGAGGCTTGACTCAGTCTGCCACAGACGGCTTTCAATGATTGTTTTAGGAATGTATATAAACTGTACCGTAGCTCCCATCTCTCCACATATCGTAACTGTTTTCTCGGGTTTCCGTTTGATATCTACCTTACTCACTGCAACTTGTATTTCTTACACAAGCTAATTAATCTTAAAAGTCCTGAGTACCTCTACAGCAAGCCTCACAAAGAGGTATAAATATTTGTATGCCGCGCTGCAGATCACAAATTGGAGAGCGTTTTTATTTTTATTTTGTTCAAGTTCCGTGTAAATGGAACTCATTACAATCAGAACTTTTTTTAAAATTTTTTAAAATCAGCCAATTCTACCTAATTTTAATTCTTCCTTTATCGTAATCAACTAATTATGTTATAACTTTTTTCTCTTGTTATTTTTATTTATTTTTTTATTTTTTTTATTACTAATTAGATGTTATTTTTTTTTCTTCTTATTAGTTAGTTAGTAATTATTCTCACTCATTGAGCTTCCTGTTAATTCCAAATTAGTGTTCCGTAATTAATAAGATTTTATAATCTTTGTACAAATACTCGTAAATAATATTATTATTTGGCAAAATATAGTCATATTAGTCTGAGACATCCTGTATGGGTGCCTACATTAAAAATATTTAAATGAAAACTTTTATATACATTTGAAAGCTTTGTAATTATTTTAAATTTCCCTTACGAAAACCTCTCAAAACATCTTCAACTTTAAAATTAATGGAGATAGTCTCAGTCGCAGTATGCCATTCAGTACATACCAATAATAATAATAACAACAACAACAAAAACAACAACAATAACAACAACCCTAGAGTCTCTTATTATAATTACATAAATGTAAAAGTTTTATCCTGCAAACCAAAACAATCTTCATATACCTACATATGTATGTTTTCCAACTCTCCTTTTTATAGGTCCTTATACAAAGCTCTCTTGAGATGTGTATATAAGTTTCATCTTAAGACAACTTTAAAACGTCCGCACCAGAAAAAAAGTACATCGAAACATGAATTGTTGTCGGAATATTTGCCATTCTTAAGTTTGACCTTGTTCTCAATGAAAAGAAGAATTTAATGAAGGGAGCAGTAGCATATAGTAGCAGCAGCATTCAGAGTATCATCTGAGACAGGAAGAGCATACTCCTGTTGTTGTCGTAATCGTAACATAACAGAAAAACAAAAACAACAATATGAACGAAAACCTTGCTCCCGGCAAACTCCAATTACAGAGTATAGTTCGTTTCGTTGTTCATCACTTCTTGACTCATAAAAATGAAGCGCCACATACCACCCGCATACCCGTTATATCCTAGAAAGAAAGAAAACTATTTACCCCCAACTGATTACAATGACTATACGACAATGACTACGACTACGACAATGACTACGACTACGACTTCGACTACGACAACGACTACGACTACGACAACAGACTTTGAAGCTTTATATGTACGCCTAAATTTCTTTCAATTGCTCCTTCAATATCTGTCGATTTGATGACCAACAGTTTCCATTCACACGCTTTGAAGATTCTTAAATAACGCGAGAGATTGCGCGCACATTGCATTGTAGTACTGCCTAAATGCTAGCAGCTGTATTTTGGGAAGCTTTTTCTGGATGTGTCTTCTCTAAAGTAACGTGGAAGGAATAACTTGTCAAGGGCAAATTTTGTACTAGATAACAATTTTAGTCCTTTTTTTTTGTTATTTATATTAGACTTGCGCATTCTATCCTTTCGGAGTAAATGCTGGTTCATAAAATTGATGTCCTAAAAGATGCTGAATGTACTAGATTTCATCTAACCAGAGATACCACCAACATCGATTCTCTTTATATATACCCGAAATTCTCTGAGGAGCGTAGGTACTTTGGCCTGAGCTTTCCATTATATTCCACACAGAAGAACGCATGAGTTTGATATTATCCTGGGGGATCATTCCGGCAATTGTTTGGAATGATGAAAATCATGTTAGTTTAACGCGAGAGTTGGCTAACGTTGCGTTTCGGGAGCTTCCTCGAATATAGGCCTTGATATGTAAACAGCGCCAGGACAAATACTGATAGTTTTCATGGTCATTGATAGGATTTCAAAAAATCTGTGGTTTAGCACATTTTTTCTTTGCATATCTATAGGCGAATTATTGTCGTAAGGAGCTATCTCTAATATACGCGAGACAATGTTGTTGTTGCTGTTGTTGTACTGCATACGGCAAGGATTATCGGACAGCTGTTTATTGTAAAACGATCTTTGGCATCTATATTCGTCGTATTCATATTCCTTCAAACTTGCGTGTTAGTTAGTTTTGTAGTATCCTTAGTGACCACAGTTCGTTTACAGTAGACAGAAGTGAATGCTCTTTAAGATAAAAAAAAAAAAATAGAAATAAAAATAAATTTCTCATCCTTATCCTGATTGTCCTCGGGTTATATGTAGTTTTTGTGACATTCTCTGGCCTACATGTGGCGGGTATGTATTTGGTAGTTACGTGAAATGACCGGGATTTGTGTTTTTTTTGTTTTTTTTTTTAGATAAATTTATTCGCAACTTACGAAAATTGAATCTTGGACGTGGACCTTTTTCGAATGTCTAAACTTTGGTAGTGAAGCAGTGTGTAGGCATATCCTTGAAATAAAAAGAAGAAAAAAATAAATAAAAGCAAAATTTATAGCAGATGTTTATGGTTTGTGGTTTTTCCTTCTAAGTGAATCTTTGTGTGTGAAGTGATTACATTTTGGCATGTGCTTGGTATTCCTACACAACACCATCATTGGTGAAATATTATACGAAGATGACAACCTACAGGAATTTGGTTGTTGAAACTAGCATCTGCAACATTATTAGTATCATCAGCAGCACTAGCAACAGCGGCATCCTTAACTTCTAGGCACACTGATTTGTCTTTCCTTGATTGATTGATTGATTCGGTGTCGTTGTGTCAATAACCTACATAAATACGGGGGAGTCAGGAATTTCTAAGTGAAAACTGTTGAAAAATATCAATGTAAAAAATTTTGTTTTTCCTCTACATATATAAATGTTGATATAGCGGAAAACATATTTGGTCTAGGCCTATGCCAACCAAACACCTGTTTTTACACTGAAAACCTACCTACATAGTGTGTTTGTTATGTGTAATTTTGTGCTGAAAGTCGACTTGTGTTGAAACCTTTTTCAGCATACTTTTGTACCTTTTGGATAGCTTTAAATAAACACACAAAATCATAAAATCGTACGTGCTCTTCACTCTATTTCAATATTGGTTTAGTCAGTTATACATAGTTGCTTATGTGTGCATATGTTTGTGCAATTTGTTGTTGACACCTGTGCGACAAGTTTTCCAAGGAAGAAATAAAAAAAAAGAGCTTCTAGTTTATAGCCTATAGTGGGCGGTCGGTTCGGTTCTATATAGTGTGAATGAAATGTGTTCATTAATAAATAAAAAGGTAATAGGAAAAAAAGATGTGTAAAGTAAATTGAAAAATAATTATACTAATTTCCGGGATAAGTGTAGTGCAAATTTGATACAAATTGATACGTTTTAAGTTAGTTGGGATAATTGAGGATTGGTGTTACTCTGAAAAGCGAATTTTTTTGTGTAAGTTAACATTTTTGTGATGTGATTATATTTACTAATATAAAATATGTGTATAGACGACTATTTGTTGGGATTTGGGGTTAATATGATTTCTGTATAATAAATGGAAAGATCATACTGCTAACGACCCTTCAAAACTCTCAAAATCATTATGCTTTCTTATATTTACATAGTTGTTACAGATGTATGAAAAATCTTATCCATTTCAATAGTACACAATTTTAGCTCGTCAATGTCTGCTAGCTTGTATTAATTTGTATTACCAACAGATGTCGCTTAATATCGCATTAAATTATCCCAACGGCATGAATTAAGTAGGTCCTGATTATCTTGATATTTATTTATTCTATGCTGAGAATAGATTTAAGAGAACTCAATCCTTCATTAAGGATTCCAATTACACAAGTAAATAAATAATAATAATGGATTTGGATATGATACTGTTTGTAGCTACTTTATAGCCTATACTGCTCTTTTATTCTGATGTAGGGGAAGGCCGTTAGAAATATGGGTACATATATGCCGAAACTTATTTCGTATCGCAGCTTTTAGTTTACACTCAATGATCTCCCCCACATTGTCTATGTTTCAGTTAAAACGGGTTTCTTTTATGTGTTACTTTATCATCCTGTACACACTGTGTTGCTTGCTAGTTTACGCGTCCAATTAAATGCCAAATCAAATTCTATATCTTTGTCGATCTTATCTTAGATTGATCTCATCTAAAATTCGTCATTTAAGACTTCACGAATCCGGCCAATTTTAAGAATTCAAATTCAAAATTTTAAGTTTAGTGATAATATTATGTATTAACACTACAGTTATGGTAGGTTAGGTTAGGTTAGGTAAGAGGGGAAACCGCCCGAAATCTGCATCACTTAGACGTCTAGTGGGTCCATTGTGCCTCTTGAGCTCATGAAATAACTTGTTAAACTGCCGTAGATACTTCCTGCTTCCCTTCGGAGTCTCAGGATACTTTTGAAGTCTTTACTTTACAGCTCCCTCAGACTGGAAAAGAAGTAGCTACCCAATAGTGTACCTCTTTGATTCATCAAAGAGGGACACTTGCAAAGTACCTGTTAGACGGATTGGATTTCCTTCGTGTCCTTGCAGCTCCTCCAGAAATCATTCGCCTCTATACCCAGCCATCTGGCATGGTCCTCTATGGCTCAGTGACCCGTGATGACCCCTATTATATACCTGGTATTTGCTCTACTGCCGTTAAGGAGTTCTCTTGTGCTCATCCTGTCTTATGTAGGTTCCAAATGCCTCGCAATACGGTAGGTTTGCCTGCTGGTCTTATTAGAAAAATGTGTACTCCTACGAACTAAGAGAATTGAAACGAGTTCCTGATCGTGGCTTACACCAGCTATTGCCTCTCTCATAGCTAATTAAACTATCTCCAAAGATTCTATGGAGAAACCGGGGATATATAGCACAGAAAGCCAACATAAAAATAAATAATTGTTTGCGTCTAGTAATGTTACAGTGTCTATCAGTAGTAGTTGGCGACAAAATCGTAATAGTTTATTCGCCTTTCGCTGTATTGACTATGATGATCTTATTGGCGCCCTATACTCTATTAAACCGGATGCTACTGGACCGGACAACGTGTCGCCAAAGTTTGTTAAGCTCTTAATGACTTACATCGAACAAAATATATTGTATGTATTTAGTTTTTGTTTGACTCAGTCTGTTTTTCCATCAAGATGGAAATTGCTCAAAGTATTGCCTTTTCCGAAAAAGAAGATAGTTAGCAGTCCTGCAGCCTTACGCCCCATTCGCATTCCCATTGGTTTTCTCTCTCAAGTTCTTGAAAGGTGATCTGTAATCAGATTCACAAGTACATTGAAGATAACAATTTGTTATCACGTTAGCAATCCGGTTTCCGATAGAATCATAGTTGTGAAACAGCTTTGTTGAAGGTGGCATCGGATCTGAGAAGAAGCATGGATAATGTTGAGGTCGGTGTCCTTGTCATGCTAGATTTCTAAAAGGCCTTTGATAACGTTAACCATCGAACACTGCTAAGTAAGGGCTTATAGAGGACTGTATGCTGCCGATTGTAGAAACCATTACTAATCTCGGATTAAAGAAGACCTCTAGGTTGACGTGCTGCGATCAAATTTCAGCTTTTGTTGGCAAAGTTTACGGCGGTTTACAGAAACTGTGGCTGTCAGCTCATATCTTAAGTACAAGCATTAAGATAAGACTCTGATTTTACCCCACTTCTCCCATGGCAGCTTAAACAATTCTAAGTTAAACTCTGTATGCTTGCGTCGGTTGAATGTTGCCTTTAACAAATGTGTGGTGGATTCGTTTTTGGTCTTCGAAGGTACAATCATGTTTCCCAGTTTAAGTCTATTCTACCATGGTTGCCCTCTAAAGGCTTATCTTACACGTAAATCCCTATTATTCCTCCATAAGCTCATATGGCGTGGTAAACCAACCTAACTAACTTACCAGATTCAGTTTCTGCAGTCATCGCGGCATCATAACATTTTGATTCCCCGACAGTTCAGGAGGGCTTTTACTTTGTGCAAAAAGCGCGAGTTTGGAACAATTTGCCAGCCGTACAATGTACATAGTGTGGGCACTATGGGTGCTTTTTGTGATTTTAAGAATTTAGTTAGCTCTGTTATTTATTACTTATTAGCTTACATGGGGTTGCTTCTGCTATTTAGTTTTCTATATTTTCTTTCTATTTTTTTCATATATACTTGTGTCATGTACATTTATAAGATTGTAATCTTGCGTACATTACCAGCTTGTAAATTAATTGAATTGAATTGAATTGCCTTTTGACAGGCGCCCCTGATGGTCTCCTCTTTTAAATCTCCGACTGGGATCCTCACATAAGCTACCGCTGCGGAACTATCAATTTTAGAACCTTTTTCGGGGCAGCTCATCAGCCATATCGTTGCCTGGGATATCATTGTGGTCAGGTACCCAACATAGGTTCACCTTGTGCCTCTAGGCTGGTCTCGTCTAACTGCACCAATTTTGATTTTACCAGCACCATGATGGCTTCTCGACTACACTAGTTATGGTAACTAAGCGTATAAATTAAATAATAATAATAATAAATAAAAAATAATAATAAAAAAAAGTAGTTATGCTAAAGATACCGGACGCATCAATTTAAGTCTCGCGAATGAAAGAAAAAAGTAGAAAAAAACTCAAAAGTCAGCGATATTTGTGCATAAAATAATTTGTCTTGTGTGACATTTCGTCCATTAATGGTGGAACGTGTTTCGTAATGACAGGAATTTGTAATCTCTGTACCGTGGGATATATTCTTTGGGAAACTATTTGTATTATTCTAGACCAACTCCACTTCGGGAAAATATCAGATAAAATCTGAAGTATTTTTATAAGAAATCTGGAAACACAACTACCACAGCTGATATTTGCCCAGCTTTAACTACATACGTCAATAGGGGTCCAAAAAGAACTGAATTTCTAATTATGCAGCTCATTGTGAAAGTCTCTATACATATCTCTCTCTGTGGAGGAATCCCGGCCGATTATTCTTTGTCAATAGATGTCGACTATTTATCATTTGAGCTTTTTATTTCTTTGAATGTGTAAGATGACTTTTATCACCACTAAGGGCTTAACTGCTCCATATTATCGAAGACGTCAAACTGTCCGATATATATTATTGTATTACTGCAGGAGATGAATTTAACGCAAGAGACATACACACACAACTTAACCGCTATATAATTTTTACCACACCAACTCTCACCAAGTTTTAGTGATTGCAATCATTTTACCTAACAAATTAACACTTTCGTCTTCTGTTTAGACAGATATCGTTCCAGCTTAAGAGCTTTCTTTGGATTTTGTGCAAGAAAAAAGCAATAACAAAGTATGACAGGGACAATAGAAATTGTTGGCAGTATCCAATCAGATCTGATGAACTTAAGCCGAGGAATAATCTTTGGAGATGGTTTTAACTGCCCATTTAAATCCATCAATAGATCAGCATTATGAAATTGAGTTCAATTTCATAAATGCGATTCTATTGGTTGAAGAATTTTGTCGATTCCTTCGGTTTCTTGGATATCTATCGTTGGATGCATCCTACGACTCAATTTTGCACGACAATTACACCAAATATCCATGCAAATCTCATCATCGGCCTGAGACTTTCAATCTCCTCTGGTATTCTTCTATATTTTTTTGATTGCTCTTCTAGTAGCTACCAGCTTTTTAGTCAAGAGGAGAACTGCTTACTGGATTTTCGGCAGATATTTGTTGAATTCTTAGCAGCTTATTCAGGAGTTTATTGCATTCTGACAGGATTGGCGGAAGAGGAAAGAAAATTGTCCGATCTTTACTCAGTAGTAAAATTTTAGAAATTTTCAAATTCGAATTTTAAGAGAAGAATAAAGAAAGGCTTGAATAGTAAAAAACAAAATTGTAAATATTGGGCTTCCGATAATCAACTGGAACTGCATCAGCATCCATTACACTAACCTAAGGTTGTCCTTTTGGCTGCCATATCAAGTGAAGCATACTTTTTCAAGGATATCTAATCGTGGCCGCGCTCAGACTGTTAAATCCGATCGATATTGAAATATTATCCGGTTTTTTTTTATTCTAAAAATGCAAAATCAGATTGGCTATAACTGGAAATACATTTTTCCAACAAGATGGAGCCACTTGCCATGTTCCAAATGACTCGTCAATTAATTGTCCAGTCACCGACTGATCAGTTGACTTGCCACTGACTGATTGATTTTTAATCGTTGCTGATTGATTGTCGTTGCATTTCCGCATATTGTATCATTTTCTGACAAATTAGTAATCGAGTCAAATGGGCTGAGCAGTGTTTCGATTTTCGGTTTTTGTTAAAATCTAGGTAATTGCCTGAAAATTTCAATGAAAGATATAAACCCTGCAGAAATTTAGTGTTGGTTCGGGAAGAATGATTACAAGAAAAAAGATGTGGAAGAATTCATCAATTGCTTAAATATTTGAAAAACCCAGTCCTTCAAATGTATTACCGAACATCTAAGGAAAGCATTGATGAATTGATAAAGATTGCAGGTGAAAAGTAATTCTGTCAGTCTAGAGAGAGTCAGGCTCGAGCAATCAGGGTTTGGTACCAGAACTTTATCGATTGAATTTAATTACATATAGCATTCTCAGATCTATTTAAACCATTAACAAATGAGTTTAAACTTTAAGCAAATAAATTTAGACCTTGAACGAATGATTTTAAACCCTAACAAATAAAATTAAACCTTGATCATATGATTTTAAAACCTTAATAAATATAATTAACCCCTTAACGAATGAGTTTCAACTGTTATCAAAAAGACTTAAACCTTTAGCAAATATATTTAAACTCTTAACAAATTTATATTTAAAATATTTTATTTCAACTTAAGTATGAACACTATTCAAAGAGCTGTGCATCAGCGAGTGATTGAGGCTAAATGAGTGTGAGCAAGCAAATGTTGCCAATTTACAAATGGTTCTTTTTCAGAAATAAAAATTCAAAAACTGCTCTTTGATTTTACGGTAAACAATTGAGTTTGCGACGACTTTCAGAATTTTTAACAAAAATATTTGCAAGTTAATTTGGAATTAAAACATATTTCCAGGCTTTTCACCAAACCGACCGTCCTTTTTAAAGATATTATTACACTTGAGGAGGGTTTGAGGTAATTAAGTATTCCATTCCTGTTAATATTTTAAAGAAATTAGATTTGGCCGGATTTGTCGATTTAGTGGCAAACTATTTGACAGAAATTACTAAATATTAGGTAAATGGTAATTAAAATCATCACTTATATTTGAAATACGCCAATAGGTCTACTGCGCCACATATGAAAAAAGTTCACACAGGTTAGTTACTACACACGATAAATCTGAATAAAGTAGGACCCTAAACTGATCCTTGTGGGATACCAAACTGAACATAAAAGTGGTATTGTGTATAACAACTTGTGTAATTAAACACTTTGACAGCGATTAAATAAGAAGTTCCCATGAATGATTCACTGAATATAATCATGACTTTGCTGCTGCAATTGATTGGACTAAAAATTGTGAACTCTGTGTAAAGGGATTCGTAAATATCAGATATAACCTTTAATAGGGTAGTTTCACAACGGTTTTTAGATTTAAGGTTGGACTGCAACATGGACATATTTTTGTATTCTTTAACATATTTCGTTTTCATAGAGTTTATTATCGACGATTCTCTTATAAGTCAGGAGTTGTTTTGTTGCAACATACACACATTTTGAACCCCAAGTCAAAAGTACGCATGACTTTATATGAATACATTACCACAGCACAGGGTTCTTTTATACGTATTGAGATCATACTAAGTAATCATCGCATTATGAAATTTTTGATTTATTTATAGACATCGGTGAAATCGAACTCCACTGTATTTCTCATACAGAGGCTTATCAGCATTTTAATCCAATTACGAACTTAATTTTGTATAGACAAAGATTATTCCATGATATCTCGTTACACGCTTTACTAAATCATTCTTCTCAGGTTTTCTAATTTCACGATAAATGAAAGACATTTATATATAACCAGCCTCAGGCACGGTTCATGGAGACAATGTTTAACCCATGAAATTGTGAGATAAACTATTACATATGACTTTTACGTTATCTAGATTAACACTAGCAATAGATACGAGATACAATTTGTCATTCACACCAACAAAAATGAATCCTTATTTAGTGGCATCACGTAACATCGCTTATTGTGCATGGCTTTCTTTATAGTTCATTCAACAAGTTCACACTTCTTAAGAGCAGTATTTTTTTGGATGAAGTTTCTTCGAAGTCAGCTGGCTTTATGAAGTATGAGCCTCTGGCCAGAATGCCACGTGATGCGATGGTGCCAGAGCTTCATTTTGGGTATCGCTTCTTTATAAGCTTTCATGTAAGGGTATCGTGGACTGAAGGAAGTGCCTTATCGAGGCTTCCCCGGTCCGCTCTAAAAAAATTTTCCGACGGATCCCTTACTAATGAGGGAGTCGGAGGGAACGTTTACTTTCCTGAACCTGACATTGGGATGGAGTACTCACTTGGAGGACCCACCACTGTCGTCCAGGCTGAAGTCTTCGCCATCGCAATGGTAGCGAAGATAGATCTTGATATACAAATCTAGGGGAAGAACATTGTTATTTTTTCTGATAGTCAGGCAGCCCCTTGATAGCTCTGAGTAGCCCGCAGATAACATCTAATTATTGGGGATACTCTGTAGATAAGTTATGTATCCACATCAAGGTGTTCCTTCAGTGGGATTTCTGGTCACATGGGATCATGGGGAATGAAAGGACTGACCTTGTAGCTAGGGCTGGCTCTGATTCTCCGTTTCTCGGTTCTCGAATCTTGACTCTCGAATCTCGACGTTCGACTTATATCACACATGTCCCAAATTGCACAACCCCACCCTTATCGTGACTTTCATTAAAAGGAATGTTCATAGGAAACATCAGCAGAGATGGGCGAACCTGAGTATTTCCAGTTGCACAAAACTGTTTCTTGATGGGCCCAATGGGAATATTTCTGATTTACTCATGGGCTCGGAAGGAAACAATGTAGAACTGTGGCTGGCATTATCACTGGGCACAGCTCGTTTCACGCTCATCTAACAAGAATGGGAGTTGATGAGAGCACTGAGCGTCTGTCCTACCTGGAAGGAGAGCCTAAGACAACCGAACACTTTTTGTTTGTTTCTCCGGCCTTCGGCCGTAGCAGGTTGGATACTCTAGGGTTTGCTCTTCTATCTGTAGATGAGCTGAAAACCCCTCCCCACCAAGACCTGATGCACTTCACAAAGAAAACAAGAAGGTTTTGGTGAAAGGACTTCTAGCAGGAAAAATCTTTATGAATCAAGAATAGCTGTAATTATGTTTTTGATTTTGCAGATATAATAGAAAAGGAACAATAGGGGCACAATGTCGAGGTTTCTAATTTGGATTCTTAAAGCAGAAAATGGTGAAAGCCTCGGGAAAATTAAATACTGAAAAGTTGCAGTTTTACTTTGACTGAGATCTATACTGGAGTATCACTTCCAGAATACTGCAGTGTTCCTTAAGTTAGTCCGAATTTCTTGGTTTTGATAGGATTAAGTCTCATTCCAAATCAACTACTTCCTACTGCAAGAATTTCTAATATCGTTTTGAAGATGTTGACGCGGGGGTCATGGATCGAATATCATCAACATAATTAAAATCAGTGAGACAATTAAAAGTCTTATGCCCCATAAATTTATGTCGAATGCTTCCGTAAGGGCATCGTTTTTTATTCTAATTTGAATTCGAACCAGCGAAATTGTATGGCTTTAATAAAACATCGATTTACATCAAAACTGGCTGTATTACAATCATATCTCTTATCATTGTTAAGAAAGCGAGCCTCGTCTTGGTGTAGTGAGCCTTTATCAAGTCTATTATCTTTGAGGGAGTTCTAAATCGATGAAATTCTTTCCATATGTAATTTCTGTATACTAAGTCGAATACCTTAAGTCAAGTATAAGGAAACCTGTATTTACTACATATTTCTCTCCACCATGATTCATAAGGTGTTAGTATCATAAAAGCAAGAGTGTCTTTGTCTAAGCCTAGTCTATTGCATTCAAATTTTTTTGATTGACTGCAGCCTTAATTATTTTTAAGGGGATTTCGTATATAGTGAACAATAAACAGAGACCTCCTTAGTTACTATAATTTGGTAGACTCCTCGTTCTATTCTTTTTTAATAAATATCGTAGGATACTATTTGCTGATACTTTAATCCACTTTTAGCAACTCGGATGGGATGTTGTCTATTCTTTTATTTTTGCTATTGGACATCGATTTAATAGTGCCCAGTCATGTTATCAGGATCCTATAAATAGATCTTGTTTAGAATGTATACGTTTTTGTAGAATACTTTCCCAAAAGTTTCTTAGTTAGTTGGAGCTCTACTTCGCTTTCAATTAGCATACTAAATCATTTTATCGTCTTCATTAGTCTTCTTTAATCTGTCTTGGGATATAGAACGGAGAAAGTTTCTGTGCCTAAGATCATATTTCAGACAAAAGCTTTTAATTCATTTCATTACATTTCGACTGATGTCACCCATTTTAATAATTTTTCACTTGCAAGTTATTCTTGGACCACCCATACGCCGAGTTCCTTGCGAACTCCAATCGATGGTATATTTTGTGATGGAGTTTTTTTCATGTCGTAGCATGGAATCTATCCAATTTTATTTCCTCCATTATATTCCCACATCGATCTAACATGACTAGATCCTCTTCTTAGTTTTTCGTTCCAGTGAATTTATGGGATTCGTCGAAAACACACACAGCTCGATTATGTTATATGGAAATTGATGTCTCCTCTTCAGATTTGGTAATTATGCTACCGAGGAGCATAAGTTTTGCACTGCGTACCTTCACTCCTTCATTTCTTAGACAAATGTTTCATTTAAACTGGAAAAGGTAGGTACGAGGCCTATGTATGAAGCGATCTCTGTATGTGGAATCTTTCACCTGACCCAAATGTTTTTTTCATAATACACAAATCAGATACAAAAGCGGGGACCGCATTTTATGCTTCGTTCCCGGAAAATCTGCAAGGTATTAATATGATTTACATAGGAGCGCACTTGTTTGAATACGGCTTGTTGTCTCCTGAAAATTTAGTCGACTTTAGACTTAATTTATTCTAGGATTACGTTAGTCTCAATTTTTCTCCTCCTGGGGAAGCATATTCTTTTCCTATCGCGATCTGGTTATGGTAAGTCCTATGCAGTGTTGCCACTTTGGCTACAATTATAGTAAATGGCTACTTTGGGCAACGTTTGGCTACAGGGATTCCTCCTTAATATTTTGGCTATGCTGGAAAATTTTTGAATACGTGGCCAAATACATCCAATAATTTTTATTTATTTTTATTTTCAGCACTGTAGCAAGGTTTAGTATCATTATATATGTTGCTTAAAGCCGATAGCGATTTGAAAGTTTCTTACTTTTCTCAACTAAATTATATAATCGAAAAAATGTAAAAGGTATTTGGGAGAATATGCTTCGAACAATGTCGATTTTGGCTTTAAATTTATTAAGTAGAAGATCTCTCGTCTAAACGACTGAAACTTATTGAAAATAATTTCAATAAATTTTGAAGTGAAAAAAGTTTCAGTCGTTTAGACGAGAAATCTTCCACTTATAATTTCTACTTGGTTTATCCGTGTGCCGCAAGGCAAAAAGGACGCAAAATCATCCAATTTTGAAATTGCCCTCCATCACTGAACTTCTATGATAGGCGATCAGAGATAACCGTACTGATGAGACCTCTCTGATCGCTGCTGGTTTGAAATGTTCAATCATTTAAATTTATTTAGCATAGCTCAGGTGCTGAACGATTTTTCTCTTTTATATAAATAATGTGAAAAAGAAACAGATTAAATTTTTTAAGACAAAATTTCAGTTAATTAATATTTATCTAAGATTTTTGATTTCCTATACTTTTTTCAAGTGTGGCTACGCTTAAAGACTCTGGCTACACAAAAAACTACTGTAGAAATATTTCGAGTGGCAACACTGGTCCTATGGAGTGGAGGAATGTTGAGCACTTGATAAGTTCGTCGAAAAGTCGCGGCATTTTAATATACTCATATCAATACGTATCCCGTGACTTTATCGCACCCATCCTGGCCATAACTCTGCATTTTATTTTGCAGGAAGTTTGGCTTCCTTTCGAAGTTGAGAATTTTCGAAACGAAATGTGGAGTTCAAGTATTTTTAATACCCTGCTGTTTTCTTGTGATACTAATGGGACTACATTCCTGGCATCGTCTATGTTCATATTGTCGGGAACATTTGGCTTTTTCGACATAATTTCAAGGCAGTAGAATAATTTTTTTTTTAATACTGTACAAAACGTTTCCTATATGAATGGAATATAACAACTTTGGGATATATCTGAGTTCCACTCCGGTACTGCTTGTATATGAATACATTTTGCCATTAAATTAATAGCGATGCTATAATTCTCTGAATTTAGAGATCAGATAATGAAGCTGATTTACACAGAGGTAACCTAGTCGATCAGATATGGAGAGAACTTCATGAAATAACCAAACTTTTTAGGGTTGGTTGTTGGCAAAACACAATTGCTTTGGAGCTTGGGAGGTACGAGGAATTAGAAATGTGTTCTTCTAGTAATTTTATATGAAGATACATCCAATGATAATTACTCCAAATTTATGAGATAGATAATCATTATCAAGAGCAGTTTTTCACATCAAGTTTAAGAAGATGTTTAAAATGATTTATCCCACTCTGCACCGAAGATGCAACCCTTTTTGTTTTTTTTTGCATTTTCTCTTAAGAATGTCTACCGAAAAAAGATTAAAAGCCCATTTACAAAAGAAAATTGCCTACCCACACCGCATCTATTGTCATTTTCTACTGGATTTAAAAAAAGGGTTGCGTTTTGGGTACAAAGTGTAATAGGTCAACTATAAGATAGCTCCTTCACATAGAGGCTTTTTTTCATTTATCATCGGGATTTATCGCCTCCTTCCATATGACTATCCTAATTCAGGACACCCTGTACACATGTATGTATATGTTTTATGTATTCATACACACCGGGTGGCCTCGATAATCCTTAAAAAAGTTCATATGTAACTTGAGAACGGCTTTATCGATTTTGATGGGATTTATATGGTGTTTACATAATTCAATAGATCCCAAATGACGGGGACTTCTGATGTCTTCCTTTAGGAAGGGAAACTCTAGGTTTTTTTTTAATGGAGCCCCTTTTCAGATGCCACACATTCGGATTTTATAAAGAAATGTTTCAATCAAAATTAATTTGTTTTCTCTTTCATAGAATTCGAGTATTTTTTTAGAGGGGATTTTATTAAAATAAATCTAGTGGGTTGTCACCCAATGAAGATTGAAACGTTTTATCACGTGATTTTTATACACTAGATGATTTCATTTCATCATTGGGTATACTAAATTTGTCATTCCGTTTGTAACACATAGAAATAATGATGGTAGATCAAAATAGATTGAACACCCAAGCATAAAATTAAAAGTTATTTTGATTTTTGCATGTCCGTCTGTTGGTTCGTCCGTCCGTCCGTCCGATCGTCCATCTATCCGTCCGTTCGTCTGTCAGTCTGTTCGTCCTCACAATAACTCGAGAACACGATCACTTAGAGAGATTAAAGTTTTTACAAAAAAAAAAGTAAATTAACGTTCGAAAATGAGATAAATCGGGTAAGACTTTCGTGGGGTTGCCATATAAAAATTTCGCTTTTCACTATATATTGGAAACTGCTTGAGAACGTGTCAACGTAGAGAGCTGAAATTTTGTACACCGCGTTTTCATAGAAATAGTAAATATAATTTCAAAAATGGGCTAAATCGGGCAACCCTATTTTGGTGTGGCCATATAAAAATTTACGAGCAGTCCTAGAGTTTTTTATTGTAGTGAAAAGTTCTTTAGAATATGAAATCCAATGAAATTGAAAGCTTAAGTTGCCATTGTTGAATTAGTCTGGTTTCTATGAAAATTTTAATGTTCTCAGTAGTAGCGCTTTTCAGGTGAAAGGTTGATAACCTTCAACTCGACCTACTTCTAATGCGCCAACATCTTCGGCATTTAGCTGAATTGCTTGAATTGATATATTCTAGCAAAAAGATCAGATAAATTGGCTATGAAAAGATAAAGTAAGAATTCTGCAAACTTAAAATTTAAAGGATTATTATACCCTGCGAAGGCCAACAACTATAGCCAATCATTGGAATGGAAGTTAGGAACGAGAAAATCGAAAAAATTATTTATTATCGCCTCACACAATATAGCAGACAAGTTCATCGTTCTTAGAAAAATCACCAATGCTTTTTCTAAACAGACACCTACAAGTCAATTCTGCATATAAGTTGCAGTAACATTGGAAGTTCTGCGAAACGCAGGCTATTTCACCAAGACCTTTCTCTCCTATTCTAGAGCCAAGTGTGAAATATTGAAACCCAAAAGAAATCATCGGGAGCATTAATATGCGATGGAATCAATATAAAAATTCCATAAAGCGAAACCGATATTAGTACGAGACCTAGTAAGACAATAAATAACTACATATGTAACCGTTAAAAAAAATTAGAAAACTGCACTTAAGGAAGGTTTTATTAAATTTAAGAAATAAGAGAATATTTACGTTATGCACCTCCAGTTAAGCTATTTTAATATGAGTCACATGAATTGTCATCTAAGTTGGTGGATGGTCATTCATCTTATATTTCATCTGGAGTAAATTAGGCTATTTTCAAATTTTCTAGAGAACTTGAGATATTTTTGTGCTTGAAGGTCATCAACAGAAAATAATTACTGTATCTTCACGGATAAGGAAGATAGCTTTTGAAATTTGTTGACTTGTCAAATCTGTTCTGCCCGCAATAAGGGTTTATTAGTAATATTTATTCTAGTCTGTCGGATACATGAACTGCCTCTCTGATAACACTACATCATCTACACCAGAAGAATCTAGAGAATGTCATCATATTTGTGAATAGGGTACTGCAGAATTTAGTACTCAGCAGATCAGAGTCCGGCACAGTTGTTAAGATAATAAAGTGAAGTACGTATAGCATGCACGCTGGTCTTATATTATCTCTGAAAATTCCGAGTCCATATCCAACATATAGTCGATACCCAAGATAAAGGTTTTTATTAGTGATATAACAGCAGCTAAGTCGATTTCCTATACTGATATGTGATCAATAAGCGTGTCATGCTCATGCAAAAAGAGGCTGACTCAGGATGGCATGCGGTTGCTTTTGAAATGCTTACGGTACCCTCAAACCTGTTTTACTTTTGTGCGTAGAAACAACCGTATCGTTGGTCACATAGAAACAGCAGTTTACCACAACAACAGAAGTTGGCCCTAGAAAAAAAGCTGTGTAGAACACAACCTGTGGCCATTCATAACTATTTGTTTTTAAATATTGCAAAACTCTAATGCCAAATTCGCAATGCAGAGTGGCAACTGGCGTCCTTTTTTTGCGCTAATGGCTATGCTTTTATCAGAGTAGAGTAGAGTGGAACAGCATGAAAATAGGATCTATTCTATTTTCATGCTGCCATTTCCGAAAGCTTACAAACTTTCGAATTCAAACTACTGGCATGTAGATGGCGTGGAAAAAGCTCCATACTTCTTTTTATCATCACTAACGTGTATTAATGTTATTTTCTGATTTAATGTTTTTATGAACGCTAATAAAAAAACAGAGGTATTTTTTTCAAGTTTAATGATTTAAAAACAAAAAAACAAAAAAAAAACGCTACTTTTTCGCTAGTTTCGTAGCAATCTGATGATGCACAGATGTCTGCTTTTCCGAATTTATTATTTTGACAAGGACAGTTGTTTGCTTGTTGCCTTGGCATTGCTATGGCATTTTGTTATATTAATTTCAAAGTTCGAATTCCACTCTGCACTATATTGTGAAACCTTCGTTCTGGACTAAAGGCTCACTCTACTCCACTCTGCTACACTCTCCATTGTGAATTCGGCATGAAGGTTAAGCAACACAACGAGAGACTTTGGCTTCCAGAGACCACTGTTCGGTCTATAGAGACGCACAGACCCATGTATACACTCTGGAGACGCAAAAATCCCTAAAGAGATTAAATCTCTAGAGAGTTTCTTAGTCTCCCATCATGTATTTCAAAACTACCAAGTCTCCAGTCTTACGTGAGGATCCCAATAGGAGTCTTAAAAGAGGAAATCATCAGGGACGTCTATCTAAAGGCAGGCCTCCGATGGACCAGCAGAGATACCTGTCGTATTGCGAGGCAATTGTGGCCTGCATATGACAGGAAAAGGACAAGGGAACTGCTTAGTAGCAGCAGAGCAAATACTAGGAATCTAGTAGGGGTCATGACGGGTCACTGGGCCTTAGGGGACCATGCTAGAAGACTGGGAATAGCGGCGAACGATTTCTGCAGGAGTTGTAGGGACTCGGAGGAAATTGAATCCGTTAAACATGTGCTTTGCGAATGCCCCGCTCTGATGAATAAAAGAGGTAGACTACTAGGTAGCTACTTCTTTTCAAGTCTGGGGGAGCTTCAAAGTATAAAGTTCAGAGACATCCTGAGTTTTCTGAGTGAGGCAGGATGGATCTAGGTTAAAGGTCTTGGATATATCCCGAGTTTCCCAAGGAAAGCAGGATAGATCCGCGGCTTGAAGGGTTATCCCATGAGGTCTAGAGGCACAATGGTCCCGTTGGAGGTCTAAGTGAGGCTGGCTGGTTGTCTAGCGGCACCCCTCTTACCTAACCTAACCTAACCTAAGTCTCCAGTCTCCGAAGCTTACTCATTTTTCATATCCAGGTCTCCGGAGACTATTCTTGTGTTCTGGTAGGTCTACTCGGAAAGAAAAAGGAAAAAGTGCAGTGAGTTTGACAAATTGTTAAAAAGAAATTAATAATAAAAAAATTAGTAAATTGTATAATGGATTTAGGGTAGATCGTCAATAGAGTTCTCGTTATTAAAAAAAAAATCTGACAAATTTGTTGTTATTCTTTATCTCGTAACATTTGTTCACCAAGGATAAATTTTTTTAAGCTTTTTCACTTTTCGCCTAACATAAAAATATTAATAACAATTGGGATGTAATTCCTTTTAACTATCTCTTGATTAACAATCAACAAAGATCTCTGTAGATCAACAGGGACAATCTTTAAGTTTCATGTATAGGTACACTTCGCCGAAATGTCTCTAGAGACCGTTTTTTTTCTTAATGGATCCTGCGACTTAATTTTTCGATGTCTAGAGACAAAAGTCTCTTGGCGTGTATCTTTCCTCAATATTTTTTAATGCTATCAGTTACCTTTCGCTAATAATAAAATAGAATAAATATTTTAATTTTGATTTGAAATTTATTAAAATTATGTGTAGCGAGTCTCCAATTTTTTTTTATATACAAATTCCCTCCATAGTTTTCTGTTAGCTGCCCTGCGGTAGTAACTGCATTGTCGACTCATTAATTGAAAGAGAAAAACAAGGCATCTCGGTTGAAGTTTAGCATTTATTTATGTTTAGCTGTCATTCACTGCTGGTGTTCCTGGGAAAAATATTGCATTTGGTACTTCCAATTTCGATGAAACCAAATCAGTATTGCACTTTTTCTGGCAGTGTAGAGCACTGTGATTTGTTACATCTATTTTCATATGAATCCGCCAATAATTTGCAAAAATTTGTTCGTAGCGGTAATTCATGCAACATTTCATTGCTATTTCTAATTCAATGTTTGTGATAAATTTTCTATAGTTAACAATAACTAGGTAGGTACATACCTATTGTATAAATGGTATCAAGTTGTGTTGCACTAAGTAATTATAAAAGTTGATTAATTGTTGTAATGATTTAAATATTTTATTCAAACAAAGACTATGATGATAATATGAAATATACTGCTTCTAAGTAAAGTGCCCTTTGCATAACAACAAGCATTCATTAACGCATATATAAAGCTTTGCATGTGTATTGGACATTTTTCACGAAATTTTCAATTTTTAAATATTACTCCCGGGCGTCACATTTCTATATCATATCTTGAGAATGTAGAAATTTACAAAGTAATTAAAATTTTTCTGCAGGCAACACGCTGCAGAAATAAGTATAGATATAGTTTCACGTTTTGAGCAATATATTTCAATATTTTTGGCTTTTGAACATCAACGCCTGGCAATACTAGCATTGCGATAAAATCTCTTATTTCTGTATTATTTGTCGGAAACCAGTTCGTTGGCCTTCATCGTTTCTTCAAAAAGTGACTTCTTTCTTTCTTCTTCCTATATACAAATTCACTTGCTCTACAGAAGTTATTATCTAAGATTATATCAAAATAAAATAAACACTTTTATCTTGACGATCTACATAGGTACATCAAATTGTCGATCGGAATTTCCACAAAAATCAAATGGAGCTCCAATATTTTCTCCTGTATTGTTTTGATAACTTTTAGTTTGATCCTCTTCTTCTTATCCACGGTCAATGTAAGTGTCACCTTCAAATTCATTTACACTGAAAAAATCCTCTTTTGATTCACTATAGCTATTAAAATATTTTCTGAGTCGTTACTATTGTTTTCGTCAGAAAATGGTAAAAGCCGAGATACATTTCAGGCATTCACATAAAGAACTATTTTGTTTTTAGTGGAAAAAAACTCTTTACATCTTTGAGAAAGACATATCTTTTGCAAAAGAGGGCGTTTCGTATTACCACGAACCATATACTCATCAGTACGGCTTGGTTCTTGCCTGCCGTATACGCCAACGTAACAGCCAAGCTGACTTCATTTGTATATGCATTTCAAATAATTTTAATAAGATTTTTCGTTTGTAAAGAGTTTCTTTCCACTCAATCCACGAGATGCAGATTTAGCAGCAAGCTCGGTCAATTTTCATATTCAATTTATTTCATAGCGAGACTCCTATTTTTTTTTAGCTCATATTTATATCATTTTAACTTTTACTTTATTTTAATTTTAACTATGGAAAGTAAAAGCAAAAAATTCAAGCAAGACTTTTTTTTTATTATTATAAATATCACCTTTTAGCAACAAACGCTAATGGTCTCCATAATTCGTGGATCTTATTTCTATTAAGTATTTCAATTGTTATCGGGGAATATCCAGTAAAGTACACAAAAAGAAAATCGGGGAATACCCGATGCATTTTGGAAAGTTATTAACTCAGTTTGTAAAAATCAATAACCGATATACGAAAGAGAACAACCATTTTTTTCCATACAAAATACATAGCAGTTTTAATGGTAATGTAAAGGAAACATACCACTAGGCACTCTAAATAACATTTTTATTACTTCTTACTGAAATTTGTAATTTTATCTTTTACCCAATGAGAGTATACCCCGTCCACCACACCGAAATAAAGTTTCGGATTTGTCGCGTATACACGTCGAACGCATTTAACTGCTTAATGGAATATTTCGTTGTGCACTCAGCATTCGTTCCATATTTTCCATAACTTTTTGTCGTGACACATTTCCTGCTGTTAAAGGTGTTACATTTTGTATTTTATGTTTTCCTTTATTGTATACACACACAGTTGAAGCAGTAATGTGCTTAAAGCTTTTGAGATTTCATTATTTTTTTCGTCCTCAAGTTTTACTTCCAATGTTATAGCCTCAGCCACCATTCTGAATAGTTTGGAAAACAAAATTAACAAACTATTTTACTCGAATAAATAAAAACTGTAAGTAAAGAATTTTTTTCTCATGCCTACTTATAATTGATTTCTATGCAGCTGTGCAAAGAAATCCCCAGAAATTAACAAACGCACGCATTTATAGTGAAATTTTTCGAACGAGCGATCTGCGCCAGGTTCTCAATGGGATTCAAAGCCGCCAAAGTAGTAGGTCCTGATTGTTTCTCTCCCCCCGTTAATTAAAACCTGTTCCCTTGGTAAAACCTCTTCGCAAAGTATTCTACTGTCTTAATCGACTGCTAACTTTCCAACTGATTGTAAACTAGCCAACGTTCAGACTATACCCAAAACAGGAGAGTGGTGTGATCCCTCAAATTATCGACCAATTGCAATCACTTCGATTATATCAAATATTTTTTGAATCTATCATTAACTTCAAATTAATAAAATATTTAGAAACCAATCAACTCATCGCCGATCACCAGTATAGCTTCAGACCTGGTTGATCATCTGGAAACTTACCGACTTTTCTTACGAAACGTTGGAATCGAAGTCTTTAGAGCTTTTCACAGTATTGCAAAGGTCTTTGATAGAGCCTGACATTCTCCCTTTTAGCCAAAATTAAAGCAATTTGTCTCCCTCTCTTCTTCTATTATGGATTTAAGGTTTTTTATACGATCGCTGGATACTGGTTGTATTAGATCGTGTTATGTCCGAACCTCAACCTGTAAATGCCGGTGTACCCCAGGGCTCTGTTATCTCTCCGTCTCTCTTCTTAACTTTTATTAATGAACTGCTTTCTCTTATTTTCAATCCCATCCATAGTTTGCTGATGACAACACCCTTATTTTCTCTTACTCCTCTGACACTCTTGTGGAATCTAGAGGGAATGCCACATGTGTAAAATGAGATTCCATGATTAGATCATTAAAATGAGACCTTCACTGCATCCTCGATTAAGGCAGAGCAAATCTCGTCGAACTCAACGCGTCTGAGTAAGAGCCAAAGCTGTCCTATATCTTTAAAATATGATCGTAATTTTACGATTCCCGTTTATTTTAATGGAGCACTGATGTCCGATACACCATCTTTATACATTATGGCATTAATTATTTCCAGTAAGTTAAGCTGGACAGAAAACATCATCCCTGTTGCCAAGGAAGCATCGAAATGTCTTGGATTTTTGGAAAGGTGCATGAAATAGTTCAGCCTTTCGAATCTAACGTTCCTCTACCAGTGTTTATCACGACCTAGAACAGAATACAATTCCCACATTTTTGCTGGAGCTGATCGTACAGCTTTATGTGGCTTCACTAGATACTGTCCAAAAGAGGACCTTCAAGCTCATTGGCGACGTCATATTGACACACACGTGAACCGCTACAATATTCGGTGCTGTTCATTCCCTTATCGTTACATGCATGGTCAATGTTCCGATGAAGTATCTTGTCTGATCTCTTGTAGACTGATTGCTGCACGCAATACTCGCACTGCAAAATGCGCACATCCTTTTACCCTTTCAAATAGTTTCGGCCGTACAATAAAACTCCTTGATGGTTTTTTATCTCGAACTGTGCGAATGGGGAATAGTCCACCATCTTCTGTCTTTCATTCGGGGTACAATTTCCGAGAGTTCAAGGGCGACATACAACAGCGCCTTCATCACGCTCATTATGTTCCGTAATTCTTCCCTTATCTCCTTCCTGTCATGCTGTGATTTGCGTTATAGAGAGTCCCCTGAGCAGCAAGAGAGTTTTTGCCCTATATTAGTCACGTCCGTGACTCAAAATCCCATAAAACGGGTGTCCGTATAGCGGGGAATTACTGTTATCGCTGTTGTTGCGAATCTAATCTTAACCTTTTTAAAACTTGTGCGTGCTTATGTTGTCTCTTAAACAGTTGCTCAAAATTCAAATTTCTCGCAAATTTTACTGAAACTAAAATTTCAGATATTAAAGTCAATGAGCTCTGCTGACAGATCCCCTGATTTCATCTATCACACATTAAAACATCAGACTATATCTGAAAATCGTCCTTGATATATTATCCACCTTCATGTACCTACATGAATTTTCAATGCTTACTCCCCACTTTGTTATAACGGAGAATTGAAAAGCATACCTTTGGGGGTGCTTGTAAATCAATCTTTTTCCCACCCACTTGTTTTTAGTAGTAGACGCTTCTTGTATGAATTTCAGTCAAAATTTGTGTGGCAAAAAAAATGATTCTTTTGATCTCTCCCCAGGTGAATTCATTACCTGTCGAATTTTATTTCTTTTTCTGGCTTTTGATATTCATACTTCAACCATACTGCCGCCTGCCTACTTATTTCCTGCTGCATACGTAAAGGGGATTTTTTTCTTGTTTCTAAATGAAATAAAAAATGATAAATTGAAAATTCTTATTTTTAGTTTTCGTGGAAAAGGTTCTGCGTAATTTTCATTTGAGTTTGAAAAAAAAAATTATTTCTTTGATATTTGAATTTTATATAAACTAATTATTTTAGCCGAAATATCCACCCTAACTTAATAATTCTAAAATCATCGTTGGAAATTAGGATCTACGTGAATTCGCTCAAGATTTGACGTTAGCTTTAAAATATACTTTTACTCAAATCCCACTGCCAACAAGTTTGGTGTATGTACCTCCACGTAAATGAAGCTTTTATTGTATGTATCGAGAGATCTATAGGGAAAAAGTGGGAACTTAAACCGTGGATTATCCTATGAATGTACACTATCATCATCTGAACCATCTTAACCTATGGTTCTGTGATTTGCGGAATCCAATGGAGTTCGCCACCCATCGGAAGATATTGGAGAAGATCCAAAGATTATGATCAATTGCTGCGCCGAGGCTGCATCTCAAACAGACCTGGATTTATACTGGTACAAGAGTTCCACATGGATCATCAATCCAGCAATCGGCTTGGGCCGACTGCCAACACAGTCGCCTTAGGTTAGATAATCCTTCAGGTTGAACTGCAAAGAAACCAAACAGCTACTGGGGCTAATCAAACTAACCCTGAGAACTCTGACCTCAGTTCTCATTGGACACTCTCGTCTCATCAACACAGGATGGGGCTTGTTGCTGACCCTATATGTAGGGGATATGGAGAGGAGTCTGAGACAGTGACTCATTTTCTTTATCACTGCCCAGGTTTCTCGAGAACGAGTTACAGATTCCTTGGTTCAAACCTCCTGGACGATCTGCATGTCTTTGATTATCTTTTTGATCGTAGATTAAAGTCCTTCTTATATGATTGTTTTGTCACCTGTCACCTAACATTTGGTAGTGGTCTGGCTACTGTCAGCAATTTCTAGGAGGGTGATGCTGCCACCTTTCGGGAAAATCGGTTGTGATTATATTTTTCAGAGACGCTCTGATTTCGGAGTTCTCTCACCTGATTCGGGATCCTCTCACTTTAGAGCATTTCTCGTAAGTCATCACCCTAGAAGATCGACTAAAATATCGTCGCAATGGGTAAAAGTCTTACAAAACTACAGACACCCCTATCCGGCATGGTGCTTAGGAGTTAAACATCAATCGTAGCACTAATTTTGATAATGCATTTGATCCTTCGTTTGTTTAAAATCCAGCTGACCAAACAGCTGAAGCTGATCGACCATGGACAGCAGAGAAGCTTCGCCAACTGGAACTTTGCTGAAGCAACAGCAAGTTGACGATGCCATCCATAATAAAATCATCCTTATTGAGGAAGCTCATTTTCATCTCAACAACAACACCATGAAAAAACATCTCGGATATAGGAGACAGAAAATCTGCAGGGATAGGGATAATTGAACCTGTGGCGGCTTGAGAAAGCCATCTGCACTTCGTAAATGGCTTTGAGCCGCCTTGACCTTGTAGGGTTTTCGTAAATTCAATTCAAAAGTCACTTGGAGAATTGGAAAATGTTATGTAAGTACGTCATGATTTTAATGATCCACACAAAAACATCTTGTCAACCTTTGATTCAGTAAGTCTGTGTTAAAAAAATAATAATGTTGAATTAAAAGATACAGAAGACCCGCAGATGCGCTCCATTTGAATTGGATATTTTTATTCGTCCAAAATATATAACCTTATTTCCAGGGTTTCTGTTCTTAGGTATACCGCAGAGTTCCTGACTTAGGCATACAAAAGAGTAGGTACTTGGGTACACCGAAGAGTTCCTGCACTTAGGCACACCAGAGTTCCGATACCTAGGTACATCTGAGAGTTCTTATATTTGGATACGTCCAGGCTCTAACAGAGACCTGCAGCAGAGGCGAAGCTTACATATCTTGGTCGAGCGTTATATTGCTTTTACAGCTTATAATACTTCCGCCGGGTCAACATAGGGTCGACTTGGCTAATTTACCACCTGCTAATCCGCTACCTAGACAGTGTTGCACTCACCGGCCGTAGATCTCGAGAGGACCATAGGGTCGAGTTGCTCTGGACGTTCACCCGGGGCGGTCATTGGGACAGTCCATGTAATATCATTGTGCTAACTTGTTAGTAGCCCTATCATCTGAACCTACCTATCCTCTTAATAAAGCGCATGACGCCTTAGTGAGGTAAATTTTTCACCCGCAGGTAGGAAGGCAGGCTCAAGCGTGTCCAGCCAGCTCCGGGCAAAGCCCAAACACAGAAAGTGTTCGGTTATCTCAATATCTCCTTAAAGGCAGGACAGATACTCACGTCTCGTCTGTCAACAACTTCCATCTTTGTTAGCTGAGCGTGAAGCGAGCAGTAGCCAGTGATGATCTCAACTACAGTTCTACATTGTTTTCTTCTGAGCCCCAAGAGAAAATCACGGAAATTCCTATATGGCCTATCGGACCTTTTAATCTGAATGTTCATCGGACGTTTGATCGTTTAATACCAGGTGATCAAGGAACGTCGAGATTGTGGCTCAGCTCCACGAGTTTCCTATTCTCTATGCGGGTCTCGACTCAATTCAAAGTTCAGCTAACAAGAATTGACTTTTGTTGCCAGTCCAGCTCAGGTAGAAGTGTTATAGTCCTTCCGTTGAGGACACTCGACATTCCTCGTAGCTCGTTCAACGCAAAATTCACCCATACCGCCAAAGACCGCCCTTTTTTGAAAATGTGAAGGTGCTTTAGTGACCGTTGGAAAACTGTTTCGTTTTTAATAGGAATTAGATTAAGTGAAATTGAGTGACATGCGGATCCAACAGGATGATGCGATCTGCCAAATCAAATGCGAAATAATAACTATATTTCCAACGAAGCACCGAGGCCGTATATCTCTTAATTTGTAGACCAGAGCACTCCACCGAGAGCTTACGATTTAACCCCTTTGAACTTTTTCTTCTACGAATTTTTGAAAAGTGAGATCTATGTGAACCACCCTGAGACAATTCAATAACTTAAGGAAGAAATTAAACTCTTCATTCATAAAATCCACTCAGTTTTACTCCCAAAACGTCTTTCAAAATTTTGTCAAAGGGTACACAACTAACTTCGAACTAAACTGCGGTGGAAACTTCGTTGACATTGTCTGTCATGTGTAATGCTTTATAGTACTTTACATAACATTTTTGAAGGATTTCATTTAACAATACTGTGATTTGTTTTTTTTTTAATTTTGAAACTCAAGTTCTTTGTTGAGACTATCTTTAATAACCGATTATAAAAATTGTTTTTATTTCATTGATGTGATTTTCTTAACGTATTCAGAAATCAAGTAGGTGCCTTACTTTTAGATATTGAATTCCATTCACTAAAAATTTACAAAATCTTGTTAACAGAATCCTACATTAGCGCACCCTGGTTGAAGGGAGGGGGGGGGGGGCATATGTGTCCCAAGTATAAAAGGGGTCAGAAAATTAGGACTCTAAAGTCGAGTCCTGAGCCCGTCGATCAGACACTTCAGTTTTTAGATACGAAGTTTGTGGGGTTATTACAATCTAATCTCACATGATGTTAAAAACTTTCCAATTTCTGAAGAAGATCACAACCACATGAAACAGACTTATATAAAATAAAAAAATATGTATGGAATAAAATTAGTTCAATATGATTCGTTTAGATTTTTTTTGGCATACCTGTACAAATGCAAGATTACTCTTTTTATACTTACTAAGAACTGACGATATCGTTTGTAATTTTTGTATTGTAATATAACAAAACTCACAACGGCAACAGCTAAGTGTCTTCGACTGTAATAATTGTCACGAAAAAGTCATTATTGATGTCACCCAGCTTTTTAGGAATTGGCCTTTCGAAAATAAGTCACATTTTATCGCTAAAAGTCACTTTTTATGGATGAAGTCATGGCGTAAGAATGGCATTTTCGAACAAAAGTCACGATGTCATTGTCATTTATCATTTTAATTTTATCAGAATCCACTCCCTGTGTATTTAAGAACTCCTTTATTGAAGATATTGAATTTCAAGTTTTATTTGCTAAAATCTCAACATGGACCATAAAGCCACTGTTTTTTTTTTATATTCAATAGATTAATCATAATTTCATAAACAATGAAACCCATTTATTTATTTGTTTACAATCCACGCATTTTGTGCCGTTTTTACAAAATTTTAAAAAGAAACCTAAGGCTCGTGAAGTGCGGCTACGATGACGTAGCTGCACACGAAAAACTAATACATACAAATGCATACAAATGCATACAAATACAAATTATTATATTTCTTTTCTTTATACATATTCCTTGTATCAGTAGTAATATAGATGACTCAAGAACTAGATGTCGCATGGCAGGCATACTAGAGCAGAGTATACAGATTGTGAAATGGGTAGTGCATTCTGGAATGAACCACAACATTTTTAGAGCATGCCGAAAGCAAATGTTTTTATTATAGCAAGTTTGTATACATTTGATCCACTTCCTCAATAATTCAGATACGAAAAAATATGAATCACTCGACGAATACATCATTTCAAATGTTGTGGTCAATTCCGAAGTGTACCACCCCGCCATTTAAATTTTGTGTATTCCTTGGTATTGCATGCGACATCTAGTTCTTGTGCCATCTATGGTAATACTCAGAGATTTAAATTATGGCACCGATGCGGTACCGTAGAAATCTGCGGTAGAAAGTGGACGCAATAGGAACGTCAGTGCACTCAATATGGGTGTGCGGTGGTGCAACGTCGCCGGAGATATATGGGTCATTCAATTGATTCGCTTAATCAATTAATTAATCCTACGGTGCATATTTCTACAAAAGTTGTAATACGCCCGACCTTGCATTTTCACATCATGAAGAAATGCTTGACCCATTTCTATGCTTTGTTTACCAAAGCATAGTGTCACTGACCGCACTTCTGGGCACCAAGAATGATGCGTTGCACTTTCTTGCTTTTTGTGACTTGCGTCACTAGATCAAGCATGCATTTTGATTATTTGGGTCTTTTGCAAGGTATTGCAAGATATTGCTTATTTATGTTGAATCAGGCATATTACACCATATCAAATAGGCGACACGGGTCACATGACCCATCACCATTTTTTTTTGTATTTTACATACCTACTTGTAGTAGCCCAGTCGGGTAAGTAAAATAGAAGACTTACCTCGAAAATATTCACGTAACCTTTAGAGGAGTTCACTGGTAGTCTAAATTCAAAATGGCGACCAAATACCGAGTGTGCGTTAGCCGCCATCTTGAATTTAAGGGGAAATATCTCCGCCATTGCAAATAAAACCTTCCCTAAGTCGAAGATCAAATTTATTCCATTTATTCATGCTTCACATTCCGATTACGACACTATATTATATACGAATTCAAACGCTTATAAGGAAGAAAACTGCAGAAACCGCAACAAAAGTGCAAGCGATGAATCATGGATTAGGCCTACTGAGGTTACCACATAAAAACAAACCCGCCTGGGACTCTACCCATTTGGTGGTGCAGAAAGCAGCTCGTAAAATACAATTTTTACGTTACTCTGAGCCTTTATCGCATGTGTGGGATCTTAAATATTGGTTCTGGGAAAAAATAGTCGTAGAGATCAAAATTGTAGGAAATGTAATTCTATGCAGCTTTGTTCCTGTACATTTATGTCTTAAAGTTAATAATAAACGAGATAATTCGATGATTATACTTTACCAATTTTTTCCCACTTAATTTGCAAAATATCGATCGCACGAAAGAAATTGTAAGGACTAAAGTTGTAGAGAATCAAATTATTTAACAACTTACAAGAACTTAAGTCCTTACCATTTTTGTTGTAGTTGAAAATGGCCGAGATATATTCAAAAAGAAAAAAAAACAATTCCCTCTTAAATCCATGATGGCGGCTAACGCACATTCGGCATTTGGTCGCCATTTTGAATTTAGACTACCAATGCCCCCCCCCCCCCATCACCTAAATGTTAGAGAAATTAAGTTACTTACGTGCATTTTCCCTAGGTTATATGCTAACTCGACTGGGCTATGGGGTTTGTGAAAACAAATATACAAATTAAAAATTGTCCCTATACTCATACATTGCGTACCTATTTCGCGAGTTATAGCTTTTTAAAATTTCGAAAAAATGCTGTCCTTGTATTCTTTAAAAATTTACATATTTTGCTTGCTATTCATGCTAGTATAAAAAAATATGGCTCATTTGAAAGCTATGATTTCAAGCTATCTAAGGGAAATGTTATCTTAAAAATATATACGAAAATGAATAGCAAGCATATCCGTTATCTTTAAACATCCTGGAAGACGTTCTTCTAATTTTATTCGTTTTTTTCGCATTCTACATTATATTATCCACTAAAACATATCAAAATTTCAACTTGAGATCTTAACGGGATTAGGGAGTCAAAAGTCAAGAAAGCCTCACCAGTGTATTCTAAGTTTTTCATTGCTTTTGTAACACATTGAATTAATACTAGTAGAAAAAAATGGGTTGCACACCCGGGCATAATATTAAAAGTTATTCTGATTTTTGCATGTCGGTTTGTTCGTGTGTAAGTTTAAGTTCGAAAAAATCGGGTAACTCCTTCGTAGGGCTGCCATACAAAAATTTTGTTTTTTACTATATTTTTGGACAGTGCCTTACAACGCGTCGACGTAGAGAGCTGAAATTTTACACATAGAGTTTAAAAAAAAAATGCAAATTTAAATGGGACGAATCGGGCAATTCCTTAGTAAGGTTACCATAGGAAAATTTCGTTTTTCACTATATATTTGAACACTGCCTGAGAATGCGTCGACGTAGAGATCTGAAATTTTGAACATTGTAATTTCATAGCAATAGTAACTAAAGCTTCAAGAATGGACTAAATCGGGTAATATTGGTGTTGCCATATAAATATTGTTACGACCGTGGCCTTAGTTCATTATTTAAAACACAATATTTCGGATATAATTCAAAAGTTCTTTCTTTATTTAACTTTGCTGTTTACTCTCACAAATTCACAAATAATTATCAAATCAACTCTTTATAGTTATCGCTAGTACTGTACTTCTAATTATCGAATTATAGTTTACTTCGTTCACTTCACTGTCTGAAATAAGACTCGCCTCCTGGATGTGAGAAGCGCCGTATTTATACTCTACAAGTTATCCTAGAACCTTCCTGAATATACTGTTCTCCGAACCCACAGTTTACTAAGATGTCACTAACCTAAAGTTGTTTCTATTTCCGACAGATGTCGCGTGTGTCGCTTTGTAGCGCGTAACAATATTTAGGTTTTTTTCGTATATGTACTGTAAAAATGATCAGTCCGAGACGATTTTATAGTACTGAAAAGATTTATAACCATTTTTACTGTTCGACGAACCGTTCTAAAAATTGATGCAAAAAACCGCTTCAAAAATCAAACTTGCACAGATGGGTGACCATACGGAATTATGTACGTGCTTTCATCTAGTATATCATAAGAATTGGTCTTAGACCAATTCTAACTTAATTCCTTTAGAAAATTTCATGAAAGTTAGTAAGTAATTATCTGTGAAAGTGGTTCGAATTAAAAAAAACCTGACCCGCTGGGTGGGGACCGGGCCCATTTGGTGCGCTCCTGGAATTCTATGTTTACATAGGAATTTCATTATTTATTTTTTTTTATTTTTTTTGGAAAGTTCTAATAAGCTGACTCTAGTTTAAAATAGTGGGAGAATAATAACATTGCTCTAAAAGATTTACTATTACTTTAAGAGAGGAGAGTGCAGATACAGATTCAACCATTAGTATACTGGCCACTGAAACCCACTATATATAAACATGTCTTTACTTATCTTATTTTATGGTATTGCGTATATTGTAACTATCCATACGGTCCCTTTGGATATGTAGTACAAAATATATTTCTTCATAACCGACATCCATTTCGGTAATTGTATCTATTTTCAGACCCTCGTTCTAAATACAGCCGAACAATATTTATCTTCCTTTGTTACTTTAAATTCGTTTCCATTACTGTTGGATGCTCTTCCTTCAAAGCGTTAAAAATCTGTTCGTTCCGTAGTTAGTGGCACGTCATCCGTGTCGTACCCGACTAAATTGCTCACACAATATTCCCTTTGATCTTTGCACCTAATGTTGGAAAAATCGCGGGAAACACCTCAATTTAAATAGTATCTACAAGAACACGAATCTCACCTGTACCTGCTTCTGTTACTGCAAAATAGATTCAACTTTAATTCCGAATTCCTAAATCAGGACACCTCAACTGAAATGCAATTCTAGTCACTCTACACCTTTACAGAATTAAAGTTTTCCAAAAAGGCTCCTGAATAGTAGTCAAAGGACTACAACATTTTTTTTTCGTGCACAGCGATCGATAGATGCTAGAAATTACTCACGTTCTGGTTTTTTACCTATGGTAAAATGTGATTTATTGAATTTACATCACACCAAATTGATGGTGTTTGTATTCGGAGGATGGGGATGAAAAGCTTCTAAAGTTTAGAAAGGCGAAAAAAAATATTGAAGCTATAAAAAGGAACGATAATGTAGCCAGGAAATATGATTATCACAGGAATAAAGATGCTACCACGAATGTGTGATTACATCATGTGGGAACTGTTTGGGTATATACGGTCTCATAATTTCTTTATATATTGTTGTTAGGGATGTTTACAGGTGTATGTTAGTATGTCAAAAGTTGCAACATTAATGGCATCATGAAACGCTTAAATGGATGTGTATACGTACGTACTCGTTGCGCTCACAGTAATTAATGCAAAAACTTAATGGAAAGTGTTCATCTATGAAACTGTTTCTGCACGCTCTCGGATGATGTGGATATAATTTTGAGACATGTCACAAGTAGAACTTACGTGAAATGATTACGAATTTAGTTAAGCATTTAATGGAAAATATTTAGTTATGATTTGCTCCAAGGAGTTTTGATAATTATGTTTTTCTTTTTTTTTTAAATACAACAGCAATAACGAACAAAACTGCGATTTTTTTTAGAAAGCAAAGTAATTTAGAATACGAGTTTGAAAGTGTTTTTATTTAGTCTCACACATTTTGCATACATTATTATTAGGATTCGTTAATAAGGTTTTCCGTGATTCAAATTAGCAACAATTTTCTTTTTAAATCCGCCAGTCCGGACTCGGGAATATCACAATATCCGAAAGCAACCTCACCATATCATCCAACCAATTCATAATAAAATGTATGGCACATGTATGTTCTGTAGCCTTAGTCTATCCCTTGATTTCTACTTTAAAATCTCGGCATTGCCGAAAAATCTTCTCCTATCGATATCAATTATTTTCGCCCAATAAGGATTTTGTCCTTTACCTATAAAAGTTCTGGAAAGGCTAATGTATAATTAGATGTTTAAATTTCCACAAGAAAATTAATTTTTAACAAAATGACAATCAGGCATCCGTTTCAAGCACAGCTGTATCAAAGCTTTGTTAAAACTTATTACTAACAAGTTAAGGGCTGCTCTCGATGATGATCTTATCAGAATTTTGGTCTTTTTGGAATTTTTCTAGTCTTTCTACTATCTTAATCAGATTCAGATGAAACTTCTACAGAAATTATCTATCTACTTTGGGCTCTCCTCTACTGCTGTTTAGCTAAGTCAAAGTTATCTTTGTGGGACCGTTGATCTACAGAACCTTTCTAAATGATCGTGGGAAGGGGAAGGATATTGCTATCCTTTCGGAGAGTCAGGCAGCCTTGATGGCTATGAATGGCCTTCGGATAACCTCTAAGTTACGGGGGGATTGCATGTCGTCTGTGGATAAGTTGTGTATCCACCACATGGTGTCCTTTCAGTGGGTCCCTCGTCACATGGGGATCATGAGGAATGAAACGGCTGACCTTTTAGCTAGGGCTGGCTCTGATTCTGCGTTCCTCGGACCGGAGCCCGCCATAGGCGTTGCCACCTCGAGTATCGAGTCTCTCATCGAAGCGAGTGTTAATAGAAAGTATCAGCAGAAATGGGCGAACCTGAGTACTTGCAAGTGTACAAAATTGTTTCTTGATGGGCCTAATGGGAATATCTCCGATTTTCTTATGGGGCTCAGCAGGAAACAATGTAGAAGTAGTCAGCATCATCACTGGCCACAGCTCATTTCACGCTCATCTAACAACGATGGCAGTTGTTGACAGCCCTGAGTGTCTGTTCTGTCTGAAAGGAGAGCCAGAGACAACCGAACCCTTTTTGTGTGCGTGTCCGGCCTTTGCCCGGTGCAGGCTGGATATTCTAGGGTCTGCCCTTCTATCTGTGTATGAGCTGAAAACCCCGCCTCACCTGGACCTGATGCACTTCATTAAGAGGACAGGAAGGTTTTGGTGAATGGCCTTCTAGCAGGACAGCACAATGGGCCGTTATGGCCTCCGTGCTTGTGATAGGTTCTCCTGTCCCCTGCCTTAAAAAAAAACTATCGTGCAGATTTACATCAGCAGACCAATCTGATCCGGGATTGCTTTGCTCGAGTGAATAGTAATTTAATTAAGATACACCAATATAATATAATATAATCAAACCATCTGTCTCTCAATCCGAATAAATCTCACTACATTATTAAAATTACAACAATTGCAAAATTTTTTCAGACTATATTTCACACTTCAGTCTTCTTTTCGGAATCTAAAAGCTCCTTTGCTGACAACATTCTTTGAATTATGCTTATACTTATACAGCCAATAAATTTGTATATAAAATTTAAGTCTGCAAGCCTCTGTAAGCTAATTAAACTAAAAATCCCCTAAATTCTCAAATTGTACCTTCGTGTCATATATGAAGTGAATAAAAAAATTGTAAAAATGTACCAAGATGGCTGGCAACCCTAAGTTTCCCATCATCTACCAATCCTATCTTGAATGTATACATAATATAAGACGGTCGGCACAAGCATACACTTGCTGCTAGAAAACAATTTTATGGCAGGTAAATTTAGTCAATTTGAGAATAAGCATATTTTGTTCAGGAAATGCGATTGTGGAATAATTTACCAGTGAATACCTCAAATGCTGGCTTCCATATGCCCCAGTTCAATATGCTAACCAAAGATCGGTTCTCAGTTCTTCTTTCAGTTTATTATGCCTACAAAAACATGTTGGAAATAGTTCACATAAATCCCGCTAGATGGCATCATTTAGCAAAAATCTTTAAATCGCAATTAAAAAGTAACGGCTTTTGGCGCCGAATCGACCGAAAAGTGGGGTGGAAAAAGGAAGTAAGTTATTTTCTGTAATGTACTCGCCGAGACCTACATACCGGGGTACGGGAGAAAGTAAAAATCGCGACTTTTACATGGGCTTACCCCTTTGCAAAATGCTGAAATGTGCAAATTTTCGCGGGAGTTGCCGCAGTTAAATTGGCATAGAATCTGAAGGAAAGCAGCAAATTGATTCAAATAAAATGCTGAATACAGAACAGATATGTGGTTGTCTAATAGTGTAAGTGGTATGCCCGTGAGTTGTGAAGGACCCCCGGCAGGTGGCGGTGAGTTGGCATTCAAAATTCGTAAAGTGTTTCTTTTTTTTTAAATAGGTAAATGAAATCCGATCGTCCTGAAATTTAGTATAGATAAGCTCCTAATAGTCGCACATTTACAAACAAAATAAAAAATTGGATTATTCAAAAATTCATTTAAATAAGTTTCGAAATGAATATTTCACACCGAAATTTTGGCCGTCGAAAATTAATTTTGGCAACGTAATTGGGAGGGTAAAGAAAATATGCTCAAAATATTAGAAAAAAATCACAAAAAAAATTGGCAAAAAGAATTCTGAAAACGGATGACATTTAGCCGAGTTATGGGCATTAATTTGTACGCTTGCACGGGGATTTAGTTTAAAAAATTTCTTTCAACGAAGGTCTCCAGATTGGGGAAACAAGCACACCGCTCGATAGTACTCGCCGAAACCTTTCATTTGATATGAAACATGCTGTATAAGAAGTATTTTATCTGCTTTTTCATGACCTATTCTATATTTTATACCATTTTTTATTTATCTCATGTTTTTTATATACCTACATATGTCTATGCATTTTTAGTCGAATACACTGTAAAATCTCGCGGCTTAGTTTAGTTTTAGCTTTATATTGTTTGAAAGTGCAATCGCAATTATATTTAAAGACTCCCTAAATTAGAAGTACCTACTAATACTTAAAATCTGGAAATTTTTGGCTTGGCGATATGAATCAGTTACCTGTTTTAGCCCATTTTCCAATCTAGATCTACAATTATTATGAGGACGATATGTACAAAATTTTAGTTCTCTATACCATCTTCTCAAACAGTGGACGCGTTTAGGTGGAGACCAAACCAATTTGGAAGAATTGGTAGCGCTTGGTCACAACGTTATAAGAGTAGGTACCAACCAATTTGATATGGTTTGTAATTACGCGGAGGAAAAATCAGTAATTTTGACCGGTTTGGTCTTCGCCTAAACGCGCCCAGTATAAGTATGTAGTGAAAATCAAAAAATTAAATTATGCAAATTATAGAAATAACGATTATGCATTACATCAATATTTATAAAAATAGAGATTACTCTTTAAGATTTTTTTACCGGGGCAAACTTCTATTTGTTCAAGAGGGCATTTTTTTGGATTTTCCGGTATGTAGCAAAAGCAAAAAGGAAAAAAAAATTATTTCATCACACAACTCATTTCATTTTTGGTGACAAGTTTCAAGTCTTGGTTTTGACTCATCAAAAGGTCCCAAATAGCGAAATTGAGTGACTTGAAAAACAAATGAAAAAATAGAACATAGAAAAAGAAATGAAAAAGTGAAAAAACCAAAAAATTGAGAAAAATAGAAAAAAAAATTTCAATTTTTTGGTTTTTTCACTCTTTTATTTCTTTTTCTTTGTTCTATTTTTTCATGTCATTCAATTTCGCTATTTCGTATCAAAACCAAGACTTGAAACTTGTCACCAAAAATGAAATGGGTTGTGTGATGAAATAACAAATAAAATTTTTTTTTAGCTTTTGCTATATACCGGAGAATCAAAAAAGTGCCCTCTTGAACAAATTTAATATTTATGTATGCACAAAATCTTAGGCGAATTCATCTTTGATATGAAAATGTGGTGACCCGCAAGAAAATTCCGTAAAAGGAGAACGAAAATAAACTCACCACCAAGACTCCTCCTCATCCCTTTTTAACTTCTCATTTTGCAAAGGAAAACATAGAATTAAAATAAAAATATACTGGAAGACCACTATTCAATATGAACAATAGTATCGGCGTTCGGACAATTTATATTTAGTCAAAAGAATACTTCCATCTTGGTAAGCACTTCACTTCTCATAACATCTCCTTCCATGCTAATCCTGAGGATACTCCTACCACTTCTGGAGTCGAAGATTCGCGGGCATATGAAGGTGATTGTGCTGCCCTTGCTAAGGTCACATCTCCTGAGAGCCCAAGCGATTTTCAGTATTCTGTGTTTTTTGTCCAATGCGCTTGAGAAGCTCATGCACGTACACATCTTAATTAACTTGGAATCTAACCAACTGCTCATTCCGTGCCAGTCAGGATTTAGTGTTGGACACAGCTGCAATTCTGCTTTATTGAAAGTAACTTCCGGCATTCGTAGAGCTCTTGATAAGAATCACCTGGCTGACAGTCCTGACACTCCTAGATTTTTGTAAAGCATTCGACAGAGTCAACCATTCTAAGCTCCTCACCGCGTTTTTAGACAAGTTCAGTTTTACTTCATCCTCGGTGGCACTTATCAGAAGCTTTATTGCTGCACGTTCTCAACAAGTCAATGTCAAAGATTTACTTTCAAGAAGGTTGCCTTTCACTTGTGTGGTACCTCAGGGTTCAATTTTGGGCCCTTTGTTGTTCAGTATGTACATAAATAATCTGCCCAATGTAATAGAAGACTCATATATACACTTGTATGCGGATGATGCTCAGATATATTTGGATAGGGCAGTTGGCTTTATTGAGGATTGTGTCGAGAGAATCAACTCAGACATGAAGAGAATCTTCGAGTGGTCCAAGAGCCATTTTTTACTTTTAAAATCCAATAAATCAACTTACATGATTTTAAATCGCGAGAGGCTTGATGTCTCACAGTTTCCAACTGTAACTTTGAATTCCACCACTTTACGTTACCTTTGCTCGAAATTTAAGAATTATCCTCAACTCTTCTATGACTTGCTGTGACCACATTAAAAATACATTAGGTAAAATTTATGGAATACTTCGGAGATTGTGGTTGTCTGCGTTGATTCTCTCTCCTGCTCTTCGTTTTAAGCTAGTGAAGACTCTTCTCTTGCCTTATTTCACAAGTGGAAGCATTGTCTTCCCACACTTGAATTCGAATTGTAGGCGGAAGCTGAATGTCGCTTTCAATGACTGCATCCGTTTTATTCATGAATTGAGAAGATACGATCACGTTTCTTTCTTCCGTAATTATCTGCTGGGTATGTCTCTAGATGCTTATCTGATACTGATAATTTTGCTCTTTCTTCATAAGATCATCTACACCAGGCGCCCCAGCTATCTATTCTCCGACATGAGCTTTTTAAACACTGACAGGCACTTAATGCTGCAGGTTCCCCGTTATCAACATCGAATTTTAGAACGCTCTCACCTTGTTCATGCTGCTCGTCTTTGGAACAGTCTTCCGGTGGATTTGCAGCGCACGAGCTCGGCTAGTTCATTCAGGTGATGATTCGGATGATGGTCAGGCGGACTGGGAATGGATTGCCGGGTGTATTCGTGTGTGTGTGGGATAGTTTTTCTTATCCAATGAACTATTCTCAGCCAGCCCAACTGAAACCTACCTACTATTGTTTTATTATAGATTATAAAACAAAAAACTATATAGAGAAATCCTCTTTGATTGTAATCCGACAAAAAACGGAAAATTCACTGAAAAGGCGGAATATCCAAAAATTTGCACTCACTAGCAATATACGATTCATAATTTATACATCTGGAATATTTCAAAATCCATCTCTTCAGTGTACAATATTATTTTCATTCAACTCCCAGACAATTCGGTAACAAATGGAATAAAGGACCGCATCGTTTGATTCAAGTAAAAATGTACACAGTTCTCTCAACATTCAGCACCAATAAAGAGTATACATGGCAACAACAAAATCCTAACCACAATATCTTCTCTGACCAAATTTTATCAGATATACAATCCATTGGGGGAATCGCTATAAATGCTCTAGCCTTATACTATATTTACATCATCTGGACGATGTGGTCTTGAAACAAGATTAACCGCAAACCTACTGTGGCACATTTTGCTTCGAATCTCAGATTTATTCCCTTAAGGACACGAAATGAAAGTACACAACAACAAAATGGCTTGCGAGATGATTGTACAATAAATATAAGATAATCAAACATAGACAGAAATTAAATTTGAAGATTTCATGAAAGCACTACATATAATATGTAAGTAGAGATATGTAAGGGTCTAGCTGAAAAAGCTTACAGACATAATCTCTGCTTGTTGGAAAGCATCTTTCCTATCAGTTCTGTACTGCAAAGAAATTATACTGCAGAACAGTTTCTGAGCTCTAGACTGAACTAATCCGGAGCTCAATATATGTAGAAATATCCATGAAACCAAAGATTCGAAGTCTACTCAGAAAAATAAAAACGCGAAATCTAGAACGTAAAAAAAAACTGTGTGTTCATTTTTGCATAGCTTTTAAGTAAAACAAGTGAAGGTAAATTTTTCTACATGCATAACTTATTCACCACGGAGAGACAAGTGAGATTAGTCGAATGGACGCTTCTCACTGAAGTTATTTTATTTCGTAGAAATCGGTAATGTGTTTTTTACTCTTTAGCGACCCGTGCAATGTACGAGTCTGCAGGCAATTCTCAACTTACTGCATATAAGCAAAGAAAATTAAAACACAAGTACCGAGGTACTGTCAGTTTTTGGCATAAAGTCGAAGATCAAAAAATTCCACAAGGAAATTTTTCGAGAGTGTGTACACTGGGTGTAATGTGTTTCGATCAGCACTAACAGGGTGATCTCATCAGGACAGCAATGAAACCCTGAAAACTTGTATTTTACAACTTGACTGTGGTGTGCCCCAAGGCTCAATCCTTATTCCATTGCTATTCAGCTTGTACATCAATGACTTGCCCGATATTGTTGAGAATTGTAATGTACACCTATATGCTGATGATGTACAGTTCTATCTTAGTCGACCTATTGTCCTGTCTGAAGACTGCATCGATCATATGAATTCAGACTTAGAGATGGTCTCATTAGGGACTAATTTGAACTGTTTGATTTCGAATCCTCACAAGTATCAGTGTAATCGTTTTTATCGAAATGATTTTACTGACATGGATCTCCCGCCAATTACATTTCTTGGTCTCCCAATCTCTTCTTGTGAGCCTGTGAAAAACTCAGGTGCGGATATGAATGTTAAGATGAAATCCGATCATATTGGGTATATAATTGGTAAAATAAATGGTAGTTTCCGTTGCCTTTGGCTTTCTGCTAATCCCGTCTACAAACACCCGAATGCTTTTGGTTTGATCACATCTGCCTTATACTAGCTTATTACTACACAGCGTGGGTGCGAGATAGGAGCATGCGGTTTCTACTCTTCTGACCAACGTGATTATCGTGCGCTTGTTGTTGGAGTATCCAACACGGGGAATACGGAATGGATCGTGCGCTCATTGTTCTTCTGACCAACACAATTACGTGCGTTTGTCGTTAGAGTAGCCAACACGGTGGTACCGGGACGGAATGCGTGCGCTCACTACTCTACTGACCCAAACAATTAACGTGCCCTTTTCGTAGAGTAGTCAGTACGGGGTACGGGGACGAAATACGTGACAACCCGATTACGTTCGCTAGTCGTCAGAGTAGCCAACACGTGGGTAGGCGGACGGAGTGCGTGCGCTCACTACTCTAGTGACCAACACGATTAACGTGCCTTTGTCGTTAGAGTAGACAACACAGGGTACGGGTACGGAAGGTATGCGTGGGCTTGCTTATTCCCGAGCCAACACGATTAACGTGCGTTTGCCATTGAATTGATCAACACAACTTGTGGATTGGACTAGTCGGGTGATGTGCTTGGTCGAGCTGCTGGGAGGCAACTGACCAATATATCAGGGCTGAATGACTTTTATAGCCAGTCCAGTGGTAGTCCTCTGGTGGGGGTCAACTCTTATGTTCTTGCAGTTGACTTCTCGATGTGTGACTATTTGCGCCATCTGGAAGCTTTACTTTGACTTGCATCTATCTGAATGTTCGGTGATCAACTGAGCGATATCACTACTGTCGGCCGGCTATTTATAGGTTGCATGGCTGCTGGTGTCGGATGTAGAATGTTCGCTTCTACTATCACGCCACCTAGCTGCTGATCAGTAGTGTGCTCCTCTCTCGGCGGCTGGATTACTTTGTTGCTGTGTACTTGTTTGTCTCACATTGTTTGCCTGCTGCTAGACGACTCGTTTTTGCTGGTGTCCAGCTTGATCTGTGTAACTTCGTTATAAGCTTCAGAATGCGGCCTTAAAAATTTGCAAAAAAGACTTGCAACAAGCTTAAGAGCATGGTGGTTGGCCTATCAGACAAGGTTGTCCTTAATGCTAAGTTTATTGAGCAAAATACGGATGACTGCCTATTTTCAACTATCGTTGATTGCCCTCAACAAGCAAAATTCAGCAGCTCTAATTGCGACCACAAGGGATAAAAAGCCTTCTAAATGGGGTTTTGCCGACTGTAGGATTCGGCACGCAGAATCCGTCAATTCCTGTAAGTCCAGTTAGTTAGGCTGGTGTAACCGTATGTAAAACTGTGAGTCAATGCTGTGAAAATATTTGGCTAATATGGTACGATAAAACCATCGGTAGATCGTTCACATTTTGAAAGAAAAATCATTTTCATAGTAATAGTAAATAATATTTCAAAAATGGACTTAATTTCGGGGAAACCCCTTTTTGGTGTTGCCATACAAAACTTTGGTATTTCATTATATTTTTTCACATTGCCTGAGAACGCGTTGACGTAGACAGCTAAAATTTTGTGCACAGCGTTTTATAAAAATATTAAAAAAAAAACTCTAAAAATAAATTAAATCGGGCAACCCCACTTGGTGTTAGCATACAAAAGCTTCTCATTTATACTTTATTTAATTATTAAATTCACCTAGCATATAATAGGGGCTTTCGGCAAGCACTGTCTCAGTGAGACAACTGAGACAAAACTTTGAGCAACCGTCTCAGTTGTCTCAGTTCAAACCAATCAGCTGATTTGCCAATTTTGACATTTATGTAAATAACTTTGGCCACAGAAAGTGGATAGCAATAAATTGAGAAAAGTGTTGTTAGTTCATTCAAATAGCTCACTATACTTTAATTAGCAATTAAAATTACAAAATAACGAAACTGAGTCATCTGAGACAACAAAATTTAGTTTCCTTTGTCTTAGTTTCTCAGTGATTGCGTTCGAATTTTGTAGCTCAATATGGAACTAAGACAGTTCACCGAAAGTGCAATCTCAGTGAGCCAACTGAGAATATCTCACTTGTCTCACTGAGAATATGCTTGCCGAAAGCGCCTAATATTATTGGTCTTAGATCAATTGTGGCTTTTTTTCCTTTAATTTTGTTTATTGTTTTGCAATTTGGTTTACCTTTATGTCGTAAAATATAAATTCCGACTACAAGTAAAAATAATATGGCCGTAAAGTCGTAACAATTCTTACTACCTTAAATCCACAAATTATTTTTAATATGAACTTAAAGGGATAAAATTAAAAATTGCGTCCTTGTGTCCCAAATAATTGCCTCCATATCTCCTGCGTATTTAGGTCGTATTCTTTTCTAATTTCCCATACAGTTTTTACTATCTTATGTTCAAAATTTGTACGACACCATTTCTGTGCCCCAGAAATTTTCGCCATTGATTCAAACTTATATTCGAGTAGATGTATGAATACTGAATAGGACTCTGGAGTTACTTGTTATTTGCAAGTCATTGGGTTGACATTGAAATAAAATTGCGCAAAAGGTAATAAAGAAAAAAAAATATTAAAATTGATGAAATCATCAACATAGCCGGAAAAAAGAACAAAATTCAAAACGAAATTTTCTATACAAAAGCAGAGCAAGCGGATCTTGTGCTTGAAAGGAGCTGCTTGGGACTCGGGAGAGTAAAATTAAAGTAAAAAAGCTTCTTTTTTTCTTTTCTTTTCAATTTATGTAAGCATGAAGCAAATATTTTTCCATCATCGTCACAATTGAATTTATTTTTTATTTAATTTGCTAACAGAAGGAAGCAGGAGGAATAAAGTAGCAAAAAAAAAAGCAAAAAAAAAGCAAAAAGAAAAATCGAAACAGGTAAGTACATACCTAAGACGTCGTGTTGAGCTGTTTCTAAAGCTTTGTACTTCGCTGCTTGTGTTAAATTGCTCAAATATGAGTTACTTATGTATATAATAGTGTTGGTTTTTTGCTATCAGCTCTTTTAAAGGGAACAACTGAAAAAAGAAAAAAAAAACATAAGCAAACTGAAAATTATGATATCACAAGCCGGAACAAAGCATTTTGCCCTTTTGGTAAAATTAATTTTATAAAATTTCTCTTCCTCGTTTATGGGAGAACAGAATACTCTAGAACATGCCCCACACAAATATGTTGTTACCCACCGGCCGGAGTCCTTACCACCGTACATATTTCGAGTAAGCCATGGTATTGGGCTGCATGGCGACGAAGTATCCTGCAAAAGGGTCGGTCGTCGAGAGAGGATGCTCTTGAACGCCAGATTTCATAACCTTTCAAAGAAGGTACTCTGTTTAGCAAAGAGATAGAAAATAATTAAATGAAACCAAGCTCAGAACAGTTATCAAAGGTACAGGACAATAGCTCACGACAACAATACATTTTATGAAACGGTTGAATCATTGCATTTTCCGACAATGTAGTATTTGTTAATTAAATTATAGCTCAAGGTTTTCCACAAGAATACCTCATATATCGGTGTTTATGGTAACAGACCAGTAATGAAATTGTATAGGTTTATACCCAATTACTCATTGCAATTCTATTTACGGAAAGCTAGAAACATTCTCTGAATGCGCTTAAGATAGGAGCTTTGACGGCCATAACAAAATCTGATTATTCATTTTACGTCATTTAATAATAATAATAATAATACTAATATCTTAATAAATTCAGTGCACAATATCACTACATAAAATGTGATTTATCAAAACATCTAAGGCACCTGTGGCAAATAAAGCCCGGAGGGTAATAAGCCCACATTTTAAAATTCCAACTAAAATGAACAGCATGCAACCTCATACTTTATGCGCACATGCATTAAGTCGATACGAACGCCGTCGAGGGGGCCCTTCTGGAAGCTCACGCCGCCATCTTGCCATTAACGAATGGTACGTCACCGAGAGGAGTATGGCTGCTTGGAATTATAATATTCGCCTAGACAAAATCATAAGTTCCGTTATTGCTATTTCCACATGGACTTACTAACTTGCTTAGTTTGCACGTTCCCTGCAAACATTTTAGTAAAGAGCTCGCTTTCTCGAAGTAATCTCGAATTTGAGCAAGAAATGAGAAATTTGGAGCTTTTCCCGAGATTCCTTCGTTTCTCTGATTTTGTTACGAATGAGAGGAAACTAGAGAGCTCAGCACAAAAATTCCGCTTTTTGCCTGAGATTTCTCCATTTCTCGGAATTACAATGAAATGAGACTACGTGCGTCTATGCTTTTCTCTGAGTAAGATTCAAATGACTCATCACTTATTGATAAAGCTTAAAACAAAAATAATTTATCTGTTTAATGGCATGTGCTAAAATTTCTAGTGTTTTTCTGATAAGTGATATAATTAAAGGTGCGATGAAGTGACCAAGAAGACAATAATGTTCACGGACCTTATTTTTCACTTAAAATCACTAAATGTCCATTTCCACGACTCTAATTAAATGTCCATAAAAACGCGCTGTACGCGAATCGCTTACGACACGAGAATAGCTCGCTTCTCTTAATATATAAGAAATATATAACACCACTAACAGAAACACATTGTGCGTATAACTTCGTTTTAACATCAATTTCTCCAGCAAACATTACGAGACGATATCGGATTGAACACGATTCGTTTAGGTGAACTAATCTCGAAGTCGTTTTCAGTTCGATAATTAACAGAACCGAAAAATTTGATTTCTAGTTGATAACTGCCCCAGGTCATCCTGATATTAAGCTACACAATGTAAAACTTCACTTTTTCACACCCAATGCAACGTCAGTCTTGCAACTTATGGATTTAGGTGTCATTAGGAGTTTAAAACAAATCTACCGAAAAATGATGTTACCAAAAATTATGGAATTCCAAGATTATACCTGTGTTACTATGGCTATTTCTATTTTGGAATTGATAAATCTATTGATCTTTGCATGGGAAACTGTTTCTTCTTAAACTTTGATCCAGAAGATGATCTTTCATTGAGCGAGTGGTTAACCAAAAAGAATTATTAAATTTAAACAAGTTTGATGATTATGATGTCAATATTGATAAGAACGTGGTAACCACCGAAGAACTATCTGACAATGATTTAACGAATGAACCGGAAAATTTTGTGTAGGCTGATGAAGAAATAGAAGACAATGAAGAAGAAGAAACTATGGTTACAACTGAAGAAGCATTAAGCTGCGTGCGACAACTACAACATTTTTTCCAACAAGACAATTTCACCGATGACATTTTTTCGAATTTGAATAAAATGCAACAAATAATACAAAATAAATACTTAATAAAATAAATAGAAAACGAGCTTACAAACAAAACTGAGGCCAAGCCGCATGAAAAAGTAGAAAATAAACTTTTCTTCACACACAGCGGTGGACTCAGATTTTTTGATTGGGACATTTCTGTTGAATATTCTTTCTGTTCATGAATCAAATCACTTATTACCTCTGATTGATAATACTGAAATGCATCGGTGACTGGCAGCGAATAAAATCTGAGTCCACCTCTGTGTGTGTAGAAAAGTTTATTTTCTACTTTTTCTGGCGGCTTGGCCTCAGTTTTGTTTTAATACTCGTTTTTTACTTATTTTATTTTCTGCCCTGTTCACGTTAACTAAATTGTTATTACGTGCTGCATGGAGATATTTTAAAACAATTTGATGACACTGATTAACTGAATTTGCCCGATTTTCCATGTTTTCCACAGACCTTTCCTATTACTATGAAATTATTTTAAAAATTTACATGAATTTTCCTCGATTTTTCATGCAAGTTTTCATGATTGTTGAAGAGAAAGTATTGATGCCAGTAGGACGGAAAAAACATGATTCCGCATAGCTTATAAAACTTTTTGTCGGAAAATTTTCCGGAAAAGTCGGAAAAATCCGGAAAATTTTCCAGAACAATTGGAAAATTCTGCATTTTTCCTGAAACAGATTTATCACTAATAATATCGATGAAAATTTGTCCGATGATTTTCCCCCTTTTCCAGGTTTTCCACGGAGTTTTCCACAAAAGCAACTTTATGCAACTCATTTCGGTCTACAACTTTGTCTTAGGTTGCAAAACGCTCAAACGCTTCCTTGGTCGGAAGAACTCCGCAAAAGCGTTTTACATGAATTTTCCTCGATTTTTTCTGCTAGTTTTCACCATTGTCGGAGAGAAAGTAATGATGCCAGTTGATAGAGAACTTGATCCTGCATAATTTAGAAAACTTTTTACCGGAAAATTTTCCGGAAAAGTCGGTAAATTCCGGAAATTTTTTTCGGAAAAATCGCAAAACTCTGAATTTTTCCTGAAACGGATTTATCACTAATCAAATTTACACCAATTTTTCAAATGATTTTCCGGGTTTTCCATGGAAATTTCCTGTTCAAATTTTGATTGATTCAATTGTCACGCGACATGAACCTGTGTGCCAAATTTCAGCTCGCTGTGATGACGAAAAGTGGGTCTCCTAGAGTGTCAAAAATAGTAAAAAAGAAATATACAGACAGACAAATTCATGTATGAGTTAAAGAGACGGGCTAGCTTAAAAAAAATAGACAAGTTCAGACAAAAATAACAGTTTTTTTTTTAAAAATTAATGTTATTGAGTTTTAGTTGACTTTTGATTAAAAGGACAACTTTTTACATAGCTAAGATTGTTTTTTAATTTTTCCACGCATTTCTTACTGCACGTTCTTATGAGGTGGACACTCGGTTATAGTGAACCATTTACAACGGTCCCTGGAAGTCTATTATAAGCGGATTATACTATATTTCGTATGAAATATCAGCAACGATAAGTTAAACCTGAGCACTTGCAGTTGTACAAAACCTTTTCTTGATGGGCCCCCATTAGGGATTTGTCTGATTTTCTCTTGGGGCTCGGAACAAAAAACCATGCAAAATTGGTGATTGACGTCATGACCGGCTACAGCTCGCTTCACGCTCATATAACGAAGATTGGAGTAATTGATAGCCCTAAGTGTCTGTTCTGCTTGTAAGGAGAGCTTGAGATAACCGAACACTTTCTGTCCGGTCCTTGCCCGGAGAAGGCTAGATTTATCTCACCTAGACCTGATGCGCATCATTAAGGGAACAGGAAGGTTTTGGTGAGAGGTCGTCTGGCATTTTTACAGGGTAGTGCAATGGACCACCGTGGCATCTGTGATCTTTCATCCCCTGCCTTAAAAAAATCTATTTCATAAATGGTGGAATAACGGGAATTCTTTTGTAAAAATCAATTAAAACCCCAAGGTCATATTAATGCCAATTTTAAATTGATACATTTAGTAAAATTGCTTATCTTTTTTATCAATTGTTTTCTGTGAATCTGATCTTGGATATTAGGTCGATTGTTGATTTGAAGGAAATTGTTTTCGAGTAACTCGCCAATCATGAAAAGCACGAAAATTTTCACACACACATAAATTACTTACTGACTATATTTTACCTCCTTTAATCGTTCCCCGTAGTTTAAATTCCCAGAACTGACCTTTTCCGAAAATTTCTTAAATATTTATATATTCAAAGTGTTTAGGGGTTGTGCCACTAGCTAACTATGTATGTATATATGTAAACCAATATTGTGCAGATGTAATCTCCGTAGATACATCATAAACTATGTACGAATCCTTGATTGTATCAAAATGTGCCCAGAAACCGAAACAATCAACATTTTCATCAAAAATTCAAGTTTTTCCTATAAAATTCTCAAAGGAGTTAAGGCGGCATATTTTATTGAGCCCCATGGACTTTAATTTTCAATCATCTTCGAATATCTGAAAGGGTATTGGTTACATGTTGACCACAAACTCTCTTACTATATATTTCCTGATAATTGCAACTATTTTATCTCCCTATTCTAAGATAATTCAATTTCCCTATAAAATTCACTCCTTAAACGTTAATCGTCGTCGTCGAAATCCATTTTTATGTTCAAAGTCTGCCAAGGAGAAAATGCGAACATTTTATGCTTTAGTTTCCATAGTAAAATCCAATTACGCCACATTTTTCTTCTATATTTAAAGCCACAATTCAAGAGTTAATTACGTGAATCCGGTGAGGTGAGATGGAGGGATACGATACGAGTAATTCTTCTCATTCCACACTAGCAGCAGTCTTTTTACAATAACATCGGGTAATATAACGGCGCGCCCGATCGTATTATAAAAACAATGGGAAAAATTAATTTTCTACACTCATTTAAGACCGGGTCGGATTCGGATGTTGAGCAAAAACGTCGGGGTGGGGAAATTTATTGTTTTGCGAATGAATAGCTCACTTTCTGGCTCGTTTAACTTTCCCGACATAACTCTATGTAGCCATCAGGGCAGCCCTTGCATGCTCCTATACAAATGTGAGTTTCATAATCGGTTACCAGTGAAAATGTATTATAAATCACGTGAAGCGCACGCTGAATTACGACGGAGTTACAATAAAATTACTCAAACGTTGAAAAATGAAACTAGTGGAAACCTCTATGTATTATAATAAGATATTATGACACAAAATGGGATGTTTATGGGGTGATTAGCACAGTTAGAATATAGACGGCCCTCTATACCCATTATAAATCCCTCCTTGAAACTTTATGTGTGTCCCTCGTCGTCGTCGTCAGGACGAAATATTTCCTCAGAGAAGGTTCGTATAATAAAAATCTTTTGCTATTGAGGCTATAAAATCTTAAATTATTACAATCTCTTTTAATGACGCCCACTAAAGTTTTTGTGTCAGATGCATAACTTTAGAAATTCAGATCTTGTATGTATGTTAGTCGTCGCAGGGTTTCCAAGTGGGACCGAGAGACGACACCGACCGACCACAATGCCAGCCAACACAGAATCCAGTATTGAACCGGGAACTTTCAATAAAATTATATTACAATACCGAAGTGGTGGAGTAGGGGTGGTAGGGGTGGTAAAGAAAAGTTCTGAGGGAATTTTTAGAATGGCTGTAAAGTTTTATATTATGAACTCTTAAATGGGAAATTATACTCAAGTTGAGGGGATAGTGCCGGCTTTTGTCGGTATGTCGTTCGCTTTGGAATGCGGTTGTTAATTCTTAATCTAAATGAGTGACATTAAAAAGGACAGTAAAACTATTCTGCTTTGATCAATTTGTATTTGTACAGAAAACCAATTCGAAACCAGTTTAGAAGTTAAAATCTTAGGACTATATTAATATTTATGTATTGCGTAAAATTTAGCCTATTCAGACGTGTAAGTTTAAGGTTAGCTTTCAGTTACCTTAAAATGTTCTTCGGGATTATATAAGGGCCCCAAAAGTCGGGCACCAGCAGATCATTCGACAAAACTTTATGAAATCCAGGAGTTTTTTTTTTTATACTCCATACTTGTCTATTGTAAAAAGGAAAAGCTAAAAAAAAGGAAAAACTCCGGAAAAGCGTTTTACATGAATTTTCTTCGATTTTTTCTGCAAGTTTTCACCATTGTCGGAGAGAAAGTAATGATGCCAGTTGATAGGGAACTTGATCCTGCATAATTTAGAAAACCGGAAAATTTTCTGGAAAAGTCGGAAAATTCCGGAAATTTATTTCGGAAAAGTCGGAAAACTCTGCATTTTTCCTGAAACGGACTTATCACTAATCAAATTTGTACCAAATTTTCAAATGATTTTTTCCGATTTTCCGGGTTTTCCATGGAACTTGCCGGTTCAAATTTTTTTAGATTCAATTGCCGCTCGACATGAACCTGTGTGCCAAATTTCAGCTCGCTGTGATGACGAAAACTGGGTCTACGAGAGTATCGAAAATAGTAAAAAAGAAATATCTAAATAAATAGACAGACAAATCGTGTACGAGTTAAAGGGACTGGCTGGCCTCAAAAATTGATAAGAACAAAAACATGACTCCAGTCGTAAAATAAAAAACCATATAATATATAGATAAATATGCTATAACAAGGGTAAAATCATCTTAGCTTAATGCTATAGTACCTCTACTAATTCTTAAACCATTGAATAGACTGAGTATTTTGAGAAGACCAGATGGCTCCTTTACGGCGTCGAAGGAGGAAGCCTGTAGACTTTTGCTCTTGACACATTTCACAGGCTGAAGACTTGAAGAAGACCTGCAGTTGTATGGAGGACATATCCTACCTTCCTTCACTTGTTATGATTGGTCCACTGCTGCTAAGATAGTTGATACCGAGAAAGTGAAATGGTCCATTTCAATCTTGTCGTCTTTCAAAACCCCGGGTCCAGATGGAATTTTTCTGATTCTTCGATAGGCAGAGTCGTAGTGCTGGCTTCTCACATTGATCCTATTTTCAGGGCATGTATTGCATTTGTATATGTTCCTGAGGTATGGCGGAAAGGTAGGGTTGTCTTATATAGCATCAAATATGGACCCGAAGAGTTCCCGAACCATAAGTCTTTCCTCATTTCTTTTGAAATGCTTGGAGAGGCTAGTGGATGAATATATTAACGAAGTAGATCTAAAAGTCTCTCCCTTAAGCACCTCATAGCACGCTTACTGAAGGAGCAGATCAACAGAAACGGTTCTCCATTCAACAGTTACCGTCTTTGAACGGGGCTGGATTCTGGACTGCTTACCATGGGAACCTTTAAACATAGATGGGGATTTTGATTCTTTGTGTGAGGTAACTCGTCGGCGTGGGGTTGACTGCAATATCGTACAATATTATGGTATATGCTGGTTGACTCACTTATCACGGCGCTGAAAAATGTGGGAAACTCATGTGACGTGTATGCAGATGACATCCCCTTGCTCACTACTAGACACGGCATGGATGCTGCCTGTGCCATCATATAACGAAAACCAGCTTGGTGCTCTTCTTCAGGAGACGTAAGCTTAGGCACTTTGTTTTTCCAAAACTCTTTGGATACACTCTGCAACTGTCTCATTATGTGAAGCATCGCAGTATCTACTTTAACTCGAATTTGAGGTGGGGTATTCATGTAGAGGAAAAAGTCAATGAGGCTATGAGGATCTCTGCTCAATGCAAGACAACCGTTGGCTGCACATGGGACATGAAAACGAATGTTGTGCACTGGACGTACACCCTGAATCATAGCATGGTAGCTAAGGGCTCAAGTGGGGACTGCGATCCGGAAGTTGGCGGGTCTTAAAAGGCTTGCCTGGGAATTACAGGCTCCATGCGATCCACGGCTACTGCTGCTCTAGAGGTCTTACTTTTTCTGCCATCCCCGGATCTTGTCATTAAGGTAGATTCCAAAAGGGCTGTGGGCTGATGGAGATATTGGCAGGATGGCTGAAATGTCTCTTCCCATTTATCTTTGGCGTCGGATCTGGAACGGGAGAATTCTCTGTCCAGCATGCCAGTTGATACGATGGTATCAGAGCTTCGTCTTGGGGGTCTTCTCTGTGGGTTTTCCTGAAAAGGAGTCATGGACGGAGGGAAATGCCTAATCGAGCCTTCGCCAGCCCGCTCTGACAGCATTCACCGAAGGCTCTCTCACTAATGAGGAAGTCGGTGCTGGTATTTACTTTCTTGAACCTGATATTGGGTTGTATTACTCACTTGAAAGGCACACCATTGTCTTCCAGGCTGAAGTTTTGCTATCACAATGGCAGCGGAAATAGCCCTTGATATGGAGATCAAGGGAAAGGTCATTGTTATCATTTCGGATAGTCAGGCAGCCTTGATGGCTCTGGGTGGCCCTAGGATAACATCCAAGTTATTGGGGGATTGCAGGACGTCTGTACACAAGCTACATATCCACAAAAAGGTATCCCTTCAGTGGGTTCCTGGTCACGTGTAGATCATGGCTCCTAGCTAGGTCTGGTTCTGGCCCTCCCTTCCTAGAATAAACACAGCTGTAAGCGTTACGACCTCGGTGATCAGGTCTCTCATCAAAACGGATGTTCTCATGAAACATGAGCAACGATTAGAGAACTTGAAGACTTGCAGGTTCACAAAAGCTTTTCGTGGTGGGCCTAATATGATTTTCTCTGACTTTCTTTTGGGACACGGAAGAAGCAATACAGAACTGTGGTTGTCGTCACCACTAGCTACTGCTCGCTTCATTCCCATTCAACAAAGAGGGGAGCTGTTGACAGCTCTGAATGTCTGTTCTGCCTAGAAGGAGAGCCTGAGACAATCAAACACTTTTAGTGTACTTGAACGGCCTTTGCCCGGAGTAAGCTGGATACGCTTGGGCCTGCCCTACTGTCTGTGGATGATGTGAAAAACTAGCAACTGACCGACTGATTCACTATATATCAAATTGTAAATTCTTTTTCATTCTGCTGTATTGACTATGTTGAACTGTATTAAGCTGTACACTCTATCAACTCCCTTGCGACTGATTTTGATGAACTTAATCTTCATTTTGTTAAGCTATTAAGATATTCCCATATATTTCTCCATAAATTCTGGAAATTATGATTACATGCCTCTTCATTTATCAAACATATGGAAAGTGGCTAAAGTTCTATCAATTCCTAAAATGACAATTCCGATTGGTTTGACCGACTATCAACCAACTAGCATTCTTAGCTTTCTTGGTAAAGTCTTAGAAAAAATTATCAAAACTCTGATTGTGGAATACTTATATAACTCATAATAATCTCTTGACGAAAATTCAGTCTAGATTTCATGGAAAACACAGCTGCGAAACTGCTCTACTGAAGGTTTCTTCAGATTTTCGGACGGCTCTTCACAGTCTTGTGCATTTTAAACTGCTCCGTAAATTATTTTCGGATTTTCCTTTTCTCCGTCTTTTCCTCTCAAACAAATCTCAATATCTTCGCTCATGCCTTTATGTTGTGGTATTCCGCAAGGCTCAATATTAGAACCTCTCTTGTTTAGCCTCTTTATTATTGATCTTAATGATATAGACCATGAAGATAGTTTACATCTTTATGCAAACGATGTTCAGCTGTACCTGAGCAGGCCTCTTGGACTGTACATATTAGTAGAATAAATAAATTCGCAAACGGTCTAGAAATAAATCAGTTCGTCTTAATGCCAGTAAATCACAATGTATAGCCTTTTATAGCTCGGACCTTGATATTGATAAGCTTCCTCCTATTATGAGTTCCTTTTGTTGATTGCGTGTCAAATCTGTAAGTGAAATTAAACACCTGACTGATATGCTGTGATCATATTAAGACTATTAATTCTATGGTGGTTTACGAAGATTTGGCTGTCCGTCAATATTCTGCCCTTGAGTCTCAGGCTTAAACTGGTTAGGGTACTACTAATACCTCACTTTACTTAGGGAAACTTAATCTTCCCTTGAAGATGCCTTCAACGATGGCATGTATACAGATATCACGCTTTACACATCATCGATTTTTAGTTCTTCCTGTTTCCTGGACACACATCTGAAGAGAAATTTATCATTTATCTTTTACATTCAGTTGGTCTACTGGGTCTGATCATGTTTCAAGAGTTAATGAAAATATAGAGGTAATATTTACTTGGTCGAAAATAAACGCGGTTTACTTGTAAATGTAAACAAAAATTCAATCTATATATTGTTTACAAAATAGTGCTTGACTCTACTTACCTATCGCGCCTATAATATTCAATAACAGTACCGGTCCATACGTAGATTGTGTCAAAAATTTAGGATTTTTAATTGATGGAATTTTGCCCTGGGGAATAATCATGTTAGCTCTGTTATTGCTAAATTTGATAGCGTTTGTGTAGTTTATGGCATTATGTATCCGTGATTAACTAGATTAAAGCTACTGAGAAGCCTGGTATAGATTTTGCTACTTTCGACTATGTTGCGAATTGCTCAATTGATGGACTTACTCTAGCTACAATTGGCATTGTAATTTTTGTTATCTTAATAAAATTCTCGAGAAAGTAATGAACTCGTAAATTCTCCAGCATGTGTCGATAATAATAAGCTCATTTCAAAATGGCAATTCGTTTTTTGTTCTGGCCATAGAAGTGAAACTGCCTTGTAGAAAGTATCTACTGTGACAGTGATTTATTAACAGCTTTGGTATCAATAACAGTTTACTTATATCAAAAATGCGAAATAAAAGTATAATTCTCATTCACCTTCTAAAATGATTTCTGACTTCCTTTCCAACAGTTATCAGCATGTTAAACTTAGGGATGCTAAATCGAAGTGGATTAAGGTCAAATATGGTGTTCCGCAAGGCTCTATTCTTGGACCGCTTCTCTTTAGCTTATTCGTAACTGATCTGCGATGTTCAGATATATCTATCTCGTCCAAAATGGGGTAATTGAGGACTGCATACACCAACCAAACCGTGATTTAATAAATTTCTCTTGTTTGGCCACCAGCAACCGACTCTTGTTGAACCCCCTTAAGTCTTCTTGTATGGTCTTTTACATGCTAATGAAGTACTTTTGTCATATGCCTGCAAGGTTAAGAGCCTTGGGGTTTATTTCAATGGTAATTTGGAGTATTGTGACCATATGAATCCCTCATTATTTATGGCGGCGGCCTTCGATTGCTTCGTCTGACGAGTAGTCTGCTCCAGGTTGAGTTAAAGCTAAACTTTGTTAAGGCACTGCTAATACCATATTTCACTTTCTGTAGTATAATTCATTCGCGGCTTGACTCTGTGTGTAAATGTAGGTTTTTTATTGATTGCGTACGTTTTGTTTATGGTTTAAGACGTCACGATCACGTTTCTGCTTATAGAAATTCCATACTAGGATGCTCCTTAAATACTTATTCATATATTAGAGCATTAGTTTTTCTACGCAATTTGATAATTTCTAAGATTTTTTTTTTTTTGTATTTATATAGTCACTTAAAATTCGTTCCGTCATGTAACCGTTCGGATTCCTCCTCTTATGTTGTTGGGCAACGTTCTTATTTTTCCTCCATTATTTCTTGCGTATGCAATTCTCTTCCGGCTACTGTTAGAAGGCGGATTCGTCCATTGGATCTCAAGAATGAGCTCAAGAGTATTCTGAACTAATCCTAAACTAAGCCGATGACACAATTTTTCTGCGTAGCTTAAATTAATATTAAATTCTAGTCTAAACAATTTTTTATTTTATAATTTTGTAGATTGTTTTTTCGTCTTCTTTAGTTTTTGATTTGTATGGTGTTTTTATTTTTCTCTTATTTGCAATTATATATTTTTGGTCTTAAATTTAATTTTGTTGTTCTCTCTTACATTTTTTTTTTAATTTCCCATTTTGTATTGTTCTAGAAAAAATGTAGTCTTTTGTACATATTCACGAATAAATTATTATTATTATCATACAAAGCCTCTTTACATATTTCCTTATTTTATGTACATCTTTAGAAAATAAAAAAAAATGTTTCGACTAACTCTCTATTTTTAATATTCATCACTCCACCACATCACAGTTTGTGAAAGAGACTGTTTTAAAAAAGGGGCGACAGAATCAATATCGTGAAATGTCTTGGTATTATTCAATTTCCGTTTTTATTGAACCCATGCCATCTTCTTCACTGTGTATCCTAATAAATATCCTAATTGGGAATCTTCGTGCTGAGACAATAAAGGAATCATTCCAACAATTCAAATGTCTGCTATGTATACTATCATTGCTATCCTACGAAGGATAAAAACGTTTTGCAGTTGGATACCTCTAGGAAAACTCAAATTAATGGAAAGCTCAGAAAAATAAAGCAAACGAAGCATGAAAAATTAATTCCAATGAGTGAAATGCTTTGATTAATTCCAGCTTCGTCACAAATGATTATTGTTATTGCATTAATCGATTGTCCCTCCCTAGATCCTCGGAAATATATGTAATTTAATTTTCTAGGTCATGTACTACGGTATTTCCCCGATCTATCTCTTTTCTTTTATCTATATTTTTTGTTTGTTTCCTTTTTCGTTTAACTACTTAGCTTCCGAAGTAGGGGGATATTGGCGAATTGTGAGTCACGTCGACATTTCACCACAATTGGAAAGTATGTATAAGTATAAGTATATGTATAAGTATCATGGAAATCGCTGTCATTGTCTTGTATTTGACTAAACTCATTTTCCAATAGCAAACGATGCGTGTATACGTGTATTAGTTCGTTCCGTGCGCCAACCATTTGGAAAATTTTCTCAAAATATTTATTCCGATCGTTTGTGAACAATTTTCGGAGAATCGATCTTTCAACTTTTTAAAGGAATTTCGCACAAAATGCAATGAGCGAATTATACACGGCCCTCTTGTCAACCAAAACGTTTGGGGCATTGTGAGTCACTTACTATCCGATTCCTGAAATCCAGAACCGAACTATCCAGATCAGGATCCAAACTACTCGGATCTGGATCCAAACTACTCGGATCTGGATTCAAACTATCCGGATCAGGATCCGGTAGAGGATCCGGATCCAAACTATCTGGATCTGGATTCAAACTATCTGGATCTGGATTCGAACTATCCGGATCATTGTCATTGTTTAATTGAGAAAATATAAATTTCCATTTTCTCAATGAAACAAAGCAATCTGGGGGAATTTTTGAAACTTTTTTGCTTAATCTGGATCCGAATAGTTCAGATCTAGATCCGGATACTAAGATCCGGATGATCCAGATACTCAGATTTGAGGAATCGGATCCTAATTATTTCGGATAATCCGATCCGGATAGTTTCAGCTCTACTGTGATGAGTGCTCATTGTAGACTGTTCCAACTAAAGCGGTGAAGGGCTTTGCGCAAAGAGCTGAAAACGAATTGGCTCGTCAACATCGGCCGAATGGGGGGGGGGGGCAAATGTGTCTAAGACGTTGTCCGTCAGCGCGAGTGGTCAGTAAATTCCACCTTTCTTTCTCCTTCCGAGAAAGATAATGAAGAATTCTTACATGACACATGTCACCCATGGAGCAATTGGTATCGCAAATGGTTCTAGCTGGGTGACATCTGCTGAATTCACCAAGTATATGGATTTTTTTTCTTTAAGCACACAGGTGCTAACGCTGGCTCACCAACACTGTTGCTGCTTGATAATCACACATCTCATTTATCAATTGAAGCAATTGATAAGGCAGTCGAGCATGGAATTACAATGTTAATTTTCCTTCCACATTGTACGTACCGTATGCAACCATTGGATGTCAGTGTATTTGGCCCATTAAAAACCTTTTATACAAAACAGTAAAATGATTGAAAAACGAACAACGTGGGTGTAGTTTTTATTTACCGCCACGCCAAAGAACATCAAATCGAGTTTCAAATCAATAGGCATTTACCCATTCGATGAAACAGTACTCATTGAAGAAGATTTTGTTGCTTCAAGACTCAGCAGAAAAAATCAATGCAGTATTAGCGACGACAGCGATTTGGAAAACCAACGCCGTACTGTAGTTCCTGGTGCCGATATTGAAACGACAGCGGATCCAGAAACGATAACTCATGAAGTGACGTCAACATCGGGTACCATATCATATGTAGTCCTTCGTGAGGCATTGTGAGGAATTGGTCCACTGAAACAATAGACACCAGTTAGAAAATCTAATTGTGGTCGTAAGACAATGAAAACCACCATTTTAACCTCACCTGAAGTTGTGTCCTAATTGAAAGCTGATGTCAAGCGCAAGAAGCTGGAAAAAACAAGTCGAGGTGAAGATGGAAAGGCACCAGTTCCAACCGAGCGAAAATATCATGCACAATCAACAACGAAACGAAATGCTTCATCTTCTGAAGACGAAGATGTTGACTTCTGCATATTTTCTATGGAGGATATGCTGAAGAAATTGAGCCAGAGTAATTCCATTCGTTTTGATTCATGCGATCAAGCTGTTTTTTTTCATTTGAAAAGCGTCAGTACTGGAGCTTATTTCACATTCCCGAATAATTTCAATATCTTCCTTTTTATATTTTTTCTCACTAATTCTTATGTATTTTCCAACCATATAATAAACATTTTACAACGATAACTTTTATTTTCGACTTAAGGCCGATTCACACCGCCCCGCGATAGTGATTGCGATAATCATATCGATAAACTAGCGACACAATTTCTTTCACACCAACGCAACAGATCACAGCGATAGTTACATGCATATGCCTGAACCAAATGAAGATATTTGGGAAAAATCTGAGCATGGCACAAATTAGAGTGTCCTAGTTATATTGGCTAGTATCGATGGTGGACATACCGAGATTATGTGTCACTTCAATGTGTCGACTTATTTTTTCAATTTGAAAAAGTTTGTCGTACTAACCATCGTTGATATCGAATATAAATTTTTATATATCGACGTTGAAAGATATGGAAAAAGTAGGGACGCAGGTGTTTTTAATATTTCGGATATATGGATGAAATTTTAATACGGTTTGTTCGAAGAATACCACCACATGTTTGCCTGATCAATATCAAAGAACACCTCACACCTCGATTGTCGATTAATGATTGCCTTTACAATTTTACTTGATGCGTCTATTCGCAGCAAGATGCACGACAAGAGCCTCAGAAAAATCAGTACAATACTTAAATTTACGCAGCCTTATAAGTAGATAATTGAAAACACATTTGGAATTTCGGCGCAAAATGGAGAATTTTTGTCAATCCTACTGCAACGCAGCCTGAAACAACTATTAACAAAGCTCCATAGCGTACTTCACATTTTTTTACAAACCGCAAATGAGAAGGATAATGATTACACTCAACATTTGGAGCCCTTTTTAATAAAATGGGGGGTAAATAAATTTTGAAGTTAATGGAAGGAAACCAACGGAAGAAATTTACCCAATCCAACAACGTTTTTGTACTTGCATTACAACCTACGTACGTTAAGTAAGCACCACATCCAGTTTCCTTTAGATAAAAGGACATGACAAATTTATCTTTTTCACGACAAATTAACGACAAATTCCAAGATATGAAATTTTCCAATCGGATTAGGTTTGCCCGAGTTCTAGTGAGTTGCTGTGCTAACTGGACGTCAACTTAGCAGCACATCCAGTTTCCTTTAGAAAAAAGGACATGACAAATTTATGTTTTTCACGACAAATTAACGACAGATTCCAAGTTATGAAATTTTCCAATCTGATTAGGTTTGGCCGAGTTCTAGTGAGTTGCTGGGCTAACTGGAGGTCAAGTTAGCACCCTTATCCAGTTGCCTTTAGAAAAAAGGGCACGAAAAATTTATGTTTTTCACGACAAATTAACGGCAGATTCTAAGTTATGAAATTTGCCAACCTGATTAGGTTTGGCCGAGTTCTAGTAAGTTGCTGTGCTAATTGGACGTCAAATTAGCACCACATAAAGTTTCCTTTAGAAAAAAGGACACGACAAATTTATGTTTTTCACGACAAATTAACGACAAATTCCAAGATATGAAATTTTCCAATCTGATTAGGTTTGGCCGAGTTCTAGTAAGTTGCTGTGCTAATTGGACGTCAAGTTAGCACCACATCCATTTTCCTTTAGAAAAAAGGAGATGACAAATCTATGATTTTCACGACAAATTAACGACAAATTATGAGATAGTTCCGAGTCAAATCGGGCGAATTCGTGTTGCTAGCTTTACGTACGTCTATGACCTCACTTCGTTTAACACTTCCCATTTGTATTCTAAGGACACAACAAATGAACTCTGGTGGCGATGTCCGCAGGGTCTCAGTGGACCAGTCACCAATACTCTTGTAAGCTAACTCAACCTGTATTGAATTCCTTGGCAATACGTCTATGACCTCACTTCGTTTAACACTTCCCATTTGTATTCTAAGGACACAACAAATGAACTCTGGTGGCGATGTCCGCAGGGTCTCAGTGGACCAGTCACCAATACCCTTGTAAGCTAACTCAACCTGTATTGAATTCCTTGGCAATATCAACCCCCCCCCCCTTTGCCCTTTTTTCTACTATTTTTAGAATATTTTAAATACGGATCATATAAAGTTGACTATTTGCACTATTTGCTATTTCGCAATAGACGATTAAAATTGTGCATGCTGCGATAAACATTTGAATCGCTGGTCAAAAACTGCAGAAATTCTTTATATCGCTGTAATTTATCGCGTTGGTGTGAGCGTTTACATACAAAACTATGTATAGCGATCTATCGCTGTCGCCTAGTTATCATTTACGCTACATTATCGTAATCGCTATCGCCACATTATCGGTGTGAATCGGCCTTTAATCCATACGGTGACTAACAATTTCCCAACATTTTTTGAAAATCTCAAAAACGTATGTATTTTTGCCAACGTTCAGATTTTTTTAGCAGTAAATAATTTCAAGAAACTATTTAAGATAAAAGTTAGGGATTCCTTCCTAGTAACATAAACCATTATGAAATTTTGAAAAAAAAAAAATTGATTTTTATGGCAGCTATCGAGTTTCGAAAAAGTGTGACTCACAATTCCCCAATGTCCCATACATTTTTTTTTTGTATATTATTTCATGAATAACATCAACTCTTCTCAAGCGAATACGTTTAAGGACGAACAAATAGGAGAAAGTAGCTAATTTATTTCATATAGTTCCATAGGGAAATGTTCTCCTTGAAATCTTTAATGATAAGTAGATTCATGACTCGAGCCGAAATCTTTCTTGCGAGCAGAAAAGTTTAAAAAATCTGCTGAAAACTTTCTCTTAGCTTGTGCATTTTTTTTTATTGCAAAGTAATACTAAAGAAGTAAAAAATATCGCTGGAGGTGAATATTGTAGAACTCTATCTTAAAATATGCAGCAAAAAGGTAAAGTTAAAATTGTACCAACACACAATTAGCATTTCTTCTTCAGACTTGATTTTAATAAGTTCCATTGAGTGTTTTACATGCAGCAACTTCCGGTTCTCTTGAGTTTTTCGCGCTATCCGAAATGATAATTATATAGAAATTTTCATCCGCTGAAAATACGGTGTCACATCTGATGACATTTAATTTGTACCCGTTTTAATTAAAACGAATTTTGAAAATTAATTTTCACAAAAGTTATTGCATTTGTTTTAAATATTTTTTTTATTTTAATTTTGTTGCAGATTGCGTCCGGTTGTTTTAGAGCCGCAACCAATAAACCGCAGGTAAGTGTTTGTTTTTGATAACATTTGTTTGTACATAGTCTGTAGGCCTGGAAATACTGCGATGCGGTTACATATTTACTATTTACTGCCTCATCTAAAATTCTAAAATTGTTTTACTGCGGTAGTTATGTAGGTGCACAATGAATTCGCCCCTAGTTTAGTTTAGCTAGGCCAATGAAGTTTGCAATTTCAGAATGGAGAGCTGCGCGTTTATATACATACAGTAGACAAACTCTGGGGCCCATTATATTAAATTTATTGCTAATTATAGAGCTTTTAATTTGTCCGTCCTGGGAATTATGTTGTTTTAGATAAAAAGAGAATCTATAATATTGAAAATGTGTACCATAAAGATACGTTAATGAGAGGGGATGGGGGAATAGAATGGACAAATTTTAGTATCTATTCATGTATTCATCGTCCCAGCAATATTCGGTAGCTATTCGATTTTATTCTTAAATGAGAATGGCCTACTTTCATATAATCAGCTTTTAGAATGAATTTAGTTGATTTCAATATAATTATTAGAGACAAAACCTAATCAATTTGATCACTTTAAAAATAAATTAAGTAATTAAAAGTTGGCTAAAGATAAAATTATAGAATTTAATTTATTTAAATCTCACCTACACATATATACACATATATGTATGTAATTATACGAGTAACACAGAAATAATTTGATTTTCAATTTAATTTCCAAAGTAAACATTCCTCCGGCTTTATTCCCATTAATTCGTTTTGCCTACCAGAGGAACAGGATAATTCACAGTGAACTATGCTTTGACAATTTTATTTAATTTCTTTGTTAATTAGTGCAGTGCGATACACAAAACGGATTTTAGACAAATCCAAATGGTTAACAAAAATAAAAAAGAAGAAATTAAATAAAAATTAAATTAAATGGAAATGAATTTTCATTTGAATCGTTGATATATGTGTGAATGCCATAAAATAATACTCAACCTCACAAATAGAATCCTCAGTTTTATGTATGTATGTATATCATCGATTTTAATTTATTTATTTTAATATTATATTCGAGGGGGTGCTGAAAACTAAATCGCAAGTATATTTACATTTTATCGAAGGAAAAATGTATTCAGAGGATGTGTGGGGTTTAAAGAGGATGAAATTGTATGAATTTAAATTGTAAAAATTGTGAAAGTTTTTTTTTTATTATGAATAATATGAAAAATAAATGATTTAATAAATGCGTGGAATAATATTCGTGTGATCCGTTTGTAGATATATTGGAAATTCTTCATTCAACTGAATGAAATAATAAAAAATATCCTGTTGAATGCATAGCAATTATGTATTAACCTTTATCGAACAGAATTATGGTTTTTAATATTTGATTTATTTTTTCTTCATAAATATATTCTACTGAATATAACTATATCAAATTTTTATTATTATTATTATTAATCACGAGACATAAAAATCGTGTCCGAAATTTGTAAAATTCAACTCTAAGCGCTTTAAGGCTAGGTTACCGTTCATGACGATGAATAACTCGATTTTTTTTTTTACATAATTTTCATCATTTAGAACACGTGGGTAAAAGAATATTTTTATACCCTAGATAAAATCTATAGGGGGTATACTAAGTTTGTCATTCCGTTTGTAATGCATAGAAATAATGCTGCTGGAGCAAAATAGACTGACACCCAAGATAAAATCTGGAGTCTTCTTGTAAAGGAGCTGGAGAGGCCAGAGTTGTTACTTCCTCAGCTTCAACTCCTACAACAGGAGTCCAAGAAGAAGAGGAAGTACAACGATGTTGCTCGGTTAGAGCGACTTAATAGGAAGGTGGAAGAATTGACTCAGGAGCATCGCTTGGCCGATTGTCCTCGTCAGTAGATGTCGAACATTCATCGTTTGAGCTTTTCATCTCTTTGAATGTGCAAGATAACTTCTATCAACACCGGGGGTTTAAGTGCTCATACAAGATTACACAGCACTATCGAACATGTCAAAATGTTCGATATAGACATCGCGATTCAACAGGAGATGAATTTTACACAAGACACATAAACACAACTTGAGCGCTATGCTTATTTACGCACTGGCTATGCAATGTTGGCCACACCTACGCCTCGTCGCCGAGGCTCAGGGGTGGCAATCATTGTATCCAACAAATTTACACTATCGTCTCCTGTCTATACATATATATTCCCAGGCTTCGCTTCTTCCTTGGATTTTGTCATTCAAGACAAACATATCAAGGTAGTACTCGTATACCTTCCTCATGACCAGGACATTACAAGACAAGTTCTTGATAGTGTTCAGTCCTGTCTGGTGAATTTTAGTGGCGAAACTGTCCTCGGAGGTGATTTCAACTGCACCCTGAATCCCTCAATGGATCGGCACTCTGGAGTTGAGTTCCACTCTGTCAATGCTACTCCGTTGAGGAATTTTGTCGGTGTTTGCAGACTCGTGGATATCTATCGTTGGATGCATCCTATGACTAGGTGATACACGAGGGTCTCTCGAAAGATCCACGGTAGTCTCGCAGGCTCCAGAATTCATAGACTTTACATGTCACCTGAAATATTAGAACATTTCGTTGGTGTCACTCATGAAGTGTTCGGTTAGCGATCATCTTCTTGTAGTGACGACCAGCACTCTAGTTGAAAGACGAACTGCATACTTGATATTCAACAACTATTTGTTGAATTCCGAGCAGTTCATCAATGAGTTCATTGTAGTCTGGCACGATTGGCAAGAGAGGAAAGCTGACTTTCCTTTTCTTAGTCAATGGTGGGATGTTGGAAAGCTCCAAATTCGATCTTTTGCCGAGACGAGTTTCAATCAAAGTGGGTATCAAGCTTGTCGACCGAGATCTCTCGGGTGGAAGCTCTTCTGCCAACTCAGCCGGAGTTGATTTAGAATAAAGGAACGCTTGGCAACACAAACTTTCAAGCACGGCTTTTTACTGTGCGGCCAATCATGCTGGCTGAGCGAACGCGATTCTCCAACCGAGTACTTCTATCAGACGACTAGACGACGTACTGCATCTTGTGAGGTCGATTCGATAATTGATGAATCTGGACAAGTCCTCAACGGACAACAGCTATCAGAATATATTCGAGACTACTACAGTAGTCTCTACTCTGAATCGACGTCGACAACATCCTCGACCACTCATGAATTTCTTGAGAATATTCCCACTTTCTCTGAAGATAGTAAGGAGCTCCTGGATACAGTAATCACATTGGAGGATATGATTGCTGCGACAAAGGATCTAAGGCGACACACTTCACCTGGTTATGACGGCTTGACTCCAGAATTCTTCATACGTTTCAGGGATTTATTAATTCCTGACCTTTTGGAAGTCTTCAGTTCGGTGGCTGAGACATATTCAGACTTTTCGGTATCGGCTAAATATTGTCGTTCATTCGACTTCTTATTTTAATTCGGTTTCGGTCTCGGTTCTAAATTACAAAATTTTATGCTGACAATTCGCTCGTTTAGGTCATTATTTTGGAACTACTTGGAACTGCCACTTACATAATTGTCAAAATTGGGGACTGGTTTTAAATTTTTTGTTATAATATTGATCTTTTTCAAAATTCTTGTGACCGTTTTTAGGCTCTTTTGAGAATTTCGTTTGAATTGGGTTTAATTTTTGTGTCATTTTGTTTTAGTTTTGTGTCATTTGTTTAGTTTAATTGTTTTATTTGTCCCTATTGACTTTTATAACTTTAGTTTAGCTAGTGCCATTTGTACCCTTTGTAGAGCCTTTTGCCGCCTATTTTTAAGGAATTTTAAAAAGAGCCTAATTGTCCGGAATTTTGTTTGGAGAATTCTAGGTAAAATCCAAAGTTCCTTAATGGTCGATGGTTTTGGCCCTCATATACCCACTCTTATTATGCCTTCCATTTTAGATCAATTTGTACAGCATTTAAGAGATCCTTTTTCAAACGATGGGTCGACCTATTGTTAGTGTCAGGTGCTCATCTAAGATTATCTTGAATTTTATTTCAAAATTATAATATTCCGGATTAATATTTGAGATAGAAATAATCGCAGGGTTCTATTCTCGGTCTTCTTCTCTTGTATCTAAATGTATACATAAATGATCTACCCACAATTTCGCAATATGCTTTGTCCACTTAGATTAGTTGTCTATTTATGAATATAGGAGGGATTTTAACTTAATTGATATAAGTACCACTTTCATTATAGACTGTAATAGATGTCTTCAGAATCATTTCTGTGTTGTATAGGAGAAAACGTTACTTGCCGAAAATGCGATAAAAACTTTTATTTAATGGTACAAATCAAGTATTTCCAGCATATCAAGTAAAAATGTTTAGTACAATGGGCCGCCTTGGCCTCCGTGCTTGAAATATTTCGTCCTCTTGCCTATAAAAATAGTAATAAAAAAATAAATAAAATAAAAATGGTTAAAAATCAAATGAAAAATTGTATTCAGTCATTGAAAATTCTTTTATTAGAAGTTTTAAAGCTGGAAATAACAAGCGAAACACAAGTGGCATTTCCTAAAAAGATGTAATTTGGATCAATTGCATCGTCATTTAGAAATCTGGGCATTGAGCTAAATACCACGTGTAGAAAGGTTGGAAAGGTTTATTCTCCACTGCGAATGTTACGAATGTCCGCGAATGTGTTCTTACAATACATGCGTATGACGAAATTTGCTACAGCTCTCCAGATACTAAACTTTATAAGGTTTCGTTATTATGATATTAGACTTTTCTTTTATCTTGTCATTCACCTGCATCGGAAATCAATCTCGCCCTCGAAAAACTATTTTTTTTACCTTAATTTAAAAGAAGTGTTAAAATCGATAACCAATCTGGTAGTTAAAAAAATTCGGGAGTGAGGCCTAAGAAAATACGTGCGTGAAGTTAGCACCGCAACTTCGCCTGACTTAGTTCGGTATTATCTCAAAATTTTTCGCTAATTTGTCGTGTCCTTTTTCCTAAAGGAAACTGGGTGGCATGCTAAGTTGACGTCAAGTTAGCACCGCAACTAATCTGAACTCAGCCAAACCTTATCGGATTTGCAAAAATTTCACATCTTGGAATTTATCGCTAATTTGTTGTAAAAACCCTAAATTTGTCGTGTCCTTTTTTCTAAAGGACACTGGGTGTGGTGCTAAATTGGAGTCATGTTAGCACCGCAACTTATTAGAATTCAGCCAAACTTTATCGGGATAGGAAATTTTGGAATTTGTCCTTAGTTTGGCGTGAAAACCATAAATTTGTCGTGTCCTTTTCTCTAAGGGAAATTGGATGTGGTGCTAAGTTGACGTCAAGTTAGCACCGAAATTCATTAGAACTCAGCCAAACCTTATCGGATTAGAAAATTTTGCATCTTGGAATTTGTCGTTAATTTGTCGTGAAAACCATAAATTTGTCGTATCTTCTAAGGGAAACTGGGTGTGGTGGTAAGTTGACGTCAAGTTAGCACCGCCACTTATTAGAATTCAGCCAAACTTTATCAGATTAGAAAATTTTGGAATTTGTCGTTAATTTGTCGTGAAAACCACATATTTGTCGTGTCCTTTTTCTAAAGGAAACTGGGTGTGGTGCTACATTTTCGCCAAGTTAGCACGACAACTCAATACAACTCGGCCAATCCTTATCGGATTAGAAAATTTTACAGCTTGGAATTTGTCGTTATTTTGTCGTGAAAACCATAAATTTGTCGTGTCCTTTTTCTAAATGAAACTGAATGTGGTGCTAAGCTGACGTGAAGCTAGCACCGTAAATCACTGGAACTCGACTAAACCTTATCGGATATGGAAAATCTTACATCTTTGAATTTGTCGTTAATTTGTCGTGAAAACCATAAATTTGTCGTGTCCTTTTTTCTAAAGTAAACTGAATGTGATGCTAAGTTGACGGCAAGTTAGCACCAAAGGCGTAGACAGGAAGGGGCATTGGTGGGCGCATCCACACGGTGCCCCGCCAGAAAAACAATACAAAATTATGAAATCAAATTAATCGATCAATTACATTTAATTAATTAAATATATTAATTATTTAGTTGCCCTGATATACCACGAATGCAGCATTACCAGACCAGTTTTTTTCTCGATCCCTCTGCGTTTCTTATTCATAGGTTCACTCAATTTCACATTGGTTTATGACAAAGGACAAACCTCTGTACGCAAATTTCTCTAATTACTCCCCGTTCTGTATTAGATTTTTACATTGAGTCATTGAGTTTTGTGAAGATGTATGAAATGAAAACAGTTCAAAAATGAAAAAAAACTCACACAGATTCACCTAGTAATTAATAGTTACTTTCAAAACTGCTTCTTTACTTGTCTTCATATGTCTTAGACACAGAGTTTTACCTCAGCATTTCAGGAAAACTTTCATCCTTCCTAGCGCTACATATAATGCCTAAAAAGTTTTTCACTAAAATTAATCATGGCTTCCGTCACATTTGGAAAATTCTCTGGCAAACTGAAAATTTCTTATTAGAAGTGCTGTGAAATAGCACAATCACGCGAGAGTCTGAAAGTTGTATTTGATGGAAGTTTCGTATACGTAGGTAGATGTGCTTGCAGGTGAGAAACTTTTCATATTCACTGATGCAATTTTGATACTTTCGCGTTAATGTTAAAGTCATAAAACTACCTTGGCGGTGCGATAAAAAAATTTAAGTTTACCCTCTTGCACATATATTTATACGTATATACATATATGGTTTTAAATGAAATATAACTTTCTCACACATACATACAGATATATTACTTGGCCCCACGCCTTATGGAACTTTTACAATTTCAATTTCAACCCTGTCAAGGCGTTTTATACTGTGCAGTGAAATTTTTCATCTGCATCAGCTTTCAAGTTCTTTTCCCCATTTGTGAATGGTCTCTTCCTTAATCGCAACGGATTACTCTCAATTCATGGAACAATGAGCAACGTCGGTTCGTCAGTTGGTTGGGAAATGGGAAATTTTCAATGTTCAGCGCTAAATGTATAACGATCAGACTACGACGACTACTAGCGGTCATAGAGGCCGCATATACCGCAGTCACTTGTAGAAGGACGAAATCAATAGCTTCGGATAGAGCGAGCTGTAGTAAGGGATGAGAAAACGGGTCGGAATATTGCTTACAGGAGAATCCTTTCACTTGAATGTAATTTCATCCTCTTATCTATCTCTCGCAAAATTTCAGTGATGAGATAACATTTTTTGAATGTTTATCTTCTCGCACTAGCATCCCTTTGTCAGCAAAGATTTTTCTCATTTGCAAGCACATTCTCATCTTAACTTCATCCGAAAATTTGTGTCTCTATAGAAGACATTCTAAATTCATCACGTGGAATAAATTAGAACTTTCTAAAAAAGAAAAAGTTTCAATAGGCAAACGATGTTTTTTTTTATCATTTAAATACATTTCCCCATCCCTTCCAATAATACATCTTTCACCCCCTTCCCCAATAACAGCTTTAATAGAAAATTTCTATGGATGGCTTAAGAACTAAGTTTTTGTGGAGTTTGCCTGCCTGAATAGGAATGATATGTGTGTGTATGTGTAATGTGTGTGTGCATGAGGAGGACTGGCTGTGGACTGCTGGAAGAACTCTCATCGAAAATTCCTAAAGACATTCGGCTTGGGCGATCATTTTCGTATGTTTGGCCCTCCCCAGTCCAAATCTCAACCCACCAAGAAGAAGAATAAATAGAGAGACGGACGCCATTTTTCCATCGATAACGTCGTCCAGTGAATGGAGGTTAAATGCGACAATTTTTTTCGCAACTCTGAATTGAAAATTGGAAACGTTTCAATGTTGTCGCTACACAAACGGTTTTGTGAAAGTTTTCAAAATTATTTTCGTTCACTTGGGTTGCTGCACTCCAGGGACTAATTTCCAGCAGTTTTTGTTCTTTGTTTTCAACTTTTACGTTTTTTGCTCTTGTTTTTTTTTTTTTTTTGCTACGGAAAGAATTAATTTGCAACTTTGCAAACAAATTTCAGTTCCAGCAGACTATAAATAGGGGTGAATTGGGAGTGGTGGAGGTAAATTAGTTAATTCATGATGAGGATTGACAGAATCAGGGAGGGGTCGATGTTGATGTGGCACTTGTGTAACAAAGCATGCATTGTTTTGCAAATGTTTAAACTTTGAAACACCATCCACAGTGAGTGAATCTGTTAGGGATTCAGTGATTTGAAAATTACAGGAAATGTACGAATACCACCTATGTGTAAATGTATGTGAAAAAGTGTATGTTCTACAAGGTTTTCGGTTTTTGATGCTAATTTGTGTATAACAGTGTGGAAACTGGGTGAAATGGTATTGCATTCGAGTTGTATATGGCCTTCTTTATATACTCTAGTGGTTCTAGTGCTTTTTAAAAAAATCAAAATTAGGGCTCCGAAAAATGTGATGAAAAAGCATACTCGGCTTTTTCACTGCCTATTTATAAGAACATGATTTTTTTTTCTGTCTTCTTCAGTAATAATTGTAGAGGCAGTGTCTGAATTTGTTCTATTCGAACATTTAGGTCTCCAGCACAGTATTTAAATTTACTATCTGTTCGGCAGCTAAACATTCTGACAGGTTGACACAATCGGAACAGTTACTGTAAACAGGTATTATGTTAATAATTGTCCAGTCAAATATAAGCCGAAAAAATGCTAAAGATCGTATTTGATTTGTTTCAGGCTGCAATTTTAAGGTTTGGTGTAGGGTGGTCATGGGAATACTGTCACAAAATGCGACGTCTCAGGGCCAAAACAAAGGGGTGAAAGACAATAAAAACATCCCCATGATAATCTATTTGCCATGGTGCGGATCGGAAAAGATAAAATTTATAAAAAAAATTAAAAATGCTATTTCATTCAACAGACCTGTAAAGTACTTAAGTACTAGTAATAGTACCAGTAGGTACCTGGACTTGTACTTGAAATTTTTATAAGTACCAGTACGGGGATGTACTTAAAAATTTTTTAAGTACCAGTACCGGGACTTGTACTTGACATTTTTATAAGTACGAGTACCGGGACTTGTACTTAAAATATTTCAAGTCCAGGTACTGGTACTGTACTGGTACTTGTACTTGAAATTTTACAGATCTGTCATTCAGAATATGTTTCAAAATAAAAATGTCTCAGGTGGCCAACCCCTATCTCGTAAGGCCGCGACACGAAAAGCGAAACAACTTAAGGGTGGACACATCGCTGTATGTGTATGTGTATGTGTAACATGTGGCCAATTATTTCAATTCTGCAACATTTTTGGTTTAAGAGCTACCAACTTGAAGAAGCTTTATTTCTCTAGGAAGGAACAGAAAAACGGGGGAATAAAGAATTTTTTCGGACTATATATGTTGCACAATATTTGCGTACATGTTTTACTGTAGTGCATCTTGGAACATTTTTTATTTTTTTTTTAGACATTTTGGCTGATTGTGTAAAGCGAAAAGAGATATGAGGATTTTTCCTTAGAATTTTATCTTTTCAGTTCGATATGTCTGCAGTTTTGCATACTCGATGGATTTTAGGGTTGTAGGTAACTGCGACTGTCTAAGCGTGGGAAATGGAAGCAGTTGTGATTATAAGTACCTCATAAAATATTTGTCTGTGAAACCAAGTTAGCTAATTCACATCAACCGGCACCGACAGATACCGGGCATGTAACAGAAACTTCACTACCGGTCGCTATTGGTGGATAGAAACCAGACCGGCATTTGTCGGTTGCTGGTCTAGCTACGAAGTTAACATGGGATCACTTTTGTATAGTTTTCTCGCGATACCTGTCTTAACTGAAAGTTCCTTTTCCGTTTTATAGCGACAGTTATATGTGCATGAAAAATGCCGGTGCCGGTTGATACCTATCTGTGTCGGTTCATGCTGTGCCGGTAAGTGTGCATTGACCTTTATTTGTTTTTAATTATTCTAATGTTTTATAATGGGAGCGGTAGGGTGGTACGGAAAGAATCGGTTGATACTATGTAATGAATTAACGGTATTGACTAGACACGGGTGGATCGTTAAATAGATGGGACGCCTGCGAAGCCTGAATGGGTTGGATATCTGGAATGATACAGGAATGAATAGGGTAGATAGATGAGATGGATAAATGAGATGTCCAGATGCTTCGCAGCAATGAATATATGGATGAGGGGAACAGACCTCTTTGGCAACATTTTTTTTTATTTTAATTGAATTTCCATTGAACTGTTTTAGTATAAGTATTGAACTTTTTAGAATATAATACTAAGCTAGGATAGTGGTCAGAATGAATTTGTGATAATAGAAATATATGAGTTGAATAAAATTTTTATACTTGCACATACAAGCTGAGTTATCCCTTACAACCTTTCGCTTGAGCACAGATCTCACATTGGTCCTTCGAGCCGGATAACTCAGCTATTCAAATATAGAATTGAGAAAAAATATATTTCTTGAGAAAAACTAAGCCTCTCTATAAATTGCCGGGGGATGACGAATCCAGTATATCTGACGCCGGGGACGCTACCATTAGCTCAGTATAAGAGTTGGTTGAGTCCCAAAAAGAGATAAACGATTTAATGGAAGACTTATTTAAAAGGTATCAAATAGAAGCCAGAAAAAATACTGTCAAATCGACAGAAAACGATTACAAAATTTTACCGAATATTGGAAAGAATTCCAATCGCGGCATAGGGCAATTCAAAGGAGAGCGACAAAAGAAGATCACCGATTAGAATATTTCACGAAAGAGATATTTAGTGATGTGCAGGAGTATTATATTGAAAAAGCAGCAAGAATGGAAGAGAATATAGACAGACTAACACCAACGCCTATCAACAATCCTACTCAGACTCAGACATCACATGCTAGCACAAATTCATGTAATAATGAAAGACTCCCCAGAATTAAGCTTCCCACCTTTAATGGAGAATGAGTGAAGAATGCGATGCAAACTACCGACCAGCTTGGCAGCTCCTGAAAGATCGCTATTCAAATAAGCGAATTTTGGTCAACGTACAATTAAAGAAATTATTGTCTCTCCCTTCTATAAACCATGATACCGCTGAAAATATCAAAAGACTACTAGGCAATATAACCGAAGCATTATTAACTTCAAAAACTCTATAGAGGTTGAAACAAAAAATTGGGATCTAATAGTCATATATTTGACAGTGCAAAAACTACATCCAGACACACATCAATTATGGGTGCAAAGTTTACAGAGTAGCACAGACCTACGTGAATTAAAAACTTTAACCAAATTTCTAGAATCTTGCTTTCGAATTGATAGGAAGGAAAACTACGTCATCCAATATGACACAGAGAAAACCATTCTCAACTAAACCAACTTATGGACTTTTCAACAAAACTAAGAGTTCAGAATCAAATCTACCCACCTACAGAAAAGTCCTCTTGCAGCCATTGCAAGGGTGACCATATCATATTTCATTGTCCAACCTTTAGTAATATGAGCACCCGACATGAAATTGTCACAAATAAGCACTTATGCAAAATTTGCTTATCTCCCAACCACATAACCTCAAATTGCACTAGCAATAAAAAGTGTTATCATTGCCAGACTATTGCTCCACTGTCCAATGTCACATAGTGACATTACGTCAAATCATTTGATTTAGCCTCAGTCATTAAATCCAACAAAAGTCGCTAGGGCAACACCGAAAGGCGAGAGCTCATAACTGGATGCGGCGGCTATAAAAACCGACAAGCCGCAGCAGAAAATTATTCTTGTTTCAGACCTCATCTGGTTTAGAGACTAATCTAAGCACAAGAATATTCCCAACCTCATTATAGAAGATTAATTCTATATTTCAGAGAATAATCTGAAAATCCTATCATTTCCAATATTCCGTCCCACACCTAAGCAGAAGTTTAATTCTGCGCAGAGATTAATCTGCTCAAGTCCATACCACTTCTAGACAGAAGTTTAATTCTGCGCAGAGATTAATCTGCAAAAGTCCATCCCACACCTAGGCAGAAGACTAATTCTGCTGCAGAGATTAATCTGCTACATCTCTACACATTTACAGAAGAATAATTCTGACGCAGAGATTAATCTGTGATTTTTTTAAAGTAGCATATTACTACACTTCTGCGCACGCGCAAAATACAATCAGAGACTAATCTGACTCATTTAACAATTATATCACTTTACTTCCTTGTGCCCTTACGTACGAGCAACAGCATTTTGCTGCCCCTGTGCTTCAAGCGCACTAGCAGCATCAATATTTTCCCTTTTTCTGTGTTTTGATGACAGATAATAATTCTAGTCTTCTCTTCCTTTTCAGAACGAGGAGAAAATTGGCACCGCCTGAGCAGGAGCTCATTGAATTTTAATTTGAATTCTAATTTGTCGTTTTTATTATTTTTTTATTACATTTATTTTTCTCTTTGTTACTTGAAGTTTTTATTGAATTTTATAGTAGTTTGTAGGTTAGTTTTTAGTTCTGAATTTCTTTTTTTTAATGAATTTATGATATAGTTATAAGCATTTAATTTGAATAAAAATTTTATATCTGAATTTAAAAAAAACTGAGTTGTCCATTACAAACCGGCGCTCCCTCCCACGTCCGAGACTAGCTCTCACACCTGTACACAACTTATCCTTTCATTTTGATCAAAAGAAACACTGTCAACATATAAAAAACCGTTACGAGAGATTATTTTGCCACATAGTCAGTTTTGCAATTTATATTTTGTGAGTGTGGTCGGTTTTCACTCAATGAGTACGGGGGATAAGTTATATCTTAAAAATTATAGTCACGAGTGATGCTGCTTTTAGAAAACACATTCATTTTTGAAGTAGAGACTTCGCGGTTAATCATGAAAAACAATCCAGATATTGTTTATCCAATGATAAACTTCCGCTTCGACTTTATTTAAATATTAAAAAAAAGAAATTCTTTATAATATTATGATAGAATAAGAGCCGCAATTTCCTCAATAACAATTGCAATGTTTACTCGAACAGTCCTATAATTATTTTTGGTACATTGGCATTCACATAACATCAAAGGCACAAATTTTATTGTATTAACTAGCAGGATGTAAGCGGATAATTGACACCTTCGCATAACGAAATCACATGACCAGGTTCCAAGTCTCCTGCAATAAATCCATAATCTCCCTAATTGAGTTAAATGTAGCGCTGTTTTGATGAGGGAAATAAATGTCGTCTATGTCCATAAGATTAACCTCAGGCCTCCATCAACATTAATCAGAAGTTAAGTCCATTCATAGAAACTGTTTTATCGTCTTTGTAAAAAAATAATTAAATAATAATAAAGAGACTACTCGTCAATCATCCTTGGATCTTCCAAGCCTCTAAATGAGCCTAAGGATAATTTCCTTGAAAAAAAAAGAAAATGGATTTAGATTCGAACATTTCCAATATGCCATTTACAAACGTATACAGCTTTATAAATGGACCGTAGGCTTCGTATGTAGAATATAGTAAACAGTGAAGACTTGTGTGCTATATAAAATGCCCCATTGCTGGAAATTTCTTGGCATAAACAAATCTGGATTCTCCCCAATTCCATGCTACACCTGCTACAGCTGCAATATTTTCCGTATATCTGGCTGATCCAGCCCGTGATCGACTCATAACATTACATTAACTTGGCGGAGAAGTTCAAATTTATTGAAAAAGAAATACAACTGTTTCTAAGTCAGTCTTTCCTTTGTCCTGGAAATATACTAATGTAGTACGCATTCCAAAAAAAGTGGACATGTCTCCGTCCTGAGGATAACAGGCCTATCAGCCTGCTTTGTTTTCTTTCCAAAGTACTGGAAAAGTTCGTGTATAGGCTAGTTCAACGTTTCATATTAAAGAATAACCTCAGAAGTGAAAGGAAGTCCGGTTTTCATCTTGAGCTTAGTTGTGAAAGTGGCACCTTGAAGGTGACAACTGACATTCGGTCATCGCTCGATAACAGAGATATCGTCATTTTCACTCTCCTTGATTTTTCAAAATCATTTGACAGCATTTCTTATAAGAAATTCCTGAGCAAACTTCACAACAACTTTCATTTTTCATATGGGGATAGATTACAGCGTATGTGTGGTGACGAAAGTTTTTCACATTTTCTTCCCTTAACCAGTGGAGTTCCACAGGAATCCATTCTTAGTCCTCTACTCTTTATCCTATACATCCACGATTTCATATTTATGCCGATGACGTTCAAATTTATCTTAGTCGCCCCATAGCTAGCGAAGTAAGTGGGCATTTACACACAATCTTAAAATAAATCCCAATAAGTCTCAGTCCATTGCCTTTTAAACTGGTTTGATGGACTTTTTGGAATTACCAGCTGTCACTGAGAATGGTGCTATGATTCCCTTGGGCGCTACACTCTTAATTCGATTATTTAGTTCTGCCTTTCCTGCCTTGCCTTCTTGAGTCTTTTTAGTCTTATTTTTTATGTATTTACAAGCTTGTTATTACAGCCAAATCTCTATATTTAGCTGACTTGGTCCGACCACTTAACTCTGCTAGAGGGCGTAAGTTTTTGATACCTATATTCCAAACATCAGTCTTAGATTCGGGTCTTCAATTGTTCAGGCAATTCGTTATCATTTGTTATCTTTTATTGTTTTTAATTTTTCTCTTCTCTTCTTTTAATTTGAACTTTGATTTCATTTTTGAATTTGTGATTTAGTTTTTAATTTTAATTTGTCAATTTAATTTTTGATCTTAGTTTCAATTTTTTTTTTATATTTTTTATAATTTTTTATTTTAATTTTGGCTTTGGTATTAATGTTAGCCTTAGAATTTTGATTTGCCCGTCTATTCAATAGATGCCAATGTAAAAGATTGTCAAATTTGTCGTGTTGTTCACCAATAAATATTTATTATTACTAGAAGGAGTCCGTCGACGTTTCTCGGCGATAATATAGATGGCAACCCTACGAAGGAGTTGCACGATTGGTCCCATTTTCGAACTTAAATTTCCCTTTTTTAAAAAAGGCCTATGTGCAACATTTCAGCTCTCTACGTCAACGCGGTAGGTAGTGCCCAAATATATAGTGCAAAACTAAAGTTTTGAAAAGCAACACCAAGAAAGGGTCGCCCGATTTGCTCCACTTTTGAACCTGTAATTGCAATTTTTATTAAAACGCCGTGTACAAAATATGAGCTCTTCACCTCGACGCCTTCTCAGGTAGACTCAAAGTATATAGTGAAAGAACAAAAAAAACAATGTTTTGTATGGCAACACCAGGATGGAGTATCGTGATTTAGTCCATTTTAAAATTTTATTTACCATTGCTATGGAAAGACCACGTACCAAATTTCAGATCTCTACGTGAACTCGTTGCCAGACAGTGTCCAAATATATACTAAAAAACGAAAAAATATTTGTTTGGCAACTCTACGAAGGTGTTGCCTGATTTAGGCCATTTTTGAACATGTATTTTCAATTTTTATGAAAACGTCTCGACAACAGCACCATTTATCATATCCAAAACTACGCTATCTCTCAACCAACTGGAACCAACCAAACACATTCACAAAATTTCATTGAAATAGGTCCGGTAGTTTCCGAGATTAGCGTGTACAAACACAGCCGTCAAAAATTTTGGACAGTGATTTAAAATGTCACCTCTTAATGGAAAATCCTGTATTTATCACATTTTTCCTATTAATTGTTTTTAGATGGTTCTGAAAATTCCTACTAGTATTGAATAGTGTAATTAGAATAGAATAGAATAGTTTATTTACGGTTATGTAGGAAAAAAAGCCGCAAATAAGATTAAATCGGTCATTACAAGCAACTAATAATACAAATTCAAAATTCGAAAAATTGTACTACTAAACGTAAAATAACAATTAAAATAAATAATAATAATAAATTCATAAATTTATTTAATTTATTTCCATATATGTACCTATTATTATTTTTATTTCTATTGACTGTGATAGCTTTTTAGCTTTTGACTTAGTTTCTGTGTGCAATATTTAATAAGAACATTGATTTAAATATGTAAGGAAGAATTAATTGTATTATTGTATGCCCTGAAGATGGCCCAAACAAAGGACCGAAATATAGGCAGAAAACGAAAATAAATAAACGTTCACAAGGTCGTTAAACCCATCTTTTCATTCACTACATAATATCTACATGACCACCATTCAGATTTATATCAAATAAATAAAATAAAAGAAATAAAAATTTAGAATATATAACAACTAAGAGCTAAAAAAACACAATGCCAAGAACACCTAAAACAAAACCAAATGCCTATTCCAAAACGGTGCTACAGCGCGCTATCCGCTCCATAAACTTACGAGTCAAGCACGAACAAGATAAGCCTTTTCATTACTGAGAATGAAAGCTTGGTATCAGCAAATCGAAACGCCTTGTGGAGCCCAAAAATTCTCATTTATTAAATAGATAGCTTGAGTTTTTAGTATATATGAGATTATGTAGCCTACGTAATCGGAATAGCTTTAAAGAGCAACCAAGTAGATGGTTACCATGTTGCGAAACATGATCGAATCTCCTAACGCAGAAGACGAATCTTGTGCAGTCGTGGAAAGCCACATTTAGTTTGGAAGAACAGGAGGAATACAAGTGAGGGAAAAGGAGGCAGCCATAGGAAAAGTACGGCAGAATCAAAGATTTAACGAGGATCGAACGCATTTTCACAGACAAAGTTCCCGAAGACAAATACAGCCGACAAAGCTGACCATAAATCCTACTTGTCATATCGTTAACATGGTAACAGCATTGCATTCGAGGATTGATGAAGATACCAAGATTTTTGAGACGATTCGAAAATTGCAGCCGCGTGTAATTTGAAATTACAAGTGGAAGGTCAGATACTCAGCTGTTGTGCGATAGAACGCGATGCACTGCGACTTTCCAGTATTAAGCAATAAAACATTATTATCAGCCCAGCGTGCAATATTGCGCAAATCAGAACTTAGCCAATTAATACAATCCTCCACAAGTCCTATTATAGTCGGTCGCCTGAGGTACACCTGCACATAATTGGCATACAAGTGAACTTTGCAGTCTTCAACAACATTAGTAAGGTCATTTAAATACAGACTGAAGAGCAAGGGGCCAAGAATAGAGCCCTGAGGGACACCACAATTTAGAAGCAAGGTACCGGAAATACGATCCTTCACCCGCTGGAATCTATTAGAGAGAAAGCTGCGGATTAAAGACACAGCAGAACAGTGAAATTAGAAGGTTCTGAGATCAACTTTCTAAGCAAATCGGAATTATTGACCATGTCGAATGTTTTGAAGAAATCAATTAGAGTAAGAACACACAAATGGGATCTGTCGAGCGAGCTGCGAATATCACTCGTACACTTCAGAAGCGTTGTTTCACAACTACGAGATTTACGAAAACCAAAATAGAAAGGACTTAATAACTTAAGGGGTTTTCTAATCAATCAGATATTTGCTGTAGCATTAACTTTTCCAGGACCTTAGAAAGAAATCCTAACAGGCTAAATGGTTGAAAATCACCGGGAACCTCAGTTGCATTGGTCTTACCAAACCTACAGGTTAAACTGTAGTGAAGGAAATATCGACATGGTAAGGCAAGTATTAAAAATATGAAGAATTGATTGTATTATCAGAGGCAGAAGGAGCCTTATAAACCTTGGTAGAGTACCATCTGGCCCCACTGCATCAGATTTGATGGCACCAATTGCCACAACAATCTCCCTGGCATCGATACATCTGAAAGAAAAAACAAGAATGATCATTACTTGAGAGAAACATGAAATGATTTAAATCCATCTGTCTAGAACTACGTGATGAAAGGGTAGGGATAGAAGTGAAATAGTACGTTAAGTAAGTCAGAGTCCAGGTCATCCTGGGATTTATCTCTGCCATATACGAATGCCTTATTCATCAATTCTTTAAATTTTTCGGTTTACATTTTTCTAATCCGAAATTCGATGTGAACCTAGCTTTAAAGACAAGAAGATAAAGATTTGCATACAGATATATCTCCAGATATCGAATCAAGGTAGAAAAAAAAACGAAAGGAAAGAAAGCTTTTATCTGAGGAATGTTCATCTCACACCAAAACTTGACGTACCAAAGTTAGGCTGTAATAAAATATCAGATATAACCTCAAATTCAATGTATAAAAGGAAAGATATTCTCTTATACCAGGTAGAGGTAGATACTGAGCTAACAATTTTCATTTCGTTTTTCTCTAAGGTGATTCGATATTTTGATATGGATTACTTATCTGTGGT